>JABSTQ010011576.1:0-733698 GCA_013358835.2 Ixodes persulcatus
AACATTTTTTTCCAGGAAGCAGTAGAAATGCTATAGCATTGCTGGGACAAGTGCATTTGACTTAAAGAACACTACATTAAATATAACACACGGACATTTGATGTTGGCACTCCGGAAATGAATCAAGGGTGGAGCATGTGGATGAACTCTCGTCTATGCTGTACGCCGCTTCAGTGGCGAGTTTCTCCTCCGTCTGGACGGCACTTCACTGGTGCCCAGTGATACACGCGAGTAACATGCTTCCTAAAGGGCGTGGAAAAAACCATACCACTTGAAATCGCGAGTAAACGGAGTAAACAGTATTCGTGTACTCAGTACTCGATTTTGAAGGGGCCTGGATACTATGCAAATTGACTTCGTCTTGGGCTACGGCACAAAGAAAACATAGCAGTGATTGCGGGAAATAGCAGACGATATATTTTGATCATGAAGAAAGCACTCGAAAAAACAATTATATTAACCGCTTAGATTCTTTTTTTTTTTTTACATTACCGTAGCGTTTTTTTTTTTTTTTTTTAGAAGGCTCCACCAGCTTTTTTTGCTCCCTTTTGGGCTGTATATTCAGATCAAAATAACTTTCTGCTTTCAGTGAGACATCAAAAATTTTCTTTTTATACTAATCATCGCGATTTTGCTGTCAGGGGAGCGGGCAAAAACCCAGCAGAGGCGAAGCGAACGCAGGTCGACGTACGCCGAACGCCGTGCCAGCTCATAGCGTGCATTAGTTCGCAACCTCTAGCTAGAACAACCATTTAGACAAATAGTACTGCACTTCTATAACACCCTCGTTTCCTTGGTCAATTTTGTCACAGCACCGTAGCAAGAGGTGCCTGTTTGAGCCTGAACGCCTTCTCGGACAGCGAGGATCGTCATGTACTGCGTTAGCCTCATTGAAAATAGCGAACGGCGACGAAATGGTTTTATAAAATTTGAGAACTAGTCTCAGTGGCTGTTCTCCAGCTTACAAACAAATGCACGCATTGACCTTGCGAGACGTTTGGCGTACGTCAACCTGCGTTCACTTGACTTCGTCGGGGCGGCTTTTTCGCTCACTCCCTGTGCCATCAAAATCTTAGTTTTGCGTTATTAGTTTTGTCCGATAAGTTGCCAACAAAAGAAAAGGGTAATTACTGCATGGTACGCAAGCGTGGAGCAATTCACGACGACGACGTGAGCAATGGTCGCGTGGAGACGATGGCAGACGACTGATCCAGAACCCGGCCAAACCAAAACTACCCGTTGAAAGTGTCTTGTCGTGCAAAGATATTACTGATATAATATTTTATGGCTTTTTATTTTTTTGTGACATCAGGTTTCTATCCAATACTATAATATTTACTAGACTTTTCGTGCTTTGCTCGTAGTATTTATATTCGCCCACTAATCACTAAATGTAAATGACAATTTTAGAAATAAAAAATAAAAATCGGGTAGCGTTAGTTGGGTGTGTACGTGTTGATGGCTACTTTGTGGAACAATCTGTTCACAAAATTTTTTAGCCATTGAATACCTAAAAAATAAATTAGAAAACGAATACTATGCGCCATGGCGCATAGTATTCGTTTTCTAATTTATTCAACATATTGTATCCAACATATCCATTCAAAATATTGTTATAAAAGTGATGTCTTGGGGTTTGTAGCTTCCAATTGAACACTCCCACTGCATTTTTAGATGAAATGCAGATTTCGGATCTGTATCCCTTTAAGCACACTACATAATGTGCTCTTTCTTTATAGGGCACACAGTACTACCCTCATTCCCCGAATCACTCTCTTGGCAGCTCCAAGAAAGTAAACATGCCAGCCAATAGACAGAGCCAAGCTAGTTCAAAATCAGCTATAGTCCTTAGAATTTAAAAGAGTGTGATTCTTTTCGGCATTGACTGCTGCCAAGACAGAGGTTTACACTCAAAGATGATGTCTGAAAATAATGCTTAAATATTTGAATAGCATGTTCATCACTAAAACAAAACTTCCTAGTTGAAGGAAATAGTGACTGGCAAGTGTTTCTTTTTTTGTTCTTCACCGAATTAAAAATGGAGATAGCTACTTGAATGCCAACTGAAGTCACTGTATATTTGTGAGGCTCAACAAACATTAGATGGGTGAATAACCATTGTTAGCCGTGCCTGCTAAAAGTGCAAGCTAAATGCTTTGGATCACGCGTCAGCTGCTGCTCCAGTCAAGGCTACCCGCTTGCGCTTGCACAGCTTTCGCTGTTAGTTCATGCTGAGGCGAGACGAGGTATTGTGCCATTTGCACATTCAAGATAGCAAAACCCACCACATGTCGGCTCCGAGCGGCATGATGATGATACGCAAGAGCTATTTCGCGTATGGTCTCTAGAACCTATATAATGCACGATGCTGAACCTGCCGATTGCTGCATGGTTTAGAGCCGGAAGGTGGACATGCAGCAAGGCACGTACCTGCAATTGCATCCACTTTGGCAGGTGTAATGGGCTTCCTTCCCACGGCTCCATACTTTGTCACGCCTGCAAGGTTGGCCTGTCACACTCCTATTGACCAGGTCCTCGCCCTTGTAGAGGCACCGGGCCAACAGGATCAGCAACGCGAGTCGAACTTGGCCTTACTTATGGCCCAGTCAAATTTTTCTTCTGGTAGGGAAACCCCGCCTCCGAGGTAACGCTGCAAGTATAAACATAATCTTAAATAAACAGGTGCTCAAGCAAGTTTTAGTACAGGTATAGTGCCTGGACGTATTCCCCACTGGTGCAATTGCCATCCTGTTCCTCCCATGTATTAAGAGTTGTCCCAAGGAAGCAACAATGATGTTACGAAACTGAAAGTGCCACGCTGTCGAAAGTCTGCAGTTGATCTTCAAACCTCTAGTGAATAAGACAAGCAGGCACAAGTGCCGCTGTCGTCATGGCGTCCCAACTTGTGACTGTGAAGTGACTGTGAACTGTCGAGGCACCGAAAAGAATGGTGCGGCAAACACACCGGATGGCTAACCCCGCCTAAAAACCCTTGATGAGTTTGTGCAAGTTTCGTAAGTGGCATCAAAGCGCCTCAGAAGGAGGTTCGTGCAGCACTTGGAAGCAAATTGCAGTGTAGCCCTGAAATGAGAGGCACTTGGAAGTGAGTGGCAGCACAGCACTCACTCGTGGCACGTGTCTATCGCTTTCAGACAATTAAGGCTGGACCGCATGTAAGCGATTTAGCGAGCAACGAGACAAGCATTGGCGACAGCGACGGAGATTTCTCACTGTCGCTTGTAACGCTGCTCGGTTTTTGAATTACTAGAAAACGTCGCTCATCGCATTGATCGCTTGCTCCTGTCGCTTTCATGCAGTGTGCCTTGTCGTGCAACTGAGCGATAGCAAAAAGGGTCGCCATCGCTTGTCTCGTCGCTCCCTTAATGGTTGTCGGCGCTTGCAAAAATGTGAAGTGTGAATTTTATGTAGGGCTTTGTCCATGCCGGCTCTCAGACTGCTGGCAGAACTTTGGGTTTCAGTGAAATACGACCACATGATTTCTCACTTTGCTTATGTACTGAGGAGGAAAGCTGGGGAGGAAGTAGTTGAAAAATCAGTTCATGATATCTTCAAGAAAGTTGTTCGAAACACCTCGTTTCTGTTTTTTGGCTGTCTACAGTGCCGTCCGACGGCACTCCACCCGCGCCTACAAGTGTCGTCTGAAAGAAAGTCGAACAGCACGTGTATCTCTGGGGAGCTCGTTAACCAACTCCCTGCCTGCATTCATGCCGCCTCGCGGCGACAGTATGCGGCTGCTAATTACAAAACTATTGACCTACTTGGCCCCGTTGCACATGCCGCTTCGCAGCGTCCAGCCCCTCTGTCCCATACCAAGCCCCGCTGTCCCCCATGTACCTCCGGAAAGGGATGCCCATACCATTTTGTTAAGCCAAGTTTCATCGACAACATCTGTTTTTATTTTGTTTCCAGTGTTAATGGTAAAAAAGAAATGTCGTAAATATCGCCGAATGCCTCGACGAAACAAAATGTAAAAATATTTAAAAAAACGGGGTGCAAATACGAGCGCTAGCACGTAATGGGTACCTTTAGCAGTCATGGGTTCCGCGAAACACACTGCCTAGTTAGGTGGTACCAAGCCGCCAACCGATTTGTAGAACCCGTCTTGTCCACCGATCCACGAGGTAAAGCTCTCCGATACACTTACAAAGTCCCTTCCTTCCTTCCCCCCCCCCCCCCCCCCTCCGGCTTCGGTGGGACCTTCGCCTCTGTGTGCGTCTGCCCTGCCGCGCCTGCCCTGCCGCTTCGCCTCTGCCCTGCCGCTTTGCAAGTGTTATTTGCCTCCAACACCGAGTTATAAGCCTTGTCCCAAAATTTATACTAGGACGTTAATCGACAATGGTTGTGGCCTGTACAGTTTATTTTGAAATAGCTGTCAATTGTAGGAATCCTCCTCTCGGAGTACTTGCGGCGCACCTCCAGGCGAATGGCGTTGTGTGTGAATTCGGCATGCTTGACGGTCCCCGTGCTCAAAACTTCTACATTGCGAGGTCTTCGCTTCGGGCATGCCACCTTGCCAGATAGACACTGCGCCTTCTACTTCGCGACAGTACGGGCCACTCCAGTGTCGTTACTGACCATCTCCAGGACTTCACGACCGACTTCTCCGGGAAACGCGTTCATGCACTCGCGTACACATTGGCGATCACCTGCTTGCACTCTTTCAAGGTCTTCGCACAACGAATCTTCGAAAATATCCGAGCAGGAGAGGTACTTGAGCTTGCTGCGTAAGACGCCATCTTTTCAAAACCAGCCGGTGCCACACAACCCGAAAACCCGCAGCGGCTGCCTCACGGACGAAAACGAAAACAATTTAAAGTAGTTTACATTATCTTTTCCTTTTTATTGAAAAACATTTGTGCTTCGTCGAAATCATAACGCCACTATCAGTTACTAGCTCCAAGGAGCCACATTTTTCGACTTTTTTTTTAAAATGGTTTTGCAGGGGATGCACTATTTTATGAGGTGAACGTAGACACGGTGGGCGATGCAAACCGGTGCGCTAGCTTCGACTGCGTTGCACGCTATGTATGAAACAGAGTATAGTCTTGAATAAGCTGCTGCACCTTCACTTACTCCCAGAGACGCACCCCACTACAGTTCTAGAAATATGTAAAATGCAGACGCAGGATTCGGTTTAGAATAATACGCACGACGCGAAACTTGTTAGATCTCGTATAAAACAAATTCTTAAAACGAGTATTCGCAGGTGTAGCTATGTGGAAAGATGCCCGCTTTATACTGAGCGAACCCAGGTTCGATGCAAAAAATAAACATACTTGTTTTTTTTTGTTTTTTTTTTACGATTATTATTGAGAAAAATGAATGCCGACGAAACTTTGTGCATACTTTTTTTTTCTTTCCTTTTTAATTTTTTTTTGCACAATTATCAGGGTTCATGCGTTTCCTTGAAATCCTTGAAAACCATTGAATTTAAAAGCAGCGTTTTCAAGGCCTTGAAAGTCCTGGAATTTTTACAGATCCTTGAAGTCCTTGATTTTCGAGTTTGACAACGTCATTTAGCAGATGTTTATGAACGCCTGACCACACTGGAATCAGTTTCGGTTCCGAAGGGCATAGCCAGATCCACATCCAATCCACTCCTTTATGTAATTTCCGGCACGAGATCAGAATTTGGCGGCGTAGCTCGAACGTAAACTCGTGTGTAATGTGTGCGGTCGGAATTACTGCAGCAACTGCAAGTGAGAAATAATGCCAGGAAAATGCAAGTTACAACGCTCGTGGCTGAGCAACGACAGTTATAGGCACTGGATTGCGCCGGACCCGCCGAATCCAAATTCGGCTAAATGCAAGCCTTGCTCGAAAACGTTCGACATCGCTGCTATGGGAGAGTTGGCGCTGAAAAATCACATGAAAAGCGCCATACACGACGCGAACGTGAAGGCGGCAGTGAGTAACCCGATCAAGAACTTCTTGGTGCCCTCTGTAGGTGAATCGTCCGTGAACCCAACGTCCGTGGATCCAACGCAATCACAGTCGTCGGGATTGGACGGTGTGTGCAAGAAGCATGAGCTAGTGACTGATGCAGAGATTCTGTGGACACTAAAAGTAACTGCATCGCACTATTCCTACAAGTCGTGTTCACAGACAAGTGACTTGTTCAGAAGAATGTTTCCCGACAGCGCAGTCGCTCGAGCCTTCTCCTGCGGAGAGCAGACGTCTTCGTACGTCGCGTACCATGATCTGAGACCTTTTTTATTATCTTCAATTGGCAGGTCGCTGTGGAAAATATAAAAGATATTTCCTACACCTTGCAGCGAATTATATGTAACGCTGTAAACAATACAGGTGGCATCTTGAATGTACAAATAACGAAGAAACTCATGACGTCCGTGGCTTCTGCAAGGCACCATTACCGTGCTTTTTGGGAAGCCAAGAAGTAGCGGGAACTTGAAGATGCAAGGCAGGTGAAGAGGCACTGCATTGACGAAGAAGTTGAAAGATTGAGAAAGAAGAAGAAACTGGAAGTAGCTGTTGCTGAATTGACGGCTTCAGCAGACAATTATGCAGAGAAGGCAGAAGCTTCGAGTGACCTCACATGGATCATGAAATCCAACAGCTTCAGGAAGACTGCCAAAAGCAAGGCAGTAGAAATTCTGAACATTGACCTCGAATTCCAGAAAAAGCAATGTGAACTACCATGAACATTGGACGAGTGCTTGTCTGGTGTATATTTTTTGTTTAACATGTGGGACACGGCAACATGTGTTGTTAATGTGCTTTTTTGAATCTAGCATACAAAAAGAAAAGCCCCTTAATATCTTGTCTCGTGAAATAAATATTACATTTTTAATACATTTAGAATTGTGTTTTGTCTAAGTAAGGCCCTCAACATGGTCCTTGAAAATATCCTCGCTGGGCCTTGAAAGTCCTTGAAAGCCCTTGAATTTTTGTCTTGGAGGCCAGCATGAACCCTGAATTATTATTGAAAAACAAATGTTGTCGACGAAGCTTTGAACTAAATGGTATGGGACTCCCTTTCTAGAGGTGCATAGGGAAACGGCGGGGCTTGGGTTGCCGGCTGGACGCCGCGAAGCAGCGTTTACGGGGGGAGGGGGGGGGGGTGTTAATATGTGTGTAATGAGCAGCCACAGACTGTCGGAGACTGTTGGCCCAGACTTTATCAGACTTGCCTTTTAGGCGGATTCCTCAAACTCTGGGCTGGGCTAACCGGAAACTGTTTGCTAGGGCTTTATCCGGCTTGCCTTTTAGACCGATTCCTCAAAATCGATTACAATAAACGACTAAATTTTCGCAAGGACATAATTTTCGCGGATTTCGCGAATCGCCTAAAAACGCGAAAAATACATCCCGCGAACAATTCGGGCAATATGTGAACGCTACAGAAGCTACACTCGATTCGCGAAAATTAGAACTCGCGAATAATTTCAAATTTTCAGCTTTGGCCCGATTCGTGAAAATTTTAGCCCGCGAAAATTATGTCGTTTACAGTATATTTTTTGCAGGCAAATTGCGAAGATTACAAATTCGGACGTACATTTTTTTGTGTTGCTAAATCTTGCCTCAACTTTTCATTACATTTTGTGAATGGCGAGTAGTACCCAATTTGCTAAACATTGTGCCTCTGGCATCTGTTTTTTTCGGTAGGGCAAATGCTGCTGACCTGTGACTCTCGTTGAGAAGGGGAAGAGTCAAAACAGAGTCACACGAATCATTGACTCTCTAAGAGAGTCGTGAAGTGTCAAAGGGAGTCATGGAAGCAGCGACTCCATTTGAACTCCTTTTTTTTTAAGGGTGTAGAATGCCTTCGCGGACCCCAAAGGGTCCGCGAACCCCTATTTGAGAACCACCGTTCTAGAATGTACTAGTAGAATTTTGTAACGTTTCGCTTGTTCATGTGTTGAATATTCTAAGCTACATAGTTTTTAGGAAAAAATGCTGAGACTGGTCACATCAAGGCAGTCGCTCTTTCTTCGCAGTCGCACAATGTACGGTTACTTTTTGTTCAAGATTGTTGGCAAACCTTCGCCTCAATAAACAAATGTTTGCGGTTCTGCAGTCATCTTCTATTTTCATTCGTGACAATATTGTAGCGAAGGAGATGTCGCGGGAAAGTAGAGAACGAGGAAGAAACCACGGAGTGCTCGCGACAGCTGCTGGAAGCCTACGAGCAAAGCAGACGGACGTCCAGTAAATGAACTGCTTGTAAGCGGGAAACGCCACATTGGTGTTAGAAGTGGAGCTGCGTTCCTGTCGACGTTTTCCCCTGAGCAAGGAATATACATCCACTCCTGAAGGTGAACACACCCACTTCGCACCCACTCCTGAATGTGAACACACTCCGAGTGTCAGCGCCGGAAATTTGAGTGCCTCGGACACGCCAGCTTCCCAACTCGTGGCTCTTATAAGGAACCACCTCCAGCATACCGAAGCCTCCTGCGCATGGCGGGAAAGCCAGCTTCTGCAACGCGCAGCCTCAGCCTTTCGGGAATTGACCAAATCTCTCACCAAACGCCTGCAGCGTCTAGAGGAGCAATTGCCTGACCCCATGGAGCCCCTTGTCGTTGACGTTCCAGCCCAGATTCCTTTGGGGCGGCCGAGCCTGTGACTGAAACCATCAACATACAATGTTACCGTTCCGTGGCCCCAGTACATATAGCAATTCAACCTCATCGCTGACGCGAAAAATTGGGCTGAGGCCCAGAGGGCTCAAGCCTTGGCGGCCAATCTCGCTGGGCCGCGTATATACATTTCGCCGAGAGCACAGAGCCGCGAGGAAGAAAGAGAGAGAGAGAGAGGAGGAAAGGGGAAGAGAGGCCGCCGTGATTGGCCCTTGTAGTCACGTGGTACGCGCCCGGCTGTTCTGGCCGTCACCCCCCGCAAGCCTCGCCCGCGAGCAGACGCCGCCGGCGCCTTTGTGCTGCTGTGGCTGCCCCGCCGGCCCCGCCGAAGTCAAAGGTACACTGCGAGTGTGTAATCCACTGAAAATTTAGAAGTGAGATCGACGCTCTCACAGTAGACAACACGCCCGTGACTTCCAATGTACAACCAGCGAACCTAGGCAGAGCACGGGAGGCACTCACTTGATCGAATGACATTTTAGCGAACGCACACGTTTCACCGAATGACACTTTAGCGAATAGTCGGACGCCGCGAAGCGGCGTTTTCGGGTGGGCCAAATGGGTTCACATTTTTGTAATGAGCCGACACAGACTGTCGCCGCGAAGCGGCGTAAGCGCAGCGCGGCGGATGGGTTAACGCGCACCCCCGTTATTCGCTAAAACGTCAATTCGCTCAAATGTCGCTGTTCGCTAAAATGTCATTCGCTCATGTGATATGGACCCATTTTCAGTTTTGTGGATTACACACTCGCAGCGTACCTTTGACTTCGGCGGGGCCGGCGTGGCAGCCACAGCAGCCCAAAGGCGCCGGCGGCGTCTGCTCGCGGGCGAGGCTTGCGGGGGGTGACGGCCAGAACAGCTGGGCGCGTACCACGTGACTACAAGAGCCAATCACGGCGGCCTCTCTCCCCCTTTCCTCCTCTCTTTCTCTCTTTTTCCTCCTCGCGGCTCTGTGCTCTCGGCGAAATGTATATGCGCCGCCGGGCCAGCGTTTACCGTATTGCATCATTTGCGACCTGAAACTTGTCATTCCTACCATGCCTTGTCGCGGCACTGAGCGATCGATTTGGGGAAAGGCCATTTCGGTTCCTTCATCACACACAACTTCGCAACCGCCGTCAGTCTGCGCTGGAGACAATCTCCAACCTTGCACATGAAATCGAACGCCTCGCACGACTTTCGTTCTTAGGCTGCCCAGAGGACATGGTTGAGGCTGTCGCTACACTAGCATTTATCGACCCACCTCGCCTGTTGAGGTAGAGGATGCGGTTCGCCTTGCACTCCCTAAGACTCTGCAGGCAGCACACACTTCTGCCTCGGAGGTACAGGCTGCCCGACAGGCATCCCGGTCTACGCATGTAGAGTCCTTCGTGCAACCGCGAACCGCTCTTAATCATGACCTTGGTCCTGGTAGCCGAACCTTAACGACAATGGCTCTAAGAAGAATCACGTCAACGTACGTCTTGGCCTCATCTTTAACTTCTACCTCCAAGGCGTCGTCGACGGTGTACCAGTGCGCGCGCTGTCGATATCGGCGTAACAACTTCAGTAATCCGGTCAGAAGTTTTGTTGAAGGCAAGCCGAGTTGTCGCACCAACATCCGGTTGCTACGCTCTACAGACCGCTACCGGGGGGGGGGGGGGGGGGGGGGTAGGTTTGCTGGGCTACACAACCGTGTCTTTCACTGTGGGACGATTTTGAGCTGCTTTGCCCGTGTCGTCGGGGCAGTCGTGGAGCCATGCATCCTTGGCGTTGATTCTCTCGGAGCACACAAATGCGTGCTTGACTTCAATGCCGGATTGCTGCATCTGGGAACCGACACGTTCCCCCGAGTGCTACCACAGTGACGGTGCACTGTGACAGTGGACTCCCAATAAATACTGCGTTCCCGTGTCTGTGTCTCCAGACGTTAACAACCAAGTGGGCCCCACATGTGTTACCGCTCTACGAGGGCGCGACTGTTGGCCTCGATAAAACTAACGCGGGTAAGCTTCATCAGCTGCTTGAAAGATTTGCAAAGCTTTTCAGCGCAGCCAACAGCAATATCGGCTTGTCATCAGCAGCAACAGACAGCATTGTGACGGGACAGTCTACCCCTGTACGACAGCCTCCTCGATGCACAATGCTACAACAGGGCGCGATTGAACCCGCGTGTTCCCCTTGCTCTCCACCAGTCACACTAATGAAGAGAAAGGACGGGCCAATACGCGACAGAGAAAGAATGAAACAAGGAAAGGACGAACAAAGACACACACGGTTCTTTCAGAACCGTGTGTGTCTGTGTTCGTCCCTTATGTGTTTTATTCTTTCTTTGTATCCTGTAGTCTTTCAAAGCGCTCTGCTACGTGGTCAATACGCTTTTGCGTAGAATATCGACGACTTAATAATGCCACTAAGAATTACTCCATTCCTTTGTCTCGAACTGACATCTTAGACGCTCTCAGAGGCTGCGAATGGTTTTCTACGCTTGACATCAAGAGTGGATATTGGCAGTTTCTTACACACCCGGATGATCGAGAGGTGACCGCATTTACTAGAGGTCATGGCTCGTATCGATTTAGAGTGATGTCATTCGGGCTCTGCATAAAACCGGCTACATTTCAGACACTAATGCTATCTGTTCAGCACTGTGTCACAGGCACAGTTAGTCTGGTATACCTTGACGACATTGTGGTCTTTGGCAAGACATTTTCCTATCAAATGGCGACGCTCGAGCAAGTGCTTGCACGAATTCAAAGAGCGAGCCTAAGCTTACAACACAATGAATGTTCGCTATGCAGAAGGCAGGTTGATTTCCTAGGACACATGATTTCGACGAACGGGGTTTCCACAGATTCTCAGAAGCTCTCCCCTCTTGCTGAGTGGCCAACATCGAGATCTACCGCTGACGTTTAAAGCATTATTGGGCTGGCATCGTACTACCAAATATTTGTCCCTAGTTTCGCCCACATCCCCAAGCCCTTGTATATATTGACAGAGAAGAAAGCCCCGTTTGTATGGTCCTCACAATGTCAACTGGCATTCGAGGCACTCAAAACGGCACCCACGTCTCCACCAACTCATGTCTTCCCAAAAGACACAACACCATACATTCTTGAAACTGATGCTAGCGCCTCGATAGCCGGTGCTGTATTATCGCAAGGACAAGACGGGTATGGGCGAGTGATTGCGTATTATAGTAAGGTTTTTACGAAGCAAGAACGCAACTACTGCATCACCTGACGCGAAATTTTGGCCATCATCAAGGCCATATCCCATTTTTATTCTTATCTTCTGGGACGGAAATTCATTATCCGAAACAACCACACATCACTAACTTGAATTTTGAGTTTTAAGACCACTGATGGACATCTCGCCCGATGGCTCGAGCGCCTTAACCAATACAACTTCGACATACAGCATTGTCCCGGCTCCCTCCACACCAATCCCGACGGCCTTTCGAGTCGCGTATGTACAAGCAGTGCTCAAGCATTGTAAACGCAGCTCCATCTCGCTCAAAGCATTTCCTTGTGGCAACGAAGCATGGACACCAGAAAGTTTTCGGGCAGCTCAACTTAACGTTCCAGACATCGGCCTGCTCATACAATGGGAGATAAAGAACAGCCGACCTCAAGGAAAGGAGGTATCCAGCTTATCTCCTACCCTTAAAGGGTACTGGGTTGAATGTCACTCTTTATATCTGCGCGACAATGTTCTTTATCGACGCTGGAAGTCCGCTGCGGTGGCTCTGTCCTCCGGCAACTGGTAGTGCCATAAACACTCTGGACTGCCCAGCAGCCCAGAAGAAAGTCGCTTCTGCGTGAATCGTATCATAAAGAAAATTCTCTAGCACTTTTACTGGCTGCAGTGCCACAGCGATGTGAAGCAGGGGTGCCGTCAGTGCGACATGAGCGTCTCCCGTAAAGGACCTCACGTCAAACAGCGAGCACCACTTCAAGCGCATGTGACGGGGGCGCCTTTCGAACGCGTTGGCATTGACGTGCTGGGCCCACTTCAATGATCTATTTGTGGTAACAGGTTCTTGATAGTCATTGTTGACTACTTTACAAAGTGGCCCGGGTTTATTACAATTTCAAGCCACACCGGCCCCGAAATTGCTGACGCCCTGGCGAAGAATTGGTTTTCCAGGTACGGGGTGGGGCGCTCCTGATAATTCACTCGGATCAAGGCAGGAGCTTTGAATCACGTGTTTCTAGAAGTTTGCAAGATTTCTAACATCGCCAAGACGAGGACCACACCTTTCCACCCGCAGTCAAACGGCTTGGTAGACAGGATGAACCGCACAGATTTCAAACATCTGTCGATGTTTGAAAATGATCGCCAAGATGACTGGGACAGAGTCGTCCCTATTTTATTACGCATACCGTACTGCAGCTCAAGAAGTCACCGGTTATAAGCCAGCGATAGTGTTGCGCGGCCATGACCTTTGTATGCCCTGTAAAATAACCATACCACGAGCATCAGAACCGGCCACAGACCCTGTGTCTTTCGCAAGCAAACTGAGAACGAAACTCGAGGAAATGCACACATTCGCTCGACAACGGCTGTCAAGCGGCCTCGCTCACATAAAGAGCCAGACTGACGCACACGTCACAACACTCCCTCATTCACCAGGCGACAGGGTTTGGTGATATGACCCGATTCGGAACCGAGGACTGTACCCAAAGCAGCAGCGTCATTGGCAAGGACCTTTTACAATCGTGAAACGGCTCAGTGACGCGGTATCGCCTACGTCAAAACGATTGATCTTTAGCTCTCGTGGTTCACCGTGATCGACTGCCGTTGTACGAAGCACGTGGCTTTCGAACGATGCTTACAGTTTTAAGGGTATTGCTACCCGGTACAACGAAAACGTTGTGCCGCGTGACAACAAATGAAGTCTTGGTTGTTCCTCGTCCCACATGTGTCTTATTCTTTCGGTGTTCCTCAACTCAACAACACGCTCGTGAGTCTACATTGAGAAGGGCAGATCCACAAAAGAACGTTACCGAACGGACATGGTAGCAATTACCTTAACAAAATGTATAACAGTGAACTTGTATAAAAAAAAAGAGAAAATGCCATTATGAGTGGCTCCTCTGATGACATTGTGATACACAAATAGACATTTTGCCAGGGTGAACGACGGCTTTTGGGGCAGTTAGGCAACAAAGTGAGTCTGCCATAACATTCTCGTTATCATACTGGTATTATATCCCGTAGTTATATTTGAGAAGTCACATGACAGACTTGCTAATTATTTTTGTTTGGCAACCTTTGTGAGGCCTAAGAGGCAGTGTAACGAAAGCCTGCATGGACAGGCTTGTGCATTAGATAGTAACAAAAAAAGCGTTATTTTTGGCGGGTACAGAGCCACGCTAGAGGCTGTTTTCTTAGATAGAGCAATTGCGCATGACGCTGGGAAGTATTCGTGATGCGAATAAGGCGATCCGTATCCCTTCTAAATGTACATTTACTTTTTGGTCTGCGTCTAACCCGTAACTCGATGTATCCGTTGTGGCAATGGCACGCGGTGTCACCTTAAAATATTGAGGTATTTAGCGCACAAGGTAGAGAGAAGAAGGACAGGACAGAAAAGAGCGCTACTCACAACTACGTTTACTGACAAGAAAGGAAGAGAAAGAAAAACCCAAATAATCCGCCGCGGGCTCGTGCATCTACCACAGCTCCGTTCGCCCTTTCGTTCGAGAGCATGAATAAGAGCTCCATGATGGTTGTGCATGTTGGAAATAAATTTTAGGTATTAGCTAAGTAGGCCCAGCAATAATGGCAATTCTGTTACATCAGGGGGAGTAAGAGCTTGTATAATGGCCTCCACATTATCTTGTTAAGGCTTTATTAATTTTGGACGTCCGCTCCTCCCCATGGAATTCGAGTTGTTTTTCAAAGAAATTGCATTTCTCTTAATTTATCTTTAATCCAGCACTTTGTAGGTAAGTACTAATTTGTCTCGAAAAAGTGTCATGCTTTCTTTTTTTTTCTAGGGGGGGGGGGGGGGGGGGGGGCGAAAGCAGGCGAATCATCCGGGTAAAAAATGCTACCTCAAAAGCCTTAAACGATTCAGACAACCATTTAAAAAAAAAAAAAGCAAAAAAAAAAAAACTGTTCGGCGAAAGCCGTTCCGAAGCAAATTCGGGTGTAGCTGAAGAGGCCCCCTCGGGAGTTACGAATGCGGTAACCACTCTGTTTAACTCTGCCAGATTCAACTGCTGGTACGCGGATGAGGGGTTCAGCTTCCTGATATCTCAGACAACGGCAAAACTCGTCAAAGAGCTCCCCCGAAAACGGAAGAGAATCATTATAAAAAAAAAAAAAAAAACTGAAACCTTTAGCTTTTTTGTGTTTATAATAAAGTCTTATTCTTTAACCACCGAAATGGGGAACGCTCAATTTCGAGCATCGATGATATAAATGTGCTCAATCACACAAGAGCGTTCCAGTTTTGCTAGCCCTTCGGAAACCTTCTCGTCCAGTGGGAAATGTAACCTGCACATTTATTGCTGATGGGAACTAAGGGAAGCTTACGTTTTCACCTTCTGGATAAACCCGTTGGCGTTGTTTAGTGCTTCCGAAAAAAGACTGGGGAACTCTTTCGCGAGCTTTGGACGACTGTTCACAGAAACAGAGACAGTTGTTCACCATTAAAAAAAAACAAAAAAACCTAGTTTGATATTCAAAGCACGTGAAATGTTTCGTTATCGTGGCCTCGCTTGCCTGTACGATATGCAATGCTCATTTATTGTGTTTTTGTGAAAACGGTGCAGGTGAATTCCATTTTCCAGTTTAGAAATTTTTCAATCGAATAGTAGGTGGTTGCTGTACTGGAATGATGCAACTTCCACTATCTGATCGTTCTCAGTCTGTTTATGCTAACACAACTTCCACTGCCATTCCTCTTACTTCTGGCGTCCCTCAAGGAACTATCCTTGGGCCTGTCCCTTTCTTAATAATATACATAAATGATCTCTCACCTTCACATTCTTTCCTCTCTTCGTCTCTTCGCTGATGATTGTGTTGTGTACAGTAAAATAACAACCCCCGATGACTCCCTAACATTACAGACAGAATTGTTAAAATAGCCCACTGGTGCGCTACGTGGCAGATGACTCTTAACATTGATAAATATAAATACATGTGTTTCTCCAGTTCTCCATCTTGTGCCCAGCTGAAACTCACTCTCCATGGCACAGCCCTTACTTATACTAATCAGTATGAGTATCTTGGTATTCACATTACTTCTTATCTCTCCTGGCATACTCATATTAATACTATCATGGGATCGGCCAACCGCAGTTCAGGATACTTACGCCGCAAGTTTAAGTCTGCCTCTCCTGTCCTTAAAAGTCTTCTCTATACTACCCTTGTCCGCCCTAAACTAAAATATGCATCATCGATTTGGAGTCTCCATCAACTAATTTAAGCAAACAAAATTGAGTCTGTCCAGAATTGCGCCGTTCGTTTCATCCTTTCTGAATATTCACGTTTCTCCAGTTTGTCTGCCATGAAAGCCCAGCTTGACATTCCCCAATTTTCCGTTCGTCGTAACATTTCCCGTCTTTGTCTTCTGCACAAGATTTATTACCACCCATCCTTACATCACTTCCTGCTTTACCGGCCTACTTACGTCTCTCCGAGGTTTGATCATCCCTGCAAGGTTAGCCCGGGCCAAATGCAACTCAACGGCCTACCTTTACTCAGCCCTTTCGGACGCCATTGTGAGCTGGAACGACCTTCCGGAGAATATCGTCACCATCAGCGGCGGAACCTTGTTTTTTGAAAGTTATATCTAATCGCCTTACTAACTCCCACTCCCTCCTGTAATGCCTCTGGCCTTGAGGGTATTCAAAGTAAATAAACTTGTAGGGCTGGAAGCGTCTTCGGTAGATTGCTTCTGGGTGAATAAAAACCGAAGAACCATTGGCGAC
The DNA here is from genome assembly GCA_013358835.2 of Ixodes persulcatus. Classification (NCBI taxonomy): domain Eukaryota; kingdom Metazoa; phylum Arthropoda; class Arachnida; order Ixodida; family Ixodidae; genus Ixodes; species Ixodes persulcatus. The sequence goes on from JABSTQ010011576.1 coordinate 16,547, forward strand.
CAAAGATCTCATGGGTACGCGAAACAAGGGTATCTCGCAGGTAACTGGCTGTTCGAAGTGTCCTGTCATGTTGAAGTTTCTGCAAGTAAAAATTTTCCCCCGGCATTTAAGGTCGTGTGGCTTGTGATACGATGAACTTTATGTGCAGCAACTTGTGGCGCCCTTTTCTTGGGGCTCGTTCCCCAACCTTCTAGTTGATTCTTGGTCCTAAGTATCGCCACGTGACAACTTAGTCCTCTTCCTTTGTGAAAGCACTGCCCTACTTCATCGCCTGTTCACTCTGTGACGTAACAACAGGAGGTAACTTGTATGAAATGCAGGTCTCTAGTAGTAAGCAGTTTTGAACTTTCGGAATGATTGTTTTTTTTTTTAACGAGGTGATCGGTTATAATTTCACTTCTTATAATTCCGAATCGACAGTTTGTTTTAAGCCCAGGGTGACCACGGCATACTTTTGTATTGCCTCACCAGACATCTGAGAATGGGAATAAGAAGCAAACTTCCCAATTGTTGATGGTATCCGTGAACCGTTTCGTAACTTCGTCAACGCTGCAATACAGGATGTTCAAACAGGCGGTTCGGGAGTGCTCGATGCGGAGGTAGCACCTCGTGTATTCGTATTTTTAGTCGGTGTGGCTGCAGAGGTGGCAAGATGCTCTGCAGTTCAGTGTTGCCGAGTTGCCACTCCGGAGTTGGAATGATTCCGGAATCATTCTGAATTTTCGCGACCTTGGAATGGAATGGGAATGGAATGGCGGCAACGTTGAGGGGAATGGAATGGGAATGGAATTAGATGCCTTTTGCCCAAAATAAAATGGGCCCGGTTCTTTTTTTTTTTTTGTGTGTTTACGGTCAGCGAATTTGAGCCAGTCAGCGAGCCAGTTCCTCAAAAATAAAGTGAGCGGGCGAGCAACAGCTAACCCGCTTGGAGCTACAACAGACTTAGACGCAAAAAAATACAATACAAAAAAGAAGCGTCAAAGCAAACCGCAGAGGGGGGGGGGGGGGGGGGGGGGCTGGGGGTGGCGCCTTGCGCGCAGGCAACGGGCTTTACTGGCGTTACACGAGAGCGAGCGAAACAAGAAACCAAGCACCAAGCAAAAGAAACGAAGGCATGGAGAATACACGCGCGCACAGACTGAGATCTGGGAGCGGGGGTCGACTCATAACTCGCAGAGCTCTGATAACTCGTTCAGTCGCGCGCCGCCGAAAGATAATCAGTTATTGTTTTCTTATAGTTCGAGGAGCGTTGTTTAGCAGGCGGCAAACCCTGCTGCCTTCCACGTTCATTCGCGCGCACTCCTTTGAAGTGCGAAATGTGGATTTGATTCACTTCTCTCTTCTCCTCTTGTGCTTTGCTCCGACGCTTGTCTTTTTATACAGCATTTTTACGTGTAAGTCCGCCTTTTACTTGGTCTTTGTTCCGATGCTTGTTTTCTGTGTTATATGTTTTACATTCAAGTGGGTTAGGGTTACAAGCAAGCTAGCGGATTCCCATTTATTTCCTTTGACTTTAGTCCCTGCCTACTGTGTTTCACCTTGTGATGGACCGCTGCGGACGCTACGAGTCACCCCAGGCAGTCCAGAACCGTGAGGGGGACTACACGCACGGCGCGTTGCTGCGCCCTAGGGTCACGCGGCACTCAGAAAAGGCACTGGATTGGTTTCGATGGCTCTCGTTGCCTTCGTTTGCGGTCCATCATAAGGTGAAGTAGATTGTCGTCACTGCTCTTGTCGCGTGACCGAACTGACTAGACCTGCAGAAAAACAGTTTCGTGACATGGTCTATACAGCCTCTCGTTCTGCGGCATAGAGGTTGCACTTTGTCAGAGGATGTGTTCTTGCCACTGTGCATGGAGTCGCTTCCAGCAGCGTACTAGCCGTATTGCTGTGCAGGTATTCGAAGAATACAGTAATATAGCTTATCTCTGCGCCACGCACGAACTGGATATTTTTATGGTCTTATTAACAAACACGCTGGCTGCGTATGTCCTAGAAGACAAATGCAAAAAAGTTTTCCAAAAAAAAAATTGGTGGATTTAAGTTTTGCTGTTTGTTGCGAGCCACGTGGTCGAAAGACCGATGTTTTAAACAAGCATCGACATATCTAGGGACTTCCTCTATGTTTGCAGTACAATGTAAACAAACACTTTGTGCCACCAGCGCTCCGCTTAATAAAATCAGTGCTCTTTTGAGGCATTTTGCATTTTTTTGCAACTGTCCATGCGTTTGATAATGTCAGCTTTATGGTGCTTATGCCGGCCACACAATGTAGCTGTCAAGTGCCAATTTTTACGTTTAGGAATTAGAGGAATGGAATGAAACGATTCAGCCATTCCAGGAGTGGGAATGGGCCCAATGTCCCCATTCCTAGGAGTTTAAAGGAATTGAATTATCGCAAAATCTAATTCTACGGAATGGAATTGGAATGAAATGGGGGTGCCCATTCCGCAACATTGCTGCAGTTTGCGTTAGGTCCTAATTTGCAGCCAGTTGAGAAGAATAAGAGTTCTGGCGTCGGCCATTGTCCAACTGCCGGAAGCGATCATGTACACACACATATATATATATATATATATATATATATATGTATATATATACCGGCTGTTCATTTTTAATTCGAACAGATTTATTACAAAAAATTCGTAAAAGATGCACTAGTACGGTTTGTTCAAGTGAGTTATACGGCTAGGGGGACATTACGTGGGTGGCTAATCCTTGCGAGAAGTTGGCTAATTACTTAAAATTCGTTAATTAACTTTTTTAATTAATGAAAATAGATATATGCTTCCAATTAGAAATTTGCTCAACGTCGTCGAAAACCCCTAAATCAGTCATTTTCAGAAAGACTTTGAGCGCGTGTGAAGCGTAGTAGTGAACTGAAGTTACCGCTCGTGGAGCAGGTACAAAGCTAGAGGTTGCGATAAGGCGCCCGTGCGATTTGTCCGTCTCTTATCTAGCCCCAGCCTTGTACCTGCTCCACGAGTGGTAACTTTAGTGCACTACTACGCTTCTCACGCGCTCAAAGTCTTTCTGAAAATGACTGAATTAGGGGTTTTCGATGATGCTGAGCAAGTTTCTAATTGGAACCATATGTCTATTTTCATTAATTAAAAAGTTAATTAACGAATTTTAATTAATTAGCCAACTTTTCGCAAGGATTAGCCACCCACATAATGTCCCCCTAGCCGTATAACTTACTTGAACAAACCGTACTAGTGCATCTTTTACGGATTTTTTGTAATAAATCTGTTTGAATTAAAAATGAACACCCGGTATATATATATATACAGGGTGTTTCAGAGAACTCAGGCCAAATCGCTCCTACGAAAACTACTCGTCGCAACGAAAAAAGGCTTGTGTCGTTTTGGTCCTGGGCCAGGGGCCCATTTAGGAAAATTATTAAAGTCCGGGATAATTAAGTTGTTAATTATTTTTGCGTAATTAACTTTTTTAATATTGTGTTTAAGGGCATGGTTTCAACTAGAAAATTGCTCAGCATCGTCGAAAAACACCAAAGGAACAAAATGCAGAACGATAGAAGGCACGCGAAGCATTTTATGGCTTCCTGAAAAACCGCACAAATTCGATGGGTTTTTAAGTTTCGGTTTGCTATCGGAGCGCATCTCGGACCCGGCGGCGCCGCGCCCCGCGGAGAGATAGCGCAACCAACCTCTGCTGCGCTGTCATTGCGCGACGCAGCAGAGGCTGGTTGCACTATCCTCCCCTCCTTCTCTCCTTCTCCTCCCCTCCTCGTGCTCTCTCCCCCCTCCTTTCATCCTCCTCCTCTCCCCTCCTCCACCCCTCCTCCTTTCCTCCTTTCCCCTCCTCGTCCTCCTTCTTTTCACCTCCTCCTTCTTTTCCTTCCTTCTCCTTCCCTCCTCCTCCTCCGCACGTGACGTTAATTTTCCTGCTAAATCTAGCAGTGAAACTGAATTTGTTCATCAGTGACGTGACACCAGGTATTGCGATGTCATTTTCCCCGCTAAATTTAGTGGAGAAACTGAATTGCTGTTGAGTTCAGGTGACGTCAATTTTCCTGCTAAATCTAGCGGAGAAACAGAATTTGTTCAAAGGTGACGTAACACCAAGTCATGTGACGTCATTTTCATCGCTAAATAGAGTGGGCAAACTGAATTGATGTTGAGGTCGCGTGACGTCAATTTCCCCGCTAAATTTAGCGTGGTTGCGCCAAAGACGGCGCCGACGCCGCGGAACCCGGAAACGGGCGCCTAAGAGCTGCGCTCTAAAAGATTGTGAGGGTCGTCCTAACGAGAGTCAAGACTACGATTGAAGAAATACGCTGTAATGCATGAAATGCGGTATTTAAGAAGAGATAGTTTTTTTATTTGCTTATTTTACTTGAAGCTTAATGTGTGAATAGGTCATATGCCGTCAGGCCACGTAACATGAATGTTCCCGCAAAATATACCGGGGAAGCTTAATTTGTGTATAGGTCACATGACTAATTTTTTATTTTGCTAAATTTATCAGAAACCTGGACTTGTCGGTAAGTGCAGCGACGTCAGTTCACGTGACACCAGTTTTTTCCCACCAAATTTGCGGGTGAACTGAATAGGTGAACCAGTGACGTGACGTCCATTTTTCCGCTAAATCTAGTAGGAAAACTGAATTGGTGCATAAATCACATGACGTCAATTTTTCCGCTAAAGTTAGCGGGGAACTTGAATTTGTCTGTAGGTCCCTGGACGGCAGGTCACGTGACATCAATTTTTTTGTTAAATTAAGCGGGAAAAGCACGGAGGGACGGAAGGCCGGATTGACGGACGGACGGATAAATGTTTTTAGGGGGGGGGGGGGGGGTAGCATTAAAAAGCATTTCATGCTTTAAAATGAATTTACTTGACCCTCCGATATTAGCCCCAATAAATATACACCGGGGCTCTAATGCTTAGTGAACTTGACTATCATTTGCTACTTTCATGACCAGGCATAAAGTGGACGCACATTAACTTATACTGAAATGATAGCGTCAAACTGGCTTATGCAAAGCTTGCCAGTGCCAAGAAAAGGGCAAAATCTTGGCGATGGAGAGATGTATACTCCTCAACTACCCCCGTATAATACCTGTAAGCAAGGATCCAGCCACAACCACTTGCATCGAGGTTCCCTTAAAGTTGACGGCCACCACCATTGCGAGACGCAATTCTTACAATACAAAACGATGGCTGAAGAAAGAGCTGCAACACACGCTGAATGCCGCGGTTATTTCACCCTTGAATGTCTTCTTTCGCATTGCCAAGAGTAATCCTGCCCAAAGAAGACCGATCACTATGGCTACGCACATATTATCGAATAATCAATCGTCAGACCATATTTTGTTTTATTTTTGCAAATTTTGCCAAAATATATTTAGCAATATGTTTTGCAAAATATATTAGGGAGTTTTAGAATAACGTACGCAATTTTAGCGCACGCTAGCGCTAAATTTTTCGCTTGCGTTAGCGCACGCCACGCATGAGAGTTTTAGAATAGCGTTTCTCCGCCGCGACGCAAAAGCCCAAGCATCTCGCGCTTGCAACGCCACCAAGATACAGTCACCACTCTTATTTCACACATGAAATGCTGTAACTTGTGAAAAAACGAGTTGTTTGGTCCAGAGTAACATTTTACATTTGTTTAAACGGGAGAATGCGACACGAGCGGTCGACTGGTTGTGTCCGCATGCCTCGCCTCGGCAATCGAGGTCTCGGGTACTAACTTTCGCCGTTAAATGTTCGCGCGTCGCAAGCATCAAGTTCCCGGTGATTGCTGCCCACCCTACTGGGTTTTTCAAACCGAGTGCAATGTCGTCCCGTATTGAAAATCGCAGTCGCGAGGATGCCGCCGACGTCGCTCTCACGACATGGTCCTGGGAGCCGCCATTTTTTAACTGTGCTCGTCATGGCTTTAGCCAACTTCTCATCACGAATCCTCCTTGGAGGAGCGCAAAGACTTTTTGCGTACGCACGGAATTTCCGAGAAATAGCGCACGTTAAAATAGAGCACGCAAAGCGCAAAACGTGGTTAGTGTTTGGCGCATCCGCACTAGCAACGACGCTATTCTTTGCGTACGCAAAGCTTTAGCGTCCGCTATTCTGAAACTCCCTATTTACAGGTTTTTATATACTTGAAAGTTTTTGAGCTGATTTGAAACGAGCGTTCCTGCCAGCGCGAGACAACACGAAGACATGCCACAGTAACGCAATCTTCGTTGTATAAGTCAAATTGGTATCAAGGTTGCTTCGATACAAAGTACAATTAAGCATTCGCAGTTTGCGCTTCCATCATCCATGCGTGCTTCTTCCCCATCGCAGCGATCGGCAGGACGGATTTGCAAAGTGCCCTTCAGCCGCAGTGCTACAAAAGAAGGAGAATGTTTTCGGGGCCCAGAAAAGTCCGCCATCGAGTCCCGATTAATTCCGGTTCGGCTGGCTCCTCCGTGTTCTCCGAAACACGCGAAACCAACGCCGGATAGTTGACCGCACTCACGCCAAGTTGGCTTAGCGCATGCGTCGCTCCGAGCATGTTCGCCGGAGCGAGCCACGAAGAGGCGGGCTTGCTTTCTTTTGACCGGCGATAAAACAACAAGCCCGCTACAAACTCGAGTCCCGGGTATGTATTGCTTTCAATTAATGACTCATTTGCATACAGCGGACCGCGCTCGCTTCTTCTCTTTGGCGCCGTTCGGGGCCGCCTTTGTTTACAGCGCGCACCCGTGCCGGCCGCTGCATCGTCCGCTACTCCAAAGTCCCTTCCGGAACGCCGAGTGAAGCGGAAAATGTTTCGTTGCCTCGTTTGCATAAGCTCGGGGAAAATGCGCTTGGGCGTCGACTCCATCTTTCTTTCCGACTCTTTGTGCCCTGATGGGTTCTTGTTATTCTCGCTCATCTCTTGAGCGCCATCCGTAGCTCGCGCTGCGAAATTTGTCAAAGCCGGACCCCGCTTGCCAACCATATACTAGAACAAAGATTTGCGTCCCCGTTTGCCGTCTTTGAGAGATAACTGGGAAATTAGAGCCTTTTTTTTGCTCTTTTAGGCGTGGCTCACGGGCTACGGATCTGACTGCGTACCTTCGCAGCTAGATCGTGCTGATACAAAAATTTGAATTCTTCCTATGGAGGGCTCGTCCGGTGGTGTGTTCTGAGTTAGCTGCTTTGCGACGAAAGTGCAGGTGAACAATTGTATTGGTTAGTAGAAACCAACATTTCAAAAGAATAGCGAATTGTCATATAATCTGGTATCAGGCCAATATTCGTGCAATCGTCCCCTCATTTAAATATTACTTTTAAAATTACGTCGTATAAATGCTGATTCTTATATTAGCCCATCCTTCAAATAAATGTTTTATTGAGAACTCCTTTAGCTAGACCCTGTTTACTAACAGCATATGTACCTCTTTTTGTAATTCCCTGCAGCACCAACTTTAGAATATATGTCGAACCTCTCAAATTAACAAAGTAATTTCTCTCGTCTTCATCTCGCAGAACACGCGGACACTCAGGAATTCGGTTATTTAAAAAGTTCTCGGCGATGGACGAAAGAAATATTGCGCTTGGATGTTACAAACTAATATGTAACTAGGGACTGAGAAAGGCATTCCAGGATGAACATATCTGCGAATCTCAATTTTGTTTCAAAATCTTTTTTGTCGTATGACTTCCCTAAATAAAAAAGTTATATAACTATGTCCAATAAACATACAAAATAATATAATATACGACTGAAAATTTTTTATAAATTATATTATGCTTATCCTACAAGTAATACAAAATGCTTTTTCTTTCGAAGGGGTGGTTCTGCAATGGCATTCCGAATTCGAATTACTTTACACCAAACTACAGCTTCTACCGCCGCGACAGACTATTCTAGCGCGAGGCATAAACTAGGTGGTGGCGTACAAATTGCGCTTCACTCTATGCTTGAGTAACATCGAAGGTTCGACCCAGAATTATATTCAGAATGCTTATGAGTAGAAATGAAGACTGCTGACGGCATTGATTACGATATTGGAAACCATTCTCGCCGCTATGCTATCATTCAATTTTTATTGAACATCTTGAAACGATTGAAAAACAAGTAAACTTCGAAATGTAGAAATTTTGAATATACGTAGATTTTGATATTTCTCGACTAGATTAGTCATTGGGCGTTGTGAAAATTGTGGCTGCATCACGTCAAAGAAGGCCGCTAGGTTGGCATTTTATACATTTTTGTGGGCTGAATCAGCTTAACAGTTTCGAAAACTTCTAGAATAGCGCTCTTGACTTAGTTTATCAAATATTCCAATCGAATCCATTAGTACTGCTTCGACCCCTGCAGTACAGATAAATGGGTAACATCCACTTCTTAAGGGTCAAATACGGCTTCCAAGAAGGTTTCACGTATCGAACAGACTCTCTGCTTACTGTTACCCTAAACGAAATTGTCTGGGAATGTATACATGTTTTCATCATTATAACTGTGGTGACGTACTTCCATTAGATGATACCAATCTGGCGACACAAGCTTTTACTTCGGTTGCGCAAGACGCGATGAGCATTTCTGTTCCAAAACGCATTTCTCGACGTTCCGCTTGCCCGTACTGGTTTTTCAATGATTTTAAAATGTACCTTTAAAAAAATATATTTTCCATAGACTTAAAAAGAAACAGGCTCTAGCTTCTCGTACACTAAATTCAGTATTTATCATGCCCTCGCCAAACAATTGTGCTCGCGCGATAAACACTTACATCTTGATGATATCGAGCGTAGTCTGAACCTCCGTCCCAATATTTTCTGGAAGTTTGCTAAGCAGCACACTCGTAACAATGCACATAAATTTTCATTGCGGGATAGTCGTGATGGAAACACTATAGTATCTTTCGTCCGCACCAGAGGTGGAAGGATCGCCTAGCAGACTATTTTAGTCGATGCTACACAGTTGAACAGCCAATTATTCAGCCTATTCATATAAAAGTAAACTGCCGGGACAATTTGTAGGGTTTTAGTGTAGCTAAGGATGAAATTGAGAAAGGTATCATCAACCTTAAACCGACGTTATCTACTGGGGTAAATTGCATTCCGAGTTTTATCTTTAAAGGTCCTGGTGACTTGTTTACCCTGGTTTTAAAACACCTTTTCAACGTGTCACTTCGCTCTAGCGTGATTCCCATCATTATGGAGGAGAGCGGTTGTCGTGCCAATATTGAAGGGGGGGGGGGGGCGATTTATATGTTGTCAGTATTTATTTCCCTGTTTTCTTTTTAATGTGCGGCTTTCCAAAAATGTAGGAGAAAGTTATTTTTAAACGTATAACTTATTGCTTTTATCAAAAATTAACTGCTTCGCCGCATGGACGTATTATGGGACGGTCAGTTTAAAACACTTTTGCACCTTTTCATACTTTGCTTCACCAATTTATACGAACAGCGAACAGGTAGATTCTATTTGTTTTGATATGTCTAAAGCGTTCGACAAAGTTAATGATGAGCTATTGTCCCACAAATTATCGTTTTAAGGTTGTTGTCCTTAACTTCTCTTATTTCAAAGCTATTTTTCTTGTCGTTTGAATGAAGTTCATATTTATAGTGTCAATTCTAAACTGTTTCGTTCAAGATAAGGTCTCCCCCAGGGGTCTATTCTTGGGCCTCTTCTGTTTCTTATATTTTTAAACTATATATTTTTAAACACCCTATTTGGCTTATTGGTCTGAGGAAGCAAAAAAAAATAGTTTTAAGAAAAAGAAAAATGTACCCAGCGCCTTTCCGATTATTCTAATTTATTGTCGTTAAGTGACAAATCTTGCGTTTTGTAGTATTTTTTTTTAATTGTGCTTGTTTAAGCCTCGCGGTTTCTCAAAAATTCGCTTGGGGTGGTACCGAAGTATTTTTTTTCTAGAGATGTATTACACATCTGAGACAATACAGAATTCGCCATAATCTCGTGGAGGCTTCAATTTAATTTATACAATTATAACGAGTTTCTTATACACCATAATAAACTGTACACTTTGATGAACTGGGATACTATCCGAAGTGGCAATATATCGAAATGTTTAGTTGGATGAGGAACCTGCAGTTGAAACGCCGTAATCTTAAAATGACGGCACAAGAATGGAGTAGTAGCATGGCAAATTACTCAAAGCGTAACGTTCTAGAGCTATGGCCATATTTGTACAATAAATACATGAGCTTCTATTGAAGCGATGCCATAACACACTAACAGCTGGCGCAAGCACACGATGGCATACATTTCTGGGGATATTCATAAGCCAAATTGTTTGAATATTTTTGCGACGTCTCTGTCGTCTGTACAGCCTCCACCATACAGCACCTACACTTATTAAATGGCTGGTTAGCTTTGAATGGCTGTGTAGACCACGGCGGGCCACACTGCCACATTAGTCCATGCTCGTATGTAATTCGTTAAAAATAACCAAAACTACTTCTCTGATAAAATAATGTGTATTATAAAGCCACTAATTCTTGAATAACGAATTACTGACAATTTCTCGTTAGATTTTTTTCTGTTTTATCAAGGGGAGAGATGGAATTGAAGGGCGATATCCGGTCCTCAAGACGGGGTCCGCTGACCAAGGGAATGCTAGCGAGGGAGAGAAAATAAATTCATGGAAAACACTGAAGTCCAGAGCCTGCTTCCTGACTTGGTCGTACGCTCAGTCAGAGTGGGAGGCTTCGCCCGTCTTTACGTAAATCGAGCCTATTGCTCCCGTACGGAAGCAATATGTTCAACTTCTCGGAAACCGAAAGGGCTGCTTCGAGCGCCAAAAAGTAGACACCCATAAAACTGTCGCATGGGGAATTGTGAGCACCAGACTGAGGCCCATTACTTGAAAAACTTTCGTAATTACAATTGCAATTACTTGTCCTAAAAATAATGAATAATCGTAAAGAATTACTCACCATAGAAAAAATCGCCCATTTTCTTCGTTACCTTACTTGATTACTTTTGGGTTACTATAGAGAAACAGACAGTCTAGAAGCACAGTATTTTAGATCAGAAAAGAAACAAATGCAGTTTGTAAAGTACGGAAACAAGAAATGATTCGTCGACGTACCCACCACCAAGCGGCGGGAAAAACGGCGCATACTAGAAAGGGCTAGTGGGATGAGGCCCCGACGGACGGCGAGCGTAGAAAAATCCAGGGTGTACGCGGCGGCGCTGCGATCGTATACCGGCTCGAGGATCCGACTGGTTCCGAGCGTTCCGAAGGCCTTCGGCGCGGGCTTGGCTGGCGATTTGGCCATGTGGCGGTACGGCAGCGCGAAGTGGCTCCCGTTCTGAACTAATCTTTACCCCGTGTTTGCTGTCGTTTGTGACCAATGAAGTGTTATGCCGAATTAGTCTTTAATCGCGCAGAAAATGCAATGCGAGCCGCCCTCGGCCGCCCGCTTCATACATCCTATCCAACACATGCTTTAGTGGCGCCCTCTCGAGCCGTCGACACGGAGTGCGGCAGCCGTGAACGCTCGATGAGCTCACTACCCCTCTCTAGTTCACGGCCACTCAAGCCAGGACCTACGACGTCATGAAGGAGGTTATTTTTTGCTTGTTTTTGTCATTCTAATTTGCCTATAACTTTTAAAATAAAGCGAAATTTGAGAAAAGAAAAGTTTCATGAAGTTACTACGTTCAGTGCGCTCAGGTTCGGTGCAAATTAAAAACCAGTAAAAAAGTCATTGCAGGGCCCCTTGAACGGTCGCACCGCTCGCTCGCGCGGTGCGCGCGGCGCGTTTCGCGCGGTAAAGGTTTGAGCGCGTGTTAGCGGGAAAGTTTGTTTTTCTTTTGAACACCAAGTTTGTCGCTATGGCAGTGCCTCACTCTTACGGAAGGTACTGCTCTGCGAGATGATGCAATAATTCAACGAAAAACTTGGAATACAAACAGTTTCCGTTTCCGACAGGCAACAGGTAAACCTCTAAGGTTTTGTAATTTCAGAGTCGGAAACGGAAGCATAAAAATATATACTTTGCAATCTTCCCGATAGAGCAGTCAAATGAATCACGTACGCGAATCGGCAGGAGTTCAAAGCTGTGCCCTTGAGCAAGCTCCACAAGCGCCGGCTGTGCAGTGCGCACTTAAGGGATACAGCTCTCGCAAGCCACAGGAGGATACGTTTGCGGCCGAATGCATGTCCTTCGGTTCAAGTAACCGACCCAAGATTGCAATAGCTTCTTCCTCCAGGTGAGCTTTTCTCAGTTTTTGGTTATATTATTCAGAATTCTTCATGGGGAGCTGCGACTCACCTGCCAGCCCCATAGTTCCGGTAAATAATGTTTCATATTAGTTTCTGAACTATAATTACCAAGCTAGGAGCGGCCTTTTTATACTAATCTGCTCAAATCTATTTACATCAATTTAGTATAAATTCATTGACTTTTTCATCTCGCCCGTCCTCACCACCGCCAACTGTCGCATCTTTGCAGGAGGAGGCGCAGGTGGAGCCCCACCTTGCTGAGGAACTGAGCTTGTACTTAACGGCTTTTTCTAGACATCAAAGCAATATGAAACGCGCAGCGTCCGTTTACTGGCTCAATTAGGCAACTCTTGAAATTGGTGGCATCATGTTCAGCTTCAGTAGAAGCTTAATGTGACTTCAATTTTTGAGTAATTTCCTCTCTCGAACAGATTTAACTCTGGAGACACCAATGAGAGCTGCAGCCTCATCTAGGTCCACGGCTGGCACGATGGAAACCCCAAACTGACAAAGTGGCAGGCCGAGGAAAGAGTACTCACCCCGCACGAAATATACATTAGATAACCTAAGAAAATCCAAAAACCTATTGCGCAGGAACCTCTTAAAGGCATCACAAATCCCTGATTCTTCCAATCTCACACGACCTCAAGTCATCCAGGGCGCATCAAAATTTTTATCCAAAGGGGTACTGGACCGTTTAAGGTGCAGCTGTACTTGCAACCAATTAACAAGTTCGGTCGAAGATGGCCTGACAAATTTAAACCATTTGCCATTAACCTTTACTTTCAGAGCCCCATGGCTTACAAGTACCTCGCCAAGTACCTGAGGTTTCCATCGGTTCGATCTCTCAATAACTGGCTGTCCCACATTTCCATACACCCTGGGGTTGCACCCAATTTCATCAAGACTGTTGTCGACAAAATTCACGATTGGCCTCTTAAAGATTGTGCATGTATTCTGAAGTTCGACGAAATCGTTCTAAAAGAAAATCTCTTCTATGACACTAAGTCGGATATGGTGTATGGCTTTGCAGACAGCGGTAAGAAAAGGACCCGTGATGTGGCAAATTCAGGCTTGGTTATGATGCTGGCGGGTATTTCTAAGCCCTGGGTGCAACCATTGGCTTTCGCTCTTTCAAAATCAAAAGCATCCCCAGATGTCTCCAGGATCTGTTGACAGACGCTATTCAGAATCTGAGTTCCGGCGGGATCTTTGTCCCGCCGGAACTCCTTGCCGGCGGGACTTCCTTGTCGGTGACACCCAGGTCTACTCTCTTTTTGACACCCCTCATCTGCTCAAGGGTACACGTAACAACCTATGCAAGCATGACCTCCGAATTGGCAGCAAATTGATGAGATGGAAATGCATTGTGGACTTCTACAAAAACAAGCACCCTCGTTGATTACAATTGTAAAAAAAAAAAACTGAAAGACAAGCACATTTATTTGACTCCATTCGGAAATATGAAAGTACGATTTGCTGCGCAGGTTTCTAGTGACAAACTTTTTGTTTCCCTGGCAACCCTCCTCTCTCTGAATGAGCCGCCCCCTGAGGATCGGGCCACATGAGATTTCCTTGAGTCCATAGGCCAAATATTTGATTCATTGAATAGCTCATCTCTGGAATGCGGTGAACGAAAAATGAGATTCGCTCTAAGCTCTCCGACGGGACATATTAATTTTTATTTCGAAGTGGCAGTTCCTGTCACCACAACGGCCCCACACAGTAAGGAGGTGGCAAATTACCATCAATGACGTCCTCTTACTGTGGGAAACACCTCAGCCGGAACTTTGATTTTGATCACTTTATAACAAAACGGCCCAACCAGGACCCGCTGCAAAACTTGTTCGGGACGGTTCGACAGCAGCAAGAGTGTAACGAGTCGCCCAATTCCTACCAATTTGTGGCAGGCCTGAAGCACATTTTTCTTGGAAAGATGTTTCAGCTTTCCAGTAGAGGAAACAGTGAGGCAGGGGCTGCCACATTGCTGGTGGAATTGAGGCACCTTCTAGTGTCGACTGCAGCCAGCCACCAGCCCGAACCACAGCCAGCAATTGAGACCAATGAGCTTGACCTATCCGATGAGTCATATGACGACCTCATCCAAGAAGATGTTGAATATCACATCGCCAAGTTCCTGGTGGAGTCGTTTCTTAAATAAAAGTTTGTGTCGTCTTTGCCCGGACTTGTTGAGTGCTGCAAGTAGGGTGCTCACCTCTGAGGTGTAGTTTCATGCTGTCCTCCAAGCCAGCGGTCCTGGGTCGATTTTGGGCTCTTTCTTTGCCTCATCAGATGCATTCTTTCACTGTTTAAAAACTCTCGAACGAACCTTTCTTGAGAAGATCAGCGAGCACATTCACTTGCCGAAGTTTGCTGAACGCAAGGTGGATTCCCTGGTTCCTCATTCCGAAAAACAATTTCGTACCAAGCAATGCCCGAAGCAGTTCCTCAATCTTTAGGTCAATGTGTGCCCACGTTGGCATATTCGCCTGTTGAATAGAAAACAAAGCGTGCTCTCAAAACACCAGCGCAAAAAAAAAGAGGAAACAATTCGCACCTTAACCGCATCAATAATACAGTTTATTATGGTTTCTGCACACTGTACTGTAGGTGTGGAATGTGTTTGCGTGAAATACATGTTAAAGACCGGGTGTTCGTAGTTGTAATGTGTTGACAAACTTCCTTTCTAGATCAAAAACAGTCATCTCATTTCACGGCAGATTTACATCACGCTGTCTAAACAATTATATGAACAACTCAGCTTTGCTTTGCGATAGAACCTAAGAAACGTTTTGTGAGTGCGGAATTGATTAAGCCGTAATAGCCCTCGTCAAATTTTATTGTTGAGGTCGAGCCAACTGACACGCATTAGTAAATAAAAGGTATCAGAAACCCTATCGAAAACAGTCATCTCATTTCACGGCAGATTGACATCACGCTGTCTAAACATTTATATGAACAATTCAGCTTTGCTTTGCGATAGACCCTAAGAAACGTTTGTGAGTGCTAAATTGATCAAGCCGTAATCGCCCTCGTCAAATTTTATTGTTGACGCCAAGCCAACTGACACGCATTAATAAATAAAATGTATCAGACACCCTAATTGACAGGTTCAATATCAAGGAGGTGTGCACAAGCCATAATAAAGCCCATGCACTTCATAATCTGTCATGCGGCCTGGAGACTCGACGTCGTGTTTCATTCTGTGAAATGATTTTAAATAGCTTCTAAACCCTTGTAAAGACGTTAGTTACGTGATGAGTCTTAATACGTATATGTTCGTAGAATATTGATCTATAGACTTTTGAATAGCTCTCTAGGTATGAGCTGTTTTCATGAACTTCGCTAATTGCGCAGTCAGTATTTTGAATTGTTACCGCATTCCTGCTATTCAGAACACTGTGTAGAGATAATGCACGTTGCGAGTTCCATTTATCGACTAATGCCGTTGTTCATAGCGCGTGCGCATGTTCGTATAGTTACCAGAAGTTTCCATATATTGATATATATGGAACGTTTTTCATACTTAAAGAAATGAGCAGATCTGAGTGGAAAACTTGTAGAAGAATAGTCCTACATTCCGTGTTACTTACAGTTCCCTTATTTGTACGTCTTTCCGATTTTCACCACTTCCATCGTTTAATGTACGCTCCCCAAGGGGTGTTGCATACATTTATGTACATAACATTATGTCAAGAGCTTATTTTGAGTGTGTGACCTAATCCAAGAGTATCAAATAAAAATGCACTTAAGTCCATCCCCTGAATTTCTTTCTTTGCCTCGGTGAGATTGTTCTAAATGTTCATGTGTTCAAATACTACATGTGCAGACTACACTCGATCGCCCCGACGCAGTGTAGTCTGCGCCGAGGCGTTTTCGGTTTTCGGTGCCGTCGCGCTGTTGGGCGCAGTACCGAAACCAAAAATATAAAGCGTGCAAAAAAAAAAGAATTGGAGAGAAGATAGTGAGAGAGAGAAAGGGGAGGGTACGCGATGGAGTTGACTATGGTGGCGCCATCTCATGAGAGTGTTGTGCGAATTTGTCTAGCCCCAGACCTACTTTCACCATTTTGCCGCAAAGTGCCGAGTCGCTAGTTTCGCTTTACCACGGTAGAAGGTACAGCTCCACTCCTCTGGCCTCGGCCGCTGCGGTGTCAGCGGACCTGGGCCAAGCCAACGTTACTATAGAATTAACCGATCAGTTTGGAAACTGCCATAGAGCCAGCTGTGAAAAACTGGCACCGATCCATACTCGAGAACCGAGCTAATAGCGATCGCAACGCCGCCATTTCTCTCGCACCTGCCACTCGAGAACTGCACGTGACTTCTATTTTGGCTTTAATCGGCCATTTTGGCTCAGAAACAGATACGGTGGAGGTGCCACCCCACACTCCCAAGCGGATGCGTCGCGAATAACTGCCGAAGTTAGGATGCGCCTAGGTCGGGACGCGCTACCTGAAATCACCGCTGAGACATGGTTGTATAAAAACAATATTAATTGCGCCGCAAACCTTGTAAACTAAAGACTTCAGAAAACATCACGCGCCCCCAGTTTTGTACTAATCTCCAATAAACGTTACTACAGAAGGAGTTTTTTCTGTTCGTTTGTACGAAAAAACCCAGTTTCAGCCGCTGATTGCCCGGCGCGCCCTCGGCGCGGCCCGTGGCAACAGCGCAGGCCGGCGCGATTGACCGCGATTCAGTATCGTTTTAGAAATGGTCAAGAATTCCTATACCGGCCGATGTAGCCGGTTCAGACCCGACAAATTGTCGGAAAACGGCGCTGGATACTGTATATTAGCGTGGCATTGGCCGACCCAAGTGATGTTCCGCCGACATCGGCCACATCACGGTAATACTGGCCCGTTATTTACGGTCCAACGCCAATATCGGCAGTATCAGAATGATATTGGCACGATTTCTCCGATCCGACGCCAATCTTGGCGCTATATTGTGTCCCAAGCAGCACACAGTATTCCGCCAATAGTGGCGCTCGGTTTTCAAGTGTGGATCGGTGCCACTTTTTCAGAGCCGGCTCTATGGAAGTTTCCCAACTGATCGGTTAATTCTATAGTAACGTTGGCTTTGCCCAAGTCCCATGAGCGCTGACACCCCAGCGGCTGCGGCCATGTTAACCGATATTCGCCCATCTCTGCCCAGAACTCGAATGATATCGCCAATTCTGGCCCACTTTTAGAACGATCGTGAACCGATATCGGCCCAATACTGGGCCGTGGTGCCAAACATAAAACTGGGCCAATATTGTGCGCAATATTCCCCCTGCGCTGGCTCAGTGTCGGCGTGCTGCCTGCGTCGTTGTAGGCTTGGAAGATCTCTCCTCGAAGGCTAGTAGGAATTACCTATAGCCACGTCGAGTTGCTGTCCTCGAAGATTTCTTTGTAGAGAATACATCTGCGGCCGGCGAATGTTGGTAGGGCACGTGAAAAGGCTCGTGGAATCGTTCCCCCTCGTCTTTTCAAGTGATCGATCAGTGCGCGAAGTTCCGGATCGCCCCGTTGGAGCAAGGCCATGCCGTTAACGCTCAATGCGCCAAGAAAGCGATCGTCGTTGTCGCGGTCTTTGGCACAGCCGGTAACTGACTTGGCGGGGGCTCTGGACTGGCAGTCGACGTCGCTGTGCTTTCGGCCTGACCTGTAAGCTACGGTCACATCGTACTCTTGCAGTCGTAGGCTCCATCGAGCTGAGGAGTCCCGATGGGTCCTTCAGGTTCGCTAAGCAGCACAGCGAAAAAGACTCCCGCGAAAAAACGTGCGGATCTTTGTGATGGCCCAGACGACGGCCAGACGTTCCTTCTCGGTCATAGAGTGATTGCGTTCCCGTTCGACAACGTACGACTAGCGTATGCGTCACGCGCTCTGCACCCTCTAGTCGTTGGACCAGTACAGCTCCGAGTCCTGTATTGCTAGCGTCCCCGTGAACTCCTGTTTTGGCTGATTGGTCGAAGTGCCCAAGAATTGGTGGTGACTGGAGTCCTTGCTTTAACTTGTCGAATTCCTGTGGTTCTTCTCGACGCCATCAGAAGTTTACGGCGTCTTTCGTGAGGTGCGTGAGTGACGTAGAAAGCTTTGCGAAATCCCGAACAGATAGATCGCCGGTAGTACGCGCAAAGCCCCAGGAATCGTTGGACGTCTTTCTTGTTGGGGGGCGGTGGAAGTGCCGCTACAGCGCGAGTCTTCTCAGGGCCAGGACGAACACCTTTGTTGCTCACAACGTGGCCTAGAAACGTCAGTTCGCCGTAGGCGAACCGGCACTTCGTCGGCTTGAGGGTGATTTCGGCGGTCCTGATTCCTTGAAGAACGGCCCGAAGGCGTCGCAAGGGCTTGTGCAAGCTGGCCGAGAACACCACGACGTCGTCAAGGTAAACGAGACAGCTCTGTCCCTTGAGACCTGCAAGTACGGTGTCCATTACACGCTGGAAAGTTGCTGGCGCCGTGCACAGTCCGAAGGGCATCACCTTGAACTCGTAGAGTCCATCGGGTGTGACAAAGGCAGTCTTCTCTCGGTCCGTTCGTCAGCTTCGATCTCCAGTAGCCACTCTTCTGGTCCATCAACGAGAAGTATCGGGAGTGTCGTAGCCGGTCCAGTATGTCGTCGATGCGGGGGAGGAGATAAACTTATTTCTTCGTCACCGCGTTGTGCCGCCGGTAGTTAACGGAGAATCGAAGTCGTCGTCGTTGAGCATCTCTTGTACTTTTTCATAAATCGTCTCTCTTTCTTTTTGGGGAGACTCAGATTGGTGGTCGATGCACAGGGAACGCATCGTCGTTGGTAATGATCCGGTGTTTCGCAACTGTTGTTTGACGCACTTTCGACGTTGTTGCAAAGCCGTCGCTGTATTCGTTGAGGAGGTCCTTTAACTGCCGTCTCTCCGTGGCACTGAGCTTGTTGTCAACGTCGAGCTGCGGTGGCGGTGTACTGTGCGGCTGAGAGGGCGAGGGTTCCTTGGAGATTCCGCCGATTTCGGCGGCCTTCTGGAGTTCTTCGACGTGGCCTACGGCGGCACTTTTTGTGAGGTGCTGCGCATCATGTCGAAAGTTCATGAGGACCACAGTAGGTCCATCCTACAGCTTCGGTACGTCCCTTGAAACGCCTATTCCTCTTCTGAGACACAGTTGGAGGTTGCATTTCAGAAGGACTTTCCCGCAGGCGACTGCATCTGTCACGGCGGGTACAAGAACACTCGACCGCGGCACCAGGTTAATGTGGTCCGCAATGACTCCGACGGCTGCTGGCGTCCTTTTGGATCCCTCCGGAGGGAGGACGGGCTTTCGCAGCGTCAATCTGTTTGCTCCAAGGTCCATCACGACACCGTACTCGCAGAGGACGTCCATGGCAAGGATGGTGTCTCTCGCACAGTCCTGAATGACGACGAACTTGACAGGACAGGTCTCCCCGTAAATTTCGACGCGAGCAGTGCACCTCCCAAGAGGCGGAATGAGGTGTCCTCCAGCGGTGCGTATTTGTGGGCCGTCCCAGGGCATCGTGACTTTCAGAAGTTGGCGAGAGAGCTTCCCACTCTAAACGGAGTAATCTGCTTCCGTGCCCACGAGTGCCGACGCGTCTTGGCCGTCGATGACAACGTTTAGGTTGTTGGGCGCCGTTCTAGAATCGTTGTTGCGATGCTTGTCATCGCTGGAGCGGGGGTCCTCCGACGTTCTTGGAGGATGTTTCCGACGGTCGTATTCGCCAACTCCACCTCTAGGGGATGCCGCGATTAATTTCCCCGACGAGGTAGGGCAGACAGGCTTTCTCAGCGGGACCTACGAAGTGGTGACGCCGGACGTCGTCGTTACGGCAAACGGGATGCCCTGAGGAAGTAGGTGCTGGTGACGGCGGGCAATGCAGGTACTCCTCGATGTCCCGCGGTCGTTCGCCGCTCCTTGGGCGGGGGGCGTTCGGTGCGAACCAGCGAAGCCTAAGCTGCCGGTAGGGTAGAGAAGCAAAACTATCGTTAAATATACTATCGATACACTCGATAGTTTTTCCAAAACTATCGATAGTGTCGCAGACCTATCGATAATCGAATATCGATAGTACTATCAATAGTTTTTCGTTAGTTTTTCGATAGTTGACTATCGATAGTACTTCTGATAGTTTTTTTACTATCGATAGTCAGATTTCTGGCGACTATCGATACTATCGATAGTTTTGCACCACTAGAGCGAACACAGCTGCCGCACCGCCGCTCGCCTCCCTTCCTCCTCTCTTCGACCAAACTCCCATCTTCGTCACCACTAAAAGCTGAACCAAAGTGTTCATGGTAAGTGCTTCGGCTAGTTGGTATCCCTTTTGAAAACAATAAAGGGATAAAAAGAAAGAGGGAGCGACGCAAACTACTAGTGTCGGAAAACTATTGAAACTAAACCGTCGACAGTGCTATCGATAGGTTTATGATAGTCGACTATCGATAGTTTTCCGATAGTCAATTAACAAAAATTTTCCGATAGTCGACTATCGATAGTACTATCGATATTTTTCGAAAGTCGACTATCGATAGTACTATCGATATTTTTCGAAAGTCGACTATCGATAGTACTATCAATAGTTTTTTTACTATCGATAGTAAGATTTCTGCCGACTATCAAATATCGATAGTATCGATAGTCGCCACTATCGATAGTTTTGCACCACTACGGTAAGGGCATTTCCAGAACAGGTGGTCGGCTTCCCCGCAGCGGTAGCACAGCGGGCGTCGTTCAGCCGTGCGCCGCCCGTCCTTCTTCCTAGCCGCTGTGGGTTCGGCTCGGACGTACGGAGCTTGCTCCTCAGTGCGCCGAGCGTAATGCGGCGTAAGGGCTTCCCGTGAAAGGGGCGCCGGGTGCTGGTACTTCCGGGCTGCTGGCGGCGGTCGTCGAGCCATGGCGGCGTAGCTCAGGGTAGGATTGCTGCAGGGGAACAGGGTTGACAGGAGCTCGGGGTTCGCTGCCTCTCCGAAGCTCTTGCCGAAAAACTTCGGCGATGGACAGCGATGCCGGGGGTCGGCAGCAGGCAGCAGCTTCATGAGCTCTCCGCGAACAACGTCGCAAATTATCGCGTGAAGCTCGTCGGCGCTGGTGCTGAGCTCGGAGCGTACCGATGCCAGACTTGAGACATCCTTGAACCGATGATATTGGCGAGCTCGGGCCGCTAGCGCCCACTCGATGCTTGTTGCTTCAGCAACAAATTCTTCAATGGTCATCGGGGGGTTGCGAATATTTCCACCGAAGATTTCGCACTTCACGCCTTTCATGAGAAAGCGAAAACTTTTTTCTCGTCGGTGGCTTGCAGGTCCGCGCGTGCATTTAGGCGTAGAAGAAGAATGTTAAGTTGGGCTAGTTGGTTGTTCATGACTGGAAGGAAGCGTAGCTTATCTTCAACAAAGCTGGTTACGCTCCTGTTTGGGGCCTGAATTCGTGTTTGAATCAGATCCTTCACACGGTGCCGTCGGTGTTGGCTCGTAAAATTCCGCTTCAACTTGGCCATGCATATGTCACATGACGTGAGTGAAGCCACGTGGTTCTCGAACCAGTGCCTCGCAGTACCCTCCAGCGAAAAGTAGAGGCTATTCACGTACTGCCTGGCAGTTCATCCGTTGTGGCGTGCCACGCACTCGTAGTGTTGGATCCCGTCCTCGACGACCTCGTGGACATCACCGTGAAAGGGCGTTGGCATACAAGGGGCGACGGTCAGGTTAGCGACTGGGGGAGGCAGCGTTGGGAGTCTCTGTTTGCAGGGCCCGGGAGGTCAAATTTGTTTTCGTCAAATTCTTCCTCTTGGGATTCGGTAGAAGGCCAAATCCCGGAGATTGATCTGTAGTGTGGCGGCTTCCTCGGGTCTCGGGTGTCTCCACGGACAGTCTTTTTGAGCCGGGAACTGGGCTTGCGCTGCGAGGCCTCGGAGGGGTACGTTACGTGGGCTGCGGTGCCCCGCACCTCCACCAGAAAAGTCACGAATGAAGGTGACTAGAGGACGAACAGTGAACTGAGAATGGAGGTTTAATCGGCGAACTTGTGCCAAACAAATAAAAAAAAACGAGAGTTGAAGTAGCAGAAAAGCAGACGGCGATTTATGGGCATAACAGGAAGCGAGAGCGAGATTGACTCGACAATGTCGCGGGCCGCTCCTTATCAATTTTGCGTCGGCATCGGAAAAATTCTGCCGTGAAGGTTCGAGCATCGAGCGTTCGGGGTGAGAATGAACAGGCACTTTCGAGAACAAGAAACTAGGGCGAAATCATAAACGTTACGCCCCTAGTGAGGATAAAAGCGAATCTTCTAAAATACCATGACCGGGCACTGCTTGCGTGGCCCTGCACGCGGCAATATAGAGAGAGTTTGGTCAATGGGACGAGCGAGTAGGGCCAGGGCGTGCACCATAGGCAGAAATATGGCTTGACTTGCTCTTTTGGCCAATCAGAAACCGAATATAGTTCCTTAGTGGCGGTAGCCAGAAACAGTTTTAATAAGCGCGTAAGAATTAAATATAACAACTTTTCATGGTTGAAAGGATGGTGCACGTGATGTTTCGATTATTATCACGCAAAAAGATGTAAGAATTGAATGTGCCGCTCGAACTCTGTTTTGCTCGGACGTAGTCTGACCGCTCGGACAGCAGATTCCTGGTCCTCGGCGCCTGGCGTGCGGATTACGTTTATCGTTCTGCTAGATTTTTATTTTGCATGACCGTGATAAAAAAATTACGTGCACCCTATTTTCAGTCACCCAGAGTTACTCCGCCCTATAGAAACGACCCTCAGGCAAAATCCTGATGGTCGGTCAGGCTGATAGTCACTCGTATTTTGAAACATTGATTGTCTGATGGCCTGATGGTGTGATGGTTTGATGGCTTGATTGTGTGATATGGTTTGATGGTCTGTCGTATTTTGGGACACTGATGGTTTTATGGCGTGATGGTCTGTCGTTTTTTTGAACATCTGATGGCCTAATGGATTGATGGTCTGTTGGTTGGTAGGAATTTCTAATCACGTATATGTACCGACAGAAGACAAAGACTCCATTACAGTCTATTGTGAACTTTATTCTGTGCCGGTTATCATTTCAAAAGGGAACATCCAAAGCGTTACTGTACCTTCCTCAATCCTCGTCGAAACCTGAAAGCAAAGTTTGGATTTTGGTGGTGTCATGTTATTACTTCTATTTAGAAATGATTGATTGTTTAATTCTTAAACCACAAAAACAAAACGGAAAAAATGACCTTAATCCACTTACTACTTTCGAGTCTCTACTACGCGCAGCAACTTCATCGGTGTCCGTGTAGTGGCTATCTACACTCTGTCCCTATCGTCCATGCTGGGCATTACGGTGTCGTGCGACTGCTTGCAATACACCAAGCCTCGTCGTCCTGAGAATGCGGCAAGCCACGTATTGCCGCATTTGCGGCTTTGTCAACGTTTTTCCTCCCAAACATTTTGTTCACAGTGCACGTACACCTAGCAAATGAATTTCCTATCAAGCAAAGTACATTTTTCGGCACATTCTCTGCATTTAGATCGTAAACATGATCAACTTGACATACAAAGCGGATCAACAAATTGTCTCACTGACGGAGAATAAAACAATTTAAAACAAAACTATGGTTGCAACAACATACCTGAGTCTATAAGAAGGTTACTCCATTACCTTTGAAGTATCCTAGGACAGTTGTTGAGGCGGAGTATTACGGATTGAACACCCTGTAATCAAGCCACGCCACTGTTAACTTTCCACACCGAACGTAATTCACGGATACACGACGACGTGAGATCATTGGCGCCTTCTCTCGGCCAATGCTGGAACCTCCCGAATATAGTCAGGTTCTTTCCACCACAGAAAGATGTCATGATAAGCACCATCAGCCTTTTTTTGTTTTGATGGTCTATCAAGATATCCTGATGGTCCCATCCAGGCAACATCAAAAAGTTTCGATTGTCCATCAGTCACCACAAGAAGCGTTTTGACAGTTCAAGAAAGTTTGATGGACCATCAAACATTTTATTTGTCTTTTTGATGGGAACACTTATTAATTTTGCTTCTCGCGATCACCGCCAGGATATGATTCGCGGCTTCTGTCAGGCCACATTCAAATTTGTGAATACGCTCTGGAACACGCCAAGCCCGATGTCGACCAATGGCGCTTCCTCATCGACCTCCAAAACTTCCCAATGTATGGCCAAACTCTATATATGGCTCTGACAACTACGCCGCCGCACGAGACGTTGTTTCGTTTTTTTTTAAAAAACATGATACGATACGCGTTCCAACCTCCAGTTTTGAATTCATTTAAAGGGCAACTCCACGTCATTTCGATTTTGAAAAAAAAACAAAAACAATTCAGTCCTCTTCGGTATCGCCTAGGAAGACCACACATAAAATATTACGGCCTTGTTCTGTTTAAATGTTTTCTACACAGTGCGGCAAACTTTGAAACTCGCCAAAGTTACCGAAATCGGCTGCCTCGAACGGGAGAACCGAAACGCAATTAACAGCGCGGACAAGGCTATGACGTGGGCGTAGCCAACAATGAGCTAAACGTCATCACCATTGCCTTTTTACCTTGTTTTTACTTTTTCGCGAAAGCGTAAAGGGTGACTTCCGTAACGTTCCATCTCGGCGCTCAGCGGTGTCCACGTGATCGGCGTAACGCGCCTGCACAGCGAGGTTCTTGGGAGCTGTCCGGCCCTCCCCCCGTTTCCGCTGCCTCCAAAGCAGACTTGTGCCCGTTACTTCAAAAAAGTAATTAATTACAATTACAATTACAAGTAGTGGATTACCGTTACAAATTACTCCTCGTAAAAAGTAACTGATTAATTACTTCGTTACTTTACTCAATTACTTTTGCGTTACTTTAAAGAAACGCAAAATACCTGCTATACCTACTGCGTGTTTGTGGGGGGAATTTCGGGCCCCATCAAAAATAAAACAGATTCACTACTATATGTACCGATTATTTTATGATAATAATTTTAGGAGGATGGATCTATAAATCTGTAAAGGACTGGAACAGGTGTTCAATATACAGGTATCTAGCGCTGTCCACCCGGGAGAGAACTGAATTCATGAACATGCGACGAATGCACATGGGCGGCGGAGGCACGCACACCATTCGAAATCTGGCATCGGCAAACTTTAGAATACGACTCTCCTGAATATGGGGTTTTTCTATGGTTGCTGCATATTGCCTAAATAGGGGCTGGTTTAGCCACTAAAACCAACTGGCTGTGAGACTTACATGCGGTACTTGCGTTTGGACAGATTTCAAAGAGTCCCGCTTGTTGAAGGTTGTTATCCGGCCTTGACCCACTTGATCTTTTTTCTTGATCATCAAACTAATCAAAACCGAAACTTCACACGAAATATTAATCCACAATCTTTCAGCTAAGCTGACTTTTCCGTTTAGAAATTATTAAAAAAAAAGCACAATTGTCAGTGAACAGCAGGCTTCAATATATCACACGCGTCTACAGCCGCCTTACGCTGCCTTAACTCCTGTGTCCAAGTCAGCCACTGTTTATTCTCAGAAAACTCGGGCTGTGTTCCCTTTCCCTAATATGTCGGAGTACAAGTTCCCGTAGGCACAATCCGCTGACGAGAACCCCAACATTTCTTTTCTAGGAATATGAGTTCAGCTTCGAAATCCCAAGCCATTTTGGCTGTGCTCCCCGACCACCTTATCGCCTGCTGTCGAAACTTACTGTTTGAACTGACAGTAGTGTTGATGCTACATTTTTTTCTGTTCCTATAAGCTGCTGCCATCGCTTCCCTTATGTTTGTGCATTACGCATCCGCTATTGCGAAGTCAAGTGACAGAAGCCACAAAGCTGGTTGTTCCCGCCAGTATTTAGCTTTCACAGCGCTGTCAAAGATGAACAGGGTCAGGGTCTCGTTACCTTTCTTTTTTTTTTTTTTTCTGCGGGGTGTGTGTGTGTAGGCGGAACATCGACAAGCAAAGGACGGTCTCGTGTGACAAAAAAAAAATGCTGATTGGTTTTTGGGGGACAACATGCAGGGGGTGGGGCGGAAAGGAGGGGGGGGGGGGGGAGGGGGGCGAGCGGATGCACCACCGTCACAGTGTGCACGTTCGTACTCTTCACGACCCACACGCGACGGTTTTATGGGCCATTAGTTTTCCGCTCTTTTGTGCGCTCGAAGCAGTCTGTTCGTTTAGAAGTCGGAGCTTGTTGCCTTCATGTAGAAAGTCGAATCCTCCCAGCCTGGCTGACCGTACGAACGAGTCCAGAAACGGGCTCTGGCTGGGCTGTCGCGGTTTCCGTGAATTCCTTTCCCTCGCCAGCACTCTCTTCGCGAGCAAACCCCCGTCTTGTGTTACCATGCTAAAAGCGCGAAGGCCGTTGCATCGCCCTTCTTCCACTCTATTTTTCCCTTTGACTGGGCGGAAGAATTGTAACGAGTAATTTCAGTAACACGTTACTGAAAAAGTAACAAAATTAGATTACAAATTACATTTTAAAAAAGGTAACGGATTCATTACAAAATTACTAGAAAAGTAATTAATTACAAGTAATTCCGTTACTTGTAACGGATTACTTCCAAGTCTGCTCCAAAGTCACAACCGCCATCGTCTCACCGTTTGTGAGTATTTCTCAAACACACGAAAACGTTGGAAGAGTGCGGTGCAGTCGACACTTGCGCCTGGCACACGCCCGCAAGCCAATCCCACCCTTCTTTGCGTAGAGGATCACGTGAAATCTCGTACCATGTGATAGCCATGTTCTTAGGGACCCGAGGACAATGTTTGGCAGAGGGAGCAAAAGCTTCAGTTTCAATTTCTGGTCGTGCATAAAGTTCGATTTATCTTTATATATCCCATTTTTTGCGAAGCTAATTACGTAGTGTGAACAGAACGTAAGGACGCAAGTGAGCTGGTGTATATCAAACATTGTTGTGAAAAACCAGAGACTGAGGTATTGACAGAAGACGACAAGGAAGAGAAGGAGAATGTCTCAAACACAGCTAAACCTGTATTGAGGTCTTTTATTGGTGATTTTTAATGTGAATTCACTCATTATCCCGAAATCTTCGGAATTGGTCGGAGTTGCCTCTTAAGTATCCTTGAAACTTCTGATAAGAAGCCCCTATTTTCGAGATTGTTTGCACATTTGTTTCCATATATTGGTTTTACCGCATATTAGTTGCATAACACAGCTTTACCCCTTTCATTAATCACGACGCTTTGGATACGAAAATCAATCCGTATTTGGTCCAAGACCCGAGATGAAGGCACGAGCCAGTCCAATTCAAGCATCTTTCATGCTAGTTCATGCCCTTGTGTCCGTTTTCAATTATTTTCGATATATGGAGCTTGTCTTGATCCCAAATGAGCCGAAAAAAGGGAATGGTGACCTGAAGTGGCCTGCTACTACGCGCACAAAACTGAATTTCCCCGACACGGCCCTATCCGCTGCAATCAAAGTAAGTATTCGTTTTGCCTTGTTTCTTAACTTCTGTTCAAAATGACATCAGTAGATAGTTTGCGAACACCACATTCACGTAGTCCTGATACCGTTATATTCCGAATTTGGTTTTCATGTTCCTGAGCATTGCATTGACGCGGTTATCATTTGCAGAGCTCGGCAGAGTGCTGCCACTTGCTACCGCAGACACGGCAGCTATGCCGTGCCCGCTTAGCCGTTCTTGCCTTCCTCTGAACGTGTTTTCTGATACTTGTATTTACTACATAATTGCATGCCGTCGTTATGTGCACAGCTTCTGCACTTCATTTTATAACTTGTTTTTGACTATATCCTGTTGCAGGAGGAGCCTGACCTGATTTTATTAAACTGAGACGCGGTATATTTTCATTCTTCGCGTACCGACCTGAGAGGTGGCTACAGGAGGCAGGAAGTCAGCGTAAGCATTGGGCACATTGAATATGTAGATGTAAGAGAGCACGATGGTTGAAAGGTCAACTACAAAGACAGTGGAGGTTTTCTCGGTGGTAGCGCCGGGAAATTTGCAATAAGTATTGTGCAAGGTGTATTTATGATCGCCTATTCATTATCTTAAAGAAGGCTGCAATTATAGCCAGCGTAGGGGGTCAGTTTTTTATGTTTATCGAAAGCACCGTGCTCTGCATTCGTAAAACAAATGTTTTTTGAATGTATGGAAATTTGTTGTTTTTTTTTTTTGTTTTTTTTTTTGCTGTATAAAGTTTCGCTCGATCGGTGTATTTACTAATTTAAAGAAACTATAGATTGCGCTAGGTCCCGTGTCCGCGGGAACTCTAGTGCTTTCTGGTGTATACACGCGGCGGACATGTCTCCGGACAAGTTCCTACGAAATCGGGGACGTCACCTTTTTTGCGGTTCAAAGTCCGCCATGTTCCGGACTTCAAAGAGCTGGTCCGCGGACCATAGGAACGTATCCGGGGACGATTCCGCAGACCTGATAAATATTGTGTATCACGTGGGCAAACTAAAGCCCCTCGATGTGCTTGCGTTTGTCCTGCAAGTAGCGTCAAATGCACCAGTGCACGAGGCCCGTGTCTCGAGTGGTCCGTGGAAGCAAATGGCGGCGCAGAACTGAAATCAGCGGCCCTTGGAAGCGAATGGTGGCGGAGCACCCGCTCGTGGCACGTGTCTTGCGCGTTTCCACAACAATGGTTGGCGGTACTTGAAAGCATGATTTTTATCGAGGGACTTTAGGGCAAACATCATAAAAACGGTCCGCGGACCTGTCGTACCACGGTTATCAAGATTTTAAACCCGTTCAGTTGTCGCTTTCTCCTGGTCCAGCGAGGTCCGTGCCAGTTCCGCGAACTCCGCTAACTCGGATGAAGCCAATCGCGCGAAACTGCTCGCGCGACAACTGGGTGCATAAGCCGTCTTCTTTTTTTTTTTTCTACGTATCGCTTTCTTCGTTTGTTTATATGGCTACCCTAGTTACACGAGCGCTCTCAACATTTCTTAAGCCAAGGAGAATTGACTCAATCGCGATGGGCCGGAATTTCACGGCGGCGTCAACTTTCAATGAGCCGCTAACGATCACTGAGTTAAGAGCTGGCCTACCTGAGTTAACTGGTGGGTGTTCGCCACAATAGAGCCACAGATGGCGGCAAACGCCGCATTGCCGCCGATGGCCAGCGCCAGCGAAACACTTACTTTTGCGGAAGATATGGGAAGGTATCTAGAAAGTATCGTAGCGGCAAGTATTGCCGGAGGCATGATTCGGGGCAAGCGCTGCCGCTAGAACGATCCCGGCACGTCGCGGAAGCGTGCACGCTCGGCGAGTGTGGCCATTCGGATGTCGGTGCCGGTAAAACTTCAGTTATGTCGATTTTGCTTACGTTCGTGTTAAACGTTATGATTATAGTTTCTTCAGTTTAAAAATAAAAATGTGTTTATTGTATTCTGCGTTAATCGTTTATATTGTGACGGTTGTAAGAGAAGAAGAAGACGTCACGTAGGGGACAAGCAGGGAACAGATTGGGGCAAGAGGCACGCTTAAATAAAAGCGTTACACTGGTGTCAGAAGTGGGATCTTCAGTCAAGACGCCTTCTGCCGGCACGCACGGACCTTCCTCGACAGCCTGAGGATGAGATCCCGCAAACCGGAGAAGACATCGCGCCCCGGCCGGTTCCCGACTCCATCGACCCTAACATTCGAACTGACACTTCATCGGCCATTGAAGCCCTGCTGGATGCCCACCACCAACGGAATGCCCAGGAGCTCAGGCACAGAGACGCGGCCCTTTTGGAGGTTCTTTCGAATTTATTCGAACGAATATCGGTCGCACTTCTTGATGGCCTGCGAGCGCTGGTTCAGTCAGGACTTTCACAGGCAAGTCCAAGTTATCTTCCGCCAACATCGAAGACGACAAATGTCGCGTCAACTATACCTCTATCTACTCCACGCCTTAAGCTGCGGCCATCGCAATTTGACGGCACAGGCACATGGTCCGCCTACGTAACACAGTTCGAGATTCTTGCTACAGCCAATCGCTGGACCGAAGAGCAGCAGGCACAAGTACTTGCAGTCAACCTCAGCGGCCCAGCGTTGCAAGTGCTCCACCACATGCCGCCAGAATCCCGTGGTTCGTACACCTTGCTGGTCCAGGCGTTAGAAGAACGTTTCGGCGATGGGCCTCAACGTCACCTTCACCATGCTGAGCTACGTCATCGACGACAAGCATCGGGTGAGACGTTGTCCCAGCTCGCTGACGACATCGAGTGTCTTGCGCGCTTGTCGTTTCTCGGGTCTTCCGAAGACACCGTGGATGCTGTCAGCACTGCGGCGTTCATTGATGCAATTGCATCTGAAGATATCCAACAGGCTGTGCGTCTTTTCCACTCCCACACATTTCGGGCCGCTCACACGTATGCATTAGAAGTGGAGGCCGCTCGCAAGGCCTCACGGTGGGCAACCATGCATCGGTGGGCAACCATGCATCAGTCGGCAACCACCCTCCCGACAATGACTTGCTCGAGTTACCAAAAAGAAGGCCACAGCAGAACAGACTGTCTTGTTGCAAGTGAAGATGCTCAACCAACAGTTGCTCTTTGCAAGGAAACTACACCTGAACCTCGCTAGGCTCGTGTTCAGTTGACCTCGGCGCTCATCTTATTCCGCTATACGAGACTACTTCTTCTCGACTTCAACAAGATGACGCTGTCCTTCTAGAAGCTTTCTATCTCGTTTTTCGACGGCATTCAGCATTAGCAACACCGATTTAGGAAAAACAAATCTGACCGCACACCACATCATAACCGGTGATGCTGCGCCCATTCGACAGCCACCTCGCAGGTTGCCACTGGCTAAGCGCTTCCACGTAAATGACCTTGTTCAAGAAATGCTCACACAAGGTGTCATTGAGCCAGCTTATGGACCCTGGTCCTCGCCGATCACCCTGGTAAAAAAAAGGATGGATCGCCTTGATTTTGCGTGGATTATAGAAAGCTGAATGACGTCACAAAGAAGGATGCCTTTCCACTACCACGGACAGATGACATCTTAGACGCACTCGCGGGTTCCACTTGGTTCTCGACTCTCGACCTGAAGAGCGGCTACTGGCAGGTTCCAGTACATCCACCTGACCGCGAAAAAACAGCATTCAGCACAAGCTGTGCACTCTATCAATTCACAGTCATGCCATTCGGGTTGTGTAATGCGCCAGCAACGTTCCAACGTCTGATGGAGAAGGTTCTTCGGGGACTGACCTGGTCCACGTGCCTTGTTTATTTAGACGATATCGTGGTCCTTGGGAAGACGTTCGCCGAACACTTGACAAATCTTGAGCTGGTTATTCAGCGACTTCAGGACGCAAACCTGAAACTAACTCCTAAAAATGCACCCTATTTGCTAAGGAAACTCGGTACCTAGGCCACGTTATTTCAGCCGATGAAGTTTCTCCTGACCCAACGAAGTTGTGTGCCATAACCGATTGGCCGACCACGACATCAGGTGCGGACGTTCTGAGTTTCCTTGGCTTGGTGACTTACTACCGACGATTTGTTCCTGATTTCTCACGAGTCGCTAAACCGCTTTATGCTCTAACTGAGAAGTCCAAGGTGTTCAACTGGTCCACCGGATGTCAAGACTCCTTCGGGGCACTCAAGCAGGCATTAACATCGCCCCCTGCACTGGCTTATCCAAGAGATGACGCCTTATTTATTCTTGATACAGATGCAAGCAACACTGCGGCCGGTGGCATTCTTTTCAAACAACAAGAGGGCCACGAGCGAATCATCGGGTATTATAGCAAAGCATTCACAAAAGCAGAGCGCAACTATTGCACCACAAGACGCGAGCTTCTTGCTATAGTCAAGGCGCTCTCTCACTTCAATCACTACTTGTGCGGCAGGAAATTCATTATTCGTACAGACCACGCGGCTTTGACATGGTTGCTCGGTTTCAAGGTGGCAGAAGGACAAGTGGCTCGCTGGCTAGAACAACTCCAGCAGTACAACTTTGAGATCAAACATCGGGCCGGATCACATCACAGCAACGCTGACGCCCTCTCCAGACGACCATGCATTGAGGGCTCCTGTCGACAGTGCTTGAGCATGATCCGCCGTAATTCGACCCGGACAGACATGTTCTGCCAAGTAGCCATCTCTAACAACATGTGGTCACCTCAAGAGATCCAAGAAGCCCAGTTGCGCGACCCTGCTGTCGGCCTATGTGTCCAATGGAAGCGAAGCGGTCGCCGGCCGCCACGTACCGAGATATCTCATCTTTCTCCAGACGTCTTAAAGGGCCTCTGACACGCCCAAAAAAAATGTTTTTTTTTCATGCTATGCGTTGAATTGGCATATCAGGACATTACAAAAAAATTGTTTCACTATAGAGTTGCGTAGTTTTTTTATAAAAAATAGAAATACGAGGCCCAATTCAAAGTTCCGCCGTGCACTGTGACGTAACAGTGTACCGCAAGGTGTCGGGGCGATCAGAAGGGAGGCATCGCCGGAAGTCACGTGAGTTGTATCCCTCCTCGTGCTTACCGCGAGCGCGTGTAATATTTTTTTTAAAAATATTTTTGTTATTCTCCGCACCTCCACGAGCGATCCAAGCAGACAAGGTTTCTTTTATTTGCTTTTCATCGCTTAATGTTGCTGTGAAGGTTGAAGAAGCGGAGTCAGTGAATTGACGTGATAAACTACAATGCCTAGAAGGTGCTGTGTGAGGGACTGTCCCGGTATTTCAGCAACTGAAGAAGAGATCACACTGCATGAATTTCTGAGAGAACTACATCGGCCGCATGTGCACCTAGTAAACAAGTTCTACTCATGTTCTACAAAATACGAACTTTGTGCTCGACGTTTACTTGTGCTTGGTACACTCACCAGTTCGTATTGTTTAGACGGCAGGCATATTCAGCCTGGAAAGTATCCGATGATTCAACAACCTCGGTGTCTCAACCATCAGCAATGCGATCGGGCGTGTCGTATGCTAGCAAGCCTAATTTCTGCGAGCGTTCTAAATTTTTTTTTTCAAAACTTGATAGCTTGTTTTGCGCCCAGTACAGCCCTGTATCATCGGACTGATGGCATGCACTCGTACACTGGCTTGTACTCGCAACGCTTTCATCATTGACCTCCATCACGTCGATCCACTGACTCTTCGTCCTCAAATCTTACAGCACGCAAACTAACCAACGGTGCAGGGATAAAGAGCTAGTGGAACTGAAACTTCGTTTTCTACGATCGCTCGTAGGAAGAGCAGAATAAAAAAAAATAAAAAAGTCTTAGCCACGGTCGCGGAGAGCACCAGGAGTGAAACTCACGTGACTTCCGGTGAACCCACTTTTAGTGACGTAGGTCGATGCCTCCCTTCTGACCGCCCCGACACCTTGCGGTACACTGTTACGTCACAGTGCACGGCGGGAACTTTGAATTGGGCCTCGTATTTCTATTTTGTATAAAAAAACTACGCAACTTTATAGTGAAACAATTTTTTTGTAATGTCCTGATATGCCAATTCAACGCATAGCATGAAAAAAAAAAATTTTTTTGGCGTGTCAGAGGCTCTTTAAGCTATTAGCCCCGTGCGCGACCGAAAGCGTCGCTGTGGTCGGCCTTCCACGATTGGTCAAACGCTGACTATGACGTCGGAAAGGGGATTTATCATCGACGGAAATAAGAGGAATGAAAGAACTTTAATTTTGACGGTGTTGGCAGTGTTCCTTTGATAGCGCAATGATTTCAAGCTTCCACCATGCTAATAACAAACACCATCGAACTTGTTGTTTGCAAGGTAATGACGTCACAAGGGGGAACCACAGGAGGGCGCCACCAAAACTTCTCGCCGCTAATAGGGGGTATTCACTGGACGCCATATTTGAGGTCATTGTTTAGAGCGCATGCTCGGAACGAGCTCACATTAATAGCCTGCTAGGACCGGCAATGTTGATGGTGCGGAATGCACGTTGCAAAAGAACTGCGGAAGCTCGCCGTCAGCACGCGCTCAGCAGCCGCGCACACAGATATGGCCGCCAGTGAATACTCCCTATTGGGCCCAGTGGGACACGCAGGAATTGCGCAACGGACTTCTTTATCGTCGCTGGGAATCACCTACTGGTCACCGAGTCGTGTGGCAGCTATACTCGGTTTCACCTTGTGTTGTACCGCAGGAAAGGCTACAAGCGCGAGCTCCTTGGTCAAGGGCACATCTCGGCGGCACAAGCTCTCGTGCACCAAGGGCAGCTGCCAACGCTATGAGCTCGAGCTTCTAGCCTTCGCTGCGGTACAACATAAGGTGAAACGTAGTATAGTGGCACCACTCGAGTTCCGCGCCCAGATTTTCAGACAGCTTCTGTGACGATATCAACGGAACTTAAACGAAGAAGACGAGGAAGTGGGGGCGCGCGTGAGACGCGCTCGTGCCAGAGGACCGAAGGCAGTGACCGAGAACGAACGCATCGCGACACCGGTGAACCAGACGACCGAGTTAAACCCCGGACAGGCGTCGAAAGGCCCGTGGGGGTTGAAACCAGGCTGCTGGGGACCTGCCGCCTGCTCGGTGTCATCCTACGAAGAACCAACATCCATGCTCAAGGCTGCTGTGCTCCGCAAGAACGAGCGGCGCCTTGTAAGCGGAACCTCTCTATCTGACTTTATTTGGACTTGTATATAGCTCGCTGTGCTTCCCATGCTTCGTGTTCTTTTTTATATTTCTGTAAATAATACCTATTCTTTTGCACACACCGTTCTGGAATTCCGATTCCTCATTCTCACCTTTTTCCATCACAATCTGGCGTCCGCGGCAGGACTCTCTTTTTTTAACATCTTATAGAGAGCAGAATTCCAGACGGTGCTGTAAGAGGAGTTACAGTATGAATCTCGATAAATTGCTATCGGTCGGGAAAGAGCTGGGGTATGCGGGCATAGAACTCCTCGAATGGGTCGAATTAGAAATAGTCAGACAGAAAGAAGAACGGGTCAGAATGGGAGAAGATGCAAGAGAGGCAGCCAAGGAGGCGCAAGAGACGGCTGACAGAGAAGCTCACAGATTCCAGCAAGAACAGGCGGTGCTACAGATGCGTCTTCAGTTGCGAGGAAACAACCGTTCACCTCGAGGTGAGGAATGGCACGAAAAACGACCAACAAGGTCTGAAGAGAACAAAGAGGAACTGACCTCTAGGGGGACGGCAGGAGAGAGTGTGACTGCCGGAGGACTCGCCGTGAGCGAGAAAAAGTTGAGACAAGAAAGTGGAGTCTTGAAGAGAAATGGAGAATGTGCGGGGGCGCTGAAAAAGGCAGCCAGCAGGACGGAGGGTTCCGAGCTACCAGTCGTAACACTGGAACCCGAAGAGATGTATCACATCAAGCTGGAAACGGCCCAGAAAATTGAAGAAACACCGAGGAAGTGCTTTGCGGCCGTTGATAGAAAGGTCGTCTCGGAAATATTTCACGAATCTGAGTTCGTGTTATGTAAGAACGTCCTCTACGGGAGGCGCGAGAACCCATCGCGCAAGCAACGGGAACAGCGGGTGGTTCCTAAAGGATATCGTATGACGATACTGAGGGTGGCACATGAAGGAATCGTGACGTGTCACCAGGGAACGAAGGTAACCACCGATCGTATCCAAGCAGAGGTTCGGCGCCAACTGGCACGGCTGAAGGTCCGGACGGTCCGGTTGGTGAGCTACAGAGCAAACCGAATGGCTTCAGACGACGACAACCGCGCTGAGACCCAGTCCGAAGCGAACTCGGCGGAGCCCAGGAGATCAATTGGATCGCGGCCGGAAACGCGAGAAGCGCCACTGGTCTCGGAGCAAAGAACACAGGAAACGCTCGAGAATAAAAAAGAAACGGTCCCGGCCTGGCCGCAGAGGAAAGAAGGACCGAGAGAAGGGGCACGGCAAGGACAGACGCATGGCCTGAGACCGTCCCTCAAGGACAAGGAGAGCAGGTAAAGGTCGAAGGACGAGAACCAGGAGAGGAAGAAGCGGCAGCAGTTCTACGTGCATGCCAAGCGCAGCACAGGTGACATTCCGGACCGGATTCTGGACAGGCGGGCGATCTGAGAGAATCGGGAGCAGGAGCGGGAGAGTGAACGCTTCTTGGAGGATTAGGATGAGAACGACAGGGACAAGGTGCAGAAGCACAAGGAGGAGGAGGATGAGTACGATACCATTAAGGAATGCGACCTGTGGATCATCGAGAAGAAGAGAGCGCCTGAACCACAGCAAGTTTTTCTTCGACTGGAATGCGTCAAAGAACACAGCCCTGGACTGCAACCAAATCTACAAGGACAGGCACATCATCCATGTGTCACATCATCCATGAAACAATTCAGCGCCGGGAGGAGAGCAAGAGGAAAGGAGGAGGAGGAGGTTGGAAGCGCACCGCCCTCTCTTTGTCGCCGTTTCAAGCGCTTGCATGCCTAGTTTAATTTCCTTCCGGCGTGTGGCGGTTCCGTCACGCGTGTCTAGTTTTCTCCGGCTCCTCGGGGCGGCAATAGTCCTGGGTATGTGTTTGCGTACCGTTCGTCACGATGATCACCGATCAAGAGAATAAATTTGTTCGTACTTTTGTTCAAAATTGTGTGTCACGTCTGTGTCGTGTGCTCAGCAGCTTCGCTGGTCATCCACCTCTACAGAGAGAAGTGGCTCATCATTTTTTTTCTGCCTTTTCCTGCTCTAGTGTAACGATGCGTCGATGTTTTTATGCGAAACAATTAACTGTCTCATGGAGCGAGCCGACGTCATCAGCTTTGAAACCACGCCAAACGGCTCTTTTACGCCGCTACGATTCCATTGGCTAGCGCGCGTCCACAGCCAACCGCAACTTTTACACCGCTGCTATCCCATTGGCTAGCGCGCGTCGACCAGGCTCCCATTCGCCGGACACGCAGCGCCATGGGGGGCCGGCGAAAGGCCTGTTGACTTGCGCGCTTGACGCGGCTTGGTTGATCCAATGGACCTTTTTCGAGTAACGAGCGCCGTCTGGGGAGTTGTCTGCGAACTACAATAGAAGAGCAACCCAATATGCCTCCGCCCGTACAAACACATTGGCACCGTGCCGTTGTATAGCTTTTCAGTGCTTTTTATACCCCATACTACCGATAGTAAAACACATAGCGTCAAAATAGACTAAATACGCGCGAAGATAGATGCTGGCAATGTTGTTGTCGCCATTTTCGCAGGGTACCGCGTCCCGGTGCCCGGCGAACATGGCGTTAGCGGGAGTGTACGTGTGCGCAGAAGCTTACTGGAAAAAGGTTCTTTACATGGTACTCATGTAATGAGGGTACATTACATGGTATTCAAAAATGCTTGAGAAGTTGTACACGTTCGGTTGTAGAGAACCATTTTTTGAATTTTTTAAAAGTTATTTTTCAAATAGAACGCAATGTGTTAAGATAAAACAAAATATTAGCAAGGGAGCACATATAAATTATGGAATACCTCAAGGGTCTTCATTGGCCCTTTTGCTATTTAATATTTTTGTAAATGACTTGGGAAACCTAAAATTTCAGTCAACGCTATTTCAGTATGCAGATGATACGGCTTTAATTTTTCCACGTGAAAACTATGAAGTAGCAGTGAGAACATTCCAAAGCGACATTAATACATTATCAAATTGGTTTACTTAAAATCATATATTTGTAAATTCAAAAAAGACAAAATTACTGTGCTTTAGAAATCTCAACAAGCGTGGTTTATTTTAGTAAAATAGATAAATGGGCTAGTTGGTACATCACTGAATGGAAAGCGCCCAATAAACAAGGACGAAGAAAGAGGACAGAGACGAAGCGCTTCGTCTCTGTCCTCTTCTTCGTCCTTGTTTATTCGGCGCTTTCCATTCAGTGTTTTACTGAATCGTTTGTTATTCCTTCCTGGATACAAAGGGAGTGCAGGATACTGAATTAAAATACGAGGCTAGCACAAAATATCTTGGACTAAATTTTGATGAGCACATGACTTGTGAGTGTCACATTGACTGCATTAAAAAAAAGATTAAGATCTGTCTCATCATTTATATATCGCATTGGTACTTCAGCATGTGCTCATATAACTAAAAATATTTATTGTGCCTTAGGAGAGTCTATACTGAAATATGGCATTTTGATTTATAGATCCAGCTCAAATAACAGATTTCGAACCGTAGATAAACTAATATATAGGATAGTAAACAAGATTGCATATGGTACACAGGTTCAACACTTAGACCTCATCAACAAACTTGAAGCATTTAATATAATGCCGTTGAGTACTTTATTTAAATATATACCTATAATAACAAATTACTTCTCTAGAACAGAATACAAACATTCGGTACAAAAAAGGCCTCTCAGAAATATAGACATATATTATTTGCCAAGAATAAACACGGATTACGGAAAAAGAATGAGAAGTTTTTATGTCCCTTATATATTCAATAAAATACCAGAAGAACTCATTATTTTAGACTATTTAAAAGAAGTTAAAAACAAATTTAGAACATGGTGTTTGCAAAATCAGATGTAAACATTTTTATATACATAGGCGTTCGCTTTATAAATTAGTTCACCTTATCTGTGTAGTCTAAATCTGTTGTATTGCGTGGCAGAATTGTTTTTTTTTTTCTAGATGCTTACGGTTAAAAGTTGTTATTTTATTGTTTGGTTCTTATAAAAAAAAAAAACGTTCCCACCTTTTCCGTGGGCGGGATATTTTCTATGTCAACTATTTGGTTCTGATAATGAGAAAACAAGATATCAATTGTTTTTCTTTAATTTTATGTATATTTCCAAGTGAGTGAACTTGTCATTGATGTATTGTTGTTGGTTTGTTTGTGTATTGTTTGTTTTTCAACGCAAAGGGCAGTGTTGTATAAATAACTATTCGCGGCTGCCGGGCGACGTCGTACAAGCCTCTAGGCTTTGACGGACCCGATTTTCTGTATTGTAAAAAAGAACAATAACAATTATTATTATTATTATTACTGTCGGCTGCGTCTAGACTTCAACTGAATCAAACTATCGTAATCGCCTATCACTTCTTGTTCGCGAATGCATCGGGCACCAGTTTTCTTTTTTTTTTTTTCACTGTGCAGTTTCGTGATAATGCAAAACCATACATTGGTCGGTGAGTATATCCAACACCAGCTAGACTAGGTGGTGTTGGTATATTACCAGTGAATGCACAAAAACGGTTACATGATTGTCAATGCATTAAATCCTACGATAAGGTTAAATAACCAACAAGATATATGTGATTAATTATCTAAAAGTGGAGTGGGAAATGCATATGTTTCATTTATAAAATATTATGTCGGGTCGTGCAGGTCTCTTTTTCTTCAGTAAGACTCGGAATAATTTGCAGCATGAACGTATTCGTTTCTAAGCTTTTCCAGCGTAAAATGTTCTGGCAATAATTTCTGTTTTCGCTAGTTTTTAGTGTTTTTGTTGTAGATTTTGTTTTCCCGCTCACTGCCTGTAATGAAGTCCTTTACTCTGAATAAAAACATACAAAAGATCAACAACAACAAAAACGAGGCGGTGCGCACGAGCGAAGCTCACGCGAAATAGCATGAGCTAAATCAGTAGATATAGCTCAAGCAATTTGGAAAGCACCGCTGAATAATTGTTAGCGTCCGTTTATTCGCATGTGCAGAAATAAGTGTCCCAACATTGTGTAAAAAATTTACCCGCAAACCAGGACTCAAAAGTGTCCAGAAACACACTTTCTAAAAAAGAGAATATAAAATCGTTCTTATTGTGCTCTTAAAAAGAAAATGATATCGCAAATCGTTATACTTTCTTGGGTCTCTGCCAGAGCTCAAGACACAGATATGCGCTCCTCGCATACAATAAAATAAAGGTTTTCGTATTCAAGCTCAGCGCCTCTTATCCTGGGAACAAGGCCATATCTCGCAAAATTTCCCTGGAATCATCTAATACTGGTGTACACATTTTATTAATTGTAAGCTGACTAAGGTATTTCCTGCAGGTTAACTTCGAAGGCGCACTTCGTCAAAAAGCGCGCCGTTCGCTTCTTTGGGGAGAGATTATGTTAAGCATGCCAACTTTGAGGCCTGTTATCTCGGCGACGAGACATTATCTCGCAAAGTTCCCCGGGAATCGTGCAGTACAGCTACTGTTGTACATATTTTATTAGTTGTCGACCGAGTAAGGTATTTTCTGCAGGTCCCCTTCGAAGGCGCACTTCGGCAAAAAGCGCGCCGTTCGGTCCTTCGGGGAGAGGTTGTAAAACATGCCGACTTGGGGGCTTTTTATCTTGGTGACGACGCTTTATCTCGCGACGTTCCCCGGGAATCGTGTGGTGTATGTTCTAGAGTGTGTATTTAATTTTCTTTGTTTAGGTCGTTTTCTGCCAGTTCCCGGGAAGTCGCACTTTCTAAAAAAATGCGCCGTTCACTACTTCGGTCATTAATATTCTCGAAGTAGCTAAATTCAGCACTTTTTACATTAACAACCAACTTGTAACTTGAAACAATCCAATGAAATTATTTAGTACTGTCACTAGGCTTTATATTTGAACTGTCGAAGGCTATTCCTCAGTTAGGCCGTGCGAAATGCAATATTTTGGTAAAAAGAAGAAGCTTGTGACTATAATAAAACGCTTGTACTTTTTGCATCTTCGACGTTGTTAAAGTTTGTGCCCGAGAAACGTTCAAGAGCTCAAGCAAGTTTCAAATAATGTAGTCGTGATACGTATAATTTTTATACATGTAAACACAAAAATGCAAAAGTGTCCTTTCTTGTAGAATATGCAACCTTGCAGGGAAAGTACATATGCCGAGCGAGTTGGCAATGTAATTAACTATCTCCCAGGAAAATTGGGAGAATGTGTTTATACCATATCTACTTACTATTTTCGTTAGCGTACCCGTCCTACTACATTATCCGGTAACTTTGTCAAATTCAACATTTTTCAGTCGTAAAATTAATAGAGTTAACAAGAAAAAATACAATTTCGTAAAAGCCGATTACGTGTTTTACCCAAGGAACCGAGAAAAACAATTGTATGGGGCTGATATTTCTCCTCGCTTACTGTATTTCAGCCATTTAGGTAATATTGGGGGTACTTTACGTTATTCGATTTTGATCAGGTAGATTGTATTGTTATTTTGCCGATTACGCCACTTCAGTGGATAGATGGTGCAATTAATTCTTGTCTGGGAATCTTCTGGATACTTTATAGTGTGCAAACAATATGAATACGCTCTTCTCCGTTCAGCGTCCATATAAATGCTCGAAACTCACATAATGGGATCGTACGCGATTGTGCAAACAATAAATCAATAACATCAACAACACACCTCCACCTAACAGCTTTATTTCACAACGCCACCTACAATTCTTTTTTGGATAGTAGCCGGATTGTATTGCATCTTGACACAGTACGAACAAGTGAGTCCTCGCCGGCCACTATAACAATCACTTCCATTTGCCAGCTCAAAAGAATGCCCGGTGAAACATGCGGTCTTGAATCCTGCGTGTCTAATATTATCGCGTGAAATTCGGCTGTAATTTGTGCTATTCACTTGAAGCATTAGGGCAAAAGTTACTGCTGGTGCAAGGAAACGTGCCACACTTCACTGTAGTTATGTTTTCTTTCAAGTTGATAGGCATCATATTATCAGTTACCTCGTGCGCTAGATCACTCGTTACTGGGTGAAAAATCTCATGATCCTATTGGCTAGGCTAATTTTTGTTTATTTTATGTCAACTTAATCTAATGGCGTTAGCCAAGAACAAGAGAAATCTAACGCGAACGCTAATCCACCTTTTGTCTTCCGGAGAACGTTTCTTTGGTCATTGACCCCAATATTGCCGCGCGCGCAGCTGCCAATTAGGCAGCGCGGCCGTGGCCTAACGGTTATCGTGCTTGCTTCCCACGCGATGAGCAAGGGTTCGATTTCTGGGAAAGAAGTGTCTTTTATTTATTCTTTCTACTTATCATTCTCGCAAGTTCGAGAACTTTCTCGTTTCACCGAGTTAAGAATGTTCTACGCCCCGAAAGTTCTAGGCCGGATGTTCTAGAAACCCACGCCGATATAAAAGGCTCTCCGCGTGGCGAGCCGGGTTCAGTTTCGCCCCAGCGTTCGACTCTGCTCTTTCGCCGACTTCGACGCCCCCGACGCTCTACTGTTATCTTTTGTTTCCTTCTTTATTTTTGGGCACAAGTTCGCCTGATGAAACGTTTAGTTTACTCAGTTATTCGCCGCCTCATCACTTGTCATTCGTGACATTTTGGTGGAGGTGCGGGGTATCGCATGCCCCTGCCGCGTACCCGTCCGAGGGCCCGCAGTGCAAGTCCGACGCCAAGCCGACGAAGAACCAACGAAGGCACTACCGAGATCCGGTTCAGTCGTCGCACCCAAGGCCTACACCCTGAATTTGGACTTCTGCCTCCCAGGAGCAAACAGCCAACGAGGCCGACATTGAACGACCAGCAGTCGCAGACCCCGGCCGCTTCTGCCGTAATCTACATGCCCGTCGCACCACGGACGGCTGCTCCGTTCCAAGGTGAACTTCCACGAAGACGTTGAAGATTGGATCGACCTGTACGAGCGCGTCGCCCGTCACAATTGCTGGACCACCGAGCAGCGTCTGCAAAACGTGTATTTCTCGCTCGAAGGGACTGCCAGGTACTGGTACGAAAATCACGAGTCGTCTTTGACAACTTGGGACGTTTTCAAGAGTCGGCTGAAGGCGACATTTGCCAACCAACACCGCCGAGAGAGAGCCGAAGACCTACTTCGAACTAGAACCCAAGGCCCCAACGAGAGCATCATCGGCTTCGTGGAGGACGTTCTACGCCTGAGCGCACGCGCCGACCCTGAGGCTACAGAAGAGAAGAAGGTTAGAATCCTCATGCGGGGCGTGAGAGACAACATCTTCGGCGGTCTTGTTCGTAGCCCTCCGACAACCGTCAGAGATTTTGTCACCGAGGCGACAAACATCGAGCGTGCCCTGCAAGCCCGAGCCAGTCACTACCATCGACCACCCGGACTCGCTGCCCTCACGCCGTCTAGCTGCGACCTTGGCTCCAGTATTCCAGACATCCGCCAGGTCATTCGAGACGTCGTCCGGGAAGAGCACAGGAAGCTGCTGCCTGCTGCCAACCAGCCGGCTTCGCTGTCAATAGCCGAAGTGGTACGCGACGAAGTTCAGCGGGCAATTCAACCGGAGACTCCTGTCAACGTAGCAGCACCCGAGGAGCCCACCCTGACCTATGCTGCAGTTGCCCGACGACCGCCGCCAGCTACTCAACGTTACCCGGTGGCGCCACAGCAGGATTCACCAACGCAGGCGTACACCCGACGCCACGACGAACGACACCAACGCGACCGCCGAGGCCAACCTGCGCCAAGAAAGACCGACGTCTGGAGGACGGCCGACCAACGCCCGCTGTGCTACCACTGTGGTGAAGCAGACCACATCTACCGACGATGCCCCTACCGCCAGCTGGGCCTACGAGGGTTTGCACCCAATGACCCTCGACCACGTCTCGGAGAGCGACCTCGGGACATCGAAGACTACCTCCGCCGCTCTTCATCTCCTGAGTCAACTCCCCACCGAGGATTCCGTTCACCTTCCCCCCAACGCTCGCCATCGCCCTTCCACCGGTCTCGCCGAGACAGCCTGTCACCCATCGCTTCCCGTCGGGAAAACTAGGCGCGGCAGTGCCGGGAGGTGATGTTGCCGAAGACGAACGATGCCAAGATCCTCCAAGATCGTCGGAGCACTCCCACTCTAAAGCCGCAACGCCCCGAGACGACGTTTCTGCAAGAGTTTCGAATAACCTCAACGTTATCATCGACGGCCAAGACGCGACGGCACTCGTCGACACCGGAGCAGACTACTCCGTTTTGAGTGGGAGGCTCTCTCGCCGCCTTCGCAAAGTCATGACGCCGTGGGATGGACCCCAAATACGAACCGCAGGAGGACATCTCATCCCGCCCGTCGGAAGGTGCACCGCTCGCGTCGAGATTCACGGCGAGACGTGTCCGGTAAAGTTCGTCGTTCCACAAGACTGTTCCAGAGATGTCATTCTTGGTATGGACTTTCTGTGTGAATACGGCGCCGTCATTGACCTGGGTGAGAACAGACTGACGCTGCGGAAGCCTGTTCCGCCTTCAGAGAAACCCCAAACATCGTCAGCCGCCGTCCGAGTCGCCACCGACCACGTGAACCTGCCGCCGCGATCAAGTGTTGTCGTACCCGTCGTGGCCGATACAGCTACCTGCGGCGAAGTTGTCCTGGAAGGCAATCTTCCATTGCTCCTGGGAAGAGGAATAGGCGTTGCAAGAGGAGTAGCTGAACTTCAGGATGGGCGGACTGCGGTCCTCGTGACGAATTTCCGAAATGAAACGCAACACCTCACGAAAGGTGCAGCCGTGGGCCACGTCGAGGAACTTCGAAACGCCGCCGAAATCGCCACGATTACTGACGAAACCTCGGCACCTCAGCAAGACAGTACGCCGCCAGCGCAGCTCGACATTGACCCTAAGCTTCCGGGCCCGAAACGACGGCAGCTGCTTAACCTCCTCGCCGAATACCACGACTGCTTTGCGACGTCGTCGAAGGTACGCCAAACCGCCGTTGCGAAGCACCGCATCGTTACCGAGGACGACGCGCGCCCTGTGCATCGATCGCCGTACAGAGTCTCCGTTAAAGAAAGGGAGGTAATCCAGGAGCAAGTTCAAGAGATGCTGAGAGACGACATAATCCAACCTTCAAATAGTCCGTGGGCCTCACCAGTCGTGCTGGTTAAGAAGAAGGACGGAACGCTTAGGTTCTGCGTGGACAACCGCCAGCTGAACGCGGTGACGAAGAAAG
Organism: Ixodes persulcatus; assembly: GCA_013358835.2. NCBI lineage: Eukaryota > Metazoa > Arthropoda > Arachnida > Ixodida > Ixodidae > Ixodes > Ixodes persulcatus. Next base: position 61,491 of record JABSTQ010011576.1, read on the forward strand.
ACGTCTACCCGCTTCCCCGTATCGACGACACTCTAGACCGGTTGCGCCACTCTCGATATTTCTCATCGATGGACCTGAAGAGCGGCTACTGGCAGATCGAAGTCGACGAACGGGACCGAGAAAAGACAGCCTTAGTCACGCCGGACGGACTGTACGAGCTCAAAGTGATGCCCTTCGGTCTATGTACGGCGCCAGCAACGTTCCAGCGTGTCATGGACACCGTACTGGCAGGGCTGAAGTGGCAGAGCTGTCTGGTCTACCTTGACGACGTCGTAGTGTTTTCAACTGACTTCGACGAGCACTTGCGACGACTCCGAGCTGTTCTCCAAGCCATACAGACCGCCGGGCTCACCCTCAAGGCGTCAAAGTGCCGGTTCGCCTATGACGAACTGAAGTTTCTAGGCCACGTGGTTAGTAACGAAGGCGTCCGCCCCGACCCTGAGAATACTCGCGCCGTCGCGGTATTCCCAGCGCCGAAAGACAAGAAGGCCGTGCGATGATTCCTCGGACTTTGAGACTACTATCGACGCTTCATTCGGGATTTCGCAAGGATTTCCGCACCGCTCACAAACCTCACGAAGGACGCCGAGAAGTTCGAATGGGCCGAGGAGCAGCAGCAGGCATTCGACGAGTTGAAGCGAAGACTCCAGACACCTCCTGTCCTTGGACACTTTGATCAGGATGCGGAAACCGAGATTCACACGGATGCTAGTAATGTAGGACTTGGAGCGGTACTGGTTCAAGTACAAGAAGGAACCGAGCGAGTCATCGCCTACGCAAGTCGGACATTGTCCAAGGCAGAGAGAAATTACTCCACAACTGAGAAAGAATGCCTTGCGGTCGTCTGGGCAATCACGAAATTTCGTCCATACTTATACGGGAGCCCGTTCCGTGTAGCCACGGACCACCACTCGCTCTGCTGGCTTGCGAACCTCAAGGACCCGTCAGGACGCCTCGCTCGATGGAGTCTCCGACTACAAGAGTTCAACATGACCGTGGTCTACAAATCAGGCCGCAAGCACAGCGACTCCGACTGCCTGTCCAGAGCTCCCGTCGAAACACCTTCCGGCAGCAGCGACGACGATGACGACGAGTGTTTCCTGGGCGCAGTGAACACCGACGACATGGCCCGACGTCAACGAGGCGATCCTGAGCTGCGTGCACTAATAGAGCACCTGGAAGGGCGCGGAAGTGCCATACCACGTGTTTTTTCACGCGCCCTGTCGACCTTTGCCATTCGACAAGGTGTGCTCTACAGAGAGAACTTCGGGAACAACAACTCGCCGTGGCTGCTGGTAATTCCGACCGACCTTCGGGAGGAGATCTTTCAAGCCTGCCACGACAACCCAACGTCTGGACACCTTGGTTACAGCCGGACACTGGCCCGTATCCGTGAAAAGTATTACTGGCCCAAGCTCCCCAAGACCGTCCACCTATACACACGATCATGCCACGAGTGCCAGCGAGGCAAGAAACCTCCGATGAGGCCGGCCGGACTTCTGCAGTCAATTCCTCCGCCAACACTACCTTTCCAGCAGATCGGAATGGATCTACTTGGCCCTTTTCCGCCGTCGACGTCGGGAAATCGCTGGATCATCGTCGCCACAGATTATCTCACGCGGTACGCCGAAACGAAAGCCCTTCCTTCCGGGACTGCTGTGGAAGTCGCCAAGTTTTTCATCGAGTCCATTGTCCTCCGGCACGGCGCCCCAGAAGTCCTCATTACCGACCGTGTATCATCGTTCATGGCCCAGCGGACACAAGAAGTCCTTCGTCGCAGCCACACCAGCCATCGTCGCACCACGGCGTACCACCCGCAGACCAACGGACTGACGGAAAGACTCAACAAGACCATCGCCGACATGATCTCCATGTACGTCGACGTGGAGCACAAGACATGGGACGAGGTGTTGTCGTACGTCACTTTTGCCTACAACACGGCCGTGCAAGAGACCACCGGGGTTACACCCTTTCAACTGGTTCATGGTCGCAAAGTGACGACAATGCTGGACGCGATGTTACCCCACGTACCGGCTGTCGACGGAAGCGACGACGCCCAGGTGGTTGCCCAACGGGTAGAAGAAGTCCGTCAGCTCGCCAGACTCCGGATTCAAGCCCAACAACGTATCGACACTGGCCGCTACAACCTTCGTCGTCGGGACGTCCACTTCCAGCCCGGAGACAGGGTGTGGGTGTGGACACCGATCCGCCGCCGTGGTCTCAGCGAAAAACTCTTGAAGCGCTATTTCGGACCCTACAGAGTACTTCGTCGACTCGGGGATCTGAACTACGAGGTGATGCCCGACGGTACACGGACTTCATCACGCCGCCCACCGCGACCTGAAGTCGTCCACGTCGTGCGCCTGAAGCCGTACTACGCTCGATAGGACTGCGGACCTTATGTGTTCCGAATGACGCTTTAGTTTGCCGTTCTTCTTATCTGCTTTGTCTTGTTATGTGTTGCATCGGGGCGATGCACTTTTTTGAAGGGGGGATAATGCCGCGAGCGCAGCTGCCAATTAGGCAGCGCGGCCGTGGCCTAACGGTTATCGTGTTTGCTTCCCTCGCGATGAGCCAGGGTTCGATTCCTGGGAGAGAAGTGTCTTTTATTTATTCTTTCTACTTATCATTCTCGCAAGTTCGAGAACTTTCTCGTTTCACCGAGTTAAGAATGTTCTACGCCCCGAACGTTCTAGGCCGGATGTTCTAGAAACCCACGCCGATATAAAAGGCTCTCCGCGTGGCGAGCCGGGTTCAGTTTCGCCCCAGCGTTCGACTCTGCTCTTTCGCCGACTTCGACGCCCGCGACGCTCTACTGTTATCTTTTGTTTCCTTCTTTATTTTTGGGCACAAGTTCGCCCGATTAAACGTTTAGTTTACTCAAATATTCGCCGCCTCATCACTTGTCATTCGTGACAATATTGCCACCCTACAAGGGGTCTGGGGTTTTACAGATCTTCCGTCTTGCAAAAATATGTACCCTCGACATATCCTAAAAATTAAGCTTGAGCCGGATTCGAGACATACCGGGCTTGCGAATGGAACTCACCATAAATGTAGATATAAAAAAAAAAAAAAAACTAAGGGTGTGCGAATATTCGCCCTTTTCGAATAACAAATCGAATATTACTCTATTCGATTCGTTAATAGAATCGAATAATAATTCTCAAAGGTTTCGAATATGTTTCGAATAATTTCCGAATAGTCGTTACGGTGTCGCGCCGCGAGATTCCCTACACAGGCGTCCCACAACGCGCCGGCACGCCTGCCATACGTGCCCGCAAGATGGCAATACGTACCCTTTTCTCCTAATGTTTAGCATTCTAATATTTTAGTAGCTTTTGTCTCTATTTAAATATATATAGTTTAACTCTAGTTATTTTTATCTAGTCGCGTTTTTACAATAATTTTAAGAAACAATTTGGAACAATAAAATAAATTTATAATCTTTGCTCTTCTTTAATAGCTGTCTATTTTCTATTCAGAAACTATTCGAGAATTATTCGATTCGTATTCGTATTCCATTCGGTCCCACAACTATTCGATTCGTATTCGATTCGGTTTCATAAATCACTATTCGCACACCCCTAAAAAACATAAAGCGGTCTTTCCCATAGCATTTGTCGTGCTGCGAGAAAAACATATTGCGGGGCGAGGGCTGGAGCGACAATTAATTATCGTTCTGGGAAGCTGAGAGGATGCTGTTAAATGTTAGCTGTTGATGAATTTTCACAGCCTACAGTTTCTACTTTTTAGTTTACCAACTTGAACTTTCTGAAATACCGAATGTTTGTTTTATAAACTCACGAGAACTAAAAAAAGGCTCGAAGTACACCTAAGCTCTTCTTATGAGTTGTGAATGCGAAAGCGCGCATGCCGCTCTTTGCTCCATTCTTTAATCTGCGGCGTACAACGCGCTGACCTTGGGCGTGGAACGGTGGAGCCGCTTGCCTCGCGGACACGTAGCGCCATCAGGTGAGCGATCGTTCAAACTGTCGTGCGCCTAGCGCCGCGAGGAAAGAACAGGCAGCAACGTAGTTCCCAGCAGAAGGAACCCCTTGGTTTATTCTATATATTGCCGCACGCCGTACAACCGATAAGAGGTGACCGAACGCGGTGATCAGTGATAACACAACAGTGTGATAACACAGTCAGGATGACACCACACAAACTGACGCGCAGCGGCCAATAGAAGCCTCGTCGACGCGCGCCAGCCAATGGGACCGAAGTGTAAAAGGTGCCGTTGGCTATAGCGTTCCGTGTGTTTTAGTCAAGGTGCCGTTTTGCATGATTTCAAAGCTGATGACGTCGGCTCGTTCCATGAGATAGTTAAAGCCTTAGCATTAAAAGAGTGGGATATACACAGGGGTCTATGGGAGCGATAATTAAATTTCCTTGGGAACCTAGAAAAATATTCAGAGCGTGTTGAAATTTCTCCCATACTTATAAATCCCCCTTATCTTAATAGATCCAAAGGTGTGTGCGCTTGTGTGCGACCTTGGTATTTGGTAAATATTGGTATTTTGATTTTGGTATTTTGGTAAATATTTTATCAGCGTTGTTTTCTTTTCAAAATTAGTTTTGCTGCCAAACACCAAACGGGCCCCAGACCCCTCAAGCTGCCTTTGACAGCTTTTTGTATGGGGCACCGTTGGGTATAAGGTCAAAAATAAAGGCTGATTCATTGATTGATTATTTTGTCTTGATCGGGTAGATACTATTGTTAATTGGGCAATTGCGCACACCAGCCAAGGTTTGGTGCAAGTGAATCATGTCCCGAAATCTTGGGGATGGAACATTGTTTAATTACGGTGTCGTGGCCCTACGACTTCAATAATCGCGGTTGTCTGACTCTCTGTCGCGAAGCGAAACGTGGGCCTGCGTTCTTCTATCAAAAGTGATTCTTATGTTGTCCGGTGACATTGATTAGAATCCCTGTCCTGTTACCGACATAGAAAACGTTCCTGCTATCGTGCAGCGAATCAAAGTAGGTCAATCAAACATCCTAGCAGAAATAAAGTTTGTAAAAGAACGGCAAGCGACTACAGACAATGCTATCAAAGAACTTCAGATCAGACTCACTGTATTAGAAACGACCACGCCAGGACCACAGAATGGGAAAAAACACGGAATACGCGGGCACGTTCAAATAAGATTGCAGTCCTTCCAGTACACGAGCAATTCATTACGTAGAAATAATCTGCTCTCCATGGGAATTGAGGACTCCTATGGCAAAACTTGGATGCAATCGGGAACAAGGCTGTTTTTTTAGTTCCAGAACTTAAACCTTAATCTTTCCACGAATAACATGAATTGGAGCATCATCTGGGCAGGCTTGTTTTGAGTAAAATTCGTGCAATCATTGTTCAACTTAGTGGATTGAAGATAAAAATTAATTTTAACGTGTAGACGCAAATTTAAAAGAAAGGAAGTACCTTCGCGATTCGTGAAGATGGATCAGATGCGATGAGACTAGCATGCAACGAGCTACATCAGTTTGACCAACAAAAAAAAATATTTTTAACTGCGGTACGACAAGCTCTACAGAGGCAAGTCATGCTATGCCTACGATATCACCGCGGATTTTGTCGTTGAAACTAGCAGCTCGCTAGGTCCTTCCCGAATAACCAATGTTCTCCTTGCAACAAACAATACATTTGATAAGCTGCTTCAACATTCCGTTTCCTTGACTAATATAAGTAGCGTCATGCAAAAGCGAATCGACTTTCATAGCTGACATTGTCATCCTCAAAGAAAGGTGGCTAACTGATAATGGGCATGACAGTGAAATATGTTCTTCTCATATAAAATATAATGTATATCGTCGTGATTGTTACTTGCGGAAGGGAGGCAGCGTTTTGTTTGCTATACATATAACATATCCATCTGCATCACTCGTAACAATTTCATTGGATTAATATGGGTTTCTATCAGATCCACTACTCCCGAAATAACCAATGGAGTTTGCAACAGGGCACCCGACAGCAGCGGAGGTTTTGTCGGTGATGAACTTAGAAGCGTACAAAATTAAGCAGCGGTCTTTCGTTTTGGCGACTTTCACTACCCAGGCATCAAATGGGCCTCACTTGCAGTCACAGGGAAAACTACCGCAAATCAATCTAAAAGGTTCCTTGATCTGACATGACTTCACCCTCACACAAGTCATTAAACTACCAACTAGACTCGGCGACATACTCGATCTTATATTTACAACTACCCTGAGCATATACGAAACCGCTGCAAAATCTGTGGCACCAGTATCCTGGACCCGCAAACTCCTCATAAATGCAAGCCTGGATGTCCAAATTGCAGCAAAGATCACGCCGCCGACGATCCCAAATGCGAGGTTCGTCAAACGGCCGACCTGGCCCTCCGCAAGTCCGCCTACTTCAAACGACTCAGCCTACGCGCAGCCACGTCGGCTACTCCTGTTCCTGGCAGCAATTTCCCTACTCCCCCTCACCAACAACCTCCCCAGATTTTGTCACCACCTTCTGCCACGAACAAGCCGGTGAACAATTTCACTCGAGGTCGCAACAATTCCAGGACCGCTGATCGCACCGCCAAACGTAGCAGCAGCAGGCCTCCAAACCCGCCGTCAGCCACCAACCGCCCACCGTTAAATGAACCACCATCCCTCATCCCCCTCCCCCCCCATTCTCTTCGCACCTTCACTAAACAAAACGCAAAAAAATATCACCTAGCTCTCACCAAAACCCTTGCCCCACACACACCTCATCCCCTACCCTCACCCCGCACATCCCCGTCAGACCCGCCTGTAAAATTCGCTCCGGAAACGGACACCATGGATGACTCTGATACTCCTCCCTGCAAACAGCCTCACCTTGCAGATGACCTTTCTACTCCCTCCACTGTCTCACCCTCCCCCAGACACCCCGTGCCCTCACCCTCGATGCTATCGACGCGCACATTCAGGGTGCCATCAACGCAATGGAAACCCGCTTCGAAACAAAGCTCGTAGCCATCACTACAACTCTTAACACCACCATTGCCTCACTCACTACCAAAATAGAAGAAACGCTCAAGGGAACACCAGCACGCACACTCGACCAAGCGATCGACATACTCCACTCCACCCTGGCCTCCCTCGCCGCAGAAGTCCAGTCCCTTTCCCTTCGATTAATTAGGGTTGGGGGAAGCAGACCTCACTACGTGCTCGCAAACCTTCAGGAAGTGCTCGCCCAACACCCTACCCCCTACCGGTGACGCCGCCGGTAAGCACATAACATGAGTGATACACTCCATATCTGGCTGTGGAACTGCAGGGGTCTCGCCAGCAAGCGCGGCCTCCTCACGCAGTACATCGCCCTTCAACCGGATAAACCAGATCCTCATCCAAGAATCTGGCTCTCTCTTATCTATTCCTGGGAACAATGCTCATACCACACCTGACACACCTGACACACACCTCTAAGAATATTTCAGGTGGGGTGAGTGATATTAAAATAGGAAATAAACATATTCAAAGGGTTGAAAGTATTAAATATCTCGGAGTGATACTTGACTCGTGCTTTAATTTGAAGCTGCATATAGACAAACTGTGTAAAAAACTAAGATATTCTATATACATGCTAGTCAAAACACGTCAATACTTTGATAGTTAAACGCTTAAGCTGATATACTTTAGCATCTTTCACACTCACCTCCAATACTGTGTGGAATCCTGGGGATTCACCTATCAAAGCTACATACAACCAATTATAACACTTCAAAAGCGAGCTATCAGAATATTAGCCAACGCAAAATATTGTAACGTTCTAGTTTCGTCTCTGTCAAGTGATTAAGTCCACTCATGATCTGGAAATTAACAGCAAGGTTCACGTTGGCAGGTCACGGCTCCGGTCTCAATCCACCGCCTTTTTTCGAAGGCCCGGTCAGCCCTCGCTCACTGCTCTCGCGCACCCTGCTTCCTCCTTTTCTTCCATCACTTGCAATGTCCCTCCGAAGCGCGTACAGCTAACGTCCCCGCGCCTGCCAACAGCGCCCTGTTTACCTTTTATTTCGTTACAATATAGTACTCATTCCGCTCCACTATTTCAAAGTCAAATGATACTGCCATTTCACCTGGTACGAGATTACAAAGCTGTGGTTATGATGCATAATATTTTGACAACAAGTACACCACTACCATCAAGCATTTTCTCACAATCGGAAAGAGTCACTAGAAATGTTTTCGCCAACAATTTTAACATTCCATTGTCTCGTAATGTGTATGGTGAAAGAATGTTACAGTATACTGGAACAAAAATATGGAATTCCTTATGCATCCAAATAAAAGAAAGCAAAACGTTCAAAAGTACACTTAAAACATTTTATTTGAAAACAATGTTTCACTGACTACTGTACGGCACATGCATGGGTGCCAGGTAACCGCCGCAATATTTATTTTTGTACATTTGGAATGTAGCTATTTGGCTATGGAGCCATCTGGATCCGTAGCCAAATAGGCTACGGATCCAGATGGTTTATGCAGGTGTGATCTGTGATTACTTTGAATTTTGAATAAAAATTGAATTGAATAGAATTGAATTGACACTGAACGCACTCTTCTCACTCTAACAAGAAAAGACCTTGCAATCACCGCCATCCAACACACGTCATATAGCCACACAGTTAAACTCTCCCCCTCTCATCCCTTCGGAAAAAATTCGGCCCACAGCGTCTATGTAACAAATACCTACTGCCCCCCGAAGCAGTCGGTGCAGTTCCCTGAATCGATGGCGCGCCTCCACCCCACACGACTTTTTACGCACCTTATTGCAGGCGACTTCAATGCGCCCCACACGGCATGGGGTTACAACAAGAACACTCTCAAGGGTAACAAACTCTTAGCCATAATTCAGAGGCAACACCTCTCTCTCCTTAATGATCCCTACTCACCTACCCGCCACGGAAATTCAGTGGAACGGGACACCACTCCCGACCTCACCCTTCTAAAAGGTCCAACGAAGGCCACGTGGACCAACAAAAACGACACGCTCACTAGTGATCACACCCTCATCATAATCAACCTTCACGCAGCCAACTACAAAGGATCCAAGCGCACCCCCTCGCTCACTGACTGGAGATAATTTCGTGAGGACACCGACCCGAATGATTCCTCCCCCTTCGCCGACTACCACATGTGGATGCGACATATTCATCATCGTACTCAGCTTCACTCTCAGAAATTACAACAACCAGACGATGCACCGGCGGCGGACGCTCACCTTCTCCATCTGTGGGAAGCTCGTCATAGCCTCATTTGAAGGTGGAAGAGCAACAAATGCAACCGCCGCCTACGCAAACGCATCTCCCTCCTCAATGACGAAATAGCCACTTACTCGGACTCTCTTACGGAAGGGCACTCAAACAGCACCTGTGACAGACTTAGCAATACCCTGAATCTTGCCTCAGCGTGGCGTCTCGTCCGCAGTCTAGTTAATCCATCTCAGTCGAAGACGGCCGCACACACTTCCCTAGACAAACTCCTCGATAAATATACAGCACCCGATCAGCTTGTTCAGGCTCTCTGTGACAAGTACATCACCACTCCCATGCAGCCCGCGTACAACGACTACGCCGGGCGCAAACCTGACGACCACTTCTTGTCGGAGGACATCACACTCGCCGAACTCAAACAGGCAGTAGCGGAAACCCGAGTCAACAGGGCTCCGGGACCCGACAGAATTACACCGCAGCAGCTGCGCAACCTTACAGATCAGGACTACGACCACCTACTCGCACTCATGAATGAGTCCTGGTGCTCTGGTTTACTCCCAAACGAGTGGAAGACGGCCATGATCACCTTCATCCCCAAACCGGGCAATCCACATGACATTGAAAACCTTCGTCCCATATCACTCACCTCATGTGCGGGAAAACTTATGGAGAGAATCATCCTTCGCCGAGTCCACGCTCACTTAGACAACACACAACACCTTACACACTCCCTCATTGGCTACCGGAAACACATCTCGACTCAGGACGCGCTCCTCCAACTCCAGGAGGAAGTATTCTCCACTCCCAGCACTGCCCAATTGAAGGAAATTCTCGCAATCGACCTCCACAAGTGCGACGAAGCTCGATTGGTCGTCGAAATATATATTTTAATGTCCGGCTCCGTTGAAGCGTGGTGACATTCTTTTTTCTTTCGTGCTCGATCTTCTTCTTTCTTTTCTTTTCTCCCAGCGTTCACGCGACTCCGTCACATGCCGCCGCCTCAAAAAGGCGTCGACCCGACGCACACAATACGCAAAGAAACTGGTGTTATGAAGACACTTAAAGCACACACAAAACACGCGATAGTTGCAAGTGCTGTACACATATAAAACAGTATTCAAGTCCACGCAAAACACAATCGTCCGAAGCGGTAATTGCAAGTCCTGTACACATATAATACAACATCCCAGTCCACACACGACACAATCGTCCCACGTGATAATTGCAACTCCTGTTCAAGTATAAAACAGTCTTCTATTGAACAGTTTTAGGAGAGTGAAAATTCCGCAACAGGCTCTAGATACGGTTTCAGTTTTTCTACGTGTACGATGTCCCGCCCCGAACCATCACCGAACTCTATTTCATAATTCACCGGCGATAGCTTGGCCACAACTCCCCTGTGTACATTGTCCGTTTTTTAAGCCCCACTGGCGGGGTCCTCAACAGCACCAACTGGTCTCGTTCTAACGTTATGTCAGTTCGGTGTTCGTCAAATAGTCTCTTCTGCTTCTCCTGAGCCAACTTGATGTGTCGTGCAGCCAATCTACGCGCTTCGTTCAAGCGCTCACGCACGAGCACCACGTATTCGGAGCTTGCTTGCAGTTCTTGCAGCTCTTTCCTGTTATAAGCCACATCTAAGGGGAAAACAGGGTCACGTCCATACAGAAGGAAAAAAGGAGAAATACGAACTGTGTCCTGATATCCTGTGTTATAGCAGAACACTATATAGGGCAAAACATCAGCCCACTTCTCTCCAGATGAGGTGGTGATTCGCATCATCTGTTTCAGCGTTTTGTTGGCTCGTTCGTCGAGGCCGTTGGCAGCTGGGTGATAAGCTGTAGTCGTTGCGTGACGTATACCACGGTACTTGAGGTAATCGGAAGTTGATCTGGCAGTCATCTGTGTGCCCCTGTCCGTAACTAGTACTGTAGGGCATCCGTGCTTGAGGATAATTCTCCTCTCGATGAACTTCTGCACCGTGGAAGCCTCAATGTTACGAACAGCTTTCGCCTCAACAAACTTGGTTAGGTAGTCTATGGCAACTATGACAAACTTGTACCTTCGTGAAGCCTGGAAGGGCCCAATTATGTCGAGTCCAACTGTATGAAATGGCACATCGACTTCAACTGGCTGCAGCAGTCCGTTAGGGCACGTCGTAGTCATCTTCATCCGTTGACAAAGGTCACAGCTTTTCACGAACCGTTGGACATCCAGATACTGTCGAGGCCAGAAATATTTACTGTGGATTTTCTCGTATGTGCGACGGATTGCCATGTGTGCTCCGAATCGACTTCCATGAAATTCGTGAAGTACTTCCGCTCGCTTCGTCGCCGGCAAGCATAAAACAAATCGTTCATGCGTTGGTCCTGCATCCCGTTTGTACAATACATCATGAAAAAGCACGAATTGTTTACTTGCTCTCTTCTGCTGTTTCTTTGTACCAGCCTTTTTCTGCAGTATCTTTATGATTTTAGTACAGAACGGGTCCTCCTTCTGCTCGGAGGTTAAGTTGGGCTCTTTGACCTCAAACACATCGCAGGTGCGGGTCCTCCCAGTCTCTCCCGAGCCGTTGGTACTCGAGGGTTCCCCTGAGCAGAAGCGGCTTGGAATACGGGAAAGACAATCGGGGGCAGTGTGACATGCGCCAGACTTGTACACAACTTCAAAGTCGAATTCTTGCAGCAGGAGAGACCACCTCAGCAAGCGTTGGTTTCCCTCCTTGTAACGAAGAACCCAGCAGAGTGCATGGTGATCTGTAACAACATGAAACCTTCTGCCCATTAGGTAGGGACGTAGTTGTTCCAGGGACCACTTAACTGCAAGGGCCTCAAGTTCAGTGGATGTGTAGTTCTCTTCAGCTCCGTGAAGAGAACGGCTGAGGAATACAACAGGCCTGTAATCCCCAGTTTCATCTTCCTGGAGGAGGATGGCGCCGAGGCCGGTTCTGGAAGCATCAATGTGGACCTGGAGGCCGTATTTAGAGTCTTCGGAGAAGTGCTTCAAGACGGGAGGTTCACATAAAGCAGATTTCAGTTCATGGAAGGCATGTTCTTGTGGAGCACCCCATGTGAAGGCTTCTTCTTTTTTCAGGAGCTTTCTCAAGGGGGCTGCGATGGCACTATGGTTCCAAATGAACTTTCGGAAATAGGACGTCAGTCCCAAGAACGATTGAACTTCAGCCGCAGTTCTAGGAACGGGGAATCGCGTTACGGCATCGACTTTCTCTGGATCAGGTACAATACCTTTCTGGGATACAATATGTCCAAGGTAAGTCACTCTGGTGCAAAAAAAAAAAAATGGCACTTCTGCGGTTTGAACTTGAGATTTGCTGCCTCAAAACGCGCGAAAATATTTCCCAGTTGTCGAAGGTGCTCTTGGAACGTTGTGCTGTAAACAATGCAGTCGTCCATGTAGACCAGTGCGTTGCGATACTTTAGATCACCGATAATGGCATCTACAGTTCACTGACACGTTGCCGGTGCTCCTTTTAACCCGAACGGCATTCTCAGAAATTCATACAGCCCCCACTGCGTAACGAAAGCTGTCTTAGCGGTGTCGCCAGGTTCCACCTCTATTTGGTAGAATCCTGAAAGGAGGTCCAACGTTGAGAAATACTTGCTCCCACTCAATGCCGCCAGAGCATCATCGATTCGTGGTAGTGGGTAGACAACGTTTTCAGTTACAGCATTTAGCTTCCTGTAGTCCACACACATCCTTGTCGACTTGTCCTTTTTTTGAACTAGAACCAGTGGCGATGCCCAGGAGCTTTTGGAGGGCTGGATAATTTTTGCATCCATTAGGTCTTTTATCATTGCCTTGACCAAATCTCTTTGAGTCGGTTAAATTCGCCTTGGGTATTGTGCAATTGGTTTTGCATCACCAGTAGAAATGAAATGTTTTTCTATCCTACAAGATCCCAGGTGCGCAGTGTCGGTTGCAAAACTAGAACGATATTTCATCAACAGTTGTTTTACTGCCTCCAGCTCTTCAGAGTTCAGTGAAGCTCCCACGTTGAAGCTCAACTCATCAATTATTATCTGCTGCGTTTCGTTGCGGACTTTCGGCGCATCTTCCTGGTTCTCAAGATCAGAAATACTGGAACATTGCAGGACTGATTCCCATTCGATGGGAGACAAGTCAACCGCTTCAACAGCTTCTACTTTTTCTGCTGATCCTAAAGATGCCCTCGCAGGTATTTTGGATGGCCTCAAGGAAAAGTTTGTAGCCAAAAGTTTGAAAGTCTTTGTTCCTGCATCGATGACTGTCGGTTGCAGTTCCAACAGGTACCGTTCAATAGCTGATTGAGAACCTGTTACGTATAAGATATCGCGACTTGTCTTGCTGTCTGGGACTTCCAACATGACTTCGATCACTTTCCGGAAAAGAGGTGGTACTACTTGAGTGGTCGTTGCATAAACCTTGAGTGGTTTTTCGGCTTGGATTGAAAACGTGTTTGTACCCCAGTCGATAAATGCTTTTGATGAGCGTAGAAAGTCATCTCCAAGTAAGACTAAGTCTTTCTTTAAATCTGGGACAACCACAAAAGTCTGTCGGAATGACCTTCCGTCCACCGTAATGTCGACACTCACTTCTCCATTATATTCAAGTGGCAGCCCATTTGCTCCCACAAGTTTCAGGGAAGATTTTGAAGGTGTCATCTGAAGTCTCTGGCAAACAGCTTCATTCACAAGGCTTCTGGTGGAACCAGAAACCAAACCTGCACTGAGTGCAAGGGATCCCATAAAGACTGGGACCCGTTTGACGCCCGCAGAAGATTCACAGCTAACGCGCTGCACTACTGGTGTCTCCCCGCAGGCCCCGAAGACACCAGGTCGGAGTTTTCCAGGTCAGTCGGAACGTTAGGCTCCGCTTGAAATGCGCGCTGCCATTCAAGAAAATCTTGCGTGAGAGGCTGGGGGCACCATGTAACAAAGTGACCTTCCTGTTTGCAATTTAGGCAAAGCTTGAGTACTTTCTGACGGGATCCTTTAGCCTCGGTCTGGGCTGCATTGGTCTGGCGACGGAATTCCCTTTGGTAGGTCAGGCTTGGTCCTGGTTTGTCATTCGCACTGCTCGCTGCAGCGTATTCCTGACGTTTTTCCCCAGGCTGCTGTTGCCGATCAGATTTGACGAAAGTGCACAGCTCATCGGCCCCTCCTTCGTGGAAGTTCGAAATTTTTAATGACTTTTCTTCGGGCTTCTTGGCTTTTCCGCTTGCCCGATCCAACTTCATAAAAGAGCCGAGCAAGTCATCAAGCGATGTGAAGCTTCTATCGAAATACATCCGCTTTGCCTTGTCGTTCAGCGATTCAAGAAGCAATTCGCATTTCTCGGCTTCGCTTCCTGTGAAGACACATTCTTCTATCAGTTGCAGCTTCTGAATAGCGTACTCTATGCACGTTTCTGTGGAGGTCTGTCTTCGAGCGAACATTGCTCTTTGATTTTCCATAGGGCTTTCTAAATTGTAGTGCCGCCGAAACGCGGACTTCACGTCATTCCAAGTGCTAATCTTCTTGGAGTTAATCTCGAAGCGCATCCAAGCAAAATCTTTGGAGGGTAGCTTTGATATTAGCAGCGGCAGTGCGATATCTTCCGGCACCCCGTAAATTTTCAGCCAAAATTCGACCTGATGGAACCAACCAATTACGTCAGTGGAGAGGAGGGGAGCTGCACTTAAGGCCGCGGTGGATGGCTGAACTCGATGGTTAATGGTATCTCCCAGTCCTCTCCCCTGGCTTTGCAGGGTCGAGCCCTTGTCTCTGTTTTCAGATGTGCTGCATGAGTTTTGGACGCTCTCTTGTAGTTCGGTATGCAGCGACCGCTGCTGCTTTTTCTTTTTCTTAGATATTTTATTCTGTGGCCCTTGGTGCTTGGAGCCCTCGTCGCTGCTTTCGGAGTTGCTTCTCGAGCTCGCGGCCTCCAAGCAGTTGAGTCTCTCGATTACTGGGGACAGTAATCCGCACACCAGGGTCTCCACGGCTTTCAGAGAAGCGCTATCCCCAGCAGCACTTGCGGAGTAGGCAGGCGTCGATGCGGGTACAGTCTGTTGTCGGCTAAGAAGCTCTGCGATGCGTTGCCTCAATTCAGCGATTTCTTCGTCCCTCTTCGTAAGGATCCGCTGAAGCTCTTTGCCTCGTGCAACTGCCACCTCAACTTTAGCCTGCAACGACGCGTCACTGCCGCTTTTTGCGCCGTCTTCATCCATCGTTGCTGACGTTGTAGTTAAGCCTTCCCGTTGATGCGAAGAGCTTAATGGGCGATTTGATAATGACCGCCGTCCCCACATAAATTTACCTCATTACAGAGTCCCCGTTCGGGCGCCAAGTGCGACGAAGCTCGATTGGTCGTCGAAATATATATTTTAATGTCCGGCTCCGTTGTGGCGTGGTGACATTCTTTTTTCTTTCGTGCTCGATCTTCTTCTTTCTTTTTTTTTCTCCCAGCGTTCACGCGACTCCGTCACAACAATGCTTTCGATAACGTCCATCACGACAGTGTGCTAGAAGAGCTCCAGGCAACCAATTGCGGCAACAGGCTCTACAATTATGTCCAATGCTTCCTACGTGGACGCACATTCTCCCTCAGTTTAGGTGGAATCACATCCACTACCTTCGACCTTCCCCAACGCGGCATTCCACAAGGGTCAGTACTCTCACCTACTCTTTTCAATCTCGCCATGTGCCATATACATCGAGCACTAGCTCCCATACCAGACGTACACTACACTCTATACGCCGACGATATCACCCTCTGGATAAATCGGGGCTCAGTAGGACACATACCGGATACACTACAACATGTTATAAACAGAATCCAACAAGCCGCCAACCACATAGGCCTACAATGTGCTCCTACTAAATCAGAACTCCTTCCAGTTCACAATCCCCGCTGGAAACCGCCACAGATTCACCTTGAACAAAACGGTACCCTTATCCCACAACCTAACAGCATCCACCTTTTAGGACTCCACATCCAACGTGGTGTCGGTGGCTCAACCACGGTTAATCATCTCCTCAAACAAGGCGAACAGGTTCTGAACATGCTCCGCCGCGTCTCCACTTCCTCTCGCGGACTTAAAGAAAGGAGTATGATGAGGCTCTGTGACGGCTTACTGATATCCCGCCTCCGCTACCACCTCCCTTACACTAAACTCACACAAAGACAAAAAATGAAACTGGATGCTCTCATTCGTAAAGGCACCAAGCTCGCCATGGGCCTACCCATCACCACTAGCACCCACCGCCTCCTCGATATGGGCTATCACAATACCGTATATGAGCTCGTTGCTATCCACAAACGCCGTCAGGAAATTCGCCTCCTTCTCACCTCCCAGGGAAGACACATACTCACTCAACTGGGCCATAACGTCCCATCCTCACCTCCTCCGAAAGAAGCAGCTCTCCCCACCACCACCCGTTCACATCTTATCACAGCACCACTCCCTCGACACATGCACCCGATGCTGAATTTAGCACGACGCGCTCAACGTATTGCCTTTTTCACACGTTACACCGCCCACACCTCTCATCGCACATAGCTCTACACAGATGCCAATACGACTGATACTGCCACGGCCATAGCGGTCACAGATTATCATTTCAGTAGAATACACACCGCCGTTCTTCCTCCCATGGACCCATGCTTGGCGGAACTACACGCCATTGCAGCGGCTATCACATATACCTCCTCAGGCTCTTTTACCTCGTCTATTCCCATCATCTTCACCGACTCTATGGCCGACTGCCGGCGACTCATACACAACTCGCTTCCACTTGCCATCGCAGAACAAATAGAACTCGACCTAGTATCACACGTTGAGGTTGTCTGGATCCCAGGTCATGGGGGATGTCGGGCAACGAAAAAGCACACCTGCTCGCCCGCGAAACGCTTCATCGGGCACCCGACATTCCCAGATTTGCCCAGACGTTTCCCGTGGCCTTAACTTCCCTCGAGTCATATAGATGAGCCCGTCGAGTCTTTCCCTCCCTTCACACTCAACTCACGCCACCAAGGCACCATCCTCCGCAACGCCCAAAGTAACACTCTTCCCACCCCCGCCCGCATCCACCTTCTACGAGGTCTACTTCCTGAGGATCCTCCCCCTGCATCCACTGTGGCGACTGCCCAAATATCCATCACATCTTATGGATCTGCCATCCCCCTCCCCCTCCGTCCCTAACCCCACCTTCCTGTCCTTCCCCCCCAACCTCGAGTGGCTGACTACGGCCACCACATTAGCGGACCAAGTTTACCTGGCTGCGTCCATCCAGTCCTCTCTGGAGTACGCCACCAGAGGGGGCCTGGACTGAGGCCCCCTGCTCATATTCTTTGAGCCTAATAAACTTTCATCTCTCTCTCATTCATTTTCCGGGATTAAGTGATCACTAAATCTTAAAGATGACAATGTCACTTCCCTGTTATCAACAGAAAAATGTCCATGCGAAAATGCATCAAAGATGACAAAATATTATACTTTGCATATATTAAAACTTAACTTCACACTTATTACAGAGACTTCAGTGGACACTTTACTTCCAGAACTGTTCAAGAAAACTGGAACCTATTTCTACATAAGCTGACCGATCTCATTTATGCCTTTATTCCAACCGTCTGCATTGAATCTGATAAGAATCATCCCTGGTTTAATAAGATTATCAAAGCTCTCAATTGCAAAAAGAAACGCTTCTATAGAAAACAAAACCTACTGGCCTCATCCAAGTTTGGGGAGCACGCAAAGAACTCTCGAAAGAATATTTGAAAAATATTGAACATGCTAAAATACAATTTCTATCAAACGACATGCCCTCAATTCTTTGCACGAATCCAACACTATTGTGACGGTTTCTATCACCAAACTTTTATTTTCGATCACTGGAATTAACTTCCGGCAATGAAGGCCTTGTCAATCATAGTGTCTGCGCAACAGCGCTAAACAATTTTTTTGCATACTTTAGTGTTGACAACCTTGACACGATTCCCTCTCCTCTCTCACTGCCAACCAACGCCATGCCAGCTGTAATAATATCACCCGCTAGAATAATTTTCCTTATCGACAAGCTGAAGCTATCGTCGTCCGCTGGGGCAGGTAATATTAACTCCAAAAATGATATTCTTATCCATTCTTATATTCTTATCCAGTTCATATTGTTACTTAATTTTATTTCCCAATCTACCTCCACTGGCCGTAGTCTAAAAGATTGGAAAATTGGGAAGATAGTCTCGTCTATAAAAATGGTAATCGATAACTCGCACCTAATTACCGTCTCATATTCTTAACTAACGTTCCATCAAAACTTTTGAAACATATACTCAGCTCCAGCATATTCAATCACCTTAACTCGATTAATATTTTTACATTAATAAAAGGGCTTTATAAAAAAATATTTCTTGCTATACCAAACTTGCCTCCCGCAGGGGGAACCTGCGTCAGTAGGTGTTTGGTGAGTGGCGTCACCACGAACCCCGAGCCATGTGCGTTCACCCACCCACGTCTAGCTGTGCGTGGCAGTCCCGTGTCCGGAAAAAGGGCAGCTTGGTGGTTGAGTCAAGCCTTGGGTAGCTTTTACCCTTCCGGGCCCCCCGAGTGAGGCGATACACCCCTTTGGCTCCCACTTCTCGTTGACAAGAGCCCTGCTATGGCCCGGCCAGGATGACCCAGTCAGTCGCCTATTCTTCTGTCCCCTCGTATCTTCCACTTTTCCCATTTATTTTTATTTTTATTTTTATTTTCTTCTTTGGCGGCTAGGGCCAACCGTGGATGGCAAAAGATTTTCTTATCTAGAACCACACTTGGGTATAGTGTTTGGGCAAGTGCTAGTAGAGTAGCATTTTCAGCAAAGCCATTTTTGTTATGAGGTCCTACCTATCCCCTTCTTGGGCTTCATGGTGGGGGGGGGGCGCACCACAGACACTGAAGAATTTCCCATTTCTTAAAGTTCTCAAGCAAACCAAAAACGTTATCAGCCATTGAAAAGGGGCTGGACCGCAGGACCGAAGCAACAATACCTGATATCAAAGCTTCAGTCCAGGATAGGTTCACTCGTTTCTTTCTTATGCATCCCGAACAAGCTGGAAAACCCTTGGGAAAGCTCTCACTATTCCTGCGTTTAAAAACTCTTAAAAATCCTAATTGGCAAGAACTTCAAAACCAAAAACATGCCCTCCTTGAGCTGAACAAGATCTCAGACTACAAGGTATGTGTCAGTGCGTCATCCCACACGGTACGTTAAATTCTTGTCAGGGAGACCTATTTGAGTCCAGTGACCAGGAGATCTTTGAAGGCCTGTCTGGTCAAGGAGTCACCGCGGTGCAGCAAATTTTCATACGAAGTGATGGAACCTAGAGACCTACGAAGCAAGTTATCCCCACATTTACTTCTACCATGTTACCTCAGAGCATCAAGGCTGGCTACCTTTTAGAAATAAATAACGCGAAGGTCAAGTACACACTGACGGAACAAGCGCTTGTTCCGTCAGTGTGTACTTGACCTTCGCGCTATTAGCGCGAAGCTCGCGCTGTTTATTATCGCTTGTTGCGTCAGTGTGTAATTAACCTTCGCGTTATTTATTTTTAAAATGCATACCCAACGAGCCTACCTTAACAGTTTAGGGATGGCTACATCCACTGTAAGGTTCGTCGCTAGATACCAAACCCTAGACGTTGTTTTAAATGCCAACGAATTGGCCATAGTTCGGTCTACCGCAGACGAAAGACAACATGTGCAAAGTGTGGAAGCACAGACTACCCAGCTGACACTCGCGAGAGTACTACACTTCAATATGTCAGCTGTTCCGGTACTCAACCTACATGTTCTCGATCTTGCCTGAAGTTTCAGGGAAAGAAGATTCTGACCTTAAAAATTAAAGGGAACCTGTCGTACCAGGAAGCACGAAAATGCTTTTCGTACCTCCAGGGAGGCACATATGCCGGGAAGCGGCTGCCAGAGGGGCTGCACCGCAATCCAAAGCAACAGTGGGCACTGAATACAGTCCTCAAAACTTTGACTGCTTACCCAGCCTTGCAACCCTCAGCGAGGCCTCTGTGGTTTCTCAGACTCCAGCGGCCCCGCCACAACTCCCGCATGTCAAGACAACATCCCGTCGTCTTTGCCCTAAGCCTCGAATGGTGCTGGAAGCCCCCAGAGCCGTGAGGGGTCCCAGAGCAGTGAGGGGCCTCTCTTTTGACTTCCCTGCGTTCGGAGGAGGTCACGGAGGTGTTTGTAGACCCGACTGGACCACCTGCAACTGCCGAAGAAGAGACGAAGCCTACCCCCGAAAGGGTTGATCAGAAAAAGAAAGCTCTAGGAGTCACTGCTCCCACGCATGCGACTTAACTTGCGAGGTGGTCAGTCACTACACTGAATTCCATATATCTGAGTTCATTTTAAGTTAGCTGTATTATGGGCCATCTCAGTTTCATGCAATGGAACTGTCGGGATCTCGCACCTTATAATGATAATATATATTATTTTTTTTATTAAATGACATCCAATAACAATATCGTTAGAGGACACTCATCTGTCTTCCAGACATGCACAGGTTTTACGGAACTGCCATTGTTTCCACAAAGATCGAGCGGATTCTCACTCATCCGGTGGTGTGACAGTTGTTGTGCAGAGGGGAGTAGCATGTTCGGAGGTCCCATTGATACGCTGATCGAGGCTGTGACTGCGCGAGTTCTTACTGACCATCTAATCACCGTTGGATTGCTGTACCTCCCCCGCATGATCTCGTACGCAAGAACGATCTACAGAAGCTAATTGCCCAACTTCCACCACCCGTCTCAATACTGAGCGATTTAATGCTTAAAACACACTCGGGGGAAGTGCACGAGTTGATTCTCGTGGAGGAGGCATTTAACAACTTTTACTGTCATCAAATTTATGTCTTTTACGCACCTAAGAACCCACCTTTTTTAGTTCAGAATATAACATAATTATCTGCATAGATTTACCGATTTCATCACCATCATAGTTTTCATATTTTACATGGAGGGTTTTAGACAATCCGTCTGGGTGTGACCACTTCCAATTGTTTTAAAAACCGTTGTTAACATTTAAAACACTTGACAACGTTTTCGTAGGTGGAAGCTCGACAAATCAGGCTGGAAACGTTTTAGCTTCGCACCTACATTAGATGGTTCTGGTCTAGCAGCACTGTCCCCCGATGAGGCCCAAACGTATGTTACCGGTCAGATAATACATGCAGCTGAACAATCTATATCATGCACTTCTTGAGATCTATCCAGAAAATTCAAACCATGGTGGAATGCTGATTGTTCAGACACATTTTCAAAGCAAAATAAAGCGTGGGATATCTTCCGTAGGTACCCAACTGTTGAATACAAAATTGAATTTAATAGACGAAAGGCGCAAGCTTGTTGGACCAGAAAGCAATCCAAGAAGAATTATTTGATTAAATATCTCTACTCTATAATCAGTCCTTCTGACAGCTAAAGAGGTGTGGTATCGTGAGCGTCCAAACAAAGGGAGGTGTCAAATGTCCACTCCCAGATCCCAGATCTCTCTTACGCGACATAATACCTCATAATGAATCTGATAGGAAAAAAAAATAATTTTTGTCCGCTTTTCGCTTATAAGCCATTACATTTGTGTTAGCTTTTTTTTAGAAGAACATTGGTGAAAGACCAGTAAATATAATAATAATAAGGCTCATATTTGATGAAATAATATGTTGAAGCAAAAAGGAAAAAAGTCTCGGTGGAGGCCTGACCAGCCCTCAGCCCCATACAATGACATACCGGCAACACGATAGAAACACACACACGCACACATGCACACGCACACACGCACGCACGCACACACAAAAATGAATAACAAAAATGTACTTTATCAAACAAAACATCTTAAAGAATCAGTTGCAATACAAAATAACAGTGGCTAGCGCAAATAAACTTAACGCAAGTCCTTGTTGGACATAGAACCTATAAACTTTTATATTGTTAACGAAATTTAACTTTTTATGTACGATATAATGTAGGATTTGCGTACCATAATTCGTCCTACAGTCTTTTACCTTTCAATACTACACGTTTCAAGTTAAGTAAATGTAGTCGTTAGATGTCAGTTCCGTTATGTCTGATATAAATCTAGAACGTTTACGCTTTTCTAGCCTTAAACTCATGTATAATCAATATTCATAAAGTTGACCTTTTTTGTACTTGTAAATGATGAAACAAATTATCTGTGTGGTAATCATAAGGTACTTGACAGATTACAAAGTTTTGGGGATTTTACATGCCAAACCAACGACGGGCATCTAGCACGCCCCAGTGGAGGACTGAGCAATAATTTCTACCACATGGGGACCTTTTGACGTGCAACCCAAAGATCGGTTACACAGCGCCGTCTCTGCGATAGGCCTTCGTCGGATTGCGGGCACCTCTGCCGGCATTCGAACCCGCTACCTGGGGATCCGTACCCCCGCAGCACAGACATGTTGAAAAGACGTCGAAAGAGCGTCGATGACGTCAGGAACCACATGTCGAAAGAACGTCGAAAGTCTGAACGCCACGTCCCTTCGACGTAATATGGAAAGGCTAATGTCTGGAAAGCAGCGTGAATTTTACGTCGACATAACGTCCCACTTAACGACCTTAGAGCGTTGAATGCATGTCTGAATTGGACGAGAAACGAAGTGATAACAATATATCAACATTGACACAATGTCCCATCTAACGACCATAAAACGTCGAGTATACGTCTAAACCTAACAGGATGTGAATTGAGAACGTCATATTAACGACATCATAACATCTTATTTAACGACATAAAATGTCGAGCGCACGTCTGTGATAACATTATGTCAACGTTGAAACAACGTCCATTTAATGGCCATAAAACGTCTAGCATATGCCGAGACTGGACGGGACGTCATTTGATGACGGTCTCGACCGGGGTCACCATGAAACAATAAAGCTAACCCCCGAAAGTATGTTGGCGAAAGCATGTATATTCGGACGGAATAGACCATTTGCTAAATCTCCCAAGCGCCCCGGCCCGCAATCCAGGAATCATGGGAACGGTGCTCCTTCAGCTCCCTAGTGATCGGTAATTTTGGCCACTTCCATGGTTACGCAGTTTTGGGTGTAAATCGAAGTCACCCTAAACAAGCATCCTATAGTGCGCAAGGACCGGTCATATCACTTTTAAGATTTCTCGTCAATGACAGCTTTTTCGATACCGTGCATGCTGTCCACCCTTCAACCTGGCTCAACTGCAGAAATCTCTTACATTATTATCATTCTCTTACAGCTTCAAAGGCGCTGAATATTAAGTTAGAAAAGCTAAAAATGCTATAAACAGCCCCGCTGACTCGAGCTAAATCCTGATTTTTGTTGTGAATTCTCGACTTTTAAAGAAATTGCTGCTCAAACAACAATCACGAGAATGATAATATTGTAAGAGATTTCTGCACCTCAGCCAGGTTGAAAGGTGGATTGCATGCACAGTATCAAAAATGCTGACATTGGCGAGAAATTTTTAGAAGTGATACGACAGCACCTTGGGCTCAATTAAGGCGCTTGTTCAGGGTGATCAAGGTGTTCGTTCAGACATTGTTGGGACGTCTCGAGCTCAACGTTCAAAGAACCTCCCGAAACAAAACGTAGAACTGACGTCAAATAATGTTGATGACGTCAAGGTGTTGCTCAGGAAATTCACAAGACGTCGAGATGACGCCAAAATAAGGTCCTAGTCGTTGGGCGACGTCGAAGTCCTTAACAAACCTTTTATCGACGGCATTGGTACGTCCACATGAGAGGTTCCGACAACGTCAAACACGCGACGTAGTGAGAACGTGATAAGCTTCACCTCGACGTCTTCAACAGTAATCGACGTCTGTTCGACGCAGGCACGTATCCAGGGGCTGAGGCCTAAGGGGCCCGGGCCGCCCCCGAAATCTTTCATTTTGCTGGGACCTCCTCTCCCCCCGCCCCCTCATACAGCATTTTGTCATGGGCGGCCCCCCCCCCCCCCCCCTTCGAAACAAAATCCTGGCTACGTGCCTGGTTCGACGTCTTGTATGAGAAGTTTTTCAAACGTCGAGCAGGAGACGTCACAACAATGTCCTGAGCAACACGTTAACGTCTTTAACATTAATCGACCTCAGTTTTACGTTTTTTCTGAGAAGTTATTTGGACGTCGAGTACGAGACGTCCCAACAATGTCCTGACAAACACCTTGACGTCATCGACATTATTCGACGTCAGTTCTACGTTTTTTCGGGAGGTTCTTCGAACGTTGAGCGCGAGACGTCCCAACAATGTCTGAGCAACACCTTGACGTGATTGGCAATAATAGACGTCAGTTCTACGTTTTCTCTTGGACGTTTTTTGAACATGGAGCACGAGACGTCCCAAAAATGTTCTGAGAAACACCTTGACGTCATCGACATTATTCGACGTCATTTCTACGTTTTCTCTAAGAAGTTTTTCGAACGTTGAGCGCGAGACGTCCCAACAATGTCTGAGCAACACCTTGACGTCATTGGCTTTAATAGACGTCAGTTCTACGTTTTCTCCGGGAAGTTCTTTGAACGTTGAGCTCGAGACGTCCCAACAATGTCTGAGCGAACATCTTGATCACCCTGAACAAGCGCCTTATAGAGCCCAAGGTTCTGTCATATCACTTTTAAAATTTATCATCAATGTCAGCATTTTTGACACTGTGCATGCAATCAACATTTCAACCTGGCTGAGCTGCTGATAACTCTTGCAATAATATCATTCTCGTGATTGTTGTTTCAGCAGAAATTGCTTAAAAGGCCAAGTCACAACAGCAAAAACCACGATTTAGCCGAAGTCACCAGGGCTCTTAATAGCATTTTTGGCGTTTCTAACTTAATACCAGCGTCTTTGAAGCTGTCAGAGAATGATAATAATGTAAGAGAATTATGCAGCTTAGCCAGGTTGAAGGGTGGACAGCATGCACAGTATCGAAAACGCTGTCATTGGCGAGAAATCTTAAAAGTGATATGGCAGGTCCTTGGGCACTACAGGACGCTTGTTTAGGGTGACTCCCAATTACACCCAAGACTGTGTATCCATGGAAGTGGCCGAAATTACCGATCACTAGAGAGCTGAAGAAATACCGTTCCCCTGATTCCTGGAGTGCGGGCCGGTGCGCTTGGAGGATTAAGCAAATGGTCTATTCCGTCCGAACATACATGCTTTCGCGAACATACCTTCGGGCAACGAAGCCAGGTCCGGTTGACTCCATTGTTCCACGGTGACCCAAATCGAGACCGTTATCAATTGACATCCCGTTCAGTCTCGACGTATGCTCAGTGTTGTATGGTCATTAAATGGGACCTTATTTCAACGTTGACATAACATTATCACAGATGTACGCTCGACATTTTGTCGTTAAATGGGACGTTATGATATCGTTAATATGACGTTCTCAATTGACGTCCCGTTCAGTTTAGACGTATACACGACGTTTTATGGTCGATAAATGGGACATTGTTTCAATGTTTATATAACGTTATCAATTAACTTCTCGTCCAATTCAGACGTTCACTCGACGTTCCAAGGTCGTTAAGTGGGACGTTATGTCGACGTAAAATCCACGCTTTTTTCCAGACATTAGCCTTTCCATATTACGTCGAAGGGACCTGACGTTCAGACCTTCGACGTTCTTTCAACATGTGGTTCGAGACGTCATCGACTTTCTTTTTTTTTTGTTCCAAGGCAGCACAGATACGTTGAAAAAACGTCGAAAGAAAGTCGACGATGTCATAAGAAAGCCGAAATAAAATGTCGAGCGTACGTCTGTGATAACGTTATGTCAACATTGAAATAAGGTCCCATTTAACGACCATAAAACACCGAGCATACGTCGAGACTGAACGGGATGTCAATTGATAACGGTCTCGATTTCGGTCAACGTGGAACAATGGAGTCAACCCGATCTGGCTTCGTTGCTCGAAGGAATGTTCGCGAAAGCATGTGTATTCGGACGGAATAGACATTTTCTTAATCCCCCAAACGACCCGGCCCGCACTCCAGGAATAATGGGAACGGTGTTCCTTCAGCTCCCTAGCGATCGGTAATTTCGGCAACTTCCATGGATGCACAGTCTTGGGTGTAATTCAGTCACCCTAAACAAGCGTCCTGTAATGCCCAAGGACTTGCCATATCACTTTTAAGATTTCTCGTCAATGACAGCGTTTTTGATACTGTGCATGCTGTCCATCCTTCAACCTGGCTCAGCTGCAGAAATCTCTTACATTATTATCATTCTCTTACAGCTTCAAAGACGCTGTTATTAAGTTAGAAACGCTCACAATGCTATAAACAGCCCCACTGACTTCGAGCTAAATCCTGGTTTTTGCTGTTGTGAATTCTCGGCTTTCTAAGCCATTCCTGCTAAAACAGCAATCACGAGAAAGATATTATTTAAGAGATTTCTGTAGCTCAGCCAGGTTGAAAGGTGGATTGCATGCACAGTATAAAAAATGCTGACATTGATGAGAAATTTTAAAAGTGATATGACAGCACCTTGGGCTCTATAAGCCGCTTGTTCAGGGTGATCAAGACGTTCGCTCAGACATTGTTGGGACGTCTCGCGTCGCGCTCAACGTTCAAATAACTTCCCGGACAAAACGTAGAACTGACGTATATTAAGGCCAATGACGTCAAGGTGTTGCTCCGACATTGTTGGGACGTCTCGAGCTCAAAGTTCGAAGAACCACCCGGAAAAAAACGTAGAAATGACGTTGAATAATGTCGATGACGTCAAGGTGTTGTTCAGGACATTGTTGAGACGTCTCGTGCTCCACGTTCAAAGAACTTCCCGGAGAAAACGTAGAACTGACGTCTATTATTGCCACTCACATCAAGGTGTTGCTCAGACATTGTTGGGACGTTTCGCGCTCAACGTTCAAAGAACCTCCCGAAAAAACGTAGTACTGACACCGAATAATGTCTATGACGTCAAGGTGTTTCTCAGGACATTGTTGGGACGTCTCGTGCTCGACGTTCGAATAAAGTCCCAGAGAAAATGTAGAACTGACGTCGATTAATGTCTAAGTCGTTAAGGTGTTGCTCAGGACATTGTTGTGACGTCTCCTGCTCGACGTTCAAAGAACTTCTCATGCAAGACGTCGAACAGACGTCGATTACTGTTGAAGACGTCGAGGTGAAGCTTATGACGTTGTGAGTACGTCGCGTATTTAACGTTGTCGGAACCTCTCATGTGGACGTACCAATGCCGTCGATAAAAAGTTTGTTAAGGACTTCGACGTCGCCCAACGTCTGGGACCTTATTTCGGCGTCATCTCGACGTCTTGTGTTGCCTGGGTTGTTGGTACGTCTCGTGCTCCACGTTTAAAGAACTTCCCGGAGAAAACGTAGAACTGACGTCTATTGATGCCAATGACGTCAAGGTGTTGCGCAGACATTGTTGGGACGTTCCGCGCTCAACATTCAAAGAACCTCCCGAAAAAAACGTAGAACTGACGTCGAATTATGTCGATGACGTTAAGGTGTTTCTCACGACATCGTTAGGACGTCTCGTGCTCGACGTTCAAATAACTTCCCGGAGAAAACGTAGAACTGACGTCGATTAATGTCGAAGACGTGAAGGTGTTGCTCAGGACATTGTTATGGAGTCTCGTGCTCGACGTTCAAAGAACTTCTCATACAAGACGTTGAACAGGCGTCGACTACTGTTGAAGACGGCGAGGTGAAGCTTATGACGTTTTCCCTATGTCGCGTGTTTGACGTTGTCAGAACCTCTCGTGTGGACGTACCAATGACGTCGATAAAAAGTTTGTTAAGGACTTCGACTTCGCCCAACGTCTAGGACCTTATTTCGACGTCATCTCGACGTCTTGTGCTGCCTGGGTACGGCGGCGCTTGGCCTCGGAGCCACGAAGGGGGCCACGTTACATATTATGCTTACTCTTGTTTTTTTTTGCCGACACAAAACACTTTTTGCAGTTTCGTAACTGTGGTTTTATCCCAGACGAGATATCAGTAGTTTAAGTGAGATTGAAATAAGGAATTAAAGATTAACAGTTCCATATTAAATAGGAGTGCGTATCGTTTGAGGTATGTCAGTCGCATAGCACTAGACACGTTTTTTGGATATAAGTGGTTTCTTATGGCTGTTTCACAACCTTTGTTAAGAACGAATATCACTGAGGCTTTTAAAAGTACTAATGATTTTAATTGGAGTTGAGTTAAGTACGATGTTTCTGGTTATAGAGAAACATTTTTTTCCACGAATAATTAAGGCTTTTGTTTTATCTGTATTATGTTTAGGTAGATATCATTTGTCCAAACAGAAAACTTTGTCAACGTAATATTGACATTGTTAACAACATAATCGCAATTATTTGAAGAAAAAATATGCTGCTGTCGTTCGCATACTGTAAAACCCTTTATTTTCAGGGACCCTATTTTTCGCGAATTGGTCAAGGAGGACATGATCACAGCCACTAAATTTCGTGAAATTCAAGCGCCTGCATTGAAACTGTTAAGGACCGAAACTTTTGTGTGCCCTTAAAGGGGCACTCAAGTGCTTTTTGGAGAAGCTTGTTTTTGGAAGCATATTGTTTGTTGGGCTTCGGTCAATAAAAATGACCAGTTCTAAATGGCAAGGCGCCCTAGTAAACTCACAGCAATAGAAATACACAGGCACTATATTCTCTTGCGGGGTCCATCCCCTGTCCCCACCACCTCCATAGAATTCGACCAATAGAAATAGTGAATTGCGAAAAGATTGCAAAAGTTATTATTATTGCTCTTTTTAGTCACATGCACATTATATTTTGACAACCACGTCAAATCTTAGGATGTAGGTGACGTAATACAGCTAATATTGTTTGAAAACAAGCGAACTATGTTTTCTCCTCGCCTTGTCAGCCTTGTCGCCTTGTTACGCGGGAGTGATATGCGCGCGCGGCGACGCGGCTGCGTCGCTCGTCAGGTTGAACTCCGTCGTCTACCGGTTGTCTTCCCGAGGCTCCCGCTCCATCCCGTTCTCGAAGCAAGGTTCGCGAAGACGCAAATGGTTACGTTGCACCGGGCAAGAAAACGACACCGAGGACCACCTCCACATTCCTCGTTTCTGTACGGACAACTTCGAGGCATTCGCCAGCGGTGACCGTAGTTGTGGACACCATCAGTCTGCTGTACCGGCGCTTCTGCTTCCCGTCGCCGACGGGACCGAGCGAGGAACCCGCGAAAAAGTCCTCCGGTTAGTGTTTTGGTGATTTTTGTGAGTTTCATGAACGTCGCATTTGGCAGCAGTCTGCGTGACATACGTGTTCGAAACTGAGGGTGTTTTGTTGAAGAGAGAACCGTGTTTTTCGACCCGCGTAAATAAACTGCGTATCGTAGAAAGCTGAATATCACCGAGACGCTAGTGGTGGCGACAGAATGCGAAAGTTTGCGAGCATCGTTACCTGAATCAAAAGGATACTAATACTTTATTTGTACTCTGTGGGGGAGGATTACCCACGCGTACAGGATCACAAAAGGCAATGCTGCCCATACCGGAATGGAGCCAATGTCCACCTAAGCCTAATAACGTCACGATCTTTTTTTCTTCTAGGACCTTGGTTTTCTCTCTTTTACCACAGACTCTGGTAATTTTGAACATGATCAGCATCCACCAGCTCGCCTGCACACTCATTGTCGTCGTGTTCTGCGGTGCAGTTTATTTACTTGGACCAGAATGCACGGCTCTGTTTTCTCAAACAGCTGCCACATCTCGCAAGCCACGACCTGCCGGTTCGAGCTTTATAACTGAGAACACGCTTCGTTCGCGAGCTTGGAGCGTGTATGCGCAGCCAAAGCACGGCGAAAGGAGCTAATGTGGAAACCGGTCATCCAAATGAGACGCCCTGTGATGTGCCTGTGCTTGTCGTGCCGGTTCCCACGAGTGGCTCGTGCACTGAACGGCCAGTGCGCGAGCCACACGGGACGAGCGCAGCGCTCGTCCCGTGTGATTCTTCTACGTCCTCGTCTGTTTTTGCTGTTTCCTACGATGAATTCCCACCAACTCACCCAACTCTCCATTCGTCCAAGTGTTAGAAACTATCGATCGTCCAAATTGCATCATTCAGGCATTGTGAAAAACATTGTAGTATAAAAGTGCTATTTGCAGGTCCTAGTCTCAGCAGCTGGACTGCTGCATCCTGCAAGGCAGAAAGGATCCTGAGGGACTGCACTGTCGAGATGAATCTCCCTGGTTGTGGAGGAGCCCGTACCGTTGGATACTTTCGACTCTGCCGTCCCCTACTGCAGCAGCGAGGTTCCATACAGCTGCATATTTCCTGCTCCCAGCAGCATGCCAGACTCTGATGCGACATACTCTCCATCCCACTCAGCCAAAGGTTGCGAGAGGTAAGCTATGCGTATGTGCGCTAGAACTTACAAGTTTGTCTGATCTTTGCACGCCTTGTGCATTTGTTTACCTTCCCTCCGCATGCGTCCACATGCTTGTGCCCCCTTTAATTTTGCCCAGTGACAGTGCTTGCTTGCTTCGTCATCGTGCGTTCCTCGTGCTTTTTATGCTATCATTGCTTGTGTGCCCCTCCTTGTGTTCCGATGCGCCACAGACGAGTATTGAAATACATGCTCTCCGCATATTTTTTTATGTCCCTCACGTGTAATACTGCATTGACTTTTCTTTTCATGTGCTGCCACAGAGATCCTGAAGAGGCTACACCTTGGCAAAGCAGCTCTCCTGTTCGTCTTTAATAAATGGGGCTTTCATCGAGGAGGTAGACTGGAACTGTATAAACCAAACCTGGGCAACTGTGCATGACAACACAAACATTTAACACAATTTCAGTACCAGTCAGACTTACAAAGCTAAACATATTAGCTAAACATATTTTCCAGTCTACACTACGGTTTCCCCTCCCATCTGCAACATTGTCTCTTCTCAATTATTCACTGGTTCACAAAGATACAACCTATTGTAATAACCTATCTATTATGCCTGGCTAACCTTTCAGGAAACAAATGAAAATAGTTTTAGCCAAAGCCGAATGATTATGCACAGGTTTGTTCGGACAGTTGAATTTTTGCCAAGCACCAAGGAGCATCTGCAAGAGTAACTGTTACAGATGCCAAGACATGCACACTCGGCATTTGCCTATGTCCCCACCATTCTCCTTTGTGCCTTGACAAAAAAGTTTCATTTTAACCTCTGAAAGGAATGTCAGTTATTCATTTACTGGGTAACTCGTATGTGCATTGAAGGAGCAAGAGCAAGCCTTGTTCCTAAACAGTGTAGTGTACGAGCCTTCCCAGCCAATGTAGCTCTGCGAACAAAGCCCTTGACTAAGATTTACATGCAACATAATCTGTCGGCACTCGTGTTTTGGCCAGTCTTTCTCTCTGTCTGTATCTAGTCGTGATGGACCGAATCTGCCGAACTTCAGATTCAGATATGCCAAACTGTTAAAAAATGTTTGGCGAAAATCCATTAAAAATTTGGCAAATGTTTGCGCACGCGCGAGATGCAACGGAGCCATGGATTGCAAACGGACGCCGTGCGGTTACCATCGGGCAGTGTAGTACTACCAGCGGTTGCAGCAAGGTGTGGAGTATACGACATGGTAACTGTGTGTTTGTCAGCCTTTGTGAGTGTGGTTCTCTTCAATAATTTTTTGCCTCATGAATAACAACAATAATTTGCGATAAGCTGCAAGCCACATAAGAATGTAATTAAAAAAAAAATTGCCAGAGCAGCATTATGCAGCAGACAACGTGGCGCAGTGAAGGACGATCGTTCAGAAGCAGTTACATGCATTGATGGTCTCTCACGCTGTTCAGAAAACGCGCACAAAAAGTGTTGCACCGTTTACGTGACCCGCTCCGGCCAACCCGAAAAGTTTATCTCCGCTGCGTAAAAAAATTGTCTGCTTCAAATGCCATTGCCTTGGAAATTGCCTTCTCAAAATTTTTACACGCATCCATAATTATGAAAACTTTGATAAAGTGTTTAGTGCTTTACGAACCTCACGACAGACTAGTTTCGAAAAGTGTGAACTCTGTTCATTTTTAAATCAACATTGCTGCGTCAATCTCCTTGTGTACTCCCATAAATCGGGCGCCTCCTGGAACCGCGAGTACCACGTGACTCGCGCCGAGCTGCTCTGTCAGCCATGTTGTGGGTAAAACACGCGGATTCA
The DNA here is from genome assembly GCA_013358835.2 of Ixodes persulcatus. Taxonomy (NCBI): domain Eukaryota; kingdom Metazoa; phylum Arthropoda; class Arachnida; order Ixodida; family Ixodidae; genus Ixodes; species Ixodes persulcatus. The sequence goes on from JABSTQ010011576.1 coordinate 93,887, forward strand.
AAGGATTGTGTTGTTCTCCTCTTAGGAGCTATATAGTGCTGTGATCGCTACTACCAAGCCTCGGTGTCGCACCACTTCTGCAAAACGTCACTGTAAAATTGCCAGTAAACTTGCAAAAATGACACCTATACAATTATCTTGCAGAATATTACCTTATTTAGTAATAACTGTGTCAATATGCATTTAAAAAAAAGAAACCTCAACCTTTTTTGCCTGAAATACAAAATATCAACTTTTAGGTTTGGCAACAAAATATTGTTACTGAATAATTAAAAAGAATGGCGAAAATTCGGCTTAGTTAAATCCTAAGATTCGGCACCGAATTTTCGATTCGGCAAAAGTTTGGCCCTTCACTAGCATCTAGTCTCGCTGTTTCAAGATAATCTGAAATTCACAACATTCATCGAGTCACCCAAAACAAACCATCTTAAAAAAATGTGCTTCCTCTTGGAGGTCATGGCAAACTCGAACAGCCATGAATGGGCAATATGCAAAATATCAGTGTTCCTAGTGGTCCAGGTGCACTCTGGGAGCAGGAGACTGTCAACGGGTAGTTTCGGTTTCACTGGGTCGTGCATCTGTTGTGCTATTGTCTCCGCACCACCATTGCTCATGTTGTGGATGCTCCACACTTGCGCACGATGCAGTAAGTACCCTTTGCTTCTCGTTGCTACGTATCGGTTGCAGCGAATAACGAAACAATTAGGATTTTTTCTGACACGGGAGACGAGCAAAAACGCCATAACGGTGAAGTCAAGTGAATGCAGATCGACGAATGCCGTGCCAGCTCACCACGTGCATTTGTTTGCAATCTTGAGAACAGCCACTGAGACTAGTACTCTGTTTCTATAACACCCTTGTTTCCGCGGCCAATTTTTACACAGCAACGTACCAAAGGGCGCAAGTTTGCGCTTGAACGTTCTCGTACAGCGAGCTTCGTCATGTATTGTGTTAGCCCAATTGCAAATAGCGATTGGCGAAGCAAGGGTGTTATAAAATGAGTGCTAGTCTCAGTGGATGTTTTCGAGGTGGCAAACAAATGCACGCAGCAAGCTGGCACGGCATTCGGCGTACGTCGCTCTACGTTCACTTCAGTTCACCGTTGGAACGTTCTCGCTCAAAACCCGTGCCAGCAAAATTAATTGTTTCATTACTCGCTGTGTCAGATTTGTAGCGACGAGAAGAAAAGGGCACCTAGTGCATCGTTCACAAGTGTGGAGCAATCCACGACGACGTGAGCAATGGCAATGTGGAGACGATAGCAGACGACAGATTCACAACCTGGCGAAACCGAAACTACTTATTGACAGTCTCCTGCTCCCAGAGTGCACCTGAACCGCTAGGGGCGCTGCTATTTTACTTATTGCCCAGTGGCTCCAATAGCTCGTAGCGTCCGCTGCAGTCAGTTGTAAGGTGAAACGGAGTATGGAAATATTCGCACAGAAGCGCCGCGAAGATGGCAGACACAACAAAACCCCCGAGTGTTCTTGGTGAAAAGTTATGCAAATGGATTACAACTTTGAATTGGACAATAGTAAGTTGTCACTTGGCTCTAACGGCTAACAATACATTTGTGTGAAGACCGACCATTGGACAATGCATTGTTTACTTTTGTGGTGAGAAAAAACATGGTTCTATACCCAGTATAACAAAAACACTTTTATTCAGTCGCAGCGATCAGGGCACAGGAACCCGGAAAATGTGTCGCTGGCGATCGGTCCCTAATCGTTCTCACCATGCAGGAGGGCAGTGGTCGCCTCTTGCTCTGCCCCAGTCGCAGTCACAACCACAGCATCCACTGCCTATAGGCAGCATACCAGAAGCACCTGAAACATCATCCATTGATTGAATGTAAGAAAAAAAACACCACTTTAATTAACCACAGTAACTGAAGCAATGACCACACTGATCAGATGTAAGAAGCAATACTCTATACTCTCAAGTGTACACGTCTTGTGTTCGTTTCCCTGGGAAACCAATAATATATTATGCTGCTTCTATGTTTCCTTTTGCTGTGCATGTGATGCATCTGCCAACGAACAGCTAGTCGGTACAACAGACTAAACACTGCGGAGAAGTGAGCTTGTACTGTATGCCAAGCACAGCACAGATGTCGAGACAACCTTGCTCCGGAAGTATGATCCACCATGAGCTCTGCAAGAAAGCCGAATATGGTAAGGATGGCGAGAAGACGATCCCATATTTTTTGCGAAAGAAGCTTCTGTAAAGGGAACAATTCAACCAATTTCGTGAAGTGATCAGTCACGACAGGAAGATACTGATTACTGTACGGATTATGAGGGAACGATCCCATTACGGGTCGCAGGCAACAATCTGCCATGGAGAGTGGCTTACGATTGGTTGCATAAATCCTGGTAGGTGACCTTCGTGTGGCTTTGACTTCTGACATCCTGGACAAGTGCGGGCATACTTCAGTATATCCTGTCTGGTTCCTGATCAAGTCTCGACATGCCATAACTTATTGCAAGTCATACTGCTGCTGCTGTGACCTGATGAGGCTGAATCATGGAAGTGACTGATGAACGGCGTTCGAAGTTTCACAATCCTGAAAGGCGAGCCATGGGCGGCATCATCTGCTTGAAAAATGTAGCTGAGAAAAAGTCCATTCTCTCTCAGCAAGTATGAGTCGTACCTATCGTTGCTCTCGGTGCGGCCTACCCTTTGTTCTGCAAGCTTCTCGCACACCCGTAGACGGAGTTTCCTCTCCCACTGTGCCTTGCAAAGTTCTCTGATCACCAACGTCCCCCATTCTGACTGTTGCGTCGGCCACAATGCCAGTTATTCCCACCAATGCATGTTCGTCCTGAGTGGGAAGGACCTGCAAAAGAGCACACGAGAACACATCTGCCGCAACAAAACTCCCTTGTATGTAGTGGCTTAGTGGTATGCCTGTAATGTCTGAGCTCATTGTGCGAGACGTCCGACTGGATTCCGCAAATTATTTGGCCAGGAAAACACTTGATTGGTCTGGATCTCCAAGTTAAACGTCGCGGGCCCTGTTGGTTTCCCTGGTTCCTCTGGCTCCGGCACCACCAGTGCAGACATTGGCTGCGAGAATGGTCACGCTGTCCGTAGTTGTAGCAGGAACTGGGCTGCCAACAGTCTTCTACCGCTCGATTTCCCATGTTTCTATTTCTACCTCTCGGCTCTATTTCTACCTCTCGGCCCAAGCTGGGGCATTTGTCGGCCGTTCAATGATCTCGAAGACGGTTAGGCAGCCGGCCTTTGCCGGGGGGGGGGGGGGGGGGGGGGGGGGACTGCAGCCGGTTGCTTGAGAAGGTCTGCAGCACCTGCGGCAAAATTTCGCTCTGGTGCGGGCCCCCGGGGGGAAGGGGGGCAATCCCAGCTGCCTGGGGCTTCCCTGGATTAGGAAATTAGATTCTTGATGACCCAGCTTGTTGTGAAAACATTGGACCTCCCGACGACAGTCAAGGGGGTTCAGGGCGAGGGGCAAGTAGGCGAGGTTGGCACAGACCCTTTCAGGAAGGTGTCGAGTCGGAGTTGCTCGTTCTTGGTCGACGCATGTGGAGAGTACCCACGCACAGGACGGCTCGGAGGCTTTTGCAGCTGGGGGCGGGAGGCCTGTAGTCCACGCAAGCCGCGATGGTTTCTTACACGAGGTCTTCAATGGTGTCGTAGTTGGACCCATGAAGATACATGTTGTAACAGGGGTGACTGACGAACAATGCGAGTAACCCTCTCGGACTCGAGAGCAGTTTGCACTGCTCGGTGAGCAGTTCCTGCGTGACCCTAATATACTACACAAGGCCTTCTTCTGGGTTCTGTGTGCGACACTCGATTTCCCGCTGGACTCGTACCCCAGTGCCAGGAACTCCTCTCGGAAGCTGCGGCGGGACGCCTCTAGAGATGGAAATAGAATGACTAATACCCGTGCCACATAGGCAACTCGAATGCCATTTACAAATAATGACATTCGTGTGATTGACGAATCGGCTTGCGATCTGTCGCGCGTGGAACGCCCCATGCTCGGAGTGACGCGCGCTGATTGTCCGATCGTTCAAATGTCATTCGTTGTAAATGGCAGTCGAGTTGCCCGTGTGGCACAGGTATAAGGCTATACGCACGACATCGTGCACCTTGACCGGAAGTGGCTATACGCACGACGCGGAGAGCTCACGCTGGACAGAGCGTGTATCACTGGGAGCTCGTTAACCCCCCCCCCCCCCCCCCCCATTGCGTTCACGTCGCCTTGCTGCGACAGTATGCGGCTGCTAATAACAAAACTACCGCATTTACTCGAGTACTAGCCGCACTGTTTACGAAGAAAACCCGAGGGTTCGCATTTCCGCGGAGCACGCAGTTTGCCAATCGCCGCGATCGACAGCATGATTCCAGCTGTTTACAAGACAGAGATAATGTTTTCGTGCGAAGATACCGTCTGTGAAGATTGCATTTGTAAGGAGAATCGTGTTCTCGATCTGGTTATTTGCTATGTTATTTATGCGCAATGCAATGATTGGCTGTATATGTGTTCTGTGGGAAAGTAGATGGAAGGGCCTCGTTCATAAATAGTGCAGCTATTACTCGAGTAAATACAGTATTTGCCATTTAGCCCCCCCCCCCCCCCCTTTGCGGCGTCCAGCCGGCAACCAAAGCTCCGCTGTCCCCCATGCACCTTCGGAAAGGGAGGGATTATACCATTTAGTTGAGCGAAGTTTCGTCGAAAACATTCATTCTTTTCACTGTTTATCATAGAAATGTAAATATTGCCAAATGCCTCAACAAAACAAAATGTTTGAGAGAAAAAAAGAAGAAAGGTAAACCCACAAGGGGGGTCGAACCCTGGTCTGCTGCGTACGAGGCAGACACGTTACTACTATGCTACTTTACAGCTTCGGAAATTTAGTTTTATACGAGAACCAAAACGTTTCGCGCCGTGCGTATAGCCCTTTCTGGTCGAGGTGCAGTCAATTAGAATCTGCAACACCCACCATCGTCTCGCACTCGCCGGCAAGGCAAGGGGGAAGATCCGCTTCAGCACGTAGGCATCCGAGGCGCTACGCGTCCGAGGCGCTGGACGTTCTTGCGTAGACGCCCAGCACCGCCACGAAGTCGGCGACGGACTTGCGGTCGTCCAGCCCCTCGGGCTCGCGTTGCCGCTGGCCGCCGGTCCCGCCCGTGACGGCTGCTAAATGCTCCGTCACCAACTCGAGGGCGGTAGACATACGGTCATTGAGGGCCAGGATCTCAACCGACGACGGACCGGAGCCAAACTCCGACTCCGTGTCGCTGGAGGAGTCCTCATCCTCGGCTCGCAGCTTGGGAGGCATGGGCAAGAAAACGAAAACGCACGGCAAACAAGGCAAAAAGAAACAGAGACGTGTCGACGCCGATCGCGAGTTTCACGATCGGTAAATCGTACTCACTTGTTCCTTGTCGCCCCGCATTTTCTTCTGCCCATAGTGGCGTCTATTGTGTAAAGCGAGAGCAGCACACCCGTGCTGAGGCACAGCGAGTCGAAATCCAAGTGGCTCGTCACGCAGCGCGCCGGCCCTGCTGCTTGCGTACGGCGGCAGGGTACACCCGGCGGCAGACAACCTGACGACGACCTCCATCGGCATGCAGCAACCGCATTGGCACCTTAAAACAGAAAACCGGCATCAACTATACATGCGAGTTTTACAATAAAGAGCGTATCACCTATCAGTCTGTGTTGCGGAGCCGCTCGGTTCCGTCGCCGAGTGCGTTCTTCTCTTTTGCATCCGGAGTCCGGTGTCGATGCCGAAGACGCTTCGCTGGCTTCGCAGCGCCGTGGAATGCCGTCGTCTACGTTTGCGGCGCGTTCGAGGCGTCGGCGTCGCGCGTAGAAGCGGCGTCGTACGGGATGAACCTGATATCTGCCGTCCGCCGAAGACTTTCCATACGACGACACCAACGACACCACATTCGATGAACGTTTTAAAATGAGTCCGTCGAATACGCACACATTGGAAAATATCAGTCCGCCGAATACGCGCACATTTCAAAATCAGTCCGCCGAGTACGCGCGCATTTCAAAATCAGTGCGCCGGGACTCGTGATTGGCTGGCGCACGCCCTTCCCTGCTGCCTTCCCGTCCGACAGCGCCCCTGACGGCGTGCGCCTAGGCGCAGAACAGCGATCTTTGATTGGATTTTTAATAGGGAAATCGACCGCCCTTGAATGTAATTTTAGGATTTTTAGGATGCTTAGAGCCCGTGGATTGCGTTATGACAATAAATAGACGATCTCAAAATCCACTTGAGTGCCCCTTTAAATTTCGCAAATTTTTGATTACGCGAAATTTGCAAAATTTAGGGTTCACGAACAATAAGGATTTTACAGTATATTATAAATTTTTCAGTACTTATGTTTACGTCATTTATGCAGATGTTAAAAGGGTACGGTCCAAAGGTGCTACCCTGAGAGGCCCCTGAGTGAATGGGCTAAATATATTGATTGCAATGTTGCAAATTGAATTTTTAAAAGCTCTATGGGCAAACCACGAATACCGTAACATTCGAGTTCAAGAAGTGATGCATCATGATTAATAAATTCAAGAGCTTTTGTGAAATCAATAACTAATACCAGAACCAGCTCATTTTCCTCTACATTAATTTTTTTTTTATATTTTCCTTTCGTTCTAGAACTGCTAATTGAGTTGACCGGTTTTTCCTAAAAGCCAACTGTGCAGAGGTCAGCAAGTTATGCTTGTCGAAGAATTCTACTAAACGAGTCATATTTTAATACCTTTTGAGAACACCGGGAGCAGAGAAAGGGATCGATACTTACCGAGAACATTTTTATCTCTTTTCTTATCCAGCACTGTTACTTTTACCTTTTGTATCTTTTCAGGGAACGCGCCTGTCGTTAAAGATAGGTTGAAAATGTGACATATTCAAGGTGTTATATTGTCAAGTAAGTACTTGATCGGTCGAGTTTTCAAATTATCACAGTCACAGCTACTGCTGCTTTTTTTCAATTCTATAAAAATAAAAAAAAAAATACCTCAGAATTTGTGGCTGGTTAAACAAATGAAATGTTAATATCTATATTTTAAGTAATTGCAGTACCTATCATTTTTACTGCTGTCACTCTAATTTCGCAAAGTAATCACTGAACGTATTAGCTAGGGAGCGAGCAGACAAACACAGCCTTTCGTGAATATTTTTCTTGACAGTTCTTTTATTTGAACTACGATTGAAAACTGAGTTTAAGTTTTTGCAGATAACATCCGCACGTTTAGATTGTGCCTAAACAGTTTGTATAATAAACTGATTTTGCATTACGTAGTAGGTTTGTCAATTGATTCCGATATATTTTAAAAATTAAAAGCTGAAAATGATCTCTTGTTTTCAAAAATGTTTGGTATTATATTTTTTTCTGTTAATATTGCCGCACGCGTCGGCGCGCGAGCGCGTACGTGACCTTTTAGCGCGCTTGACTTTCGTGCGGAAGCCCAGGGTTCGATTCCTGGGAGCGGCGTGTCTTTATTATTTTTTCAATTTAGATTTCTTGTGAATTTGAGAACCTTGATGATTGTTCGAGGTCCGAATGTTCTACACGTCGAACCTTCTACACCGATTGTTCCAGAAGCCCACGCGTGTACATAAAGGGCTCCGCGTGGCGAGCCGCAGTCAGTTTCGCCCCAGCGTTCGATCCAGCTCTTACGCCGACTTCGACGCCCGCGACGCTCTGCTGTCATCCTCCGTTTCCTTTTTATTTTCGGCTCAAGTTCGCCCCATTAAACGTTCATTTACTCAGTTATTCGCCTCCTCATCACTTTTCATTCGTGAGATTTTGGTGGAGGTGCGGGGTAACACATTTCCCTGCAGCGTACCCCTCCGAGGGCCCGGAGTGCAAGTCCGACACCAATCCCACAAAGACCGAACGAAGACACCACCGAGACCCAAGTAAGTCGCCGAACCCAGGGCCTACACCCGGACCAATACCAAACAGCCATAGAGGTCGACGATGGGCCACCAGTCGTTGCAGATTCCGACCGTAGCCGCCGTCGTCTACCTGCCCGTCGTCCAGCGAACCCCGACGACCTTCCATGGCAAGACCCACGAGGACGTTGAGGACTGGCTTCTGCAGTATGAACGCGTAGCCTGCCATAATGTATGGATCACTGAGCAGTGCCTCCAATACCTCTACTTCTCTTTGGAGGGTACCGCGAGGCAGCAGTTCGAGAACCACGAGGCGTCCCTTACGTCGTGGTACACCTGTATCGCCGGACTGAAGGAGACATTCACGGACCAAACATGACGGCAGCGAGCGGAAAACCTCCTGCAACTACAGACTCAAGGGCCCAACGAAACGGTCGCCAGCTTCGTTGAAGACGTCCTCCGCCTGAGCAGCCGTGCCAACCCTCAGTCCACCGAGGAGAAGCTGCGCGTCCTGATGAGAGGAGTTAAGAGTGACATCTTCGGCGGCCTTGTTCGCAACCCACCAGCTACTGTCGATGAATTCGCTGCCGAAGCAACTAACATCGAGCGTGCCCTGTCGATCCGAGCCAGTCCACAACAACCGACTTGCCGGCACGCCTGTTGCTTCGACGCTGGCATCTTCCCGATTCTACGAGGACGGCATCAGCGCTGGCAATCTTCAAATAATTGTCCGTGACATCGTCCGGGAAGACCTCCGGAAAATTCTACCCGACGCTGATAGCCCCGCCTCGATCTCCATCGCCGAAGTCATGCGGGAAGAAGTCCAGAGAGCCATCCAACCAGAGGCTCCCATCAGGGTGGCAGTCCCCGGAGAACCCATTCTAACGTACGCCGCAGTGGACCGTCGGCCACCCCCTTCTCCTCGTGCCTATGTCGCGCCGCCTCGACGTCCATCTCCTGTGCCGCAGCACGACCGACGCCCCGACGACAAGGTCCAGTACGCCTGCCAGGAGCCCCGGGCGCCTCGGAAGACCGACCTGTGGCAAACGCCCAACCGACGCCCTCTGTGCTTTCACTGCGGGGAAGCAGACCACACCTACCGCCGACGCCCATATCCACGACTCGGGCTGCGGGGGTTTCACCCGAACGACCCACGCCTCCGTTATGGTGAACGGCCTCGGGAGATCGACGACTACCGGCGACGACCTCAGTCCCCCGAGCCTGCGTCCCACCGAGAGTTCCGGACGCCGTCGCCACGACGTCCAGCTTCGCCGATGCACCGACCCCGACGTGAAAGCCTGTCGCCCCTCGCTCCTCACCGGGGAAACTAGGTGCGGCAACCCCTGGAGGTGGAGTTGCCGAAGACGACCGAAGTAAAGAGCCTCCAAGAACGCCGGAGCGCTCCCACTCTCTCGCCACACATCGCAACGACGCACCTGCAGCGGTGTCCAACAACCTAAACGTCGTCCTCGACGGCCACGACACATCAGCACTCGTGGACACCGGAGCAGACTACTCAGTCTTGCGTGGGAGGCTCTCCCGCCACCTTCAAAAAGTCATGACGCCGTGGGATGGACCTCAAACACGAACCGCCGGAGGACACCTTATTACACCAGTCGGGAGATGCACTGCTCACGTCGTAATTCACGGTAAGACGTGCCCCGAGAAGATTCGTTGTTCTGCAATACTGTGCAAGGGACGTTATCCGCGGAATTGATTTTCTCTGCGAGTATGGTGCCGTCATCGACCTCGGGGTAAACCAGTTGAGGCTGCGAAAGCCTGTGTTGTCACTGGTGGAAACCAACACGAGGTCAACCGCAATCCGAGTTGTTGCCGACCTTGTGAACCTGCCGCCGCGGTCGAATGTTTTCGTCACCGTCATAACCGACGCAGCCATGCACGGTGAAGCTCTTCTGAAAGGCAGCGTCCAACTGCTCCTTGAAAAAGGAATTGGCGCCGCACGAGGCGTAATGGATCTCCAAAAAGGACGTACAACTGTTCTCGCGACAAACTTTCGAGAGGAGCCGCAGCACCTAACGAAGGGTACCACCGTGAGCCACGTCAAAGAGCTTCATTCGCCAGCCGTGGTCACCGCAATCTCCGGGGAAACCTCGTCGTCGCAGCAGAAGAGCACGTCGCCACTGCAGCTCGACATCGACCCCGAGCTCCCAGCTCCTAAGCGCCGGCAACTGGTTGATCTCCTCGCCGAAAACAGTGACTTTTTTGCCGCGTCGTCGAACGTTAGCCAAACACCAATAGCGAAACATCGCATTATTAGCGACGACGACGCGCTCCCTGTCTACCAGTCGCCGTATCGACTCTCCTTAAAGAAAGGAAGTTGATTCAAGATCAAGTTCAGGAAATGCTCGACGACGCCATTATCGCGCAATCGCAGTGCTACACGTTTGACACCTTCAGGATTGGCAAAGAGCTGGACCTTTTGTTCTGTATTCTGCCTCTAAAACACCGGAACAAGCCTCAAGGTGATAGTGGTAGTCGCAATCTACACACGACAGAAAACACTTATCCTTGGGTAGTGCATCGCGGCAGACTGCGAACACAATACTGAAACGATGAGACACTCAGCAGTGACACAAAATGGCAGCATGACACAATATGGCAGCGGCAGAAGCAGGGCAGCAAAAGTATACGGAAAACACAACGCCACGTGCGAAAGAACGTCCAGTTGCTTTTTGTTATTCACGTTGAGAATATCTTGGTTTATAAAGATTCCTTGAACAGTACAACTGGTCGGAAGTTTTAACTGATCAAATAGTCGACTCAGCTACTGAGAGCTTAAGTTCCATTGTCAAAAAGGGACTTAATGTCTTTGTTCCGAAATGGCTGACGCGCCCCTATATAATACTATCGTAGCTCGTTTTCTAGAGATTTAAAGCTTTCCTCACGAAAAAATGCTCAACAATCATCGATTATATAATCGATGATTATATAATCGATCGGACAAGCGTATGCACCTTAGTGGACTTGAAAGCAGTTCATATGAATATCCTAAAGAATTTTGGAGATACGCGAAACAACACCTTCGGGAAAACAATTTGAACATTTGCCTTCGTGATGGTGCTGGGTACAAATATTTACCTGCTGAAGTAGCAAATCATTTCGCTGACATTTCTGGTTCTTGCTGCTTCCCTCAGCAATTGACTAATATTAATTTTTAGGGGTGTAAAACGTGATGACGTTTTGCGTTCATTTAATGTCCTAATTGAAGATATAATCGAAGTAACAGATCAAATGAAACCGAAATTTTTACTGGTATTGCTGGCATACGCACTTTTTTAGCAAAGGTTGCTGTGCTATATTTATCCCTGTTCTGTGTCATATTTTCCACTTATCACTTAAACGAGGACTTTTCCCTCAGCTCTAGAAGTTCGCCATTGTTGTCCACACCCTGTAAGGAGGTGATTCTTGTTTAGGTAGTAATCATCGTCCGGTGTCATTATTATGTGGATTTGCAAAGGTTTTTGAGAAAGTAGTTCATAAGTGTGTTTATTTTTACCTGATAACTGGGATATCTGATAAACAACATGGTTTTTTCAAGAGTTAGGTCTGTAGAGAGCAATTTGTGTTCGTTTTTTAAGTTACACCGCTCCAATAGTTACTAGTATAGGTCAAGTTGATGCCATCTACCTAGACATCGTAAAGCATTTAACTGCGTTAGTCACGATTTATTGTTGCGCAAGCTGGCCTCACATGGTTTCAGCCCTCATTTGTGTAGATGATGTCATAGCTACTTGCGTGATCGTCACAATTTTTCGTGTCAAAGGTATCTTCTCCGAACAGTTTATTTCAACGTCTGGCGTGCCGCAGGGCTCAATTCTTGTCCCACTTTTGATCCTGTTATTTGTAAATGGACATTGCTTATTGTGTTAGCAATGCTAACATCCTTCTGTTTGCTGACAATGTTAAGTTAGTTCTAAATGTGAAGTCACTATCTGACTGCTCTTCTCTCCAAGCCAATTTACACCGAGTTTCGAGATGGTGTATAGCAAACAGCTTGTTACTTAACTCCTTGAAACCCAAATCTATGGTGTTATCCAGGAAGCGTGATGTTATTTCATATCTATCTATGGTGTCATCTATAAATAGATATGGATAACACCGTAGAGAAATTTATGGTGTTATCCATAGATAGATATGAATAACACCATAGAGAAATCTATGGTTTTATCCAGGAAGCGCGATATCAAAGGAACAAGCGAGGCGCTTGCACGCGTCCTAGCCAAAGAAGGAATCAGCGTGGCCCACAAGCCGATGTCCACGCTTGGGTTACTCACGCCCCGCCCAAAAGATCGCCCTCCGAAAGAAAAAAGGCAGGGCGTGGTTTATAAGATCCCTTGTGCAGATTGTCCAGCCACTTACATCGGCGAGACGAAGAACTTTACTGAAAGAATACGCCAACACAAAAACGACGTTCGCAAGCTCGACCACGAGCGCAGCGCAGTCGCTGAGCACTGCGAAGTCAAAGACCACCGGATTGATTTCGACAACACCAGCATTATCGACGCAGAGACTAACAACCGACATAGGCTTTTCATCGAGTCCTGGCACATTCAAACGACGCCAGGCAAAATAAATAGGTGTCCTTGGTGCTTTATCAACAGTTTATGTGAACGGGCTTCGCCATATTCGTGAAAGAAGATCGAGAAATGCGACAGATCCCTGAGGGAAGAAAAAGAAGACCGAAAAACGCCGCTTCTCAACGGCCACAGTCGCCCCTGACGAAGAACCAAGTCGGTTCGAAACGTAGGGCTCCTGTTTAGAACTTGGTTGGTTGCCATATTTTAATTATTGTATTTCCTACCCAGAGAGATTTCTCTCTAATATTAAGTTTCAAGTGATGTTATTTGTTTTGCATATTACCTGGATGGCGCATTAGTTCCTCCAGTCTCCTTTATCAAGGACCTTGGAGTCTATATTAATAGGTTACTTTATTTCAACAATCATGTCTTCGCTACAGTAAATGCAGAGTTGAGGACGTTGGGAATGATATCAAGAATTTGTCGTCAATTTTCCTCTGCCTGTTGCTTGCTACTCTTATTTAAGTCTCCAGTTCGATCGCGACTCGAATTCGCCTCAGTCATTTGGAATTCATTGACTCTGTCGCAAGAGCTAGCTATTGAAAATGTGCAAAAACGAATCGTAATAATTTTATATGACGGCTACATTGGAATCAGATATTTTTATCAAAATGAAACATTGCTTCGTATATTTTCCTTGCTTAAATTGGCCATGAGAAGGCAGTAGAGAATTTGTTTTTATTTCTTCACAAAGTTGTTCATGCCAGGGTAAATTCGGCGGCTTTATTACAAACTATTGAGTTTAATGTTCCCTCCTTTAATGTTCCCGAAACATTTTAACTTTTTATCCATCTTGCTTGTTCGTTGTGATTCCATTGTCAAGGGTACAAGTTGCTTATGATGAACTAAGATTTAAATTCGACATATTTTCACCCACTCGTGAGTTTATGTTAAATCTACGTCACTGGATGTCTGCGAAGTAATCAATTATCAAATTTGTGTTATGATAATGTTGCATGACGTTATTAATTTTACATTGTTGTTTTTTGTATTTTTAGGTGTACTCCATGTATGTTTCGTGCACCACACTGTAAACCGAGATGTTGTTTGAGGGCAAGAAAAATAAAACAATTTATTATTATTATTATTAAAATCAAACGAACCTGTCTCATTTGAAGGCAAGTTTTAGCACGATGTTTCTTTGGTTAAACACCGTTTACCATAAAACAATTCTGAGCTCGATGTAACCGATGGCTTGACAATTCCAGAATATACCAAAAATATGGTTTTGAAATTAATGTTTGAAGTGTGCAGTTATATCTATTTTTACCGGGATAGCTCTAATGGGCATGGGCGTACCAACCGGAAAAGGGGGGAGGGGGAAGCAGGTTGGTCTCTCCCCCCCCCCCGCCTTTTTCCAAAGGGAGGAAGCAAAGCTTGTATCCTCCCCCCCCCCCCAAAAAAAAAAAGAAAAAAACACACCAGGAGCCGCAATTTCTCTTTTTCAGAAGTTATAGGGGGGGGGGGGGGGAGGGGGGCAGAGAAAATTACATTGTATTTTTGTGTTTCTTTTTTATCCTTATTCTTTGAATCTTTTTTTTAATATTGTCTTCTTCGTGTCATTCTCTAGCATATTCTTTCTTCTTCTCTCTTTCTGATATTTGTCTTCATCCATGCTCTCATAAAACGTCAGTTGTAAATAGCGCTATGTCCTGTCTACTGCTTCTTCCTGTGTTCGTTCATTGCGCTAATCTTGCGTAGTATGTTTAACGAGCTACGCCATTAAATTCATTTGTTACTGTTTCCTTCTACATTAGGCCCTGTTATATGTGCCTCCCAACTTTACCCAGTTTCTTTTTATATTAATTTCATAGCCATCTCGGCCTGCAGAGCAGGGTTTTATTCTTTCGCCATCTGACACCATGTCATTCCCCAGGACATCACTGGTATGTTCGGTTTTGGGCAACCTTCACTGCATCACGCCAAGAGGATTTGTAAAATCGTCCACTCCGAGATGTGGAGACAAATACGATTCTATCGGATGTGCCTCGAGGTTCTCGCCGGAGGTGGAGATAACAACAGCGCTCATTGGTCGAGATACAAGGATTACCTGCTAATGGCTAGCAAGATAAACGAGTTCCTCAGGTGGTCGTATGTTCCATATCTAACATATCTTCGCGCTTCTAACGAAAACTGGCAAGGTGAGTCTGTCACTCTGTTGGGGAATGCGTGTATACCTACTGCGATTGGCAATGCTCTAGAGAAGGGTTCCAGGTACTGCACTACGCCGACAAGGCAGAACACCTATATGTGTTATCCGCTGTTCACGAAATCGCGGCAAAAGCCCCAGAAGCTGACAGAACCAGATGCATAGAAGACTGCGTTAATGTATTACTGAAAGCGGGCTCTATTTGTGCGAGCAAGGTGAAGTTAATCCAGGGTTGTGAACTACTTTCATCAGAACAATCTCAATTTGTGAATATCTGATAAAGAAGGGGGTTTCCTTGTCGCTCCTTGGGATATTTACCTGCAAGAGGCTGCCATGGCCATTGGCAAAAACTTCACCCATTAGCCTAGCTTCAAGACCAAACCCGTGAAGGCTAAGGCTCTTCAACGGTGCGACAAGCTAGACCTCAACTAATTACGGAAGCAGGTCGATGCACAGGCTCCCCTATAGATTTTTTTCTACTTTCTAGATTCTGTTTTCTACTGCTGTATTATTGTTGATTCATTTCCTGTTTTATCTCTGCCAGTTACCCATCGTTTCCGACACCCTAGATTTCTTTCCACACGTTTCGTTAGATTTCTAATGGCTCGGTCATGCTCAAAAACTTTTGGTTATCAATTCGTCAGTTGGTTTGACATGTTTTGAATCGAAAGTTCAATACAACAGACCGTTTCTTTCATACTCATTAGGCTATTTAGTTCTTGGTTGATACTTGTAAGCAGGCTGACCATATCTACTTTCAGGGGCTTTTTTCGCTTTCGCACTTTGACTATGACAGCCTCGTATTCTTGGGGCAGTAAGTATCTGTAAAATGGGATTTCCAATTTGGCAAACCAAAGGGTCCCTGTGACATATCTGCAAAACTTCAGAAAAAGACTGTAGGATTCTAAACTCCAAGACTGAAGTGGTTAATAGAAGATTCAAGCTGCGTTAGATAGTTGTGATACCCATACTGATAACTATAGCTTTTTGCAAAGGATATGATTTACATCGCTGAAGATTTGAACTGCCACCAAAACTTGAGAGAAGATAGAACAGCGGAAGTGTACGTCCATAGGTATGGCAACACAACTTGTAACATCAAGTGATGCAGTGGACATTTTTCGGCGCATAGAAACAATCTGACTCAGATAGGAGCTAAGGGGTCTTTTGTGTAAAGGGTGACTTAACTAACAAGGCTCGGTCTCAAACTTGGCGTAAAATTCAGCGCTTATACGTAGCAATCTAAATTTTTCGTCAATGGAGTATTTCACAGGTCGGTTTTTTCTTGTAAAATTACAAAATGTAGCTCCCTTTCTGTATAAAAAAAGGGTGAAAAAACTTGCCAGGGACAACGGCGGATAGCGACTGCAAACGACCGAGTCGAGCGGTCGGGCGCGTTTGGCGCCCGTATTGATAGATGGCGTCGGGAGTAGCGTCAGAAAGTGTAGCCGACCAGCGATAGAAAGCAAACGACACGCAGATGAAATCCGTTCGGCAGCAAGAACGCCGTCGTTATACCGCCGCGTTTTTCCTTTTTTCTTAACTGTAACTTGTGCTTCTATTGTCAGCATTTATTTCTAAACCAAGGTACACTACAGAAATGTTATGTTCATTTTAATAGATCACGGTCGTCGCGAGAAGTCTTGATAAGGAGCTAGCGCCATCTATCAATACGTGCGTAAACGCACCCCGCCACTCCCCTAGGTCGTCTGCGTCGTTTCCGCCGTTGACCCTGGCAAGGTTTTGGTCCTATCTTTTACACAAAGAAAGCTACATTTTGTAATTTTACAAGACAAACCAACCTGTGAAATACACCTTTGACGCAAAATGTATATTTCTACGTGCAGGCGCCGATTTTTGCAGCCCATTTTAAATCAGGCATTTTCAGTCACTCTGTTTTTTACTGTTCCTATACTAATTATTGCAGTAACGTTTATTTATATGTCATCTTTGCCCATTTATAACAAGTAGCGTTCTTGGCACATTTTTTTTTTTAATTTCTATTGCTGGTTTTAAATTTTCGTGTTGGCAACACTCATCTTCACTAAAGTTTCAAGAATTAACCTGTAAAATGGTACGAACTTTTCCGCTCTAAACGTTATAAAGTTACTTCCGTGCTGAGCGTCGATTTTTATTGCTTTGGACGGGTTATTTTAGAATGTTAACATGCTTTTTTAGTATAGGGACATTGTGAAGTATCATGAAAGGCTTCGGAATTTCTTCCGTTAAATATTAGGAGGTTACACAAGCTTTTTATAGGAGCATTTTACTTCTTACACTAATTTATATCATCAATTTGGTGCGTACTTATACCCTTTACCTGATTTTCACAAAGGAAAAAAATAGTCCTATCATTGCAAGAGTTTCAACTTTATACACTGATTAGGATTACTGAAAAAACGAATCCAACACTCTCAGGGACCAGGAAACGTATTTCCATGGAATGTGCTTCATAAACAGCTCGTGTACATTTCTGCCATCTGCCAGATGGCGGAAGGCGGCAGTCAATGGCACTGTCGTACGAGGGTATATTTTCAAAACCAAAAATAAACGCACAGTTTTTTGGGCTTTTTACGCTTAAAGGGGTTGTGCAGCGATTTTAACGCTGAAAGAATTTGCATCTTCTACTTTTGGCGTTGTTTATCTTGTCACAAAGAAGAGGAAACACATCTCCTTCCTTCAGAATGTTGCGATTCCGCCGCGTAATCGCGAGGCGAAAATTCGAATATTTCCCGAGCTGCAGCCGCGAGCGGCGGCCATGAGAACGACGCGGCGTGACGTCAAAGGGGGCTTGTAGAAAGATAGCAGGTTGTGCAAATACCTGCTCGATAAAAGGTAATTTTTCTATAAATCTTGTCGTTCGAACATAAATAAAAATGTGTCAAAAACCTGGTATCCTCCACAAACATTTTATTATACGGAGTTTTAGTGGCGCCACCTGTCCGAGGTCAACAAAATTGTCAGCTCTATTCGCTACCGCGAACAGCCGCCAGAAGCCGGAGGGGGAGATTGACAGCGCCGGACGGGGATGGCCGGACTCGGACGAGCACTTTGGCACTTTCCTCCTTTCCCATGATCGCGCTGCGCAAGCACGTGATCACGTGGTTGCGAGCGGGTGAGTTCTTGCTGCTCACTGATGGCTCAAGAGAGAGATCTTCACCGGAGCCCCGCGCGTCCTCCTTTCACGACACAGCGCACGTGACTTGGAAGATGGTGATGAAGTTAAAAAGTGTCCAAAACCTCAATCTTCGTCAATTTTTAAAATAAAAACTAGGACATGCAGGCAAAAATGGTTTTTGTTCTTTACTTCAGAAAGGTCGAGACACCAAACCCCAAATATTTAAGCAATGCACTGAAATTGTTGCACAACTCCTTTAAAGGTACGTCATCTACTCGGCATTCCAAAACTACTTTTTCTGTTTGGAAAACTCTGGTTCTACACAGATGATAACGGTCGGAAAAATTCTGAGGGCCACACAACCGGCCTTCTTAAGGGGACGCATAACACTGAGCGCACAGCATTGTGCCGTCTTTTGCAGCATTTTCAGCATGGCACATTCTAGCTTTCATTTCAGCTATTTTGATAAGCTATTCTGCAAACGTTGACCAGCGTGACGGCATTCAAGTAACTATTACTGCCTGTTTGCAGGACATACTAAGGCGGTAATATTTTTAATTTTAGCAAAAAAAAACAGTAGAAAACCAAAGATAAACATGTGCCAGTCTCAACAATGCAAAATCGATGAAACGCGACATATAGCGATTTCTCTAGACGTATGCCCTAAGTAAGGACTATATTTGTCCACGCCCATCCTTAGACATTCCTCAGGCACGCAATCATAGCTAGAAAAAAACAGTCTGCCAGTTCCCAATGAGTGGAATCACCGACTTTGAGGGTTAGTGGCATAAGGGTTGGTTGTTCGTGACGGGCTGTCACTATGCTCTTGATTCATTGATCTTAGGGTTGGGAGAGTGTATGAAACTATACTGGTCACCGTTATCGGTTAAATCGTGCAAAAGAAGCAAAAATAACTCGCCCCTTTGCTGTGAAAGCAGAAGGGTAGAAGGGCACAAAACAAACAAAGCGGTTTGAATCCTGACATTAAATATTACTCCAACTACGGCCCGTGTCCGGACTCCCTGTTTCTGGTTTGGAAACACTGTCACATTGTGATAAACGTAGAGCTCTAGTGAAATATTTAAATATTAACAAAGTATGAAAACATCTTTTTTCTTAATTTTTTTCCGGTAATCACCATTGATAATAAGTCCGTGCAAAACAAATAGCCGAAATCTGCAAATTTTAGAAAAGGAAACGAGCGAACAAACACAAACCTCCATTTGCCGATATCCCTTGTAAATACCTAAAAATCTATGGCTCAGTTATAATCAGGATATAATAATTCGGGCCCAGA
This sequence comes from Ixodes persulcatus, assembly GCA_013358835.2. NCBI lineage: Eukaryota > Metazoa > Arthropoda > Arachnida > Ixodida > Ixodidae > Ixodes > Ixodes persulcatus. The sequence goes on from JABSTQ010011576.1 coordinate 112,938, forward strand.
TTAAGAACGACTTGTCGCACTATCCTCGAAAACAACCTGAAACGTCTGTCATGAGGCGGTACCCTTACTGCAGAGAAGAACCGTTGCTGGATATCTCTACAGACATCGAGAGGCCTAAATACAATAAACGGCGAGCCTCTATACGAAGTGGCGGGTGAACAATTTGGAGAAGAGCTGCAGGACCCGAAAGGAAGTTGTTCTGGCGTAAACTGAACAAGCTCCGCTTCGGCGTGCATTTTTAATGGCCAACCTCCTGCCCCGTTGCCTCGCCTTCGAAGAGAGGCCTGCATCGGCCACCTCCGGCTGCTTTTTGTTTTTGTTATGGCACTAGCGTCCCTTAATGGACAAGTTTGTACCTCCGTTCAAGAACAGCTTGCTCTAGCGGATCCCCATTTCATTCGGGCGCAGTTTCTGCCAAGGGACGCCGCACAGTTCAGAGTAAAAGAAAACAAGAGTATACATCGGAGTGGGATTTCGGAAAAGGGATTTCTCCCTATATTTAGGTGTGCACCTTTATTGTGCCGGTTGAAGGTACTCTTATTCATTGAGGTCAATTTCACATAGCGCTATACCAGCCTTTATATGAACACTTTATATGGTGTCGCCGTTTCGTTGAAATAAAATCGTCCGAAAATCCTCTTCACGTCACTTTATCAAACATTCTAGAATCAATTAGAAACCTCGTCGCTCGCTTTGTACTAGCAATTACATTATTTTAATGCTAATGTTCCATCAACCTCTTTTTGTGCAAATTATTATTTATCCGGACTTCAAGGATCAAATATATCTTCGTGCGTCCTACTTGTGATCCAGGTTGCGTCGCCAGTAATTCTTTCTGGGGGAGGGGGGGGGGGAGCTGAGCTAGCTCGGATGTCCATGACCTGGGGTGCGGGGCTCAAGGAGGATTGAATGCATGTGCATATTTTAACGTGTTCTGAATTTCGGGGGGGGGGGGGGGGGGCTGAAGCGCTATTAGGTATTCTCCTGGCTACACCACCGGTGTCACCTCACACCAGTCATGAGTTTAATACTAGAACGTCAACATGTCGCACAAACATATGTATTTACTTCTACATACAGGGAACACCAAACAATCTGAACCACCCAACCTTCTTCGCTGCCACCTCTGAAGCGACATGCTTCAAGAGGGTCGCTAACCATCCTGTCTGAAAGAACCTCCTTTCTCTGTAGGACCTTCTGAACCTGGAATTATGAAAATAAATAAATAAACTACGTCTTTTCTATGGCATACAAAGCGAGATGTAATGCAAAAGAAATTGTCAAACTTTGCACCTTTACAGGCATCTGTCGAGCATGGCAAGTTCGGTCTGCCTCAGTGCGATGCCGTGGTTGCGTTAATTCTTTCTAAATAGGATTGGTGTATAATTATACACTAATTTATACTTTTACGCTAAAGTTAGCTAGAAAGCCAGAAGAGTCTGGTACAAACAATTTCACAATTTGGTGGCGCTACAAATGGTACCTCATAAAGAAGTATATTTGTAAATGATCTTATATTAGCTAACAATTAGCTATCCTTCAGCAAAATATATTTGCCGGCAGGTCTGTTACATTTTCGGCTGCCACACTGAAGTTTTCACGGCGTTGCTTTTCCCCTAAACCCAATCAAAACACACTCGTCTTTTGTTTGGTTTTGTAGACGTATACGTGTTTTTGTTTTTCTTAATAAGGCTTAGTAGAAAAAAAAGAGGTTAACCGCTGCGGAGTACTTGAGCGTAGCGAACAGACAATGGTCAACTTCAAGAGTCCGCATCGCCGAACCATTGCGACGAATGAGGTGAACTAACGCATGACAGAGAGTAAAAGTGATGACAAGCTCTCTGATCGCTTGTATTTATAAATCTTACAATTCAGCAGCAGGACGTTTCTCAAGAACATGTACGGGACTAGATCTCATTTGAAAAGATATTTACATCTCAGATAACAGAAAATGAAGAGTAATTTTGTTCCCAATTTTATAATCCTAAAGAAATACTAAATACCCGAAGAAGATTTTGTTTTGTGCAATATTTATTTTGCGCATCTCATTAATTGATTCCAAGAAGGTTTTTATTGTGGGTCGAATCGTCGAAATATCTGTATCGAAATTGTTTCTCCCCCCAAAAAGTGCGTTAAAAACTGTTTATTCTAATATTTTCCAAAGAAAAGCACAGGGACAAAAAGTGAAAGGTAACACAAAACGAAGCGTCCTGTCCTATGTTGCCTCTAATTTGTGTCTGTTTTTGGCGTAAACCGTCAGCATGAGTCAGATTCAACCAAATCAACTTGTAGACTTCAAAAATTGTGTTCGGTGAAAGTTCATTTTCTGACATCAGTGTCCCATCTTAAAAATACACCTCCTGGGCAAAACAAAATGCGTACACCACCATCCATATTGGGTGTCTCTTGCTGTGCGGCGCTTATTAAGGGGGACTCACCTCATCAGGTTCCTATGAGAGTTACTCATTCAAGACCAACTGACTTAAAAACTGTTCAGCGGCTTTAAAACTTTTTTATAGAGTCTTGTAAATGTTCTTAACAGCAAGGAATGCTTAGTTTTGAAATATAATAATTCTAAGTTGAAACAAAACATGTAAAGGCGAAACTGCCTTTTTCCATAAGAATGCATTCGGAAGTTTAAAACAATATATAGATATATATTTAATAATTGCAATAGTCTAGTCAATATTAAACTAACTGATGCCGTGGAGCTTGTTTTTGTGGACCATAGATGTCAACTCATATTGCAAAGAAAAAAACTTGCATAGCAGTTGGTCTTGAAACTCACAATGTTATATATTAGTAGGGCAACTCTGCCCTGGATGGCGCTCACAGTCTAGCAAGCATGTCTTTTTGTATTCGGCGCTCGTTGCTGCTGTATTTTCTTGTTTTCGTGACAAGAGGCTCCGCCCAAAACCTTCCTCCGTTTCACGGCGCGCGTAGACGTCGTGCGTATTCCGTTTTTCCCCCAAGGCCCCCGCCCGGCCTTATTTATATTTAAATATCGCTGAACTCTCTGTCAGCTTTCTAGGTCATGGAGGAGGCACGTGTGGCTGTGCTGGTGGTACTGCGCTGGTGGTAGGGATGTCGTTGACGTCAGGTTGAGAGCTTCGTATCATTCTCAGCGTGACTTGACGACGTTATAGGATCACATTGTCATATATATTTCGGCTGTGTACACTGCTTTCTTTTTTTAACGGCCGTCAAACAATGACGCGCGTAAGCGTGTTCTTCATCACAGTTTCATTATTTCGTGTGCCGTTTACGGCGGGAATAATAACTGATAATAAAATACGGGACATGGCGAAGAGATCAGATTAAGGTTTATTCAAAATTTAGGCAGTGGTCTTCACCAAGGGGGGGGGGGGGGGGGGGACCGCCCTGGGGGCAGCGCTCAGGGGGGGGGGGGGGGGGCAGCTGGCAGCGAGAGGGGTGGGGGAGGTGGAAAGTGTCGCGGCGGGCCACAAGAAATATGGAGGGAGGGGGGCGGGCGGCGGGCCACCGTTTTGGGTGCCGCTGGCCCTAGTGACGCCACTAAGTTTAAGTATTGTCTTTAGGGACTGCAGGAGTGGTGTGGGAGGATACAGTTTATGGGGCCACGATGTTTACTCTTGCTACACTTATATGAAGTCAATGCTTGAGACTTTTCGCTTCACTAAAAAGTTTTAGGATAGCACGAAACCCCTTGTGTGCGTATGGCGCAAACGTCTTGCGAAACGCTACAAAAGTACATCGTGACGACACTTTTAGTATCACGATGCTGAGTGCACGCTCAGGGGGAGGAGGGGTCGCGGCTGGCAGCGAGAGGGGTGGGGGAGGTGGAAAGTGTCGCGGCGGGCCACAAGAAATATGGAGGGAGGGGGGCGGGCGGCGGGCCACCATTTTGGGTGCCGCTGGCCCTAGTGACGCCACTAAGTTTAAGTATTGTCTTTAGGGACTGCAGGAGTGGTGTGGGAGGATACAGTTTATGGGGCCACGATGTTTACTCTTGCTACACTTATATGAAGTCAATGCTTGAGACTTTTCGCTTCACTAAAAAGTTTTAGGATAGCACGAAACCCCTTGTGTGCGTATGGCGCAAACGTCTTGCGAAACGCTACAAAAGTACATCGTGACGACACTTTTAGTATCACGATGCTGAGTGCACGCAAACTTTCCAAAATAGCGTGCGTATTCAACGCGCAAAACTGGCTGTGCGCGTGGCGCACGCTCAGTGCGGAACGACAAACGCTTGCTGCGCAGAAGAATCCGACTCCATGCTATACTAAAACTCCCTTGGATTCCGCGGGCCACTAGAACTGCGAACCGTGTCTACACAATGAGGAACGCTAAATAAGGTGAAAATCACGTAGTTGTTTGGATGCTGGTTTGGATGGGGGCACGACATCTCTGTTAGGATGTGTCACTCACTTCCCGCCCAGTCTGCAGGTTATCGCCGCTGCGGTCTTTTGTATGTTGCTGTTGGGCCTTCCGCTATCACTGCCTTGCGGCATGATGACTCTGCACATAAGAGAGCACTCAGTCTTTACATCGACACCTGGACCACTCGGACCGTGTGCGCTTCACGCCTCTGCCTTTTCGTCAACATCGGCGGAATCTTCTCCACGAGTCTGGCAATCGCCACCACAATATCATCACGGAACGCGACTACAAAAGTGGCCACAAGCGACGACGCACCTTGGGCACGATACCGCTGCTAGGATGTGTCACTCACTTCCCGTCCATTCACAGGTTATCGCCGCTGCGGTCTTTTGTACGTTGCTTTTGGGACCTCCGCTGTCGCTGCCTTGCGACATGCTGACTCTGCACATTGGAGAGCGCTCGGTCTTTATATCGACGCCTGGACCACTCAGACCGTGTGCGCTTCACTCCTCTGCCTTTTCGTCAACATCGGTGAAATCTCCTCCACGAGTCTGGCAACCGCCACCACGGTGTCATAACAGAACGCGACTACAAAAGTGGCCACAAGCGACGACGCACCTTGGGCATAGAGTAGCACAGTAAACGAAACGAGTGGCCACTCGAGCCGATTCGCTGCCCAGGAGCTAGGGACTACGACGACCGTTCAGTGGCACTGCAGTCACACACTTAATTTAGACATTTATCATATTTGCACCCTTGATAAATAACTCCACTCTATAACCTAACATTTCAAAATTAATAGCAGCTCCAAATACTTTTAAAAATAATTTGAACAGCTGCGGCTTTCGCTGCGTCTCAGTGGATGGCTTTGGGGCCGTCGGCTCGGCGGACGGTAGCTTTCCGGTCACGTCGCGCGAAAGGTGGGGTTGGGCTGCGCCTGAATGGCTCGTTCAGGCTTCTCATCATTATTCCGTTGTTAGAAAGGTGAGTCGTTTTACTGACACCGTATTTTGCTTGCTTTTGGCTATAGTTGAACGCACGGGCCAGAGCCGTGTATACAGAGAGTTTGGTCAATGGGAGGCGCCGGCAGAGCCAGGGCGCGCACGAGACTTGGAAAGAGGGCTTGGCATGCTCTCTTGACCAACCAGAAGCCGAAAAGAATCCCCTAGCGGTGGTGGCGAGAAACAGTTCTGATCAGAGGTATATGTTCATATATGGTTTTAATAAGCGCGTAAGAGTGAAGTGTAGTAACTCTTTGTAGTTGAAAATAGGGTGCACGTGATGTTTTGATCATGATCATGCAGAAAAATGTAAGCAACGAATGCGCCGCTCAACTCTGTTTTGATCGGACAGAGTGTGACCGCTCGGACGGCAGATTCCCGGCCCTCGGCGCTTGGCGAAAGGATTATGTCGATCGTTCCTCTAGTCGCACTCTTTCACCATCATTTTGGATGAGCGTAACTGAAACATCACGCGTACCATATTTTCAGTCGCCGAGAGTTATTCCGATGCACTTATCAGGTTCGTTTCTCGCGACCACCGCCAGGGTATTATTTCCTGCTTCTGGTTGGTCACATTCGAAGTTTCGAAGACGCCCTGGAACACGCCCAGCCCGCTTTCGGCCAATGGCGCCTCCTCATTTGTCTCCTATACTTCCCGACGAATGGCCAAACTCTCCACATATACGGCTCTGGCACGGGCTAAAGCGCGAGCTAATTGCTCTGGATGAAGCCTCGGCAGTTGCACGTGCGCGCGTGCGCTCGTGCAGCGAGAGTTCCAGTCAAGGCACTCAAGGCATACTCAATTTCATACCTCATGTGCATCGCTGTCAATGCTGGTAACGCGAGCGCTTGGCTTTCGCGCCAGCAGCTTTGACAGCGTTGTACCTGGGCCAGATATGAAGCAGGGTACAGGTAGCCTTTACGCGCGCTTTGCTTAGGGCAAGGCCATCCTAAGCAAAACGCGCTCAGGAGGAAACTACAAAAAAAAGGGGGGGGGGGGTTACATTACCATGAAAACGTTTCTTTGTCACCACTCTTTATTGTCGCTTCAACAATTTTGGTTTCCAAGTTGCTATGAAAGGACGGCACTAAATTCGCGTAATCTCAAATTGACTTGTGCTATTTTTTCTCCCAGCTGATGCCCCCAGGATGTTTGGCTACGGCAGCTATTGTTGCGTAGCCTGGTGCGGAAACAATGGGAGAAGGCGCAAGAAACCAGGAACAAAGTTCTTCCGAGTTCCACGAGACGACAGGTTGTCCTTTGTTTTAACAACGTACTGGATGCATAGTTCTAATGAAAACCGAAGAGAAAGCTGAATGTTTAATCAAAACTCATTTCAAATCTTAAATGTTCTTTTTTCTGTTAGTACTAAATTTAGTTTTAAAACATTCCATTCTATGATTACCGGATTGTGGTGGACTTGCTTCCCAGCTTTACACGGCAGACTGAATTACAACTTCGTTGCTACGTGGTGAATTAACATGACATGCAAGGGAAGGGCAACTCGGGTTTTATTTTTGTCATTGAGACTGCAAGATTTTTAATGTTTCTATAAATGAGCAAGGCACTAAAACTGGCAACAGAAAGAATAAAACAAACTCCGGACAAGAGACAACGTCAGCACTGATATAAAACTACCGAACTCCTAAAAAAAAGTTACACTTCTTCTCATAGCATTGCGCACCTTTTAACCAATCTGTAAAATAGTGTATGTGTGCAGTCAATAAATAACTACAACCTTCTGAAGCACTATTAATTTGCTTATCACCTCCATGGGAAACCACAATATCCAAACCATTGTGGTCTAATATTTTATTTTGAACAAAGAAACAAAATAAAAAATAATGAACTTCACTACATCTTGCAGGTCAAAGGCGTGGCTGAAGTATGCCAAAAGAGACGACTTTCCGCGAAAATCGTCCAGTGAGCTACATGCGAAGTATTTCGTCTGCAGCAGTCACTTCACAGCGCGTGACTTCATGGACCCTGGGCGAACAAACCTAATGAAAACCGCTGTGCCTTCAGTTCGGCCATCAACATATTTAGATACTGAAAATGCTAAAGGTAAAGATTTATTTAACTATCCATATACGAAAATATAGTACTTGTGTAAAACTTTATTTAAAAACAATACTGCTACTACGGCTTCACAACCTAACTTCTAATACACGAAACTCTTCCAGACTCCATGGAAGCGACAGCCCCACCGTGCGGCGCAGACCCTATGGGGGCTACAGCCCCATCATGCAGTGCAGCCTCCAGCTTCCGGCCCAAAGAACCCTCAACCGCTGCCCATGGTGACGAAGGACTTGTGTTGAAAACAGCAGCCTGCGTCTAATCGACAAATTTTTCCAGACTCCATGGAAGCGACAGCCCCATCGAGCGGTGCAGACCCCATGGGGGCTACAGCCCCATCATGCAGTGCAACCTCCAGCTTCCGGCCCAAAGAACCCTCAACCGCTGCCCATGGTGAGGAAGGTCTTGTGTGGAAAACAGCAGCCTGCGTCTAATAGACAAAGTTTTCCAGACTCCATGGAAGTGACCGCCCCACCGTGCGGCGCAGACCCCATGGAGGCTTCATCCCCGTCATGCAGTGCAGCCTCCAGCTTCCGGCCCAAAGAACCCTCAACCGCAGCCCATGGTGACGAAGGACTTGTGTTGAAAACAACAGCCTGCGTCTAATAGACAAAAGTTTTTCAGACTTAATGGAAGCAACAGCCCCACCGTGTGGCCCATGGAGGCTTCAGCCCCGTCATGCAGTGCAGCCTCCAGCTTCCGGCCCAAAGAACCCTCAACTGCTGCCCATGGTGACAAAGGACTTGTGTTGGAAACAACAGCCTGCGTCTAATAGACAAATGTCTCCAGACTCCATGGAAGCGACAGCCCCATCGAGCGGCGCAGACCCCAGGGAGGCTACAGCCCCATCGTGCAGTTCGCCCTTGGAGTTCCGACCGGTGACACTGTCCACATGGTCCACCTCTGAACCAGTTGGAGCTTGTAAGTGTCCCATTTCTTTTGTTCACCTGTGTGCCCATATGCTACTACTCATATAACAAAAATTCATGCGTGTCAAGGTGGATATTAGTTTGTCTACTTCTCCGGTGATGGGCTTTTCATACAAAACCTGTAATATACCTTATGTACTGTGTTGTCGAGGCATAGGGTGGAAATTCGTAAATTTAGCCAACATAGCTTCAAAAGCCGTTTCCCGTAATTTCTAATTGTTTGTAGTTTAGAGGCATATTATTTACTTGCAGATTATGTCACTGTAAGTTAAGGTTGACTGTGCCGCTTATAAGCAGAACTGCTTACCTGCTTTGATTTCATTATTTTGTTTAGCCGTTTCAGGTACTTCTACGCCTCCTCTGCGCAGTTTTGCCTTGAGACCAAAGGACATCATAAGGCGATTCCAGGCCAAGGTTTGAAAGTACCGGAAGACCATCGCAAGGCTGCGCAAGCAAGAGAAGAATATGCCTCGATCACCTTCGGAAGCTCTCAACATCGCTCGCCCTCACGTGACAGACAAGGTATTTCACCTACTGTCAAGACATGTTAAATTAAAATCTAAGGGCAAGGGAAAATGATTCCCGTTATGGTTGAAAAAGTTTTCTCTTCATCTCAACTTCCGTGGGCCGCGGGCATACCGTTTTTTTGTCTCATTATCTCACTCTTCCTAGTCAGCGCACACTTAGAAGATGGCTGTCGGATGTCAAAATGATACCTGGAATTATACCAGGCATTATGTCATCCACTTTTACAAAAACACAATCATGGAGTAAGCGCGATCGCGTCTGCACTCTTATTTTCGACGAGATAGTGTCAAAAAAACTTGTCATATGACGTGTCACAAGATGTTGTTCGTGGATTTACGGATGATGGCTGCGAACGAACCTCAACGATTGCCGACAGAGCCATGGTTATCCTTCTCTCCGGAGTTTCCCGGAGAAGGGTTCAACCAGTCGCCTATACGATTGGGCACACGTCTACGCCATCTAACGTATTCCGGAACCTGTTGGTCTCGCTCTCTGAGCAGTTGCAAGAGATTGGTATTACAGTTAAAGCTGTAATTTGTGACCAAGGGGCTTCCAATGTAAGCTTAGCAAATCAGCTTGGTGGCTCTGTGGCGCAGCGCTTTTTTTCGTAAAAAGTGAACGCGTTTACTTTATTTACGATGTTCCCCATCTAGTGAAGACAACTCGGAACAACCTGCAGGCCCACAGGCTTCATATCGAAAATGAGATTATGGACTGGGCAGATATTGTGAAACTTTACCACTCCACACATGAGATGCGACTGCGGTTGGCGCCAAAGTTAACTGAAAGACATATCTACCAGAAACCTTTCAGTAATATGAAGGTTAAGCGGGTATTGAGTGCTTCAGTGTGCGTCGCGCTTTTAGCTCTTGTCTATGTGAAACAGCTGCCTGAAGCAGCCATGTCAACTGCTTATTTTTGTGATCGCATGGACAAGCTGTTTGATTGTTTGAATGGCTCCAGTCCAAAGAAAACGGAGCAAAAGTTGCGCCATGCTATTCGAAAAGGGCAGCCGGATTTAGTTGAATTTCTCAGAAAACAGCTTCCATCGATTGCGTCTTGGAAGTTCGAAGGCAAACGTCAGCCACACGCTATCATTGGGTGGCAAATTACGATCAAAGCCGTCTTGCTGCTGTGGGAAGATGTTTGCCAGAATTACGACTTTGAGTTTCTCCTCACGAGTCGACTTCAACAAGACTCACTTGAACATATGTTTTTGGACACTTAAGACAAACGCAGGGATGCAATTCGAATCCCAATGTGCCTCAGTTCGTATCTGGGCTGAAACGCATTGGGATTCAGAAGCTCCTCACACTGTCACCGAAGGGAAATGTCGAGGAGGATGAGACGGACTTCCTCCAGGAGTTGTCCCCATTTTCACTTAATAGCGAGTCACTCGTGGATGTTGTGCAACATATCCCACAGGACGGCTCTCCATCTTTGGAAAACATCACTGAGTTGGCAGCCCATGAGGAGTCCCATGTTATTGACAACTCTGCTACTTATTATGTTGCTGGCTTCCTTGTTAATATGTTTACTGAGAAGGCTGCAGAAGGTTGTCATTATCGTGACTTGCTTAGGTATGAGCACAGTAACCTTGATCAGCCACATCAGTTTTTTTATGATGCTTAAAGCGTACCACATCCCAGACAGGCTCCTCAGCAACTTGACTTTGCCATCAAGCGCAGCTTTCACACTTGTTCAGCCACTCGAGTCAATCTTTCTTTCTATTATCGGAACTGTAGCGAACCTCCGAAGTGTTTGTGAGTCATTGTACATAACTCTCTCACGTGTTGGTGATTTTAATTTTTGCACTCCAGAGTGTCGTGCACAGTTTTTAAAAATGTTTGCCGGATTCGATTGTGCTGGCATGTCCGTTTCGTAAATAGAGACTTGGATAAAGTTCGCTTTCATTCTCGCGTCTCTGGTGTACAGCTTGAAAAGTACAGTGGGTAGAACTTCACTCGGGAGATGTTTCAGCCTTTATGTTGCATTTGATAAGATATCTGCAAGAGTAAAATTAATTTTATTGAGATTTTATTGGGCCGTGCAGACTGCACACTAGCCATTTGTTGGGATTATTTGCAGCAAGTAGGTTGCACTCTACTGGTCTATTGTAATGACTGCTTTTTTAGATGGTCATGTCTGTTGTTTACTATTATGGTCATGTGGAATGTGTAAGTTCCCATTTTGATCTTTGTTAATACTCTCGTAGGTCACAAATCTTGGATGCAACTTCCTTTTCTATTGGACACTGTTTCTGCTTCACACATATGTGAAGCCTGTGAAGCCTGCAGGAGATTGAGATCAGGAGTCTCTACCAACCTGGCAAGCCTGAAATTCTCAGGGAATTTTGGATCACCTGGAAACGTCAGGGAATTATCAGGGAAACTGTCAAAAGGTTGGCTAAATCAGGGAAAGTGACCAGTAAAAGTGGCACGGTGGTGCGGAACGAAGCCCGGCGATCAGGTGTCGCCACGGCTCTGCTGAATAATACTGCCCGAAATCTCATCCTTCGAAGGAAGGAACAGCCAGGAAAGTTTATCGAAATAGCCAAGGAAAACTTGGAAAAATCATGGACTTCGGAAGAAGTCATTTGGTAGACACCCTCTAAGATGTACTTAATTAGGCAGTGCAGATTGCATGCCAAGCCTTGGTGGAGTCATTTGTGATGAGTGGGTCGCAGGTACACCGGGCACCAGTCTGCTTATAGCAGTCTTTTGTCAGCCATTTCATGTGTGCTTTTTATGGTAGTGGTCATGTTAAATGTGACATGTTAAACGTGACATCAACGTAAAACCTGTATTAGTCCGTCGGTGGCTTTCAGTTCTTGTTATTTTGGTCATTAGTGTTACTTAAATCAGCAGGAGAGAGGTATGTTTAATTGTGCAGTGCAGGCTGTGTTAGGGTTATTTAATGACTATGTCACAGACTAAGAAGGTCTATACTAGTGGCAATCTCGTTTAGGCACTTACTTTGTTTTTTTTCTCATTGTGGTCATCGTGCATTTCAGAATTATTCTGCTGAACTTTTTATTTGCATACAAATTGCATTGGATCAACGAGCTTTGATACTGCATGGCCAGTTTTTTTTTTAGTATTTGTTGCTGATACTGCCTATGCTATGTGTGTGTGTGCGCCTATAGAACTTGCTTGAGAACACACAACAGGCTTTCAATCCAATTGCAGTTGTAACGTTGTAATTCCAGTTTGATAAGATTTTCATGCATGCCATAATACGCTTGTCGTTTTTTTGTAGAATGTACTGTTTGTGAATCCTTGATACACGGTGCTTGTGTTTTGTAGTTTTTGTAATTTTATATATGAGGCACGAACTGCCTATCATATTTTTGTTGAGGAAATAAACTCTGTTGATTACTCCCTGGTGGTGTTCTTCTGGACAGCACAAACCTACATGAGTTTCCTGGCTTGTAAAGTCAGTTATAACTGTATATAGTATTGTCCATTAGTGTCCGCATTAGGAATCATATATACGTGTGAGGTAATTAAAGCTAAAATTTGGCATGCGGGAATAGTAAGAAAAACATAACTCGCGGCAAACCAGATGGTGCAGACTACCACCCAATACACTACACAAAACTAGATATCTATCCATCCGGTAAGTTTTTGATTGTGACTCCATTCATTCAGTTGGGGACGACGACGGCCGATGGGTGCGATCCCTGCCAGCTAAATGGGCCGCTGGGGCCTATGGAAGTGTCCGCTCTTTACCTTGTGTAGATTACTCTTATGCCTTGGGCACGATACCGCTGCCAGGATGTGTCACTCACTTCCCACCCATTCACAGGTTGATGCCTTTTCATTTAGCTACCGAGACAAAATTGATCGGGAGGTTTTGAGCTTAAAACCAGTCAAGGCGGACGTCGCGGCCATTTCAGCGGCTACCTCGCGAAACAACCTCGCGCTTGAGAAAATGACGCAAAGGTGCCAAGCGCTTGAAAGTCAGTCGAGACGTAAAAATCTGCTGTTTTTCAGTATCCAAGAGAGCCGAAGTCAGACGTGGAAATGTTCTGAGGGAAACGTCCTTGCGTTCTGCGAAGAAATGCTTGGCGTTAAGATGGAACCTTGCTCGATCAAAAGCGCCCATCGAATTGGTTATTAAAAAGAGGAACGTAACTTGTACAGGCCAATAATTGTTAAATTTAACTCCATAAAAAAAAAGTAACTTGTCCTTTCACATGCACCTAAACTGAAGGGAACAGACTATCGCTTCAGCAAAGATTTCACCGAAGAAGTTTGAAAGGGAAGGAAAGAACTCATTGCCTTCGCAAAGACTCAAGGAAAGGCCAGGAAAGGCCTTTAAACTACGGCATGATAAGCTTATCGTGGAAACCTGACGTTAATATTTTGACACCGAGACCGGTTGCGTGAAACCGACCCCAGCATAGCTATTAAAAAAATGCAAGTCACCCCCGTCAGCCCAAGTGCGTCAACCGCCGCCTTCCTCAACTTTAAATTTCTTTATCGCAAACTCGAGAAGTCTGTACTCTAAACAAGAAGAGCTACTTTCCGCTGTTCACTCATGCACAGCTGACGTGGTTGTTGTCAGTGAAACGTACGTGGCTCACGGCAGATATCCAAAACTCTAAATTAATTTTAAAGGACGATTTTTCCATTGTTCGGAAAGACCGCACTGAGCGTAGAGGGGGAGGGGCTTTTGGTCACGATAAAAAGGTGCTTGCGTGTTGAAAACACTGATATCATTCCACGTTTTGAAGGCGTGTGGGTCAGAATAAAAAGGCATGGTGTTTCTGTTATAGTGATTGCTTGCTACAAGCCTCCCAGGCTTCTAGAATTGTCCCCTTCACTTAACGAGTTTATGGAACTGCTTGTTAGAACTTACCCGAATGATATGTTTGTGTTGGCAGGAGACTTTAATTTTCCTGACATTGTTTGGCCGACGTTTTCCTCCTCTCTGCACTTTGAAAGCTGGTTTACTCTTCCTAAACAAAGCCGAGGTTTCGTGGATGCAATGCGCGCGTTCTCACTTTGTCAAATTATTAGTCAGCCAACTGGCGGCTCTGCTGTTTTAGACTTGTTCTTTACGTCGAAACGTGAGCGTGTAGTGAGTGTTCATTTTATGGATCCATTGAGTGATTATGTTTCTATTAATATTAAAATGGCTATCCCTACGCTGAAGCAAATTCCTTTGATCAAAATCATCTCGAATTATTTAAAAGCAAACGGTCATGAAATCTGCATACATTTAACATCATTTGCGGATCTGTACCTAGCTGACTTCGGTTGTAGATCGGTTAACAAAAATTGGTTATTACTTAGATATAAATTACACGAACTAGAAAATGTATTCATTCCCAAAATAACCATTCATTCGTGTCTTGAAAAGCCCTGGTTTTCGGCACGGTTGAAGAGACTACTCAATAAAAAACAGCGACTCTACAAAACTGCCACGCTTTCTCAGTCTGTAGATGCATTGGAGAGATACAACCAATGTCAACAGATGTCTAAGTTCGAAGTAAAAAAAAAAGAAATTTTACAATGAGGATCTTAGTAAACTTATGAGAACACACCCCAAAAAAGTCTGGACCACCGTAACCCAAAACAAAGTAAAGAATGTTTCCCTTTTATTGATTCATCCCGAAATGAGATGAGCGCTGCTGAGACATGCGAACAGTTCAGTCTGTATTTCAAGGAAGGTTTTTCTGAAGACCAGTTTTCTCTAAAAGACTCCGATTCAGACCATAATAGTTACAAAGAAATGGCCCCTTTAACTATCTACGGACCTGGCTTTATGAAACTGATTGACCACCTACCATCGAACTCGGCACCAGGCCCTGGCAAAATAACATCCAAGCTACTCAAACTTTGTAAATATGAGTGTTCATGTCTTCTTTCCTTGATGTTTCAACAGTCGCTAGACTCCGGTGAAATACCCGATGACTGGAAGCATGCTCTAGGGATTCCAATTTATAAAAGTGATTCAAAGAATGAATTCTCTAACTACAGGCCAATATTTCTAACAAGTGTACCCTGTAAACTCATGGAACACATATCATTTTCAAACATAATGAACCACTTATGCTCCCACAACTACTTATTTGTAAACCAGCACAGTTTCCGAAGGTCCTACGTTTGCGAAACACAGCTTTTTGAGTTCACTAACGTTATCCATAAATACCTGCCCTCTCGCACTGCAGAAAGCTTTCGACAAAGTGCCTCATCACCACCTAATGTTGAAGATACGTTCATTGAAGATAGACCCTTTTGTTATCGAATGCATCTCAACTTTTATTTATACCCCTACGCAAAGCGTTCATTATAACAATAAAATATCTTTGCAAGAACATGTCAAATCGGGTGTGCCCCTGGGAACCGTGCTCGGTCCTTTGCTTTTTCTAATATATGTAAATGAGTTGCCAACTTGTATTCGGTCCACAATTAGGTTATATGCAGACGATTGCGTGATCTATCGGAAAATCGAAAAGCAGGAAGACTGTGAACTTTTGCAGCGCAACTTGACATGTCTCGAAACATGGTGTGAAGAGTGGTAAATGAAAATTAATGTTTCGAAAAAAAAAATTTCTCCACTTTAATATCAAACGTACATCAACCCATTTCAACACACTATTTTCAATTCGTCTATTGAAAATACTCCAACATACAAATATCTTGGGGTTCACTTCACCTGGGATCTTTCATGGGAGCCTCACATAAATTACATTACTGCAAAGGCTAACAAAGCCCTCGGTTTCTTGAAGCGACACCTCAACCTTGCAACACGGGACACTAAACTGATCGCATATTTATCTCTCATTCGACGAAAGCTTGAATATGTATCTGTCATCTGGAATCCGCATCAGTCATATTTAATCGATAAGTTAGAAGCCACATAAAACCGAGGTACTCGCTTCATACTTCGTAACTAGACCCGCACAAGTATTACAGCATTAAAACAGCAACTTAAGGTTCCACTTCTTGCAGACCATCGGAAAGTGTCACAGATGATTGCCCTGCACCAGCTGTACTACCATTCGCCATCCAAAAACGATCAGTATTGCATAGCCGCCATCCACATCTCCTCACGCACAGACAACACACGGATACTTCAGGTCACCACTCCTAGGACTAACATCAACAAGTTTTCCCTTTTATAGCAGTCTATCACCGACTGGAATTCACTCTCCGATAGCATTGTAACAATGGAAGAGCCAAGCACGTTTCGAGCAGCACTTGCCGCTCTTTACACGTAATCAACCTAAACTGTTTTTTTTTTTGTGTGTGTGTTTTTTTGTCAGTTTCAATATATATTGCTGTTTGTCCCCCCTTATGTAAAGCCCCCTGAGGGCGATATAAGAATACAATAAATGAACAAAAAAAAGTGTTTGAAGACGTTCTCTTGCCAGTTGCTTCCGCTTACTTAATGTCTCCGTAGGTAGGCCCCGTATAATTGTGTTCTTACTCGCCCGTTGTACGCAATCATAAAAATTTTGCGGAAGGGGTTCTCGATATGTGACAGTTGCCATTAGTCATGAGCATTGTTTCATTTCTGTAGAAGCTGCCTCTTTTGTTTTACCTAGCATCATAAGCGATGTAAAAAGGGAATTCTTTCTGGCGCTTGTTTCCACGCTATTTTCAGGAGGCACTTTGAATTGGACATGAGTTTCAGTGAGAGGTTTGTATCTGGCTTGTTTTTAAATATCAGTGTTTAAAGTGTAGTACTATGAGCAGAGAGTTGACACGGTAGGTTTTTGTTGTACTTCATTTGTATATGAGGTTGACATATCGGTAGTCCTCCGCAGACCACTTGCATACTTACCCCAACAACAAGGAGAACGTTGAGAGTCATGTGCATCGCGCGTTGCATGCTCACGTCTGTAGCAGTATAAATGAAGCAAATAAATAAAAGGAAGAGCGTTCTTTGATGCAATATTTTAGTTAATCCCATAAAAGGTTTCTAGAAAAAAAAAAAAACAGCGAACGCCCGTGGAATAAAATTCATCTCCATGCTCCTATGTGACCTTTGCAAATTCCCTAGGGAATCATTCTCGCCCTTCTTTCAGTCATTTGATCCAGGAGTTGACAGCGTAGTGGACGCCACAAAAAATACCGCAACAGCGGCCAAAATTGTTCCCGGCACTCCATCTTACTTAAAGAAAGCCCCCGCGAAGAGCGCTGTCACGTGGCGGAGAATCGATGCTGGATAAGGCTAACATGCGGGTAGCTTGCACTGTACTATCAGCTTATGCAATAATAGAGTTAAAAAAAATGAAATCCGTTTACAACTCCCTGTAACGCCGAATTAGAGCGCAGCTCTTGAGGAGGAGGGGAAGGCACGGGGGGGGGGGGTCACGTGACCTCGGGGGGGGGGGGGGGGGTTACGTGGCCTGGGGGTCACGTGACCTCGAGGGGGGGGGGATGGCGTAGAACATTTTCCGCTAAATTTAGCGGGGAAAATTTTCCGCTAGATTTAGCGGGGAAACTTTTTCCGCTAAATTTAGCGGGGAAAGTTTTCCGCTAAATTCAGCGGAGAAAAAGTTCCGCTAGATTTAGCGGGGAAAATTTCCCGCTAAATTTAGCGGGGCAAATTTTCCCGCTAAATGTTGCGGAAAATTTTCCGCTAGATCTAGCGGGGAAAATTTTCCGCTAAATTTACCGGGGAAAATTTTCCGCTAAATTTAGCGGGGAACATTTTTTTGCTAGATTTAGCGGGGAAAGTTTCCCCGTTAAATTTAGCGGGAAACATTTTCCGCTAGATTTAGCGGGAAAATTTTTCCGCTAAATTTAGCGGGGAAAATTTTCCGCTAAATTTAGCGGGGAAATTTACCCATCATGCACCGCGCGGTTACGCCGACGGCGACGGCGACACCGACGCCGCTCAAGCCGGAAACGGGCGCCTAAGAGCTGCGCTCTAAAACAACAATATGAAAACAAGTGAAAACCGGCTAAGGTCTTAGAAAAGTTGCATATTGCGTGTATTATATTATTCTGAGAAGGTGTCTCAACTGGATGGACTGTGTATAGGCTTTTTCCACCTATTTTTGTCTGATAATTCACTATTTACTCTTTCTTTTACGTTCACCCATTTTTAATAATAGCTCCTGCTGTCAACTAAGATAGTGTCAAGTATTTTGTGCCCTTGACATTCACAATATTTCAGCTTGCACAACATCCTCCGTGGACTTTCAACACCTCCCATATGTCATAAGTGAACTAAACGCAAGGGCCCAAACAAGGTAATGTAAATAAAGCATTAAAAACAAGATTGAGGATCAACGACACTTAGGCTAAAATATCGTTCACCCGCAGTCTCGGGCTTTGTTTGAATACGTCATTAGTATTGGTTGTCAGGAACGAACCACTCTGCCACCAACATTGGAAATAAACCACGCAGTGGTGGTGACTTTATTTTTTATCGAACCTGAGTCCTGGAAACCGAACGTTCTCGCAAATTATAAAACACCTTTTATATAATTTTAAAAAGCTTCCTTACCGCAGGTCATGCGTTGCTGGAGTTTTTTTTTTTTTCAGATTTCTTGTTAGAAAGATTTTGATCAGTTCTTTTCGTTCAAACGAATATACCTGTGTGTATACGATCGCATTACATGAAAGGTTGCTAATTTTATTTCTATATGATATTTTCTTCAGACTGGAGGCATAGCGAGTGTCAGAGCCTGTGTCTTTTTTTTTTTTCTTTGCATTTACGAGCTACGAGTTAGAAACCGGTAGAATGTCACTGAGTCTTTCCGAAGCTCTTAAGGACTCGAATATATTTTGTATTCTTGCGGTACACGGAAGAAAGTACCTCTACACACGAATATTTACCTAGACCTTTGGCAACGGTGTTGAAAACTGTATAGGTGGCATTTTTTCAGTTATAATGCATAATGAAAGTACGCCGCCCTGCATGTTTCCACTTGTGCAGTACTCCCGGCCGTTAGCCGCCTAGGTGGCGTCGCGTTAAGGTCCTTCAGCTAAGACTTAAGAAGCCGCGGAGCATAAGCCGAGTAGCAACGGCATTCATGTCCATTCAACTAAAAGTACAATCCAGTGGGGAGAAGATATGCTCCTCAACAAGTGCAAGCTCTCTCCTTCCAAACAAGCAAAATCAAAAAAAAAAAAAAATCCGGCGAGCCCCTCGCACGGTGCGAGTGAAATGCCACCATCTAAGGGAGAAATCGAAGGGCTTCCGCCATGGACTTCGGCGGGATTTTTTCTTGGGTGGGGGGGGGGGGGGGGGTGCAGAAAAATAAACAAAAATCTTGTATACCAATGCGTCCCGACCAATACATTCCCGCGAAAATTCTACAAAATAGCATACGTATAAATTTTTAAAACAAATGTTGGCATAAACATGCTTAAAGGGATTGTCCGGTCAAATTTTGTATCCGAGAAAACAATTGAATATCATTGTTATTGCCTCGAGACGCATCGTACGTGCAATATCTGAATTTTATATGCCCCTCTGCGTGAGGAATTGAATTTATACTGCTCCCATCGCATTCTAGCGTAAACGCTGCTTTCGTTGGCAACATTGGAGCTCTGACGTCACAAAACACAAAGCAAGCATTTCTGTCTCGTCGTTTGCCTGCGAGTGAACGCCGCAGCGTGCTTCGTTTTTGTTGTTGTGCTCGACTTGTTTCGTGTTTGGGTGAGCTTTTTGTTGCGCGGTTGGGTGCCGCAGCTACCGGGCAGTACATGCGAGCCGACATGACGTTCCACACTTTTCTGCGAGACATACAGTGACGAGCAAAGTAGATCGTCGCCGTGCGTAGAGACGGGGTTCCCGTCAAGATCGAGATCCCGCTTATGCAGCAATCATCTCACAAAAGAGAGCTACGAGCTGAGCTCTAATCGAACAGAAGGCTCGTAAGCTGAGGTATGAGGCTGTGCCAACGATATTAAACTACGTCCATCCACTCCTCGCCCAAATCGGATCAATCAATTTCATTTTGCAGCGAAACCGAAACCAACAGCTAGGCCATCTGGAAATGATACCAGAAGTTGTATTTAGCACGCGTACAGCCCGATTCTATTTGACCCGCGTGTGAAAATGGAGCGTGACTACAATTCACCAAGCTCGTCCAAGTCGTGTGACGACATGCATTTGAACGATTCGCCGTTTGCCTTCGACCCGCGGACATCGCCTCTGAGGGAACGACCCGCAGCCTCATCACCGATCCAGCAGATCCGCCGACATGTATACCCAGATGCCGCTTCGTGTACCTAGGTGCCGCTTCAGAGGCGAAATCTGCATCCTTTGCTTTCCAAGCGCCCCTAGTTCGATCGGTGGCCGTCGCAGTTGTGTCGTTGTGTTTGCGCGAAACGTCATACGTTTGCTCGAAGCTTATGGCTGTTTGCGAGTAATATCCTGCTAAAAGGCGTGACTTTTTTGCACATGCTCCAGAATTGCATTAAAAAAAAAAAACGTATTTCAGTAGGGTACAGCCTACGAGACTGTATAATTCGAAACAAAATACAAGAAATTCATTGACCTACGCTTGTTATCCCGACCATCCGACAAACCTTTGCGTTTTGTGACGTCACGCAGCACCTGCGGATGTCAGCCATTGACACTGGCGAAATTCGGGGTGCAGTTTCGTACCTACGCTCATGAAAGGTTTAATTAATAACGGGAGATCATATATCAAAATAAAAATGACGTTTGTCTGCATGAAGGATCCCTCGACGTAACGAGCGCAAAACCTTAAGTACTTCCGGTTTCGACCGGACAATCCCTTTAAGTTCGTAGTTCTATCGGTAAAGTAAAATGCCCCCGCAAGTACTGTGACGACACTCGGTTTAATTCCCGGTGTCCGGAAGCAAAACTCTTGGGGGTGACAAACGGGACATGAACGTATTAAGACCAACGGGTTATCGCTGACGAAGGAACCACCGATCAATTATTAATTCATCAGATTCTGCAACACTGCAACACAATAACAACTGAAAATATATTCTCGAACGCACATCCTTATACTTTCAAAACACGAGGAAATATTGTCACGAATGGCAAATGATGAGGCAATAAAAACTGAAGAAAACTAAACGTTTAATGGGGCAAACTTGTGCCCAAAACAAAATATAAAATGGCTAGCGTCGCAGGCGTCGATGTCGGCGAAGCAGCAGGGTCGAGCGCAGGGGCGAAACTGACACCGGCTCCCCACGCGGAGCCTCTATTGTATATGCGTGGGCTTCTGGAACAATCGACGTAGAATATTAGGCGCGTAGAACATTCTTACTTCAAACAAACCACAGAGTTCTCGAATTTACCAGAACGCGATAATTAGAAAAACAACAAAAAGGCACCTCAGCTACTGCATTAAACCTCGGCTCTTTGCGTGGAAGCCAAACAGGATGGCCGTTCGGCCACGGGCTCGCTGCCTACTTGGGCAGCTGCGCGCGCGGCATTACTCCCCCCTTTAAAAATGCATAGCCCCGATACAACACAAAACAAAATAAAGGAAATAAAACGAACGGTAAAATGAATAATCATTTGGAAATCATAAAGTCCACAGTCATATCGAGCGTAGAATCGCTTGGGTTGACCGACGTGAACCACTTCGGGTCGCGGTCGGCGTCGCGATGATGCGTGCGTTCCGTCGGGCACTACTTCCTAATTGAGAGCTCCCTGAGGCGTCGAAGGACGTTATATGGTCTAAAGTTTCGCCTTTAAAGCTTCTCGTTGAGGCCACGACGTCGTATCGGTGTCCACAGTTACACCCGGTCTCCAGGCTGAAAGTGAACGCCGACGAAGGTTGTAGGCGGCCAGCCTCGACACGTAATGGCTGGTCTTGAATCCGGATTCGGGCGAGCTGGCGGACTTCTGCACATCTTGAGCGCTCCAAAAGCGCTCCATTCGGAGCGCGCATATTTCGCTCGCAGATCTGGCTCGACTCGTTCATTTACTCCTCGTAGATTTCTGGCAGCGCCCGCCCTGCGGAGTGCCCCAAATCGTGGCACAACTCTTCCGTGGAATCCCACAGATCTTGGCGGAAGTTACAAAGCGCCCTACGTCATTTTTTGTAACTCGATGGCGCACATGCGCGTCGAGGTTGGCGAGGTCGCCACTGTCGACGGACCAGCCGAGCTGGTCTGTGCGGATGCGTTGGTTGTTTACGCGAGATTGGGACGGCTCGAACGCTTCTACCTCGCGTAGATCATGGACACAAAGCCGGGACTGGAGCCTGGCGAATCGTAAGCGCTGACACCTGTGATCGTGAGAGGAAGAACAAAAAAGAAAATGACAGAAATTCCGGAGGCAAACGCAAGGTTAGGCCTGCTCATTTTGCAGCCACTGATTGTTTACGTTTATACACTGCATGCCGCCGGTGTTTTTTCGTGCAATAAAGCTACAACAGATTAGGCAACGACCGTGCATGTGATGGCTCGTTAGATCTTTGTGTTTATTAAAATCTTACCAGCAATCTGAACTCTCTAAATGGAGATCGCTGTGCGTGCCCCGCCGCTTCGAGGCGGCGGAAAGGCCTCGAAGTGGCGAACGCGGACGTCTTCCTCATTATTTGTGACACGGGCTCCATGGCACGGATATTTTCGCCTGGCCAGTGTCGCAACTTATTTCTGCAGCTAAACAGTGACAGTTGCGACTGGTCGTCGGAAAGATCAGTCGGCTGAGGCTTTGGCCGGCTTGCAAGTTTGAGCAGCGGCGATTTTGAGCGGCCGATCGTCTCGGCCTTTGGACTCGGGTGAGTAGGTGGGTCGCTTTAGAAATGCGAGTCCATCTTCCGCTCGTCGATTGGGAGCGGGTCCCACGGAGCGGAATTTTGCCTCCCTCGCGGATTTTGGAAAGCGCTCCCAATCTACGAGTGGAATTCACCATGTTATATCTTCAAAGATCTAACGTTTTGCGAATGGCTGCGTAGTAAATCGATGTAACAAATTCATTTAATCTAATTGAACTCCAGAATGACATAAACGCCGTATCTCTTTGGTGTGGTACATGGTCTATGGAACTGAAGGCTCAAATGCAAATCTATGCGCATAAATCGAACATCACAAATTAACCCAAAATATTAACTTTAAGGTGTTATTTTGTTTGTTTATTCATATTGCTAAACTATTGCGAGGTCATAGCAGAAGTGGAAAACACATAGATACAAATATTTTATGGTGCACGCATTTACATAAAACGTTGGAAAAGTCCGAATAGGTGGCTGCATTAACGACATTGGGTGGCAGGTTGTTCCAGTCAATTACTGTTCTAGGAAATTAGAAATATTTAAATGAATCATTTTTTTAATTATGTTGTTTGTGTGTCTTCTGATTTGAATCTCTGGATACTCTGGGGCAAACAAAATCAGTGTATTGAATTTTGTCTGTTCCAGGTCATTGCTAACAATTAAATAAAGCAATTTCAGGCGATTTTGCTTCCTTCCTTTCTGTAACGGTTTGAGTCCTGCTCTAGAACACATGTCTGTGGGGGACACATAAGAATAATACATAATAAAAACAAACCGCACTGCAAGTCTCTGAACTCTTTCTAAACGAGCTATGTTATAAGCCGTGTGCGGGTCTCAGACAGTGCTAGCGTACTCTAGAATGGGCCTAATAAACGTTTTATTCAACAACCACTTAGTATCACTTAATCCAGGTTTAAAATTCCTGCGAAAAGATTCAAGTTTATTTATTGTCCTGGCAATAATTTTGCCAATATGCATATTCCAGCTCAAGTCCCACATTATGGTAACACCGAGGTACTTATAGGAGGACAGTTTAGGCAGAGTATGATTGCCGAGAGCATAATTAAAGTAAATATTATTCTTTTTTCGAGTGTCAGTCATGAACACAGCTTTGGTGAGATTAAGTTACACTTGCCAATCTTTGCACCACATACGATATTTGTTTTTCTAAAGAAGAACGTAGTATTTTATAGTCAGTGGAACTCTTTATTTTATGAACAAGAACACAATCGTCAGCAAACATTCGCAACTTGGCAAGAACTCCGGTCTGACTAACATTAATGAATATTAAAAACAATAGTGGCCCAAGCAATGATCCCTGTAGGACACCCGAAGAGACATGAACAAATGATGAGCGAGCGGTGTTCAACTGCACATATTGTCGCCGTTGAGAGAGATAATCTTGGATCCAGTTTAATATTTGATCGTTGTTTAAAATTGTGCTGAGCTTGTTTAACAGCCTTATGTAGGACATGCGATCGAAAGCTTTCGAAATGTCTAAATAAATTACGTCTCTCTGTCCCCGTTCGTTAAATACTGGGGCGAACTCGTGAACAGCTTCAACTAGTTTCGTGATTGTGGTCACTTTCTTGCGAAATCTATGCTGAATCCTGGTAAAAAATGTTTAGACTCGAGGTAGGACGTTACGTTCTTGGACACCACATGTTCTAGAATTTCACTACACGTGCTCAGAAGAGAAACAGGTCGAGAATTGGAAATAGGTTTAGCCACCCAATTTAGGTGCCGGTATTACTTTGGCAACATTTCTCCTCGCAGGGACAGTGGCGGTACTTACTGAACATCGGAAAATGACAACCGAGTATTTAGCACACCACTTGGCTTACCTTTTCAAAAATTTGTTACAAATACAGTCCGGGCCTAGTACCCTTATAACATTGATATTCAAAAGGATATTTAAGATGCCCTATTCCGAAATAACGATATCAGGTAAGAAATTTCTGTTAGGAGTGTAGTCGACTGCCGGCTCGAAAACATGACCTAGCCCATCATCTACGGTAAAAACAGACTTTCAATGATCATTGAAGGCACTAGCCATTGAACCAGGGTCATCAACGCTCTGGCCGTCAACAGTAACTTCATTCACAATATGCCTCGTCAGCGACAAGTAGCGCCAAAACTTCTTAGGTGAAGCTTGAAAGAAATCAGTCAAAGTTACGTTAAAATACCCATATATTTCTTTTCTGATTTTTTCTTTCAGTTCACTATTTATATTATAAATGAGGATCGCATCTCGCTTTCGTTTTCTTAGCCCAGAAAGCCTACGGCGCACCTGGATAATGTCTCTGGTTATCCATGAGTTCTGTTTATTCTCCCTTTTCGGCACGAATTTATTAATGTACTCAATAGCAAGCCTTTAAAAAAGTTCCATAGGAAATTGACATCTGGTTCTGGCTTGAGAGATGCGATTGAGAGCTCAGAAAACAAAAAAAAAAGACAAGGAATCAATAATACCAGTATCATCTGCCCTAGAAAAGTAATAGTATTTTTTGTCGTTTTTTTAACAGTTTTTGTAGCTGATAAAGTAAGATATACCATTTTATGATCCGAAATTCCTTCTAAAATATCAACATCCTTCACTGTTTCCACCAAATTCTGAGAAAGAGAAACTAAGTCAAGGATCGAATCCCTTCTATCTGACACTCTCGTTGGTGAGTTTACTATCTGAACGAGATCATGAGATAATGTTAAATCAATCAACGAATGTCAGATACTGCAGAATGGCTGTGTGCTCTCCCACTCCATATTAGGGAGATTAAAATCTCCACCTAAGATAATCCTTGAACTTGAGTGTACGTTTTTTAAAAGGTACTGATTTACGTCCGCAAAGGAATTGTCGTTAGCAGGTGGACGATAAAAAGTACCGACAATAACGGAAGTAGAATAAATACTAACACGAACCCACAACTAACATTGCGCTCCAATCGGTTTTGGAGTACAAGTACCTGGATGTTTATATCAAGTTCGACCATACATTGAAGTCGCATGTAAATTACGTTACTAACAACGCTACTGGAAAACAACTTGTTCATTGGCACCCCAATCATTAAAACGTATGCTTTGCAAAACACTAGTTATACCAGAACTAGAGTACACGGTTGCTATTTGGGATCCTGGTCAGAGTTTACTAATTGCATCATTATAGCCATACAGAGTAGATCGTTTCGTTTCCTTTATTCAAATTATAATCGAACATCAAGTGTTTACTTGATGAAAGCAAATCTTTCGCTTCCAGATTTATCAATTTGCAGAAAAATCATTCGTGTATGCTTATTCCATACAATATACTACGCAAATGTTACACTACATGAAGGGCTCACTGCAGTTCCTTTTTAAGTCTCATCACGGCTTGATCATCAGCATAAATATTTAATTCCTAACACCAATGCCAATTATATTTATCGATCGTTTATTTCATGCATATTTATCGACTGAAACCACCTTCCAGTCACAATTGCTTCAGTTACTGACAGTGTTCTCTTTAAGAAGGCGTTAGATGGTTTGTTCACCTGATTTCATTTTTTTCGTGTCAATGTAGTTTCCACTTGCGTACTCACTGCTATCCTTTGTTTTTCCCACTCCCACTCTGTAACGCTTATGCGATGAGAGTAAAATAAATTAAATTAAATGAACCGTGTGGCAGTGCCGCATGTCGTTGTGGACATGGGCTACAACTTATGTGCCGCTACTTTGCCTTGGAAGATAATCAAAATTTTAGCAGTATGTTATATCCTAAGAGACGTTCCAGATAGGCTATCTACGCTTGATGGGCTGGTCGCGTTAAGATAATTTTAATTAATCAATTTTGAATCAAGATCCACTAGTGTGCCTTAATATTTTTTTGCCTGCATGAGTCTTTTGAACACACAAAAAAGCTTTCCGGCAATAAAAAAAAAATCGCGTATATTGCTGCGTGCGTGACAAAGTTGGCATTCGCACCCGGCTGGAAGGCAAAGGAGCTGGTTTCGAGCAACCCGACTGAAATGGTATAGACCATCTTCGGCTGTCATTCTGTATTCTGGTAAGAACACTCCTGAACGTATTGCGTGTGCAAAAGCTGGGGTAGCGAGCTGCTTTGAGTAAACCGTCCTTCCAGCGCTGATGCAGAATCTACGTTTCTCCACCAATTTAGGTACAGGCCCAAGCTCGTCCTATTAAACGTGTCTTTTTAGTTTTTATGTGAATTCAAAGTTTTATTTGTGACAATATTCTACTTCCAAAGTTGTGTTGAACGCCAATGAAATCCTGGGCCACCCTCCAAGCTCTCGCTTGATGCATGTCCTCATTTGACGAACTCGCTCTTTATGCACCAGGTGACCAAAGAGCATGACGCAGAAAAGGGGATTACCGCGACAGCCTCACTAAATAGCTCCTAATCAAAGACGCTTGAAAGAGCGGTTGCCCCGTTCAATACTATGCTTACAGGGCAGTCAATATTCTAGGCACACTATCGCGGCTTTAAACTTTACTTTGGCGTATCGAGCGTTTGCGTTGTTAGGGTTTCTTTCGCACTAAGAGTAGGCTAGTTAGCAATTGATACTTTTTTCTTCCCTGTCTGCTTAAAGGAGATCAAAGTATAAAAATAAGGTTTCTTGTACCCGATCTCCTCCAAAACAGCGGCTTGCAGATCCAAGCTCCGAAGCTTCGGCCGTCACTAGGAAAGAACTGAACATGTAAGATGAAGTGTAGGAAGTGTTATAAACTTTCGGTGCACGAGAACGCTGCCCAAGCCGTCGTCATAAAACAGCGGCTTCCAAGAGGAAGCATTTCGTCGATGCTCTTTATTCGTGCGAATTCAGAAGGCCTCGGCTGTCGACTGGGGCTCGGCATTACGTTGCCTCCTAAGATCATTGCAACCCCCGTCCCAGCCAGAGTCCTTTTTCACAACCCCTTAGTTATAAATCTTGGGATTGCGAGATTTATTTCCAGTCGCTGGTTGTCTTTTTTGCGATACTGACGCCTCGCATTGCGAAATCGCATCTCGCCTCGCTCCGAATAATTGATAGCGAGTTACGATCGCCACGGCATGTCTTTCGGCTTTTCTGCTTTTTCGCGCAAGGTGAAGTCGGCAATCTGCCGCCGCTGTCCGCCGACTCGCCGACGGATCGCCACAGGAATGGAGAGAGATGCCGGCCATAAAGGCATCAGCGTTCTCGCGCCACCAAGGCGCCCGAATCTTCCGTTTTTATTTTTATTTCCTACGACCGTTTTAGCAGTTTGTTGTTCAGCGAAGCCGCCTTTCGCCTAGTACTTGCCTGGCTACCCGAACTGTCTAAGCGTTTGTCCTTTGTTTTTATTTGAAAGTAAATTTAATCGCAGTTAATTAGTTCCGCCCTAAGTTTAGTCTAAACAGTTTTGGTTTAGTGTCATATGAAAATGGGTTACCATTAAATTAAGAATTTCATCCTGACGTCTTTTTCACCGCGTCCTTTTACAACATTAGCGGCTAGCCTTGTTCATACTAAGTGAAGCCTTTCAAACGTGAGCCTCCCGCGGCCCGTATTAAACGTTGCTTTCTATAACCCAGCTATGAAGTTGTGTGCCACAGAGTATCGTGTGCAGGAGGACGACATAATAATGTTGACGCACCTTACAATTCCGAACCTAAAGCAAGTTCCACAACCGTCCCGGTTTTTTTAAGGCTGTAACTGGATGAGGATCTCAAAAAGTGGAGTGCAGCGGCCGAGGATGTATGGCTACTGGAGAGCTATGTGGGCAGCAACTCCGGAGCACGTCAGCCATGTGGTTGGAAGAGCAGTATACGAAGTATCACGTCCGTCAGGAGGAGCGAGAGGGAGACGACAACTAGACAGAATGGTCGGATCATAATAGATTTAATATTTTCACTAAAGGAAGATAGGAACACGTACAAATGAAAGCAACGAGAAATAGTAAGATTATTAAAAGGACACATTTAAGAAATTTAGCAACATGATAGCGAAGTTACAGTCAATCCTACTTCGCTTCACATCCAGGGGATCCCAGAATATCGGCTACTTGCTTCATTTCTTGACAGATGCGCGGAAACAGACAAATAACAATAAATTCTACCCGATCCAAATCAAATAACGCTAAGTCATTTTTGAAATATTAAGATACTTTATATATAGAGGTCCGGAAAGGTTTCAGTACCCTACGGCTGATTTCGTAGGTTCCTTGAAAAATATTACAATTTCCTATAATGACTCCCATGGAAATCTTTGTTCCATTTTAGTTCGGTTACATTTATGAAACAACCAGTCGGTAATTCACAAAGTTCCAGGAAGTATATAAAGCAGAGGTTATACGCTATCAGATTTCGTATCCATCTAACCTATAAGTGAATTCCTCTAGGTTCCCTTAGAGATGACTAATTAAATCTTCATCCCTCGGCCTACACACGTATCTTTAATGCAGCCTGACAAATACTACAGAAATATTCCTTTACATTTATGTAAACGTTTTCGCGAGCTCATTACTTTGCCACTCTGGTACAATCTTGAGTGTTCAAAGATTTCTCGGGCTGATATGTGCCCCACGCGCGGAAGCCACAAACGACTTCACAGACCCTCACTAGAAAGGTAAGCATATCGTCAACAACCTAATTAAGGGTATTCGGAATGAGAAAAGGAGAGTGTTATTGCGCGTGGCTAGGACAGTCCATTCATTCAATTCACAGAAAAATAATAATGGTCTATGGCAATTGGGTGATGAAGTATTGCAGCTAAGGCAGGTGATTCTAGGGTACAATTACTCACTTCATCATACATACTATAGACCTGGTTTGAAGGAAAAAAGCACAAGTCAGGCGTGTACGACGCAATGGCAAGCATCTACGTCCCTGGCAGGTATTAAGCCTGCCTGTTAACATGTCTGCAATCTGTTTTAAACAAGTGGCACAGAATGCAACCTATCTCCGTCAAGAAGTTCGCGATATATAAAATTCTAAGACTGCAATGACGTAATACGTACCAGGAACGTTTCGAGAGGACCTGTCAGTGAAGTTGAGTTTAGTTGGTCTGGTGGGCGTGTGTTGCAAATGGTGCACTTTCTTTCATATATATCATTTTCACATTTCAGCATGCAGTCCGAGGAATGCGTGGTTTTGCAATTCAAGCTGCTGTTTCAATTGCCTGGGCACCAAGGAGGAGATAAGAAAGAAGCACGAGGGAGAGGGAAGCATTGCGTATTCACCTGGTTGTTCAGATAAGTGGCGCTGAAGGGGCTCACTTATCTGAACGAAAGAATCTCGTGCCGACAAAGCAAACCACCGAGTTTATTTAATTTTTTTTTTAAAAAGCGCGTCTCCGCCAGGAACTTCCAGGATTCAGCGTATGGGGACTGCAACAATTAAAATGTGTACCCAAGGAGGTGTACTACATGAGTTCCCTAAAAATTTGCGAGATTCGCCCTTGTTGTTGAGATAAAAAGAACAGAAGGTAGTTTCTTCGAAAGAATCCCGTTCCGAAAAAGCGAAGCTTTGAGCTTATTGTGGAAGCCCACCGCCGTAGTAACTTGCAGGATTCGACGTATGCGTGCTACAACAACTGAAATATGTACCCAAGTAGGGGTACTACACGATTTTCCGAGAGCTTTGCGAGTTTCACCCTGGTTGTTGATTATTTATTTAGGCGTCTACTTCGAAAGTATTCCTTTCCAGAAAAGAGAACCTACGAGATCGTTTAGGGGAGTACGGCCTCCACCAGGAAGCTGCACGTTCAACGCATGTGGCCTAGAACAATTAAAATAATGACACAAGTAGGTGTACTACATGACTTTCCGAACGTTTGGCGAGATTCACCCTGGTTGTTTAGATAAGAAGCCCGAAAGGCGGCTACTTCGAAAAAATCCCGTTCCGAAAGAGTGAAGCAGCGAGTTTTTTGGGCAAGTGTGCTTCCGCCATGAACATGCAGTTGTTCCATAATGTGAGTTGTCCATAATGACGAGACCAAAATGCATGTATTTTCCAGTTTGTGCCCAAAAATGTTATCCATATAGCGGGGTATTCATATTAACTAGGTCCATATTAACAAGACATGACTGTACTAGAAGATTTCCCGGGAGCTTTGCGAGATTCGTCCTGTTGATGAGATGAGAGGCACGGCCCGGACGGTACTTCAAGGACCAAAGGTGGTGTGGACTTCTCAACATCAGAGAGTTCTGCCGTGGATGGCCGATCGGCCAGAAGTCCTTTCCGGCGCCCCCCAACTACAACAACACCCGAGCCAAGAAAACCGGTAATAATCATCACCGCGGTACGAAGAACTGAACCCACAGCTATGTCCATCGAGCCGCCTATGACAACTACTATGCCCGGCTCTCCAGCCGCCGCGCTCGTAGATGCTAGTACGAGAATATCCCATATTGGAGATGTGATATTCGAGGTTTGCAAAGGGAAAAAAAATAACTTCTGGAAAGAAGGTGTAAACTTGCAGGTAGCGTTGGGATCTGTACTGCCTGCTTCAGGCACAGTGAGATTGCGAATTACTTTCACACAAGAAACGAAGGCAACGGTGTGTGTATCCGCCGGGATTACCAGTAGGTAGTACCCATCATCCTTGGTCGAGATTTCGTCGTGGCGGATGGCGTTACATAAGACATTACTCGAACTGCCTATCGGTGGGAAAACGACACTGTACTAACGCCATTTACCACGCGAGAGTACTGCATTCCTGGGGACGCGATTTCGTTGAACTTTGCCGGACGGGTGTTTTGATCCCGGACTGTGCTAACAAGGCGGTGGAAAAGTGTCCCGGTAGCAGCTCCCAGAAAAAGCAGCTCAAGCACCTATTGAAGCCCTCCTTGCCGATGCTCAGGTAAAGACCTGGGAGAGCCGATCTCCTACGGCACCGAATCGAATCCGAGGATGCACCCTCCCGGAGGTGCAATGCGAGACCCATAAGTGGTCACAAGCTTGAACTTCTTGAAGCGGCGCTCACGGAAATGATCGACACATGCACAGTGCTTGGGTAAAAATGTTCATGGACTTCGCTGGTGGTTTTTGTTCGAAAAAAGGATGGCAGAGTGAGGCTTTATGTTGATTGCAGGCGCCTATACGAAGTATTAGTCGAAGACAGTTACCCGTTCCCCAGTATTTTCTCTATAATGCACTCCCTTGGAAACGCGACTGTTTTCACAACCCTCGACTGCAGCCGCGGATTCCTTCAAATCGAAGTTTACACTGCTGGAACACCGAAGACTGCATTCATTTGGCACAGGGGGTTGCCTGAATTCACTCGCCTTTCCATTGGTTTGTACAACACCCTCGACAGCTTTCAGCGCCTAATGACCGTTTTCCTCGGTGACACCAAGTACAAGTTTGCAGTTTGCAATTGCCTACATGAATGACATAGTTGTGTTTTCACAAACATTCAAAGAACATCTCGGGCACCTTCGCATCATTCTCGAATGAAAGCGTTAGGTAGGCCTTACCATTCATCGAAATGAACTTCAGTTGGCATCGCCTGTAATCAACCCTCTAGGCTTTGTTGTAGAAGGCGGCAAGTTGCACCTGAATGAATATAAGTTGCGCACAATAATGGAGAATCCACCCTCCCACAAGCTCAACAGCCTGCAGAGGTATTTCGGGATGATTGCATTTTATAGATATTTCATTCCGCAATGTGCCGAGATAACGGAATATCTCAATACATTGCTGTGCAAAAACAGAACAAAACAAACAAAAAGTGATGTAGGGTGCAACGGAAACAAACTGCAGTCGCGCGTCTTTCAAGAGCGGTGACCGAAAACGCGTGTCTGAATTTGCCCGACTTGAATCGTCCGTTCATCTTGCAGAACGGTGCAAGCGATTACTGGCCGAGAGCCGTCATTTGCAGGAACATGACAGCGGCCTTCGACCGGTGGCCTTCACCAGACACACGCTCACCGAATCCCAGCTATTCAACGACTCAAAAAGAATGTTTTCCAAATATTTTCGCGCTTCAGAAGTTTGACATGTACCATGACAGAGCTTCTTTTTGCATTGAAACTGACCACAGGGCTCTTTCTTGGCTCAAAGGGTTTCAAAACCCTCAAAAACGACGCGCTCGATGGGATCTTGTGTTTCAGCGCTACAAGTACTCTATCGAGTACAAGCGCGGAGTGACTAACCACGTTGCAGATGCGTTGTCCCGAGCCCCACTTCCCGCCAAGAAATACTAGTGGATCCCGACTTGCTGGCACTGGCCAATGTGGGGCCGTCACACCGGATTCGTGGTGGGGAACCCTGGTGAGCAGAGAGGAGCTCCGGGAGTCCGGTGGGCCGGTGGACTTTCTCTGAAGATTACAAACCGGCTGGCAGAAGAAAGCACAGCCGACACCGGGAGTCCCAGTGATAGTTACTCCTGCTTGCTGGGCGGCGACGGCATCTTGCTGCGGAAAATCTCCCAGGTTCACGATATCTCCTGCGATCCCCCATTCTGGACTGTAATACCTCGTAAGCTGCGTAAGGCATTCACAAAATATATGCATGATTCAGCGCTGCCAGGCCACACCAGTGGGAGCAAAACTTTCGAAAAGTTGTCCTAAATCGCAGCGTGGCCAGGCATGAGGTAGGATGTATGAGGTGCGCATCTAGACGGACGGTATATCGGAAAGCCAAACCACCAGGTGGAAAACCACCAGGTTTTATGCAGTCGGTCGAAAGCAAGTACCCCTGGGAGTGTGTTGCCTGTGACATTGTCGGTCATTTTCCATCTAGTCCACGTGGAAATCAATAATTGCTAGGGGTGACCGACCACTCCACTAAGGGGCTCGAAATGTTTCTTTCGCGCAAGATACACCCTAGAAAAATCTGGGACTGACTTCTAGGGAAGTTCGCACGCTTTGGCTATGCTGTAAACGGACTTCGCTGAGACATCCTCCGGTAAATATCACGGAAAGAGGCAACCGAAACCTGAAGCTGATACTTGTAGCGCTTACAGAGCGGCACAAAGACTGGGACGCAAAAACTGGTGGAAATGGTATTCGCTGCCCGAACGACGACCGATCGATTAACGGGTTCTACTCCGGCTTATTTTATCCTTGGGAAAGAGCTCGCTTTTTCCATGGGAAATGGCCTTCTTCGCGCAAATATAGGAAACATGCAGCGCACCACTACACAGTTCGCAGAGAATCCCTCAAACGCTTCACGAAGAACTTGTGGGAAGCTTGAGTCGTCTTGATACTGCAGCAGGCCTATCAGCACAACAAGGGGAAGCGAAATTTGCATTTCAAGGTATGAAATCTTGTGCTTAGGCAAACTCATCCGCTGAGTGTTGCTGCTGGAGGCTTCACTGCCTCTTTAGCAAAGAGATGGGATGTTCCCTACCATGTTTCCAAGAAGCTCTCCAAATTATCTCACGAGCTGGTGCATTGCGAATCTGGTGAAGTCTGCGGGTCCATTCATGTCGCCGAGCTAAAAGCGTTCTATGAACCTGAAGAGGTAGATGCGTCGCATAATCCGACATAAAAACTTTCTATGAACCCGAAGAGGTAAATCTATCGCAGGTTCAAGATGGCACCGATCCAGATCATCTGTCGGAAGATTCCACACCGTCTCTGCCAAGATACAACCTGCGACGGCGGTAAAGACGACGAAAGGAGCCCGAGCTTAAGTCTATATTCATGCTCCCTTCGGTGTTCTTTTGGGATGGAGGGGGGGGGGGGGGGGGCGAGGAGGGGAAAGAGAAAGTAGCCGTGCTCCCGTATTGCAAAGTTAGGCAGGCTTCGTTTTCGGGTGCGGCCCCTTATTTTTGCCGCGCCATGGCCTCATTCTTTTCCTTTTTTTACTTCTAGAGCAGATAAAAAAAATAAGGAATAGAGTTTAACAGTATCACAAACATACAAATATGAGAAAAAAATTAGCAAAGAATAGTAAAGATACGTTCAGCTTGCATACAAATATTTTGAAAACTGATATTCTCTAAGATAAGTATCGTGCACATAATTAAAAACTTAAAATGTATTGAAATAATGTAACATAAAATGAGAGTAACATTCGTTCAGTTTGCTTTCGCGTATTTAAAAGGTTCATGAAACGATTTCTCTAACATTAGCTTAAGACTACATAGATTCACTCCCTAACGTTTATAACTGAATAAACTTGCATTAGTTTTGTTTTGTAGGCAATGGAAGTCACCAAAACATTCGTGAAATCTGAACATTGTTCATCCCCTCATTTCGGTGGCAGAACACGCAGCCACGTGGCCTGGTGGCTATCACATGCCACCCCCGTTAATCATACCCACGCGCTGTGGTTGGCAAAGCACAAAACACGTGAAGAGCTCCAGGCAGGCACGTGGCCAGGGGGAGGCGCCCCCCCCCCCCCGAAATCTTCTATTTTGCTGGGACCTCCTCTCCCCCCTCCCCTCAGACAGCATTTTGTCAAGGGCGCCCCCCCCCCCCCCCCCAAACCAAAATGCGGGCTACGTGCCTCGCTCCAGGTTGTGTTACAGTTCTGCTATTCTCACCATCGCACTGGTTGGACAGAAGCCACTACCCGAGTGCCCGCCGAGGCATTGATTGTTAAGAGCCGAAGTCGAGTGCTCACGCACTTCTCGTGTCCTCTCGATGAACCGCTCTCGACTGTCGCCAGGCGGGTGGTTTCGATCCCACAATTATGTCATCTCGCTATGAGAAGGCGCTACTGAAAGCAATAACACCCTTTTATTCCCACAACTTCCCTGCGACGAAGAAGCTTCTGAATCTGTGGCGGTCTGTGCGAGTATACTTGGGCCAGAATAGGATCAGGACGCCACCGGAAAGAGATGAACGTTGCAACACTATCTTGTTTCATGACCCCTTTAAACGTCTACATTTCCTAAATAAAAATCGTTCATATATTTTTTATTTGCGCAATTAAATTCATTTCCATTGTTTCTAAACGCTTTAAAAGATGGATGGATGGATGGATGGATGGTAATGACTATACCCTTTGCGACGGGCGGCAGCTTGCGCCACCAAGCCTAACAATTCGTCATCCCTTCTTATTTTCTTTTTGATAAATTTGTATAAATATTGTTATAACACAACCCCCCTTTTTTTAGTGATTCCAGCGCTTACTTTTACCTGCAGTTTTTTACCTCTCCCTAGATCTTTTCCACCAATCAATCAAATTTCCTCCAAGATAGAGGAGTGTATACTTAGTATTGTACGGAACGGCGTTCCAAGAAACGGCGTTCCTGAAACGCGTTCCTGGAACGCGTTCTTTTAAGGAGAAAAGATGGAACACCGATGTTCTATCTTGCATCGGTGGAACTAGAACGGGAACTCGTTACGTATTTACGAAAAAGCGAAAGGAACGGCGTCCCCCTTTTTTCGTGCAGTGAGGTAATTTTTGCTTTGTTTTTTCTAAGGGGGAAACATTGAATAGTATAAAAACAATATTATTTTTATAAAAACCAGGGTCTTTCTAACGTTTTTGTTACTTATTTTAGTGTTTAATTTGTGGGGTCAACGATTGGTAACAGTTGGGTGCAAGTGAGCTAGAGGATATTGAATCTTTTTTTTCAGTGCCCGAGACCGCAGCACAAAAAAACAAAATTTTATTTGAAGGAAAAAACACAAAAAGAGGAACGTCTCAAACTCAGCTACATTTTTTGCTTCCACGAATCTTTACACAACCAGAAATCTAAGGCCGACTCCAGCCATCACTGAACTTCCACAAAGAAGCCTGCAGTTGCAAGAAAAGATCAGGGTACCAGACACTGAAAGCACCCTCGTAGATCAATCATTGGTCACTTAAAAAGATACGAAAATATTAAACTTCATGCCCTCCCACCCTCGAACTGAACAACGAATCCGACCTTCACGAAAAAGGACTGGCAGTTTTCACGACTGACCTTCCAAAAGCCCTACCTCTTCACCATTTGCTCGTCTTGCGGGCAGCAACATCGAGAAGCAAATGTTAAGTTAAAACAGGGGACTTAGATTGAAACGTGCGAGGTTGTTGTAAAATGCTCATGTGTCGTGCGATGTGGGATACCCCTTTAATATTTAAACTCGCCTTTCTATCCCGGATAACAGTGGATTTGGTTTGTCGGAATCGCCCACCACGAACAGGAATAGGGTAAAACGCTGAGATATTTAAAGGTGAATATATCAACAAATGGAACCTTGTTCCCGGTTGTTTCATTCTTCTAGTGTTCTTCCATAACGACATTCAAATTTGTATGTGGCCATTTTATGTGGCATATATAAATAAACTTCGTTTCATGTAACTAAATACAGCAATTAGCAAAATACAAAAGTGACGTATATGTGATGATACGTTTCACTTTTTAAACGGTAACGGAAACGAGTTCCTTTCTCACAGATGGAGCTTGTTACGGGGACGCGTTCCAAAACTAAGAAGGAACGAGAAACGAGCCTTCGTTCCTCTTTTCCAGGAACGTGTACAACACTGCGTATACCTCAGCATTTAAAGTCCGAAGTTTGTTGTGGCACAATTCCGAAGTTTTTCGCTATTAACGGCATTACGAGGTGGCTTGTAGCACACCAAGGTAAAGCAAAACCGGCGAATAGCGTCACAACGTGAGACAGCAATCAATATATAGCCTAAAGTGCCAGATAGAGCTACACCAAACCCCATATCTTCCGTTACCGCATGGGGTAACGGAAGCCATTCACGCACCCCCACAAAGAAACAAAACCCATGGAAATCTTCCCATTAAAGCATGTTCGTGACACACTTCACTCTTGATAAAGCGTCAGCTTGTCTTAATCATTCTCATGAACCATGAGAACACAAGCGTGTGTCGTGTGTGGAATGAATCTGAAACCACCCAAAGCTCCCCGTAACCAGGCGTGGCAAATTATGACGCATGCCTTATTTACACACGACATATTCTCTGGTCCCCAGATTCATCAGAATAATCAAATCGATTTTCTTTTTTTCATGGTGAAAGGAGTATGCGAATTTCTAACAAATGTCCTACATGGGTCGCTCAACGGCAAAACCAGGAGCTGTTCTTCGAAAGGTTGACCCAGTCAGGCTTCTTGTTCTGCTTTTTTTAGAATGGGATATGGTACATTGCTTTGTCCAAATGCCAGGAGTGTGACAGCATAACTGATTTGCTAGACAGGCTTCTTTTGGGATGTCAGTTGAGATTAAATAATCACGCAACTGAAGTTATCCAAAGATCGTAGGCCTTCTGCAAAATTTCGAAGCATGCATATTATAGGATGCAATAAAAACGGCTATAAAACTTTGCTTAGTGTTCTTGCTCCAGCGACAACTTTGTATAACTACTGGAATTAATGAGTAGTCTAAGGAGAGACGATATAAAAATACAAGCGTGCCTGTCCTTAACGGACATAACATTTGCTTTCTATGCTGCACTGTAGTGCGTACTAAGTGTCTTCCCTATTGGTTTTTGGGACCCAATAGTTGGCTTGGTAGCTTTCTGGGCTTATGAATCGACTTCGATATTACTACGATTTCGCTTTCCTGCTAGATTAGGAAATAGCATTAAAACGTATAAGAGTTTTTGATTAAGATGAGAGTTCAGATATCGGTGAGGAAAACCAGGAAACTGGTAGACTTAGAAAGTTATGTGGTACACTACAAACTTTAAAGCACGAGCCGTCTTTCCAAACCGTGAAATTCAGTTGTGGTGGAAAATATCCCCGAACGTCAGGCTATTTTTCTACCAGAAACGTGAGGTCAAAACGGTTGAAGGTTCCACTGAGGTATGAACAAAAGACCGGTGTTTCCATTTGTCTGATAGCTTACGTCGTGTTTGCTACAATTACATATCATAACCCTCCGCATTTAGAACGTGGGCGTATGTGGTGATCGACAGCTCGAACAATACTCGGATTGACGATTCGCTCCAGCGGGCTGAACACATATATAGAAATAAAAGCGTGCATGTAGCAATGAACTAATCTTACAGACGTGTGCTTGCAATCAGCAGACCTCCCAAGTTTAAAGAAACAATAAGTATCCCCGATCTCAATGTCATCGTGAACGTTCTCGAGCTTGATCACAATGATGTGTGGATGGGTTTGCAAGCCCGAGATTTGCAGACACTGCAGTTATGTTTTCATTTACGCTACTCAAACTGAAGAGCGTAACCTTAAGTAAGGGCTTTACTTTGACATAGCTTCTTAATTCTGCAGTGGAATGCAAGAAATCTCAGATTTTAGCATGCCTAGCATTTCGTATGAGGCCTGCTCGCCCCCTTTAGCTTTCCGAAGGCCCCAGCATGGGTTGGCCTTCTACGACAACTGGCTAAGTCAAGCTTCTCCGCCTCTTCATTATCTCTTCTAAATTTCTTTCTCTCAATCGTGTTTCGGAATAAAAATTTATTCTTTTTGTTTTCGTTGGTAGGTGCACAAAACAGACTACAATTGCGGCCATTTGTTCAGAACACACGTATGATATGGTTGTTGCAGCCTAAATATCAAATGTAAGGTCAAACATAAGTCCTCTAGTTTTCAGCCCCGCGTTGCCAGGTGGTAAAATTCGCCACGAGATTTTTTGAAATCTTCGAGCCTTCGATGTCCTCGTTGGTTTACTACTAACAGTATAAATTATGGTAACATCTAAGGCAAAATGCTTAAGGCCCCCAAGTGACCGAAGTGATCCAGTGACCCATGTAAATAAAAAAATTCCGATGTCGCAATATTTATTTATCTATTTATTTAATCCTTTGTGCCTCAAAACGACCGAAGTTCTTTTTTATGAGTACTTAAGTACAAATTATAGCATACTCACAAGTAGATATACTTTCATAAAAAAAAGCATACATCCACGCATACAATCCTTTAGAAAAGGTATAAAACGATGTGGTAGCTGTGTACAAGAAGCGATAACTTCTCGCCTAAAAGATAGATAATTAACAAAAATATACACAAAGTTCGTGGACATGTTATTAAAAGAAAGTTCCATATGTGTAATGTGACATATCTTCTCCTCTTGAAGAGGTCAAAACGGACAGGCATGTATACTAACACGGAACGGTGCGTTGCAATTCACAGACTATACCATTGCCGGCTGCGAATAGCTGAGTATGCAGTGTGCTCAACTCCCACGCCTCTGGCTTGGGTTTGATCCCCGCCAGCGCTTGTTCATTTTATCTTTCTTTGGTTTTCTTGACTGTAATATTCCAGATATCTTGAGAATCTTGTTGTTTGTTCGAACTCGGAAACTTCTAGATATCCAAGCATTTACAATTAGAGTTTCGCATTGCTGCTTTTGTCAGCCGTCCTTCCGCCGCCGTCTTTGTTACATTATCTTTCTCTTTATAAGTTTCCGCATTAAACGTTCCATTTAAGTTCTATTACTCAAGTTTGTTTTTATTCGTGACATTTTGGTGCAGGTGCGAGGCAACGCAATGTGTGCCCACAATGCGTACCACCTGTGAACAAGATAACTCCGGAGACGACAACCGTGAAGGCGATTCATATTAAAAATTGCGCAAAAAAGACGGGACAAAAAGACGAAGAAGCATACAGGACAAGCGCTTGTCCTGTGTGCTTGTTCGTCTTTTAGTCTCTTCTTTCTTGCGCTATTTTTAATGTGAATGTCCATTACCAACTTGCCCAGCAGACCAAGCTTTTACGTGAAGGCGACGTTTCCGAAAACAATGGCATATCGTTTAGTGCGCCAAAATAAAAGTTGAACACGAGAGTAGAAAGCCCAGAGCCTGCTTCTAAGTAAGAAAATGAGAAAATATAGCCGATTATTTTGTGCCTCGTTTCCTTCGAAAGCTCTCCACCTTTTCTTTGTGATGGATCGGCGGTTCTCAAGCACGTCAGCCAACCCCGGCTCATGATTTGGGAACGAGCACTGCTCAACTCGGACGTATGCGCTCGTCAACAATCAATCAGTCGACGAATATCTCAATTCGCGTTCGTGACCAGTGACGACACTGATCATCACTTGAGAATGACAAGTTCCATAGGGAGCTTAAAGAAACCCTTAAACGAAAAAAAAAAAAGTTTTAAACAATCTAATTTGGACATTCGTGACAATATTTACGGCGAGAAAATTATTGAAAGTGATGGATGAAGAAGAAAAAAACATTTAACACTGGGACAACACAACCACATCTTTCAAAAGTAGTCCCAGTGTTAAATGTTTATTCTTTCTTCATCCATCACTTGAACCAACACGCTCTTCTCCCAAGCAATTATTTGAAAATCTGCGCGCAAACTCCATGACGTCACGGAATGGTCATTCACTCTTTCTACCTCATCGTGAAGGCTAAGCCGATCCACCTCTCTTCCACGCGCCCGAAGTGCCGAGAGTGAAAACAGGTGGAAAGGAGGTGACTTGAGACTAAATCGCGCCTCGCACCCTTAATATTGCTCGAAAAATATTTTTTCGCGTAAAATACTTTTTTTTTGGCACGCGTGTCCCAACCAGACTGTTAAAGAAAATATTTTTCTTTCAGGGGTCCTTTAAAATGCATGGTGGAAACTTGGAGACATCGCCTCCGCTGCCCAAGCACGTCAGGACCAGGTGATTTCTTTTTTCACTTACGAGTTGAGGAATAAAGCCAAGGAGGAAGAAGTTTAAAAATAAATTCATGGTCTCTTTAAAAAAGTCACTTTGGAGAACGTTGAGCACGTTGAACTCTGCATATGTAACTGAACCTGACTAGAATAATTTACGTTCTTAAACTATATATTTGAATACGAACGTATGATTTATTTTAGCCGTTTTAACATATGTTTCATTAGCCAAATTCTATGAGAAAGCATTCACGAAGAACTCTCACGACAGACCGTCACCCAGAACTGTGACGTCGCCAAGACTTGACTTCAAGTAACAAGATGACGTCACGTGACGTCATGTAAAATGTTGACGTCACGGTGTCAGCTGACGTTACGACGTCGCACGACGTCGAGGTGGCACGTGACCCCAGTGTGTCGCGTCACGTCCCCACTGTCTTCGGCGTCGTAATGTCACTTGAAACTATGACGTCAGAGTTCAATCACGTGACATGTTGACGTCACAGTATCGTGTAGCGTCGTTACGTCTTGTGACCGAATGCTATGACATCTTATTGTGGCGTGACATCATGATGTCACCCTGTCAAGTGACCTCCGGTTTCAAGCGACGTCATCACACCCCGTGACTCGATGATTTAACGTCACACCGTGAGGTCGCGTGATGCCGTTACGTGACACGCTGATGTTAGGCGGCGCTGTTACGTCATAGAGCTCGGTCACGGATCATCATAAAGTCAAGTGATTGATGACGCAACGTCATATCACGTGAAACTCTGACTCACAGTCACGTGACGTCACGTGCATCATTGGATCATATGATCCTATGATGTCAGTATGTGAAATGACGCCATGATGTCACTCGAAATTATGGCGTCAAGTGACATTATGACATCCTGTGACGCCAAAAGGTCACGTGGCATTATATTATCTGACACCGTAAGTCCACGTTACACCATAAAAGCGCGTGACGCCCACTTATATTACCTGATGACATTGCACGAGATCATATAAACATACCATGTGCCTAGCTTATTCACAACACACTCTTTGATTCCAAATCTTAGTCAGCATGATCAAGCTAGTGATCTATTGTTTTGTTGAGGCTCCGGGTCAGTTGGAATGTAAAGATCTTTCAATGAGAGTTTAGTCTCGCGACCTCTTTCTGATCTGACAAAGCTGTTTCAGACGTTTCGCGATTCCAATTAGTGGCCACATGGTGCCAAGCGGGCGCCTCTTTTTTGTTCTTTTTTAAGCCGTTGGAATTTTCCAATAAAATATTTAAGGAGTATTTTCCGAAGTTGAATATCTAGGAACCGTGTCTTCTGAAACTTCAACAAAAGTCAGCTCCCTTAACTTTGTGTAGAAAATAAAGGTGTGCTTCGATACTCTGACGTGGGGCTCCTCTCGAGTACTTTATTTATATGTGGAGCACGTTGGCTTAGTGAGTGACC
Source organism: Ixodes persulcatus (assembly GCA_013358835.2). Taxonomy (NCBI): domain Eukaryota; kingdom Metazoa; phylum Arthropoda; class Arachnida; order Ixodida; family Ixodidae; genus Ixodes; species Ixodes persulcatus. The sequence goes on from JABSTQ010011576.1 coordinate 155,402, forward strand.
GTTTTATTCCGTGTTGCTAAGGGCTCCCTACCGCGTGTGCCTGCAGTGTTAGTGGCCGGCATCGGGAGCAGGACGCCACTCTTGCTAGTGTTCCCGTTCCTCCTGCGGCGGGCGTGTGGGGCGACGTGCGGGGTTATGGAGCAAACAACCGAGGACCTACCACCCACTAATCATATTAAGAGCTCGCCGCACGGTCTCGCCGAGAAGGACGTGCAGCTGCAGCAGTGGACGGAGATGCCTCGCCGAGACTGAGATTTTCCATTTCTGTTTTCAGCACTGACCTACCAATAAAAATCGAAAGTTAAAAAGAGTTCCTAAACACGTGAAGAGTTTCACTTGTTTGCAGCTAATTAGGTCGAATCTGCCTTCAAAACATATATAACCCGAGAAATGTATGCGTTTATAGATTTTTGCACCGTGTTGAGGGTGTTCCTGCATCTTTGTTATGTGAAGAAGGTTTGCAAACTCCCGTACGGCGAGCAGTCGAAGGCTGTGATTTATGTTTCAACAAATGAAATGCACAGAAAAGCACAACACCGCGCGTATTTATATAATCAGGGTATGCAGACGAAATGATGGTGCTTGATATTTAATCATGCTGCTCGTTCTCCTTTCTCACTCACATACCCTTAAAGGTGAGTGTTCTTCCTCGAAGTTGAAATATATTGATTTATATTCGAGCTGGCAATTCGATCGATTAACCTACCAATTAATCAATTAATGCTTTAATCTCGATTAGTTTTTTCTGACAGGTTTATTGGTTAAATTTTAACAAACAAAAAATATAAATTTAACGCTCACAACATAGAGACGTGGTCGAGTGAACCTCTCCGATGGGGAACTTTAGGGCAAATTTTGACCTAATTTTAACTGTAGTAGCGAGATTTGTAGCTCTAAACAAGTAGAGAAGCGACCGTTTTCTTCGTGTCCCAGCCACTTCAACACCGTTCGAGTTCCAGTTTAGCCCAGTAGATTTTAAATTAAACAATTTAAGGAATTTGTTTTGAATAATATCAACGAAAGTCTGCCTCTGCTGCTGAAGTATTCATTTGAGGATGGGGGTGTATTTTAACAGCTCTCAACTTACTCGGCAGTATTTTCTGGACAAATATGTTTGAAACTTTGCAAATGGATAATAGTGAGCAGAAGAATTTCTCCCCCGTGTAACAACCTATTTGTTTCGCAGTCGTTGAAACAACTAGTAAACACCTCGAGCACACTCACCTAACAAAGATTCATTACCATGAATCATATAAGCCTGAAGAAATTTGGTCAAGCTGGATAATTCTTTCACTTATTTTCACACTTCTGCAGTTGACCACTATCAGAGTGTCAACTTTTCACACGACCCTCTTAGCATTAGGTGGACATAGGGCTCGATTCAAGGGGACAACCTCCTTCCTTTTAAAGGAGCGGCGCAACGATATTCAATTGGAATGTTTTTCACTTTACACGAGCTTACTGGCACTGGTGGGACTCAAGGATACTCGCACGCAACGCCACGGGCCAAGAAACTTCTTTGTTGCGGAGTAATTTTAAGGACAAAAGCGATAATCTACATTCAATCTCTTCTTTGCAAAATTTGATGACGTAACGTGGGGATCGCAATACACCCCAATGACGATATTTGAATGCGGTTCATAGATTGGACCTGAGCATTGCGTGGGCACTCGATTTGGGCTCGTGATAATTACTAGCTCGAGAAGCATTCGGGTAGTGGCCCGTGTCCAATCGCTGCAACGACGAATGTCCTGCGCTTTGCCAACCCCAGCGCGTGGCTATGACCAACATTGGCGGCATATAATCGGCTCCAGATCACGTGGCCGCTTGTTCTGGCTGCGAGTTGAGGGTGTAAACGCTGCTCGTTTTTTTATTTTTTTTCTGGGACTTTTATTGCGTGGGGTGAAAAACGAACGCGTGTTTCATAGGTCATTAATGTCAGGGAACCGTTCTAAGCGGTGTTTGCGTGAAGTAAAGAAATTGTTGCATCGCCCCTTTAATGTCCCAAGTAAACACGCTCTTGTTTATAACAAAACTTATCATAAGTCACCTTCACTTCATTGATGCCACCTTCGCGTTTTGTCTGTGTACACGTCCATATATGACGGCACTTGTTGTATGTACACAGAATAGTCATCAGCCAGAGACACATCTGTACCCTTTAACCTAAGCACATATTTCTCAGTTGCAGCTGGGTCGGAGAGCGAAGAAAAGCATGTTATATTGGTGGCGTTTTGTGTCCTTAGAGTGTCCCGAACCTATGTACATCTTCCACAGTCCACACCTTCAAACCTTGTTTTGTATATAATATTTATGAAACCACTGTTCTGTTCGGCAAGCGGGCGTTTCAGTCGATTCGTCTGTCACGCCGTAAATAACGAGGTTAGTTTATCTGGTTCGGTTTTCCAGGCCGTCGACCCTTGCACCCACTGAAGAGACTGTGGTTACTAGATGCTGAACAAACTTTTCGCTTATTTCAAAATCGGGTACCAGTTGCCAGACACCTGACCATGTTTTCAATTGAAGAGAGCCGCTCATCAGTTTCGCGTATTTGTTCATCTGGTTTCTCCCAAATTGATGGTAGGTTGTTCTTTAAGGTATTTTGATAATCAAAAATAAGTGCCAACTGGACATCTGTTAGCGGCTGAGGCTCAAGCTTCACGTCACAGTTCAACACGTGAACGAAGAAACATAACGAATCAAAACAGGTGGCAACACACTACAATACCTCTCTCGGGCGCGGCAGCACGCCAAAGCAGATTATGTTTTTGTTACTTAAGGTTAAAAGTTAGAGAACACTAAATAGTGCGAAGTTCGGACACAGATAAGAGCACAAAGACGGGACAAACACTCAATCGAAGTGCCGGTTTATGGCAGAAGTGAAAGAGGACATGAAAATTGTTATCAAAAGAGTAAAAGGACAAAAGAACTAGATAGCAAAATAAGAAATCATTAATGAAATTGCACTAAAAGTTGTATAAAAAAGACACAATAGTATATAAACAATTAAAAAAACTACTTTAAAAATTAAAAAAGAACAAGAAATTAAAAAAAATATTTATACATGTATACATTCATTTAATAACACATTGAAAAAAAGTTTTATTTTACAAAAGATCATTGAAAGAAACAGTCTCATGTGGGATGATTATGAGGTATAGGATGACTGAAATAACCAGTCTCGAGGTAAAATGGCCCGTAAAAATCGGCGCCTGCACGTAGCAATATAAACTTTTCGTCAAAGGTGTATTTCACAGGTCGGTTTTTTCTGGGTCCAATCGTAGAAATCTAGGTCTTTCTAGGTCCAATCGTAAAAAAATAGGTCCAATAACTTGCCAACGGCGGAAGGCGACACTGGAAGGCGACGCAGACACCTGGGTCCAGTGGCGGGAACCGTTTGGCGCACGTACCCAAGAAGCACAACACGTCAAGTTAAGGATTTGACGGTACTGACCTGCCGGGATGCTAATACCGGCCAGTACTGGAAACGCTCAAGGGCGACATCGGGCCGGGCCCAATGCCGGACTCCGGCCGGCACCGGGAGCTTATTGGGAAACCGGGACGTCGGGAATTCCCAGTGAGCTCCCGACACCAATCCCCGGCATGGGTGGTACGGTAGGAAACCATCAGTGTACCAGCGTATTTCCGGGTTAGAGCCAGTCTAATTGCGGATCAGTGCCAGCGTAATAACAGATCAGTGCCAGCGTAATTGCCGGTGAGTGCCAGCGCAATTGCGGATCAGTGCCAGCGTATTTTTCATTCAGTGTACTCAGCATAGAACCACTAGAATACTACCTGTGTCAGGCTTTAAAGCCCAAGTATGACATCCTACTGCATTAAAATTTTGAAGAGCTAGCTTCTCAGTAGATCAAATACACTTAAATATGAAAATGCTAAATTTTTCAGTCAAAACTATTTTATAGTTTTTCAGATCTTTTATAGGTGCTGACCGTTTTTAATATGATTTTTTTGACATGAACCAAAACAAGTCATTTTAATATCTATGCAGTTTTAAGAAACAATTATGTGTGAACAATTGGCTTTCTCTATGTATACATTATACTCATGGAAATTCTTGTATACTTGTCGAAACGACATGTCCCATTCATCTGTCACCCAGATGCATATGGCGGGTAGTACAAAAAGGGAACATACAAAATTGTTTTACCGTGACGTTCTTTATTGTGACTCGTGCATCCATAGCAGCTATAGCTCCTCAGCCAGAGTGTCCCTCATCGTCAAAGGCGGTTCAAACCACCAGTGGAGTGTCCGTCTTTTTAACTCTAGTGCCATTGCCCGCCTCCCTGCCCGCCGGCAGCTTCTCCATTGCGTCCACGCTGCGCCCTGGAGTGCAACTTTGTAAAGAACCTGTAAAGAGAATTGTCAGATTATACAGATTAGTTGAGGGATAGGGGGAGCCAATATCTTGCATACTAGCTACACACAAGGTGCTGTTCACAGACTGCAGTTTGTGAGCGCTTTCTTTGTGTAAATAGTAGGTCCCTCACCTCGCCTGCAATGCAAAAGTGACAGAAAGAGAGGACCACAGAAATGGAGATTGTGGGTTTGGCTACCCCGCTAAGGTGCAGATTCTATGGAGGCATATGGCTATTTCATGCAACATCCTATTAATATGAAATGTGGGGAGGGGAGAGGGGGGGGGGGAGGGGCGCAGAGGTGAGTGGCTCAAAAGAGAGCAAAACGTCCCCAACTAACACTCTAGAGACCAAGGCCTCTAAATGGTCTTCATTAGATTTTAAACATGGAAACTAACAGGATAACAAGACAAGACCAACAAAATCTTTTTTCACAGTTACGTCAAAACGCAGCTTTTGAGTATGAAGGTTTCAAGAATGCTAACACTGGAGTAATTCAAAACGGAGAGTGCAAGTCGAATTTAAAAAAAAAGAAAAACAGAAACTGACGACTTAAATTTTGCATACTGCAAGACTTAAAGGAAAACTGAAGTTGTCTTGCATTTGAGGAAGAACACCAAAATCCTCTTCATTTGGACTCCAGGATCATTAATATCGAGTTTATTTTCAATTTGGTGCACGGAGGCTGCAGAAATTAATTTTTAAAGTACAGCTGAAGCCCCTCCTTTCCAGGGCGTAACGCGCATCTTCAGTGCCTGTCAAACCTACGCATGTGAACTCTTGCTTTTTTCTTTAAAGGTCAGAATAGACGTCACAACTGGCGTCTGTGCGGAAAAATACAACTGGCAAGCTTGCAATTGCACGCGCTGAGCAACACGCGCTTGGCTACCCAAGGATTCTAGTATGACGTCACGACTGGTCGGTGGTTTTTCGTGGTTTCTCGCGTTTAGTTACACCTTCGGGCAACGTTACTAAAACACTCAGTTGGGAAACTCGCCGTCGAAAACTGGGGCCCTGGCGCCCATCGAGACCGAGCTAAATACGACTACAGCGCCACTCTTTATCATTTGTCTGTACTGTGGTCGCCTTGAGCTTTAAGAAAGCATGTTTTTGCGTAAAAACAAACAGAAAAGACGGTTTTCGTATGAAATTTATTGGAGTTTAGTACAAAATAAAGGGCGCGTTATGTTTTTAAAATGTTTAGTTTGCAAGGTTTTGCGGCACAATTAATATTTTTTTTTTATATACAACCATGCCTCAGCGGTGCTTTCAGGTTGCGCGTCCCGACCTAGGTGCATTTTAACTTCGGCAATAAGACCCGGCGCGTCCGCTGGGGAGACGGGGGTGGCACCCCTGTAACCTCTTCCACTGTATCTGTTTCGGCGCCAAAATGGCCGATTCATGTCAAAATAGAAGTAACGTGCGGTTCCTCGAGTGGCCGCTGCGGGCGAAATGGCGGCGTTGTGTTCGCCATTAGCTCGGTTCGCGAGGAGAGATCGGGGCCACTCTTTCAGAGCAGTCTCTATTGCAGTTTCCCAACTGAGTGGTTTAGTAGCGTTGCCTACGGGGAAAACGAAAGTGATATTTAGATTCACAGGACAGACATACGCCAGAATTCACCTCTAACTCGTTTTTTTCAGGAAGTGTTTCTGCTTCCCTTTAATTGTCAACATATATCAAAGTTTTTGCTTGTCTGTTGAGCTTCTATAGAGATACCATCAATTTAATAGCTAGTAGTGAATATGCATTACCGATGACCACCTTTCACATCATGGCTCCTTGAACCTTGACTTTCCTCGGTAGCCCAGGAGGAAGATCAGCTCCTGGACTTGCTTCGAGAACAAGTGTCCCACCATCTCTCGCACCACCTTTTGCAAGGTCTTGCTGTCTCCTAGAGACACGCTGCTCCTCCTAGAAAGACAAAATGCGTTCTCAACATGCCAATAAAGTTATTGACACGCAGATACAATGGTATGAACATGTCTCAAGAAAAAGAATGTGAATGCCCAGATAAATGCAGCAAGCCACACTATACATGCATCAAAATGTTACAATATTTACTGAAGAGAGAATAAAAAAATATTTGAATATGTGGCAACTCTACCTGTCCTAGAGGAAACCAGAGATATTAAAATATTTCCCTCCATACTCCGCTAAATGTCATTAGTCAGTCACATTCGTTGCATCGTTGTTAAAATTGTGTAAACGTTTTGATGGATCATCTTTGCTCAATGTCTCATCAGCATCCACTCAGTAATTTTAATAATGAATGTGGTTCTCAAAACAGTGCATTCAAAACCCTACGCATCTTGAATTTGTTAAAGCTGTGTCTGCTGTTTAGTTACCCTGCACATTTGTCGCCTATCTTACGATTTTACGAAGACTGGAATTGAAAAAGGGATAAAAAGCAGGACTGGACCAAAACCGTCTTCATAGTCGCACAAAATGGCCAGAGCAGCACAGTGTGAGCAGTTTGCTTTCCACATTTTTGTTTAGTCCTCACTCAGTGTGGCCCTGTAGGCCAATGAACCAACTTACTCAGCTCAAGCCCGCCACATGTAATAATCGCTTGTGTGACTACCGTATGCTATGCATGGAAACACAGCTACGCATGCACTCACACCCCCTGAATGAAGTGGCGGATGCAATGACAGTTACTCTTTCACCTTAGAGTATTTATTTGCTCTCGTAGCGCTCATAGAGATGTTAACCTGTCCTAACCGAAGATGTCAATGAGATGTTAACCTGTCCTAACCTTCGGTTAGGACAGGTTAACATCTCATTTTGTAAATGCACTACTTATGTAAAGTATAAATGGAATTATTGAAAACTTATCCGGCAACCCTTCAGACTTTTGTTTGGGCCTACACATATGGTGGGCACGCCCAAAAGCGTTTTGGAACAGGCTAAATATTTTTTTCAAGCATGTACCTTTACTTCTGTAGCAGATGAAAAAAGCACAAATGAATTTATTGCCTTAAATATATAGATATCTTGACAGTAGCCTCAAATGAGGACCGGAATAAAACCAAAAGAAGCCCAATATATACCACAGCATCTCGATCCTTCTGCAAAGCAAGCGTTAAACACAAAAAGAATTCAGGCGGAATTATGCGTGCTCCGCACACATACCCACGGCGAGAGTTGTTGCAGGTGCGGAATTTAACTTCTCAGGACAAAATGGGCAGAGGTGCCGTAGGAAATCAGCATGATTTATGATCATTTACAGCCCGACATATTGTAAGCACTCAAAGGCAAATATGTTGGGCGATTTCACTTCTCCCGTTGTGAAATGTTTTACTTTAAAACATTTCAAAAAATGACAGTTGAAAGAGACTTAAAATGCCGTTCAATGAGGATGCACATGAAGGCCTCTTGTCTACACGACCTTAGGGTGGAAAAAACTGTTCAAAAATGTAACGATGCACAAACACATATTTTTGGTGGCCACCGTCCAGCATTTCTCCCTTCAGTAGCCTCTATGAAACGCAGTGTAACAATTGCAGAAAAAATAGGCAGGCTACTAAAGCTGACTCGCAAAACGTGCAACTGGCGTTACATCACCTTGACACAATTCTGTCGCAGGGTTCAGCTTAAAGATGCCCCTTACAATAAATAGCCTTCCATCCTGCATTGGCTGTGCTTGCACTCTGCTGTTATAAATAAATGAAGGTCCGTGATGAAGGTGGGTTATCTTACTCATTTTAATTCTCCATCAACTGTGCTTGAAACACACAGTTTGGGTGCGCGTCTGTTTGAAATATTACAGTAAAAGGCTTCAGTCCACATTTCAACCCATTTGCATAAATCTTCAGATGACCGAAGTTAAACCACAAAGCAAGAATCACAGCCTTATACCTGTCAATACCGTGAAAAAGGACACATAAATACCAGCAGTGTCCTGTTGGTGAAGTTCTTCAGCTGCGCTTTTGATGCACAAAACTCTTTCATGTTCATGTTCGCCTCTTTCCCGGGCCTCGCCTGCTCTCTCTGGTGCTTAAAAGACACCACGCGCCCCAGCACCTGCCCAACAGACTTCCAGTTCCCTGTTCTGCTGCTGTGGGTGCCCATTCTGAATGTGCAGGTCTATCACGACCTTAGCAGCTGAGCGTCGAAGGCTGCAAGATAAGCAAGGCATTAGAAAGCATTACCCATTTTGCTGACGAACATTTTGCACTGATGATGAGGAGAAACTTTGTCAAAAACATGTGTTTCGGGAAGTTTCAGAAAAGCGCCCGAACCTTCAGGTGTTGGGGATGGGTTCGGGTAGCTTTGGAACGGTTGGCAGACACAGTGAGAGTGTTTCAAATTTTTGTGAAAATTTAAGAGACGTTATAATCTGTACGCAATATTCATAAATTTTATATACACATCTGTTATAATCAAATAACCTTTCTGAAAGGGAGACACGTCCCCAATTTACCGAATTTACGGGGAAGGAAGGTATTTTTGGAACTTCACAGTTTTGGTTTGTATGGTCAATAATAAATGCTCCCACAAAGTTTATGATGTTTTGACAATCAAGGCAAATAAAAACAATATTAATGTGTCGGCGACGCATGAGAGACGCGCTGCGCTTGGCTGCGATAAGCACCAGTTTCAAAATCCGATATATAGGTTCGTAGCTATTAGGCCTAGCATGATACATGTACCGTTGTTGGAGCTTCCATTTTCCGGGTTTTCAGGACAGCCTTTTTTAAGCTATCAACCGTTTAAAAATGGAAGAGAATCCCGTAAAAAATACTTGTCCTGTTATAGAAAACAAAACTCGGGCTGCAGGCGGCTGCTTTGTGGTAACAGGATACCTCGCGCCTAGGCCTATGACGCTTTAGAAGGAATTGGAACTTCCAAGTGAAGCACGGGTCAATTGCGTCCCTTGATAAATAGCAGAAGTTCCCGATGTAACTTTGTTTTCTATCGTTTCACTCGCAACATACAGTGCGTTACACACGATCCACCTTCCTTCGGTTCTGGTAGCAGACGACGCGACAGCGTCTTGTTTCCAGCGGCGAATGACACTTTGTGGCAGGCAAACCCTCCATTTTTACTCGCGTTGGCAGACGAGGTGTCTGTTAAACAAATGTCAGCTCCTTTAGTACAAACCTGCCGAGATCTCAATCTCACCAAACACCAAAGTCTGGCCATTGGTACATTATTTCAAGGTACAAACACAAACTCCACAGCACGGCGCCGAAGCAAACTTGCTGCACATATAAACAAGTCTCTAAGCTGTCCGTCGAATCTCTCTAGAGTAGGACAGCACCGCGGCCGTTCTTGGCAGCGTGCAATGCTTGCCCATAGCATTACAAAAACTTTTGGTGACCAGTAGCGTATTGAAGGACTCGGTCACTGTGCATGTATCACTACGAACATTATGGAGCTAGCTAAATTGAGCAACTGCATGCAAGCTAATGTGGTCAAGCATGCTAACAGAGAGCAGATCAAAAACATGTGCTAGCGGATCATCAGGAATTTAGATGAAAAGGAACAGTACAAAGTATTACTTACTGCATTTCTGCAAACTTGATGCTCTGAACGAAGGCCAGTCAGGGTCTGGTGCTTGGCTTGCTTGAACACGAGACAAGATGTCCGCCCCAAACATTTGGCTTTGCCACACGCCATTGTTTCATACTCACGTCGAACCACAACAGAGGGACGGGCGCCACCGTTATTTCGTCATTCTCTTCGATGAATTGTACTCCTCCTCACTAGAATGAAAGGCGTAGTCAGACATGATGTTCATTCAAGTTACCTCACGCTGTCACGTCTTCGCAACCTTTAGCGTACATTATAATAACTCCATGGCTAGATCCCCATGCACGGCCACAATGAAACACGACGACGTCGCGTTCCGGTATACGCCAAGTAATAGAAGTAGCGGTAAATGAGAAACAAACGGTGCTCATTGCGCATAAAGGTCTGTTTACATTATGCTTTGTAGCTTTTTACCTGCAACGGTTTCGCGATACCGAGGTTTCGCGCGAGTACCTTATTTACATCCAGTTTTTCAAGCAGTGGCGATGGCGTTTCGACTATACTCCGTTCATCCTTAAGCTGAGACTAGAAGCTCCGCCTTCAACGCGAGCATTCTGCCCTTGCTAACACAAGCGCGAACGCGCAGGCACGTGCAACCAAAGCACTTCGGAAGCCAGCAAGCCGGCGCTGAAGGCGGAGATTCTAGTCTCAGCCTAAGGGCGAACGGAGTATACATTCTTTGCATATGACGACATGCTAGGTACGGACGGGGCCCTGTGTCATGCTGCTGGTGGACTTCACACCACGCGGATGCGCTTACCAGGGCGTAGGATTCCACTAACTGCCTGGACATGCACCGTATTTTCATCGAAGGCACCTAGTTTTGTTAGATGTGAACGTGGAAAAATGAGCCGAGCTTACGATGATGACGTTTAGCTAATACATGCGGAATGTCTCGGCATTGGTGCGATTGCGCTACGAGCAGAAATTTTCAATATGCCGCTAAGTTATAACGCAAAAAAATGTCGTGTCGAAAAAAAAAAAGCTGTATTGCGCGCCGCAAATTTTGACAAGCGGCTCTAGGAGTCGCTTGTAGAAGAATTGTTACAATCTTGCGAAGTATGGTAAACAACGCAAGGTTGCCGTCATAATCTAAACCCTGATGCAAGGATTAAAAAAATAACGGACAAGCGTCTCGCAGACGGCACAAACCGATGCCTCGGTGGCGGCGTCTCGGCGAGCTTGCACACGGAGGCCGCCGCCGACCGATCGCCGTCTGGCTGGGCTCGCGACGCGACACTCGCCCGGACTCGGCCGGGAGCCCTGAAGGTGCGGTCGAAGCGTGGAAATGGCGTGATGCAGCGAAAGGCAAAGGGCATATACACCACGAACGGGCGAAAGCCGATGCAAAGGCGTGCATGAACGTAAATGGTAGAAAAGTGGCGTCGCTCGCCGCTATGAAATAATCCACAGACGCATCTTTTTCCTGCTGCTCGTACTTTCTTTTACTTGACGGCTACTCTGTCTCAAGGGACCTGCCGACGAAACGATCGTCGGGATACTGCGAAGGGCCGTCTAGTAAACCACCAGCATGATGCTTACCGGCGTTGTTGATTGGAAGTTGGTTCACTAAGCCTATGCACGACCAAACCGAAAGTACACGAACATCAAAATCAAAGCACGGGCGGGTAACTTAGAGTTATTTTTGCCCCGCATAGACTTACATGCAGCGCTTTTACTCGCCACCACGGTCACATAATTTTTTTTAAACTTGCTGCCACTGTACCTGAGCCATGCCGCCAACCAGGCCAACGCACACGTTGTCTCGCAAACCATTTTTGTTTGCTTACCTTTATCTGGCTTTGGATTGGATACTGGATTGGCGTTTTAGGAACGTTTATCAACAGCTGGCTGGATCGGCTGGATGCTGGATAAGGTCTGTTGTGGTCTAAACACGAAGTGGCAAATATATGGTTGTGCTACTGTGCTACTCTAAAAAGGAACGTGGACAGGAAGAAATACACGACGTTTCGACGAAGAAAGAGGGCTTGACATTCTCTTTTGGACAACCAGAAGCCAAATAAAATCACATAGCAGCGGTAGCGAGAAGCAGATCTGGTTTTAGTAAGCGCGTGAGAGTTAAATTTAGTAACCCTTTCTGGTTAAAAATAGGGTGCATGTGATGTTTCGATTATGATCATGCAGAAAGATGTAAGAAACAAGTGTGCCGCCCGAAGTGTCTCTTGCTGGGACAGACCACTCGGACCTGGAGTAGTTCTCCGCGCGGCCTTTTTCGGAGGAGTACGATCTGTAGTCATTCGTAACATTTTTTGTTTCGATTGCTGGGTGGGCTCTCTTGCTGTGCTTGCTTTCGTTACCCTTGTCATGACCGACTCTCCCGAGCATACTGCGGCGATGACATCCTTGCAGTTAATTTCAGGAGGTCTATTAAAACGCAGTGACAGCGAAATCAGCGACAGCGACGAAGATACCAGCTTAGCTCCAAATTAGTGACGACGAGGCAGCCGTTCTCGGCGAAGTCTTTGCCGACTTATTTGCCTTGCCAGCGAAAAAGCCCAAGATATCGCGTTATGTCGAAGACGTTGTGCGCGCCTATTCGGATGAAGAGCTAGGTATGTCGTTTGCTAGAATACAATACGCCAAATACTCCGCAGATGGAACTCGCCTTCGGAGATTACGGTCACTTTACGGTATACGTGTTTGGTATTGCTTAATTGCATCCTACGGCTCGTACAAAAGTAGTCGTAGTTGTCTTGAGAGATCCCGGCAGTCTCTGTTTGATTGTTACCTAAAAGAAATCTACTGTTACAGGCGTTTCGTAAGTCGGCGAAACAACATCAAGGCCAGGTCAGCAGATTTGGCTCTAGCACAAGTGGACGAACCCATCTCGCCGAGATACCTTTCTCTCATCGACACGTCAACATTCATCGGTGCCAGACGCCTGCCCTGACCTACCTGCTTCCGGTTACTTCGACCCTACCGGCTTCCTGTTAGCCCCTACTTAAAGCCGAACAATGGTCGGCAGCCCATTCCTTGAGCGATCCAGGCACTCTCTGTTTGATTGTCACCTAAAAGACATCTACTGTTACAAGCGTTCCGTGAGTCGGCGAAACAACATCAAGACCAGATCTGCAGATTTGGCTCTAGCACAAGTGAACGAACCCATCTCGCCGAGATAACTTTCTCTCATCGACACGTCACCATTCATCGGAGCCGGACGCCTGCCCTGACCTACCCGCTTCCGGTTACTTGAACCCTACCGGCTTCCTGTTAGCCCCTACAAAAAGCCTAACGACGGACGGCAGCCCATTGCTTGAGCGATCCAGGCAGTCTCTGTTTGATTGTCACCTAAAAGAAATCTACTGTTACAGGTGCGTGTTGCATTCGAACACGCTATTTCTATTGTACTTTATGCCTGGATCGCTCAAGTGAAGATCTGACTTGTTCTCCTGTCGACACGAACAATCTTTCGGGTTACAGTGACCGAAAAACAGCCGTCAACTATAAAAGAGCTTGCTAAACTACTCACCTAACTATATACAAATGTGGATGAAAGTAGCACAGAAATCAAAAGCGAACTAAGCAGCGTAAAGACATCCAACGCGGCCATACCGGAGGAACTTCCATGCCTGAAAGTGTCGATGTCCTCAATAAACTGCAGCATTGAAGGTTTCAAATAAATAATAAAAAGAATTAAAACCTGACGCTACTACGATGAAGCAGGAACAACGGCAAACACGCAAAGATTGCTTTGACTTAAAACAAGAACTGTCGGAAAGCAGAAAATAGCTGATAGAATTAAAAGAGTATAGCAGGAGGAGCAACATCGAGATAAAAGGAATCCCTCTGACACCGACCGAGTCTCTTGACGAGTTAATCGCGAACATCGGCGCGAAGGTTCATACAAAAATTATAGGTCAGGATATCGATGCCATCCACCGGGTACCGTCAAAAGATAAGGCAAAACCGAACATAATTGTTCGGTTTTTTTCACGGTCCGTTCGTGACAGTGTACTTCAAGCCGCAAAGAAACTGCGCCTCACCCTGCTTCTATTGGTTTCACAGTGAACGAACCAGTCTATATGAACGACCACTTTTTGCGCATGGAAAATAAGATACTGCTCGAGTAAGCGCTTCAATTGAAGCGCGAAAAGAACTGGAGATTCACGTGGACATCCTGGGGAAGGGTATTGATGAGGGAAGCACATAACTCCAAGATTGTTCAGGTTACATGTGATAACGACTTCGCTCAAATTGTGTAAACCTAACCCCCCCCCCCCCCCTTTTTAACTATAATTAAAACTTTCTTTGCTACCGCAGTAAACACCTTATATTCAGAAACAACCTGCCTGTCTGTATTACATTGCACCGTCAGAAGCATTAACAGGAACGGAGATTTACTGCTTGCATTTTTGTCCCAGCATTCGTTTACGTATGATGTAATAGGCATAACTGAAACATGGCTAATGAAGGATGAGTCGTTCTATATTCCTTGGTATGTTATGGTTTCTTTACCAAGAGGCAAAGCTCACAGAGGTGGTGGTGTTGCTTTGTATATTAAATCATTATTAATATTAAATAAGCTCCCCCAAGTAACATGTTCGACTAATACCGTTGAAGCTCTTTTTCTGAAACTATTGTGCGGAATTATAGTAGCTGCTGTTTATACACCGCCAGATTCATCGGTGCCTACTTTTCTAAATAAAATGGAAGACTTTCTAATGATTATCGCACAAAGCAATTAGAAGTCTGTTATTTGTGGCGATTTCAAAATAAATGTTTGGAAAGGTATGCCTACAAATTTTCTTCATTTGATGCAGTCATTTAATTTTTCAAATGCAATAACAGAACCAACTAGAGCAACACCTGAGTCATCGACGTTAATTGGTCACACTTTTTGTAACCATAAAGTGCGCGACGGTGCTGGTGTTTATGAAACAAACATTCCGATCATTTTCCTGTATTCCTATTTCTGCCCACAAATGCTGACCAATCTGGTCGCATAAATATACCTTATTTTACCCAACGCATTAATTACGAACTTCTGCATCAAACATTATCGGCCTTTAACTTTGAGCTCTTACACAACTCTGACGTAAATATAGAGTTTGACAATATAATTACGGTACTCAAAACAGCAATTGCTGATTCATCCAGTAAAATTACAAAACAACGTTATTACAGACGCCGTCTGTCCCTGGATGACTCGTCAAATTCTACGCGCTCTTCAAGAGAAAAACATGTGGCAGCAGAAACTAAAAAACATAAACACAACTTGTATTACTTGGCACAATACAAAAAGCACCGCAATATTTCTGTGTCACTGATAAGAACACGCAAAAAGGAGTATTACTCGAATCTTATATCTAACAGCCAAGGGGATCCCAAAATGACATGGAAGGTCATTAATTCGGTTATTAAAGCAGGCCCAAAAGCAAAACCACTCCCGATATAATCTCGGATAAAACAGTAGAAGACTTCAACACTTTCTTTACAAGCATTGGAGACCAACTTGCTAGCAACTTTATCAGCAACAACTTAAATTCCCTTTCACTACCCGAATTCTTCCCAAATACCTTTAGTTTCGAAGAAATTACGTCTACAGAAATATTAAACATAGTTAACGCTATGCCTCTTAATAAATCTCCTGGTTATGATGGTGTCTCAGTTAAAGTTTTAAAATTCAATATAGACATACTAAGTATTCCCTTGGAACATATTTTTAACAACTCATTAACAAAGGGCATGTATCCAGATTCATTGAAAATCGCAAAAGTGTGTCCAGTCTGCAAATCTGGCAATATTAACGAACCAATAAATTATAGACCGATCTCAGTTATAAGCACAATTAACACACTTTCGAAAGGCTAATTGTACGACGCATTGATACATTTATAGAAACGTACAATATTATCACACCCCATCAACAGGGATTTCGTCCTAACAAATCAACTTCAGGTGCAGTCATCTCTCTTTCCCAAATAATTAATGAATCTCTAAACAGAAATAATATAAGCGTCGGTGTGTTTCTCGATATTAAAAAGGCCTTTGACATGGTCTATTATCATATTCTTCTTAATACATTACAACGATATGGTTTCAAAGGTTTCTTTTTAAGCTTTCTTACAAGTTATTTGTCATCTCGCTCACAGTTTGTGTCTCTCTCTGATCATAAATCTACAATAAAGCCAATAACCACCGGAATCCCACAAGGCTCTGCTCTCAGACCTTTACTTTTTCCACTCTACGTTAAACTTGCGATACGTGTCCTTGCACTATAGATATAATAATGTACGCCGATGATACTGTTTTAATCAACAGACACGTCACTACATATCTTGCAGAACACTATCAACCAAGAACTAGCAGTTCTCCAGGAAAGGTTCATTTCCAACAAATTGACATTGAATATAACCAAAACTAAGCACATTGTTTTTCGTTCCATTAGAAAAGATGTTAACACCAGCTGCTTTAATATTTACATTGGGAACTCACAGCTAGAAGAAGTCAGTTCATTTAATTATCTGGGAGCTGCATTAGACTCTCATCTCCGTTGGCATGCGCACAATGAAAAGACTTGTAAAATATTAACCGACGCTTGTTTGGCCTTATTGAAGGCAAGAAAGTGTTTTAATACCCCCATAATGAAACTTGTATATTTTTTTCTATATTTCATACTCACTTAGTGTATCGTATTGAGGCCTGGAGATTAACTTATGATACTTACCTTCTGCCAATAACTAATACCCCTGTCAGACGGCAGCTAAAATGGCAGTTACGCCAAATGGCATTCAGTGTAAATGTCATTTAGGCACTGCCACACGGCAACTCGAATGGCATTCAACCCAAATGTCATTTCAGGTAAACTGAGTTCGTAAAGTGTACTCTCGTCGGCAGCGCTCGGCACATGTTACGGGATTTTTTTTAGAAAAAGAAGGCATATATTGCGGAAACAATTTTACATCATTTTAATTACAAAAATAATTTGTTCAACGCATATTTTGTACAAACTTTACGTTCCTAATTGTTTAACCTACTCACGGCTCCAGTTATCCAGTAGGCCTAATGAATGGCTCTGAACCGCTGAACCTGTTGTCTGCTCGCCTCGGTCGGCTGTTGGTTCGTTGGTTCCAGTTACGCTCAGCATTTACGCGTTTTTACGATGTTGGAAGGAGCGCCTGCCGGCAAGAAAAGGCCACCTGCCAATTATACCACCCGTGAGACGTCGGCACAACTTTGTGAGACGAGCACCTCGAATGTCTTCGGTAGCAGAAGCGGAACGGCGGGTTCTGCACCGGCAATCGGGCGTTTTTAGAAGCCCTCGGTTTCCTCAAGAGACATGTCGCAGTCCATCACAACACCAAAACCTCAGGGAACATGTTTGGGTAAGATATAACTTTGACGGTGGGCGTAACCAACAGGAGCACGCAATAGAATAAGCGGAGCGGACGGCCGCCTAGTGTTTGTTTTGCGTGTGGGTCGTCGCGGCACTGCGTACTTCGAACGAGTTCATTGCACGACCGGCTTGGTCGTGGTTCATATTAGCTGTCTTCGCCTTACAGCGCTTTAAATTTCGCGTTTGTTGCTCAGGCAACAGCTCCCGAGGTTGGCTGACATGCCTTGTCAAATGTACTACCGCCGGGTAGAGATTTTGGGGAGAATGCAAGACGACAAAAAGAGGTTACTTTTCTTTAATGGTACAAATCTTGTAAATGGTCTGTTGTTCTAATAAACGTAGTGTAGGTATTCGCCACCGTTACCTTTACCGGCTTTTACTTTCCCATTGACATGCTCCAAAAGAAATAAAAAGAAATGCTGCATGAAGTCAGTCTCTGAATGTTTCTATTTCTAGCTTTCTTTGATGTTGGATAATCCCATACTGTTTCAAAGCTAAATATGCTACGTGTGTTTACATGATACGTGCACAATTTTATTCCAAAACATCCTAAAAATTGTTTGATAAGGTACTGCATATATACATTGAATACAGTTGCTGCACAGTTGCTACTTAAGATATCTACATGTTCCAGAAATCATCTGCTGCTGGGGGCCACCATAGAAGTAGGCAAAGTGATCTGGCTACATTACAGAAAAATCTACAAGTTCCTGCGATCACTGCCTCTAAGTAACAAGTGGCAGTTTTTTGCAGCCATCGCCACTTGTGTGACATTCTCCTCACTTGTTTTCAGACGTGCTGTGCAAAAGCACTGCAGGAAGAGCAACCTGTGCGAGGTATGTTTTGGAAAAGCAGCAATAAAAGCATTGTGTGGGGCTGACGAGGACAGTGCAAAAGCCAGCATCAGGGCCCACCACTGGTATTTACCCCAAGATACCAGTGGCAAAGTCAGTGATGACGCCACGAGTTCCAGAACAGGCCGTCGAAGCAGGCCTTTTAATGCCATCTTCTCCCACTTGGCTCAGTACAGCTCCCAGCCCGGACGGAGAGGCATTGCAGGCCAGCACTATGGGACGCGACACATCGTAGTGTGCTAGAACGTCTGAGGATACTAGCAGACCGTTGGCATGCTTGTACGCCTCTGCTTCCGTCTTTCCCGAGGCCCACACCTTATCCTTATCCAGAAGGCGATAAAGGGTTCCAACACATGGGCGGCCCCCTTAAAAAAAAACTACCATAGAGGTTCAGAGCTCCCAAGAATGACTTTAGTTCTGTCTTGTTCGTCGGTTCCGGAGCTTTCTTGATGGCCTCCACCTTTTCGGCCGAAGGACTCTCGCCGTCCTTGTTGGTACGGTACCACAGGTACGATACTTTCTTCACTCTGAAAGTGCACTTGTCAGCGTTCAGACGCAGGCCGTTGTCCTGGATGCGCCGCAGCACCCTCTGCAGCCAATCGTCGTGCTCAGCTACCGTTTGTCCGCCGACGAGAATGTCATCTGAAATACCCTACACTCCTTCAAAGCCGTTCAATAGTTCTTCCAGATAAAGATGTGGGATTCTGCCGGGCACTGTTAGTATATTAGTAGAGGTATGAGGGGAAAGAGAAGTGCCTAAGGAAAGGAGTGGAATGACGTTTCAACCAAACGGTCTTCTTCAGGTATACTAAAAGGGGAGACGACAGAACAAAATATATATACAATGTATATACAAAAGACCGAGGTAACACTTGACAGATGTGACGTGATGGAGTCAGAGAGGGAGGAAAAGTTGTTGAGTAAGCTGCAAGTCAACAAGTGAAGGAATGCGGGCGAGGGGGGGGGGGGGCGGGGGGAAGCTTGGGGCACCCCTTGTCACCACCCAAATTATATATATATATATATATATTAAGAAAAAAAGGGAGAGAGAGCAGAGCAGGTGAAAGGGGAATGTCTAATAGCCGAAAGAAAGTTTCTTGTTTAGACCGAAAGGGAATTCCGTCTTTAGGTTAAACATTAATCTGTTTCTTCCTTTTTGCGTGAGGTGGGTGTGTGGAAGCCTGATTTCCCAATGCATACTCGCATGTTGAGTTCGGAATGATTCGTGGAGGAGAAGTGTTTAGAGACGTGTGTGGAGAGGTTGTGTTAAAGTTGGCTCGCTATTTCTAGTGTGACAAGCCTATCTTGGAAGCGTTCGTGGAGTCGGTGGTCAATTCCGCCGATATATAATAAGGTCGGACAGAGTGTGCAGGAAATAATGTATATCAGATTAGAAGATTTACAGGTGTGATTGCCAGTGATTCTCATTGGCAAGCAGGGAGAGGGCCGGTGTGTTTGCACGTAAGACATTTCGGGGCGCCGCATGGCATGGTACAGGTGAGCAAGGTCAGAGGTTTTGTGGACCGGTTGATGTGCACTAGAAGGGATCGTAAGTTGGGCTGCCGACGGTAGTTAAGGCAGGTGCTTTATAAATAACTTTAGAGTCTACAAGGTAAGAAGTGGCGTTCATGATTAGTTTGTCAGGCCTGGGTATGGAGGGATGGAACGTGAAGATGAGGGGGTTGCCCGGTTTAGATCTTGGAAGGGGAAAGAGGGCGTCGTGCCGCGAAATGTTAGAAAAGCAACTGCTTGCATTGCGCAGAAGGCCGAGTGGGTAACTATGTTCAGTAAAGAAGGCGGTCATCGTCTTAAGCTGTTGACGGAAATCTATGTCGTCGCTGCAAATCCTACGGAGGCGAAGGAATTGTGAAAAGGGAATAGAGCTGATTTGGGATCTAGGTTGGTTCGAGGAGTAAAGGTAGCTAGCTATGGCCGTCAGTGGGTTTATAGTGCACAGAGGTGTGGAACCTCTGACCGTCACTAGTGCTTTTTAAGTCTAGGAAGCTGACAGAGCATTTCGATATCACTGAGGTAAACTTGAGGGAGGGGTGGGCGTTACAGAGTGCATTGGTGAAGCGGTCAACTACGGGAGGGGGGTCAAAACCAAAGATGTCGTAAAATAATGATCATAGAATTGAGGGTGCGTGTGGGAAGGAATTAAAGAACTAGTGCTCGACGTAGCCAACAAAAAGGTTGGCGAACGAGGGACCCATCTTGGTGCCCATCGCTACACCACATTTTTGGCGATCGAAGGAGTAGTTGAATTGGAAGGCGTTTAGTGTTAGGACTAGTTCGGCGAGGCGGATTATGGAGTGAGACGGGGGATTTTGAGAGGGACGCTGATCAAAAAAGTGTGAGAGAGCCTGTAGTCCTTCGGCGTGAGGAACTGCAGTGTAGAGAGATGTGATGTACATTGTGAAGAGGATAGTGTCGGGAATCGGGGCCAGATTAGACAGGCGTTGGAGGATGCTTGTTGTGTCTTTAACGTAACTGGGCAGGTTTTGTACAATAGGCTGAAGGACCGAATCAACAAAAGCGAAGATGAAGTAACTGGGGCAGGATATGGCGGGGTAGAATGAGGCAGCGTGGGGATGACGAACAATTAGGCAATTTGCAGCAGGATGAAGGAAGGTGGTTTCGATTAGGAGCCTTACGGTGGCTGTATTTTATCTTGGAAGGCGGCGGTGGGGTCAGAGGAAAGGGGTTCGTAAAAATCAGAAACAGAGAGCTGTCGGAGAGCCTCCTCAGAGTAGAGATCACTGCACCAGACCACCACGGCTCCACCCTTATCGGTTGGCTTGATTACGAGGTCAGTGCGGTTTCGAAGGGATTTTAGAGCGGTAACATCTTGTGGGGTGGTGTTGCGGTATATAGAGATTAGGTTGCTAGACGAGTTGGCAAGGATGCTACAACATGCTTTGATTGAATTGTCAGTTTCAGGGTGTTTGGTGGGAAACGGGGTCCAGATACTAGTTTTTGGGTTTATGGTGTCGAACCTGGTGCGATTTAAGTTAGACTGATGCTGGGTGAAGTGGGCATTTAAGAGTAGGCATCGGAAGAATTTTTCGCTTTCTACATGCAAAGAAAAAGTGTCGGGTCGGCTTTGAAGTGCAGGGACGAAGGACAGGCCCTTTGATAAGATAATGTGTTCAGGGGCAGTGAGGGGTAATTCGTCTGGTATGGTGACATCATCATTGCGTTGGATGGCGGCCTGATCATTTCGGGGCAAGAGAGTGTCTAGCTTCCTTGATTTAGAGGCGAGACCATCGGCATAGAGATACGAGTTGACTTCAAGAATTTTGTCGACAAGTTTGCGTGAGTGAGAATGGAAAGATAAGTCAAGGGACTTGAGGAGTCTTTTAGCAACAATGACGTTTGGGCGTAACTGGGCACAGTGGTCATTATGATATCTCAGATGCCTTCACTAAGTGGAGAGCAACATTATGTAATATTTGATTGTGACGCTTTTGAAGGGCCGGAGGGATTCTCATTGGCAGGTTGGGAGGAGGGCCGGTGTGTTTCCACGCAAGACATGTCGGGGTACCGCACGGCGTGGTACCGGGGAGCAAAGTCGGAGGTTTTGTGGACTGGTTGCTGCGTACAAAAGGGATCGTAAGTTGGGCTGATGATGGTAAGTTAGGACGGGTGCCTTAGAAATAACTTCAGAGTCTATGAGGTGGGAAGTGCCATCCATGATTAGTTTGCCGAGCCTGGGTATGGAGGGATGGAACCTAAAGATGAGGGGGTTTCAAAGTGGTTGCTGCATACTAGAAGGGATCGTAAATTGGACTGACGATGGTAAGTTAGGGAGGGTGCTTTAGAAATTACTTTAGAGTCTGCGAGGTGGGAAGTGGTGTCCATGATTAGTTTGCCGAGCCTGGGTATGGAGGGATGGAACATAAAGATGAGAGGGTTCCGGACTGGTTGCTGCGTACTAGAAGGGATCGTAAGTTGGGCAGACGACCGTAAGTTAGGGTGGGTGCTTTAGAAATAACTTTATAGAGTCTACGAGTTGGGAAGTGGCGTCCATGATTAGTTTGCCGAGCCTGGGTATGTGGGGATGGAACATGATGATGAGGGGGTTGCACGGTGGTTTAGATCTTAGTTGGGGAAATAGGGTGTCATGCCGCGAAATGTTAGAGACACGACTGCTTGCATTGCACAGAAGGCCGAGTGGGCAGCTACTTTCAATAAAGAAGGTGGTCATCATCTTAGAGGGGCACTGAAGTGGATTCTGATATCGTCTATTTATTGTCATAACTAAATCTATGAACTCTAAGCATCCTAAAAAAACTGAAATTACATCATGATGTAGAATACCCGAGACTGTGGTAAAAGCTGGGAAACTTGGTCGAAGAAAAAAGGCAGGGGAAAAGAATGTCGGTGGCCGGTGATTAGGTTGTGGACATATAACTTTGAGGAAATAAACACAGTAGCTGAGTTTGAGACGTTCTTTTCCCCTGTCTCTTTTCTTCGACCAAGTTTCCCAGCTTTTACCACCGTCTCGGGTATTCTACATCATGATCAACTTCCACCAGCTCACCTGCGCACTTACTGTTTTTTCAGTGAAATTACATACAAGGGCGGCCAATTTCCCTATTAAAAATCCAATCAAAGATCGTGGAACGCCCTCCTTTCTGCGCCGTGGCGCAAAATGCCAGAGGGTGCCACTGGACGGGAAAGCAGCAGGGGAGGGCACGTGACAGCCAATTACAAGTGATGGTTTCCCGGCAGACTAAATTTTCGAATACGTGCACCTTCGAAAAATCAGTCCGCCGAGAAGCCATCACTCGTGATTGGCTGTCGTGTGCCCTCCCCCGCTGCCTTCTCGTCCGGTGGCACCCCCTGGTGTCTGCGCCATGGCACAAAAAGGGTGGCGTGCCACAATCTTTGATTGAATTTTTATTAGGAAAATCGGCTGCCCTTGAATGTAATTTCAAATTTTTTAGGATGCTTAAAGCTAGTAGATTGAGTTATGCCAATAAGTAGACGATCTCAGAATCCACTTGAGTGCCCCTTTAGGCTGTTGACGGAAATCAATGTCGTTGCTGCAAATCCTACGGAGGCGAAGGATTTGCAGCCTCAAACGCCTTTTTGAACTCCACCGTTGGTTTGCCAAGGGGACGACGCTGCACCACCCCCCGTCCCGGACACCACAAACCAGACGGTTCCATAGCATGTCTGACAAGGTCTCACCAAAGTTGCAATGTTCTGAGAAGCGGCACAGGGTGATGACGAAATTCGCGATGGTTTCTCCAGGCTGCTGGCTGCGCTCATGAAATGCAAAGCACTGAGCAATCACTGGCAGGCACGGTGTGAAGTGGGCGGTGAGCTCCGACACAATGACCGCATAGGGAGTCTACCAGCACACACGACGAGCATATGACGGTGTAGATTGTCGGTCCACAAACACTGCACATTTTTGGGGACCCCTCGACGATGTTGTGCACGGTGAAGAAACAATTTAGTCGCTCCTGGTACAGGGGCCACGCCTCAACCCTGTCCGGGTCGAACTCATCAAGATGTCCCAGCCACCCTATGATGACAACGTTTGGCTCATCCTTTTACGCCATGTGCTCTCGTCGTTGCCAAGTTGCCACGAAGCTGTCGTTGCTCCAAAAAGTGTGGTTGCGTGCCTCGGAGTCTGAGGCTCTTCATTCTCGTCGCCACCCAAAGCTTTATTCAGGCGGCTGACTTGGCCGTGCAGGAAAGAGGAGTCAGACAAGAGGCACATGGTTTATGTCGAGTCCCCGGAACGGTAAACTTTTCAGTAAAACCAGCTTGACTCGCTTTGGCTTGACTTCTGCTGACTCGCCGATGTTGCCCGACGCACACACACAACACTCACGATGCTAGATTCCATTTCACTTTAAGTGCAAGATCCAGGCTTTCAATGCCGCTACCAAGGATGCACGGTCATGTACTGGGAGCATCGTTCAGGGCAACATGCTCATAACTTCAGCTTCACTCGCACATGAAGTAAATGAAACCATAGCCCCTGTGTCCACTCTAATTCTCTAAGCCAGTAGTAGGCTGAAATGTATCCAACAAGACAAGAAGTTGGGAGTGATGCCGAGAATCTGGGAGGGTCGTCGCATGTACAGAATTGACTGATCGACGTGCAGTTCCCTGCAAAATGATGTCCTGGGTTGGGTAAGGTTTGAGCATGTTGGATGTTATCAGGAACACGTGGTTACACAGGATCCGTGGGGACATGGCGGTTCCATTGACTGAGGCCACAAGTGCCTGGATCGTCACTGCTTCCCGAATGCCAGCCAGTTCCAACCTCTTGAACGTGGTCATGACACTGCCTCAGCATCCCAATGTTGAGATACTGGAACTGGTAGCAGTAGTCAAGGAGAGCCAGAAGAATCACTGTAGTTGGATAGAAACATTGCAACAGATGCATTAGTCCTCTAGGCATAAAATATCTTGCACCTTAGATATATAATTCCCAAAATTGAAGATTCAATGGGGAAGCAGAGCAGTGCAAATTTCACCACGCAGCTAGCTTGGAACATTTTTTTGAATCTCCACAGATTAGATAACGTTCTATAGTTTCTAAACATAGTATTTAAAGTGCTAGAAGCCGGCACTCTGGTCTCGTATTTAGAAACAGTTATTTAGTCATTTTCACCTCATCAAGCATGCACACGAATTCCCGTTTTATTACAATTGCGAAGATGATCAATCCAGTTGTTTTATTCAAATTAAAGCGAGTTAACGAATAACTTTACAATGTTGGCAGGAGCTATACCAGTTAGTTTTGAGTGACACTCAGTAATAAAAAAACAGATAACCCTTTGAATTTTTTTTTTTTTTAATTTGTGAATCTGAATCAATATTGCCTGAATTTTCTAAGAGCTAGAAAAACCATGTAGTGATATCATTTTTAATAGTTCAGGCATCAAATTTTTTTTAATAAATCGTATTTCGTTACAAAAAACGTTTTTCTTTTCTTTTTTTTTTTGCAAAAAGGGTACTTACTATTTTTATCTTGTTTTGGTAGCGACTAATACAATTCTACGGCACTAAAATCTGGAATAATTTACCATCGTCAGTCAGACTCTCAAAAAACTTTAATGCCTCATTAAAAGAGCACATATTTTTTTAAAGAGCGTGCCTATTTTCATCTTGAGTCTCAAACCCACACAACACAGATAATTTGTGTTAGCCTTGACTACCTTTGTTTCAACAATTATCATTACATTAGTTACGTTGTTTGTGTGTCATAACAGATTATAGCATCTAAACCGGTCATTACTTGGTTTCCTTTTTATGGTCTTTCTAACAGTGACTGTTTTCATGCATTATTAAAAATGGGCCTAAACAAGCCATAGGCTATGAGCCCAGGTGGTTTCTTCAATAATCTGTACTGTTACTAATGTAAAATAAAACCAATCTGAATCTGAAAAAAAAAATCAATTATAAACAATCAAAATGTTTGTCAAAGCATGAAGTTCCGATAAGAACTTCATGCTTTCAGCAAGATAGCAATGGGAACCGAAACTGTTAAAAAGCGAGGGCAGACGCTCTGAAAGCGGTAGAAGCGCGTGCCACTGTATTGGATCACGTGACCGATCGCTCACAGAGGCCGACCGCTTGACGACCGCCAGCGCGGAGCGCTCGGCATCTGCCTGGGGAAAGGGCTGGATCCCGCAACCCGGCTTGGTCGCTGCAGCTGCAGCGCGAGAGTGAAGCCACCGGGCGGCCATCTTACATGTCGAAAAATCGTGTTTTCGGAGCGTTGCGGAGGCCGGCGGCAGCGTGGTGAAGACACGTTTTTTACTCATTCATAGTCATTCGCCGAAGAAACTCTTTAAAACCCCGTGTAAGCCATCAGACTTGACGTTGAGCACCGGTGGAACTTTTTACGGAAGGGCAGTGCCGCAGTAAAAATGCACAACTCATCGAAAGCAAGTTTTGCCGTTTTTAATAATGAAACGATCGAGACGGAAATAATGCAACGAGCGGAACGGAAGGGCAGTGCCGCAGTAAAAATGCACAACTCATCGAAAGCAAGTTTCGACGTTTTTAATAATGCAACGAGCGGGACCCTCGTGACTCACACGTGACGTCACGTGGGGCGTCATTATGGGAAACGTCCCATAATGCAACCGGGGGGTCACGAACGTGTGTCTTTTTCGTCCTGTTTGTTCGCCCCTTTTAACCTTTTAAGCGATATGAACCAACTAGCCCCAACCAAAGTTTTATTGCGTTCCATTGTAGGACGTTTCCCGACGCAACGCGCAGTTACTCCGACGGTGACGATGGCGTCGCCGTCGTCGACCCGCGCGTTGCATCACGGGATACTCATTTCCCATCACTTCCTTTTTTCATATTGCTAAGAGCAACGTCTCTCTCTCTCTCTCTTATCGGGGTTGAACTTCCTGGCAGTACTCTGCATAGACGAGAAGGCGTCCAGCTTTGACGACTTAATGTTTAGACAATATTTTGGTCCCCCCCCCCAATCTTGGTTGGACGATACGGTCTCTGACACTGAGGTTTTTCCGCCGGGATTTACGGTATATCGTAAAGACAGACATCGACACGGAGGAGGAGTCTTTTTGCTGGTTTCATCTTGGTGGAGTAGCTGTGCAGTTAAATTTGAGAATGACTCTGAGTCGGTGTGGTGTCGCGTTCGTTTTCCCAAAGGGAACACTGTGGTGTTTGGAACTATCTACCGTCCGCCAGACGGAAATGAAACAAGCATTTCTTTACTCTCAGATATGTTATCAGTGATACGAGACACCGTCTTTCTGAGAGGCGATTTTAATTTGCCAGACTTTTCGTGGTTAACTGGGACTACGGCAAGAAGCAAATCGCGTGTCTATTCTATGTTCCAGAATTGATAGATACATTTGGTCTGATTCAGTATGTCATGGAGCCGACTCGACTGACGGAAGTTTTAGATCTCGTCTTGTGCAATGACCCAAATATTTTTTCTAGCGCCCAGGTATATCCTGGAATAAGTGATCACGATGTTGTTATTACCGAGTTGAATGTATCAAGCGTACCTGAACAGAAACAAGAGCCACGCAGAGTACTCATCTATGAAAAGGGTAATTTTGACGCCATCAATAATCCATTACAGACATATTTTCTAACTTTTTCATGTTTATCTGAGTCTTGTACAACAGAGGAGATTTGGATTTTGTTTCGCAATAAAATATTGGAATTAGTTGAGGCTTTTGTACCTTCAAGAACTTTGCGGCAAAGGCGTAAACAAAAACCTTGGTTTAATGCCGAAATACGGAAACTACTGGGGAAAGCAAGGCGGGCTTACAAAAAACGTTGTAAAGATAACTCTGTCCTTAATTTGCAAGGGTTAAAATATATTAATAATCAATTAAAAGTAACAATAAAGTTAGCTAAGCAGTCATTTTTTACCAGGCTAAACTGCGATCTTAAACGAAACCCAAAGGTATTCTGGAAATATGTGAAGACATGCAGGAAAGACGATATTTCTATCCCAGTTCTTAATGTTGACGGCCAAATGATAAAGGAAAATGTGGAGAAGGCAGAATGCTTCAATTCCTACTTTAAATCGGTATTTTCTCCGGGATTCTCTGGGTATGTGGTGGAGTCACCGAATAGTTGTTTTACTGGCATGATGGCGGATATTGATATTGATGTTCATGGTATTGCCTCTCTTTTGCGCGGCCTAGATCAGTCAAAGGTTACTGGACCTGATGGTATATCACCTGTTATTCTCATTAAGTGTTCCGAGATTGTATCAAAGTACTTGTCTATTATATTTAAAACGATACTTGAGACAGAGTTGGTCCCAATAGATTGGAAAACGGCGAATGTGATCCCTGTTTTTAAATCCGGATTTAAGAAACTCGTAGAAAATTATAGGCCTATATCACTAACGTCAGTTTGCTCTAAGCTTTTTGAGCATATTTTATATAGCGCAATGTTTAAATATCTTGATAGCTTTAGCTTTTTTACTCCATCCCAGCATGGCTTTCAGAGTGGGTTTTCATGCAACACGCAGTTAGCAGAGTTCCAGCATTACCTATTAAAAGCAAATGACAAAAATACGCAAGTAGACGCAGTCTTTCTAGATTTCAGCAAAGCTTTCGACACGGTACCACACAACCTTCTACTGATAAAACTAGCCTCTATAAATATTAATAGTAAGGTGCTAAATTGTATACGAAATTACTTAAGTGACCGTGAGCAATGTGTTGTCTTAAATGGAAGTAAATCCTCAGTCGTTTTCGTGACTTCAGGGTTCCCCCAGGGTAGTGTTCTTGGACCGTTACTGTTTTTAATTTACGTTAACGACATTATACAAAATATTCAGTCGACAATAAAACTTTTTGCTGATGATTGCGTTATTTCTAGGGAAATAAATTCGACGAGAGACATCGAGATCTTACAGAGCGATCTACAGGGTGAAACAAGGAGACGGCAGGCTCTTTAAATTGACCGGAAAATTCGGTTTCTTAACCTATCGCGCTACGACTTTGTGCAGCGTTGCCCACAGATGGTGCATTTTTTTTTTTTTTTTGTAAAATTTGCAAAGAACGACCTTACCTGAGGAAAAATTAAAGAAAGAAAAAGGCTTAGCTCCTATGGAAACGCAGCGACGCCACCGGTCTTCAAACAACACGGCGCCGTTTCGCACGGAAGGCAAGAGATGGCGCAAGCGGTCGCGACGCCAACTGCCGCCAACGAACGAGCAGACGACGCCGAGAGTCGGCGCTTTTAGCAGACAAGGAAGTGCAGTTCCTTGTTGTTACCGCGCCTGTTTTAGTTTCTGCGACTGTCGCCACCTGCGGAACGCGCGCCGCTTTTGAGTCGAAAAGTTCGTCTGCTAAAGAGGCCGGCTCTCGGCGCCCGTATGCTCGTTCGTTGGCGGCGTTCGTTGCGCCATCTCTTGTCTCCGGTGCGAAACGGCGCCGTGTTATTTGCAGACCGGTGGCGTCGCTTAGTTTCCATAGGAGCTAAGCCTTTTTCTTTCTTTACTTTTTCCTCAGGTAAGTTCGTTCTTTGCAAATTTTACAAAAAAAAAATGCACCATCTGTGGGCAGCGCTGCACAAAGTCGTAGCGCGATAGGTTAAGAAACCGAATTTTCCGGTCGATTTAAAGAGCCTGCCGTCTCCTTGTTTCACCCTGTAGATAAGGTAGCATACTGGTGTAACCAATGGAACATGAGCCTAAATATTGGAAAATGTAACCTCATTAATTCTGCTAGAAACGTCTCTAAATTTTTTACAGGTTATACTATCAAAAACCTGACAATCGGTAATGTCTCTGAATATAAATATCTTGGCGTTTATTTTCACCGATCACTTAAATTAAATAAACATATTGACTACGCAATTAATAAGGCCAGTAAAATGTTGTTTTGTTTCCGTAGAAATTTCAAACACGCGTCCCGAGACGTAAAAGAAACTCTTTACTTCTTGCACGTAAGGTCAATGCTTGATTATGCGTGCGTTATATGGGATCCCTACCAGCAGTATCTGATCGATAGATTAGCGAAACTTCAAAATCAAGCAGCGCGATTTGTTAGTAACAACTACGATCCATACGCTAGTATGACAGAGGTTAAAACCATGCTGGGATGGGAGCCCTTGAGCATTCGAAGGCAAAAATTAAGATAGAAGTTTTTCTATCGCATTTATTATAATAATACTGGTATTAATAAGAATGAGTATCTTTTGGGGCCAACGTATGTTTCAGCTAGGTGTGATAACTCTAGAAAAGTGTTTGAATATTCCTATAAAACAAACAGCTTCTGTCATTCTTTTTTTGTAAAGACAATTAGAGAGTGGAACTTGCTGCCTGATGATGTGGTGAGCACCTTGGACAACAGTGTATTTTTTTCTCGGCTGTATATCTAATCTGTGCATACAAGTGATCACTTTGTGTTTTTTATGTATGTGTGTTATTTCCTGCCCTCCTACAATAATGCCCTCGAGGCGATGCAGGTACTCTGTAAATAAATAAAAATAAAATAAATTGTTTGTCAATTTTGACGAAATAAGCTAGTTGGGCAGGTTAACAAACTAACTGTGAGGCTCACAATCACCATTACTGTGGTACCATGGCTTTCCGCCTTCCTTACTCTACTAAAAATGTCTTCAATTCACATACCAAAGACGGTCGAAACGGGCCTTCTTCACTCTGTTCCAATGATGAAAGCCTGCGTGTCGCTTGAACTCACTTCCCAGCAGGAGGACCGGTCCACAATCTTTCACAGGCGCTGCGGATGTCTTGAATCTTTTGAATTGCACAATCTCTGTACGCTTTAATTATTTTTTTTTCTTGAACCGCCACGTTATTCCTGATGTCGATAGATGCTTGAAATTTTCTTGATCAATAAAGTTCTTCCGCAGGGAGATCGCAAAAAACGCAACGTCGGATTTCAATTCAGCAAGACTGCGACAAAGTTTGTCAGGAACGGTGAACGCTTCAGGAATTACGTGAATTGGCTCGGGGTAGGTTGCAACATGGCTCCATCGGTGCCTTTCCCTTTCGAAGTGTTTTATAAAGAGGGATTGGTGGGCGTAGCGCTGTCAGGACTACTGGTATGACTCCGTTTCAAAATGCCATCTTGTAAGCTTGAACGCCGACGATGATGGGTACAAATGGCTAAACTTTAAGCTTGTCTTGATAATTTTTAGAAGCCCATGAAGCACGGCATGTGTCGTGCGTGCATTATACTTCATGACTGGCTATGCTTTGTTACAAGGAGCATTGCGTCGTTTCAAATTCACTGCCGGCACGTGACAGAATCCGCCACTTAATAAATGTAATCTTGTATTGAACATACTCTTGTATTGAACATAACATACATACAGTATGTTCAATAGAAGTTTGCATTTATTAAGAAGCGGATTGTGTCACGTGCATGCTTTAGTGACACGTTTTCCATGGGTTCTGTTACTTTTGTCTGTGTGTTAGCCTTGAATTCTTATTGCTCTTGGATCGCGAAGAGCCCATGTGGTAACTGATGAAATAGCCAGAGGAGGGGGTTTATGGCTCTCTTTACGCTATCCATTGACTGCTGCTTGACTGCTGCTCTCCGCGTACACCATAAAGCTTTCTGCCGTCACAATACACCCTAAGAGAAAGGGGAGCGCGACTTAGACCCTCCAGAGGGAAAATGCGCTGCCACCACTATTAGTTTCCTGGAGGACTAACGGGGAATTGAGCAACCTTTTCGCCCCTCCCGCTAGTCCCTCAAACAGTAGAAGCTCTTCCTTCAGCGCGAGCTTGCCCTCTTCCGCAGTGCCTTGGTTGCGCGTGCCCGCGCGTTCACACTTTTTAGCAAGAACAGAAAGCTCGCGTTGAAGGCGGAGCTTCTAGTCTCAGCTTAAGGGTGAACGGAGTATGACCTATTCACCCTTGCATTTAGACTAATGTGGCTAAATGTTGCACCTTTGCATTTAGACTACTTGAACTAAATGCTGCGACCTTGCATTTCAAGCCATAGGACTAAAAGTTAATCCTTTACATTAGGTCCCGAGCCACTAAATTTTCGACCCTTGCTGTTAGTCCTCCACGACGCAAAGTTTTATCAAACAAGTTGCCCAGAACTGAAGGAACCGGACTCGCGTAGGTCTACTGGTTGTCCAGTTCACTGTGACGTCCGTCCAAACCAGTTGTGGTCCAAGCACCGTTCGTAGGGGCACCAGAAACGTCTTGCCTTTTCACGAGAGATTTGAATTATAAATGACACTGGCAGTGTGAAATACGTAATTTCTCGACAAACGTATGAGACATAACACACTCATTAAAATAACAAGTACCCTGCGCAAGGGATGCAACGATCAAGCAAAAGATGCAATCTATTGTCAGCGGACCAGTTCAATATGAGAGAGGTTTAGTAGACCGTACGCTGCGGACTACGAACCCAAAGGGCACGTGCTCCATTTATACTTCAAAGGGGCGGCCCGAGCTCCCGCTAGTAACGCCAGAGCACCGTGCGCCAGAGTCAAGTGTACGGGGAAATAAAAGCCTCTTAAACCGGGGTCCCACTGCTTATACGTCATACAAAATAGGGTCTGCATACAGATTAGAACGCGTGTCACAGCGAGACTCCTGCTTCGAATGCCGCATGGCAATGAGTTCAAGGAGAAAACGTGGCACGTGCAATTCGAACCACAGACATTGTGATGACTCGATTTTCCAGACTTCCTTTTGTATGATGTGTGTACAGTGTCTCCCCGGCTTTTTTTTTTTTTGGTCACATGGCCCCTGTCAGGGTCTGCAAAACAGAAACACTGGGCCCTCAGTAGAATTGAAGTTTCGCTCGCTTTCATGAGGTAACTGCATCCGATGAAATCTCACGTCTCTGTGGCACATAACAAAATCAGCACGCATGGCGCCAAAAAGATTCGAGCATGGCGCGTGCTTTGCGTGCTCGAGAACGCGCTCAAACTATAACATTTTCTGAAGCCGCAGAGAATGAATACACGCATTAAACAAAGGTACTTAGACGTACCTGTATCCAGTTCCCTTCCCTATTGAAAAAACCACCACAAGCTGGTCCCAGCATCCCAGCTTCATGCTGGGTTATTGCTCCAGCATGCCCAGCACAAGCTGGTCCCACCGTCCCAGCTTCATGCTGGTCCCAAAATCCCAGCTTCATGCTGGTCCCAGCTTCCCGGCTTCATGCAGGGTTATTGCTCCAGCATGCCCAGCTTGTCGTGCTGGTAGAGCTGGTTGGATGCTGGGTGAATGCTTGGTCATGCTGGGTGAACTGCTCATGATGGTTAGGCTGGTGTACTTCCCCACCAGTTTAACCAGTTGAAATAAATACACAGGTAAACAAGCCAAACTTGTTAGAAAAGCCAGCTCGGTATCTAATTTATTATTTTCGAATTCGCGGTCTGCTCGCATGAGCTCAGATGCAACACATCCACTGCGCTGACGCAGTAGCTAACCGGCGCACATACCGTGCTTCTCGGTGCAAAACAAACAATGCTATTAAAACAAGATTGTTTATTTCTCAACACGAAAAATACTAGACACTCGCCAAAATCAGGCAATAACAATAAAAATACTACACGGATGAGAGAAGCGAACCTGGGTCCCGCCCGTAATGGGGGCGAAGAGTCCTCTTGCGTAGTCGGCAGAAGCGAGGAAATCCGTGTGGCTTGGATGGCATTGGCAATACTCCTCGGCACCACCGTTATTCACGAGCACCGAGATGTTCGAAGACACAAAACGACGCCTCAGTCGGGGCATCCGACTTCTTCCCACGCTGAACGGACTGCCGCTCGCTGTCTCTTTAAATCCCGCTTCGCTCGCACCGCCGTTCAAATAGTCGCCAAACAACGCGCACACAGCCATCCCTTCGAAAATCTGCCGAAGATAGAAAAACGTGTCCCAAATTCTCCGTTCCTACCTCTCTCTCTCTCTATTTTTTCGCACACAAAGGAAGCTCGCAGCGTGCCTGAAGCGCCCGCTCGTCTACCGAAAACGAAAGGACAAAGAACAGGACGTGGCATTGTCCCCACGCCAGCCGACCTTGGCGCGCGCTCTCCCGGTAATACCAGTTCGACAAGCTCTCGCCGACATTGGCGTGCGCGCTCCCAGCAAGACCAGCTTGGCCAGCTTGAACCAGCTTGGCCAGCTTGAACCAGCTTGGCCATCTTGAACCAGCTTGGGCCAGATTCGAAACCAGCTCGAACCAGCATGACAAGCTTAAACCAGCTCAAGTACCAGCTTGCCCAGCGGCAGTGCCACCTCGAACCAGCTCAAACCAGCTTGAACCAGCTTGATTACTACCTAGACCAGCTTGAATCAGCTTGAACTAGCTTGATTACTACCTAGACCAGCTCGAACCAGCTTGAACGAGCTTAAAAACCAGCTAAACCAGCTTGCCCAGCTTGATATCCTTGCTGTTTTTTTCAATAGGGTTCGCTTCTGACTTCGGAACAGATCAAGCGAAGTGTTGCAGCACTGCGAATCCAAACCGATCCCGCAATCCCGCTTAGAGAGAGCAAAATGTTTACCAACAGTTATTCCGACTGATGAGATGGGAGACGACGCGCAGCCTGTTCTGTGGACATTTTTAGAGCGCAGCTCTTCGGCGCCCGTTTCCGGCTTGAGCGGCGTCGGCGCCGGCGTCGCCGTCGCCGTCGGCATCGCCGTCGGCGTAACCGCGCGGTGCATTATGGGATGCATGACGTCACTGATGACGTCACTGATGACGTCATCAGTGTCGTCATCGCCATCGGCATCGTCATCGCCATCGTCACTGATGACGTCATCAGTCATGTCACTGAGGACGTCATTGGCATTCGCATCGTCATCGCCATCGCCACTGATGACATCACTGATGACGTCACTGGTGATGATGACGCCATCAGTGACGATGACGATGAGAATGACGTCATCGTCACGTGACCTCACAGGGAGGAGTAGCAGACAGGATGAGGAGGTGAGGGGTATACTCTCCCCTCAGCACCCTTCCCTCCTCCTCCTCAAGAGCTGCGCTCTAATTCGGCCTTACAGTAAACGGCGTTACAGTAAACGGCTTTCATTTTTTTCCACAGCGGAACGTCGGTTGAGTGACGTACCCGGCACGTGACGCCAAGAGACAACTTTTTATAATTCGAGCTCTTTATTTCCAAACAAACGCGCTGATTTTTTTTTCTCTTTTTTATTTATTTTTTAGGCGATCGATTTCGAGAGCCAGTGACGTCAATAGGACATGTCAAGTATCAACACTTTATAGTTGACGAGATAGTTAAGTAATGCGAGTCAACACAATCGTTCACTTGCCTTCACACAACGTGCGACGGTCAGTGTACCATGTAATGTCTGAACGATCGTTGCGCATTAAAGAAATTCCCCAGTTACGTCCGAATTTTGTCAACACATCCAGTCGTGCTAGTTGCTGACTCGCGCCAACCCCAAGACAAGCGAAATATCATCTGTCTTCCTGTCGAGCCTTCCGTTTACCTCGGGGATCGAAAGATTCAGGTACACCATGTCTGAGGAGGACCAATGGCTGCTTTAGCTCGCACACGTCTCTCGCTTAATCCCAGTGGAGTGCAGTTAGTCACCAGCTTTGGTGCAACGTACCTAGGTCGAACGAGACGGTCTTTTCGGGGGGCAAATGGGAGTTCGGAAGACAAATTGCTCCCGTTAGTCCTTTCAGACCATCTTATTTCTAGACAGTACCATGAAAACGCGGGCACCCGTCTCAATATCAGGGACCTCACGACCAAGAACAGATACAATCACCATCGATTGCGTGTTCGCGCGGGGCAATTCCGGACTACGTTATACAGACTTTGTAGCGTACTTCTATGTACATGAACTATTCCTCTGTATAACATCCAAATCAGCAAAGCAGTGGCAACACGGTCAAACTCAAAAACAACAAAAAAGCGACAACAATCAGGACAGCCACTGCAGTTGCGCCAATGTTCACCACACTGTGTTTGCTTGCGGTTAAATAACGTATTCACCATAGTAGTAATCCTAAGGTTGAGATATTTGTAGAACATTAAAAGTAATTCAATAACATTTTATTTCGGTTCCAAACACTTTTTACCAACCATGACGCTATAAAGCGACGGCATATAAACAGGTTAGGCAGAACGACCAAACATGCAGCCAATGTTTCGAAGTTTATCACCGTAGTGGCATTTCTCTACAAGGTTCTTGAGCGCTGCAACAAAGTCACCGCAAATTCAGTTTCAGAACGTTCTTTTGCCTATAGTATGAGTATGATGCTTTCCGAAAGCCGTCAAAATCTTCTCGAGTCTTATCTTGAAGGTTATACGGTTTCGCAAGACTATGAGGCGTCGACTAATTCCTTGGAACTCAGCACTTCAAGAAAATGTATTACTTCTTCGCGGAGGAAATATTCTATACACAGTAAAACTCGGTAACTCGTTCCACCTGCTGAAACCATTCGTATCCACCTCATCGATAGCATTAATCCAAGAGCTATTTTTCTACCTCAGACAATTTAGATTATTAAGTGTCTGTCTCTCGAGCATGTCACGGCATTTTTTTTTTTTTTTTATTGGCAAGTCGCGATGCATTTGCTAGGTGTTCGGCCTTTCGTGAAGCCCAGATAAAAGCGTGACCACGACGCTCGACACTGATTAGTTGACGGGTGAGAGCGGAGGAGTGAGGTGTAGGCGAGGAGGAACTCGATGATTTGTGTACAGTGAGGGGAGTACCTCGAGAGTACGGAAAGCAATGAATGACCGCCTGGTTTATCTGTCGCTTCATTTATTTTATTTATTTATTCATACTACTTATAACAATCTCAGCAAAAGGTTTGCAGCCGGCAATCACGTACACAAAAAAGAAATAAAGCGGGAGGCTCGAAATGCTATATAGTACAGCACAAGTTCTAGAGCGCTAGATCCTGAATCAAAAAACGCACTGAAACGCGTGCCAATAAAAAAACTTAAGGTAGCGAAAGTGATATTGCGAGCGCTCACGAACTCTAATAGGTTAGAGGCAGTGAAACCCGTTTAGAACGAACCCACGTACAGCGAATTATTGTTGATATCGAACGAACTCACTTAAAATTTAAATAAAAAATGCATGTAAAAAGTACTTTTTTATAACGAACAAACATATTGGATATATCGAACTTTTCCCCCGAGAAGGTTTCCAAAAACGTGCAGACAATCGTCTTCTAGCCTGTCCCTCCCCCCCCCCCCCCCCCCCCCCAAAAAAAAAAAAAAGAAAAAAAAAGTAGGAAAGAAGGGAATTACAGAAGCTTAAGTTGCGAATATAATTGAGCGAAGCGAAGCGATTCAGAAGGGGAGAAAGCTAAAAAATACACTCTGCACGCACACACAGAAAAAAAATCTTTTCAAGCCAAAACGGTTGCACACGAAGAGAAGCGATTCAGAAAAAGTGATAAGCTAAAATAAACTCTGCACGCATAAAAAAAAAAAATCTTTCCAGCGCGTTGTTACAAGGTGGAAGCGAAGAGATGAGAAAGAGAAGCTCTCGCCTTACAACGAACGCATCGTGGAAGTTCGTTGTAAATGTTTTTTTGCTATATCGAATTACTTGCTATATCGAACTGATCGTAGTGTTTCCTGCTGTTCGTTATAAATGGATTTGACTGTATTGACAACATCGTCTGGCAGGTGTTCCACTCATGAACTGATTTGTTTTTGGAGAGTATGCATACTTAGAAGCATCAATTCTACGGCTATATTCGGCAGAAGACCTGCTGTTTTGATGCATTGATGAGTATCGAGAAATTCTGAGTGGTGTGAGATATATAGTTGTCCAAATTAATGTTGCCATCACTTAATATGAACATAAAGTTCAACCTGTCTATCTGGAGTCTGTGTTGCAATGAACGCAAACCGGCCTGCCCTAAAAGGGTTCACACAGAGTCTAGGCGATTATATTTAATGAAAATGGAACCAAGTGCTTTTTTTTACATGTTCCTGACATATAATATTAAGTCCAGTATGATCATACTTAATGATAGCAGGGTATTCAAGCGAGGATCTAACAAAACGTGAATGGCGGTTCATTTGACCTCACTACTGGCGTGTTTGAAATTCCGGCATAGACACCAGAGCTTAGACAACGCCTTGCGTCTTATGCGTAGGGTGTCCCAAGTCACCAGGCTCGATCTAAAATGGACCGTAGAAATCGACGCCTGCACGTAGCTAATCTAAACTTTTCGTCAAAGGTGTATTTCACAGGTCGTTTTTTTCTTTTAAACTTAGAACGCGTAGCATCCTTTTTGTAAAAAGATAGGGCCAAGAAACTTGCCAGGGCGAACGGCGGGCGGCGGCGCAAACAAGCGAGTTGAGCTGCGGGGTGTTTGGCGCGCGTATTGATAGATGACGCTACCTTTTTGTGAGAAAGCTCGCGACCCGCCGTGGATTATAAAATGAACATAATTGTTTTGCAATATACCTTTGGCTTAAAAATAAATGCGAACAAGAAAAGCAAAACTTAACGGGGAAAACACAAACGCGTTTGCATACCGATGGCGCTATTGCTGCCAACAGATTTCGACTGCGTGTCGTCTGCTCTTTTCCATAGGTCGGCTACACCTTCGGCCGCTGCTCCCAACGCCATCTATCAATACGCGCGGCAAACACACAGGGTGGATCGGGGGCCGAGTGGGCTGGCGCAACACCAGCTCGGAGCACGTGGAGCGAAAGCTCGCGCTGCAGTCCCAGGATCCTGGGCTCAATCCCCACCCCTGCCCATTTCGATCTGGATGAGCACCGTACGGCGTGCGTTCGTGTATTACTATTGCGTAGTGCACGTCAAATACCCCAAGCTAGTTGTTGTACTGCACTGGCTAAATTGCTCATCTACAGCGAGTGACTCGTCGCAACTTTGAAATATATGACAAACATCACGCTGTATAAACATCCAAACAACCCAGATTATTAGTGCGTGTCGTCTGCTTCCTTTCGCTGGTCGCTACACCTTGGGACTCTGCTCCCGACGCCATCTATCAGTACGCGCGCCAAACACACCCGCAACTCGACTTGGTCGTCTGCGTCGCGGTCCGCCGTTGACCTTGGCAAGTTTCCTGCCCTATTTTTACAGAAAGAGAGCTACGCTTTCTCATAAAAAAAAACAAAAAAACAACCGGTGAAATACATCTTTGACAAAAAAGTTTAGATTGCTACGTGGCAGGCGTCAATTTTTACGGTCTATTTTAGATCCAGCCTGGTGACTTGGACACCCTACAGGTCACGATGTTCATTTCCACGTACGTGTTTTTTTATTAAGATCCTCAAATTCTTATAAGACTAAACTTTTGAAAGAACAGGCCTCTCCAACGTGTACTGAAATGATAAAAGTGGCGCTTCATAGTGACATGCATATAGACACTTTTTACGGGGTTAATGACATTCACCAGGTCAAACACCAGTCAAGTATTCTTGGGAATAACATAATTGGTCTTGATCATTAATAATATGAACTTCTGCGCACAATGGCATCGTCTTGATCATTAATAATATGAACTTCTGTGTACAAATGGCATCAAGCGCAGTTTTACCTTGGAAATGTCACGGGTGATCTGGTTTACAAAAACTAAGAACAAAAAAGCCCCAAGACAGAACCTTGCGGGACACCTGATGGACCAGAGTATGCGAAGATGGTGAACCATTCGTTTCGACAGACTAGGATCGCGATTGAAGGTAGTTTCGTAGCCACTTTACTTTTTGATAGTTTTAAACTTTAAACGCTTTGGCACGTCCATAAATAGTTCATCTATTTGGACGGTGTGACTGAGGAAGCCTGTGAATTCATGAGCTGTTTCAAGATGTGTCGTTGTGGGCAGTCCTTTGCAAAGGCCGTGTTAGTTTGGACCGAAAAAAACACTGGGATTCTAAGTACTTATAACACGCTTAAAACCAGTGTACTGCAAACTTTTCAACATGAACACAGCAATGAAATTGGCCTATATTTGGAACCCAGAGCTACGTCTTTGTTACTAGGAATTACCTTGGTACAATTCGAGTTGCAGAGCGACTGCCCCCGAACAATGAATTCACAAAAAGTATGTACCAGACGTGAAAGGAATCTGTAAGAAGCAACGATATTACTTGTGGTATTTTTTGTAATTTAGTATGAATCCATTAAAATTTTGAAAATGTAATTTGTAAAGTAATTTCATAACTTTTTGAGTAACAAGTTACACAGAATTTCGATGTTAAATTTTTAACATTCGGCGAAAAAGAAAAGGCACGATGGAAGAAGGGCGATGCAATTATATCTGCGCTTCTAATACGGTCACAAAAGGTGCGAGTTAGTATTCAAAGGATTGGTAGCA
The DNA here is from genome assembly GCA_013358835.2 of Ixodes persulcatus. Taxonomy (NCBI): domain Eukaryota; kingdom Metazoa; phylum Arthropoda; class Arachnida; order Ixodida; family Ixodidae; genus Ixodes; species Ixodes persulcatus. Next base: position 195,294 of record JABSTQ010011576.1, read on the forward strand.
AGGGAGAGAAAATGAATTCTCGGAAAACGCGACTGCACAGTGTCTGTAACAGTGCAGTGTGTGTGTGTGTGCGGGGGGGGGGGGGGGGGGGCGTTCCGAGTGCACCTTCCCGCGGCTCGGCAGAATAGAGACGCCAAAAGGCCGTGCTCTAACACAAAGACGCAGTTCGGTGTTGTATTGCCCAGCACCTGCGACCAGTTCTGAACAACCCAACTAAGGGATTCTGATCCTGACCTTGCTGCACAGTTCAAGAGCAGTAAGGACGCATTCCATGAACCGTTAGCCGAACCAGGGGACCATAGCAGGTGGTATGCAACCGCGTACGAGTAGGCCAGCTGGGAGGTGGGAGGGACGGATTTGAAGAAGCTTCTTCGGGCATATGCGGTGACCAAGCATGACACCGTCACCTTGAAGTGCCCCCATTTTATTTTATTTTCTTTGAAGGATCAAACGCGAAGGATGTAACTTGAGCGGACCAAAGGCGACGGGCACAACCGAGAAGGGACGTTTTGAGAATGGTCCTTTTGAGAAGACTGAAACGAGAACGAGCTTAATATAGCTGCCCCTACCCTTTTTGGGCTTCGATTTGTTGTTGACTGTTTAATAATGTTTCTGGCCTAAGGGCGCCCACCCCGCAACACACAAATAACAGCGTGGGGCCCTGCCCCTGCTCACACCTGAGCATTGTAAAAGCTAAATATTGCAGACCAACAAGCCACGTGACTTCCCACTAGCGGGTTCGTGTAAGCAGAAGATGCGTCGGCGATCTGACACCGGCAGATTGTTGTAACAGCAACATTGTATTATAAACAATGCTGTCAGTTTAGATGGAGATCGGCCAAAACACCCTCCACTTTCGACGGCAAGGAATGAGCAGGCAGAGGAGAGCTGCCGAAATGGCTTCATACTTCCAAGCCGCATTCATGGAAATGAGAATGTTGGCGGAATTCCCAGTTGAGGCAGATGGGGGTTATCTTTTGTGGACTGTGCGTGCTAGAAGCTAGACTGAAACTTTGGGGAAAGGAAAGCAGTTCATAAGCAATGGCTGACATAGACACGTGCTTATTACTGATGATGATACTTTTTGATGATTTATTAACTGTGCACTCAATTCATTTGTGACTTTCCGCATTGATATTTTATTTTGGTGAAGAAACAAAAAGAAGTCATTCGGAAGGATAGCAACCATCATCAAGCAGCAGTCTTCGAAATGTATAACAAAAGCAAGTAGAAAATTTGGTTCTCACTTCAAAACCGTTTGATTTACCGGAATACCCCTTTAGCAACATGAAGCAACCAGTACCAGCATCTGGAAGCAGTGTTTTGCAGTTCGCCGATGCTGAACAAGGAATATTTCGAGTGCTGTGCGTGGCCTCCACTTGCATTAGTACGGGAAGCGTATATACATTTCGCGGGGAGCACAGAGCCGCGAGGGGGAAAAGAGAGAGAGAGAGGAGGAAAGGGGGAGAGAGGCCGCCGTTGATTGGCCCTTGTAGTCACGTGTTACGCCCGCCCGGCTGTTCCGGCCGCCACCGCCCGCAAGCCGCTCCCGACCGCGAGCAGACACCGCCGCAGCCGATGTTTTTGTCGCGTTACGGCACTGGCGCAGCACAGCACGGTGCCGCTAGCTAGTTTGCGTTTCCGAGCTCATGCCGCTCGGGCCAACCTTTTCGAACGGCGCGTGTATCACTGGAGAGCTCGTTAACACAGCCCCCCGCCTGCGTTCACGCCGCTTCGCGGCGACAGTATCGGCTGCTAATTACCATAGAGTTATTATAATGTAACGCTAGAGGTTCAACTGGCGCTAGTGTGCTGTTGCAAATTGAAGCAGACAGCAAGCAGTCGGAAATTGACTTCCGGTAATGCATTTCTATGGAAAAAAAGCGAGTGCATTTCCTCTCTGCGCTCGATTATAAGAGCAAATATCACGAATATTCGTACGTACTAGGCACTTTGGGAACATTTCCAGTCACGCAGATGAAATAATTGGTCAGTTACGGCGTTTTTATTTTAAAAGCTTGACATGAAAAACGGTGCTAAAACCGCTTCGTACATGCATTTATGTGCACTGTCGGACACTGTTAGCGCGAACACGCGTCGAAGCTTTCCAACGAACGAAGGACATGTGGAAAACCAAGAGAGACGACAGGAACTACAAGTAACACTGGATAAGTAACTCCTTGTGGGTGCAGACGATCAAAATAAATTGAAAGTCACGTAACATAGTTCGATTTGCAATAAATAAGTACTGCTTTATTTTTATCTGCTCATGAATATGTGCGAAGATACTTAATTGTTCTGGGTTCAAGTCATCACCCGCACTCTCCAAATCTTTGCAAAGAGGGATAAGCCAGGGAACAGGTGCCCGATAAAAACTGCCCGACAAAGGAAATAATAAGAAAAACACACCTTTAGTAGGTCACGTACTTTATCTTTTACGTTTCGAACGTTTTTTTAACCACTCGTAAAGATGCACGACGGGGTCCATTTCATATAGTGACGAACGGGCATATTAGCGATATATAGCACCAGCGGAATCTGCGACCTTTGAACACACTCTACATTCCTTTCGATCGTTTATTTTGCTTAGAATCGTCGCTCGTTTCTATATATTTGCCATGGAACAGAGGTTTGCGCCTGAAATATAGCGAAGTTTAACATCGTTCAGTGGTAAGAAAAAATGCTGTAACTCAAGCAATTACACTTCCACAATATTAATAAAGGTACATACTAGCCGCTACAACCAAAATAACAAAAGTTATCCTGTTATTTTCCGGCGAAGAGACAAAAATTCACGGCGCTTTTTCCCATAGGAATACACAGGAAGAATGGAAAAGTAGACTGCATGCTGTCTGCTTCAATTTGCAACCGAAGTTTCCGTAGACACTAGCGCCAGCTGAGCCGCTAGCGTGTATTGTAATAACTCATGCTAATTACAAAACTTAACCGGTACACGCCGCTTCGCGGCGTCCAGCCGGCAACCCAAGCCCCGCAGTCCCCGATCGCATCTCTGGAAAAGTTTCGTCGACAACATTCGGTTGTTTTAGTGTTCATCGCGAAAAAGAAATGTCGTAAGTATCGTCAAATGCCTCGACAAAACAAAATGTTCGAGAAAAAAAGAATAAAGAAAGTAGGCCCACCGAGGATCGAACCCGCGCCCCATTCCGTAGAAAGTGGACACCTTAACCGCTATACTATGCCATCGCTTAGAAAACTGGTTCTGACTTTACCCATTATCAAACGCGGCATCGGCGTGGACTGCGGGGGGTGAAGCTGCAACAGCCGGGCGGGCGTACCACGTGACTACAAGGGCCAATCAACGGCGGCCTCTCTCCCCCTTTCCTCCTCTCTCTCTCGTTTTTCCCCCTCGCGGCTCTGTGCTCCCCGCGAAATGTATATACGCGTACGGGAAATGCCCAAATGTATTTGTCGATTGCTTCTGTGTTGCAACTCTGTCTCGGTCGATCAGCGCAGGACCCATTAATCTTAAACACGCGTTTTAGTCATTTATTATTTTAGAGATATAACCTTTTAAAGTTCTTAACCATAGCACATGTGACAAATTCGGCTGGGTGACTTTGATTCGCGTTATTTCAGATGAGGCAATAAATCCCGACCAGGAAAAACCCGGTACACATTGAATGCTTTTTGCGAGTTTCTTTGGAGTAACGCAAAAGTAATCATGTTATTAAACGAAGTAATTAATCGATTACTTTGTACGGAACGTGATTTGTAAAGGTAACACATGTACGAACGTTTCGAACACCATTCTGCATAGCGGACAAAAAAAGCATTTGAATTGCCATCAACACGGGGTCTCTTGATATCAAGGTGAAGAAGACATGAAAGGATACTCTTAATTGAAAGAATAATCAGAGAAAGTGCTGACCACTCCACCATCTGCGGCACATGTTGAATCGCTGTTGTCAGTAGTAAAGACAGTCGGAAAGTAATCTTTGAAGCTTTCTCCAACGACACCAGGATCGTCAACAGCATGGCTGCATACGGATATTGTGCCAACTGACTGTTTATTGAACAATAGAAATATCCAAAATTTCGCCAAGGATGACTTAAAAAAGGCGTGCATGAGAACGCAAACCTTTCTGAGGGGGTGGTCCTTCAAGGGTGGCCCCGGCACGCAACGTCCTGGGCTCTTTGTCTTTATCATTCATAATGATGTCGAAGGATTGGGGCAACGAGACAATAAAAAATGGAAGAACAAAATTGCTAACAGTCGAATATAAAGTGTAGTAGACAGCGCTCAAGTGATGGCTGACGGCAATAAAACACAGCCCTGGGATCGAGTGTCACACCAACCACAGTAAAGCCAAACAACGTTGGGCGTCAGAAAAAGCGACTTGGTGTTGCTGCTACCCGTAGGGAGGTAAGACACCCGAAGTCCAGTCAACAAAGAAAACGTTTATTACCTTTTCAATCCCCAGTGGCGACTGCCGCTGGGCATAGTTGGCCGGTCTCTTATAGGGATGGGCGCCATGCACGGCGAGGTTCTTGCACCTCACCCCCCCCCCCCCCTTTTGCGCTGTGTAACTGTATCCCACATATTTTCGTCAAAATAACTTTTCTTTTCCATAGTTACGATTTGTTTGATTAAGCTTGGTCTTTCTTGTTTTTATTTACAAATATATTTGAACGTCTCCACGAGAAACACTAAAACGTTATGCCAGTTGCGAGGACAAGTTCACTGCTTGAACTTGTTCTCAACTGATTGCAAGAAATTTGATTGTGAAAACGTGATGCCAAAAAACCTCCTTCCGGCACTTGCTCTGCAGCACGAAAAAAATATACATAAGACATACCCTGTTTCTCAGACTGCTTGCTCATTCTGTAGGTCTGCCTGCAATAGATGTCGTGCTACTGGAGAGAGCAAGCAAATCCAATTGTTGGTTTTGCCACTGCTTTTTTAGCAGTTACAATCGTCATTGTAAATTAGCGATTTTCCCAAAAAGCAAGCCGGGAAGAATATCTAGTTTGACTAGGTAGCTAAAAACAATGATTGAGTACCTTTTAGTCAGTAAACTAGATACCGTGTGCCACTGCAAGTGCCAAGTCGAGATCGGCGCTTTTTTGAAGTTTGCTCAGAGTAGTACCCATTTTTATCGGTTAGCCTCTTGGTGCGCCAACTAAACTCTTTCTACGCAGACACCTGCCCTCTGCTGGTACACTGCACTCTCATGCTCAGTGAGTGTACGAACTGGAGTTGTATCCCCAGTCGACACTCGTTGAGCATAAATATAGAAAAATCTTTCCATTGCAGTAGTAGTTGTTTTATAGTCTTTACATTTGAATGGGCAAATTTGGCAGGAATCTCTCAGGTTGGGGTGAAAGAGGGTTAAACGAACAAGTTTAATTACTTGCCTTAATTAGGTAACCGTCATTTCAAGGCCTGCATGTCCTTGACTTCAGTTGGTGACTATGGCTGTAGCAGTAAAGGAGCAGTTGTTTTATAAGTACAAGTACAAAGTATAAAATAAAAAGGGTATATGTGCTGACCATGAAAGAACATGCTAGCCACTGTAATGTATCTCTTCCAAGCACTCAAGCGTTACTTGCTTTTATTTTCAACTACTTGGGTGCTCAAGATCTGGAGATCGTAGTGGACCCAAGCTCGAACTCAATCTTCTTCTGTGGTCTTGCCAGGACCATGGGGGAGGTGATCCCAGCAACAAGGTCATCGAAGTATCTCACTGCCTGTGACGTTTTATCAGCGTCACGACGGGAAAGTCCTCGAGCCACCAGGTGTTAGGTATGCCACTCGAAATAAGCATTCTTCTTACCTATTCCTTAAAGGGATACTGCAACAAAATTTCGGCGTTTTTTTGTTTGGTCTATATGTGTTCAAAGGAGCAGTATCACATTGAACACACCAATATCTTGTTAAAAAAGTCACAAAAAGAATTTTAAAATGAAATAAACGATAAGCAAAATAAAAAGCACCTGGTGATGCCGCTAACGCCTCGTTTGTAATGCCCGTCTAGGAACCTTGAGAGCTAGTGACGGGAACTGTCTCGCCCCGGCCACGACGAGAGAGGAGGGGAAGGAGGAACTCCCCTCTTCTCCAGAATCGCGTTTGTGTGTCTTAGAAGTCGCTATTCTCCCTCTACAAGATTATAGAAGATTAACCCGTCACTCTAAATTCGTACAAAAGCAGCCGCTTCGGTGGCTGGAGCGACTAGGCCATCCTCTCGACGTCAGCCTCGCCGTAGCTTTACTCGTCCCGAGACGAACTACGTCACGATTGCGTTAGATGCTACGTGCTCTCCGCTGGCTGTTCTCTGAGCGCTTGCCAGAGTGGGCCGTTTATATCGAAAAATACAGCCATCAGGCTCAAAATACAAACGTGCTGTAGGAACCCCTGGTAGTCGTCAATGGTTACGTTCAAGCAAACTTTTATTTACATTATCTACAGCTGCGAGCGATGCGATCTGACGTGGCGTTCCCCTCCGTTCCAAGTTGATTCGACCGCACGAGCTCCCCGGCCACGCGCTCCCCGCCACGCGCTCCCGGCCGCCAGCTCCTTGCCACGAGCTCTTTTTACAAGACGTCTCTGGCCCATTTCCTCGTCTTCGATCTCCTCGTGCCATTGATATGGCTTATTACGAACCACTTAAACGTTCCAACACGTGCGATTGTCATTTACGGATATTGTGGATCAAATTCAACCTATTTTAGTACACGACGGGTATATTTTAAATTTCGTTGAAGGTATCCCTTTAAGTGAAACAGCAAAAGCACTACTAATCCTAAATTGCAAAAGGCATATTCAAACCTTGGGTGAATAAAGTTCCAATTACAAAAAGGAGTCTGCAGACATGATTAACATGCGAACTTAAAGCCCGCGGATGTAGGTTCGACGGTGTCACAGAAATAACCCGTGCTATACCCAAACAAAGTTTTAAAATAATCAGTGTGTTACGTTGGTGTCATCAATCTTATGTACCTATTGCGCCTAGCAGTCGTGATATGTAAAATATAAAAAGCAGGAATTTGCACATTGTCAGCTCTGCAAAGATTTATATAGTGAACAGGGCATTGCACGTTCAACTTAAGAAAACAATTCAATGCAGGTCTAGTTTCAATCGTAATTGCTTTTCACATTGAAGTGAAAACTGCTTAAGTTGTGGCCCCCTACAGGCTTTCTATTATTGTTAAATGTGTTACGTTGTCTTAAATAGCTCGCACCAAGTATTTTTTTGAAATATATAAGTTAATGGAAATTATTACGTGGACATTTGCAGACACTCATGGTGAGACCCATTTTAAATGTCAAGTGTTACACTAATTCATAGTTGGTTGCGCCAGTAAATATTATAGGTCGCAAACTGAATTCTTTGCTAATCATTGGGCACAATCTGAGTTTTCCGGGTTTTCCGCGACAATTTCAGGTGAAATTCCCTGACTACTGTGGAGGCGAGCACTGTGAGGATCATTTTGCATGGGCTTAATCCAACTTACATATCCCAAAATATTCTGGTTCGTCCAGTCCGGATTAAACAAGTACTTTCTTGCCATTGACATCGTCAGTGAAGAGGCCACTTCCGGAAACACGATGAAAGATGCTCAACCACACACCTCAATACCCGAATGGCAGCATGGCCACCAGGGCCCGTTTGCTCAAAGCGCTAACAGCGGCTAAAGTTAACCGCAGTACCTAGGAGAGGGATTTTGAAATCACGTGACTGGCTCGGTAGGGATGCGGGGAAACATGGTGGAACACAATCATGCGTAATGACTAGGTTTACCTAGGGGAACTATCTACGTTTACTACGACAAGATGGTTTCGCAAAACTAAGTATTTATTTTATTGAACTCCTGCACTAATCTTGTCTCTAGCAAACATTTCATATTCTTTACGATGCTCAGACACGATTCTGGAAAGAGGTTTTCTAGAACTACGCTAGAGATTTCCAGTTTATCAACATTCTCGCAAAGCATTCAAGAGAGCCAAACCCTGTAATGTGCTGAGGGAACTCACCGAAAGACGCGGCTGACAGTTTGTTAAAATCTATGTAATGTAATGCTCATGCATTGTAGCAGATCAAACTGCTTTTTACGTCTACACATTTTCGGTAGACATATTCATCGAACTCTCTCTCGAGACTGCAGCACTTGGTTCTCTGAATTAATTTGCATGAGCGTAGATGCATCAGGTTTCTTAAAGTGTGCATCTAACACATACTCTTCATATTAAATGTGCTACCTGTATTCATGACCATATCCATAACTTTATCCATATTCTAAATAAAAGTTTAATTTTTATTTTGACATTTGAGTTTTCGACAGCACTTTTCTACACATCTGTGGTTGTTGAGCCGTACTCAAGCCCATACATTTTGTCTTTCACTATTACATATATATGAGCGTGTTGATGCCGAGTGAGAGTTCAAGGTACCGAATCTGTCATGCGAGTTAGTAAGAACCAATAAAAATCTCTACAAAGAAACTTTTGTTAAAGGGGGCTGTATGGGCATCAGAATAGCACATGCCATGCTAAAAAATGCAAAATCTTGTTAGGTATGCAAGGATGGCAGTGCTGCGCCATTTCTGATGCGTCACAAAAAACTCAGTGGCATGTAGTGTTCCTTAAGGATGTTTAAACTGTCAAATTCAAAGCCTACAAGTTTTATTCAAGAATGTTCCTCACTACAAATGTATTTATAAATCTGAGCCACCGTCTCATGCATGACTATGTGGCGAACATTCATTTTCATGTGCATTATGGTTTGTAAGGTCAAGTCTCCACTGATTTATTGCATTCATGCTGAAACTGGGAGGAGCTCTCTGGCTATGAATAAAGAGATAAACATTTCTTGAAATCAAAACATATGAGAATGGCACAAAATGAATGATATTAATTTCACTTTATTTCATGTGTCTGTGAGGCATTTAGTTTTTTAGAGCGCAGCGCTTAGGCACCCGTTTCCGCGTTTCGCGGCGTCGCCGTCGGCGTAACCGCCCCGCTAAACTTAGCGGAAAATGGAATAATTGTTGAGGTCACATGACGTCAAGGTTTCTGTTAAATCTAGGGCGGAAACTAAATTTCTTCATTCGTGACATGACACGAAGTGATGTGACATTATTTTTCCCGCTACATTTAGTGGGAAAATCGAAATGGTATTCAGGTCACGTGACGTCAATTTCCCCGCTAAATTTCGCGGGAAAACTTCACCCGCTAAATTTCGTGGGGAAATTTTCCCGCTATATTTAGTGGGAAATTTAGCGAACATTTTTTGCTAAACTTATCGTGAAAATTAGAGAAACTTTTCCCGCTAAATAGGAGAGAGCAGAAGAGGATGAGGGGAGGGGTAGGAGAGGCATACCCTCCATTCCGTACCCTCCCATCCTCCTCCTCGAGAGCTGCGCTCTAATTTCACATTACAGAGGATAGTAAAGGTCTTTCATTTTCATCTATGTTTATTCAATTTTTATATCGCAGGTGCGCTCCCAGCACAAATCTGGGTTGTGCTGATTCTCCACGCACAAGTTAGAAGCTCCTGAGCGGAAAGAGTGGGAGTTTGGTCAGCATAAAAGACACCTTCGTTCAGTATTGAATTTATATTATCATCTTTCGAGCAAAGCTAACTTTGCTGCGTGCAATTCTTCTAGAAATAATACTTGATTACCAAATTTACCACGTCACTACACCTTGCCACTGCTATTAGTGCTCCTGGAGGACCTCGGACGAAAGCTTATTGGTGTGCAAACATCATGTTTGTTTGAAACCACTCGCCGATGTAGAGACTCGCTGATATCCAGCGTTTCAATGGAACGCTGGATGTCCGCGAGTCTCTCCCAAACGATGCAAGCGGGGAAGGAACCATACAATCGTATCGTATTACGGGACATTCTACATGGATGTTTTTTTTTTTCGCATGCTTTACAGATTTGCATTTAATTGCATTATAACCGTAAAGTATAAAGGGCTAATTGTAATAATGAGTCGGCTTATTAAAGGGAAGTGCAACACATCTTTCAAAAAAACTACATAGAGGTTGATTCTAGCGTAGTTTTATCCCCGGAATCTTAATATAACGTTCGTTTTCCCCAAACATATAACTAAACGTGAGAAAACACAAAAACCATCCGACGAGTAGTGACGTCATAAGAGGATCTTGTGGCCGCCAACCGTGTGTCGATTGAGGGCCGCGCGTCCAATCGCAAGCTTGCTAGGTATATTCTCCCGCACTGGCACCAGTAGTGACGTCTTTTCCTGCCCTTTTTAAAACTATCGTGTGCGTGCATGTGCATAGCTTTCATAGGCGCTGAAGATGCGTGAGAGCGGAGATTTCGAAAGCTCCTTTTGTGACGTCACTCTCTGAGAAAGACGGCCTTTAGCGGTACTTCGAAAATGATTCTATGCTGCCTCTATTCACCAAATTAAGAAATAATTTTGATATCTGAGATCCTCGGGGTCAAATGAAGAAGAATTAAAAGTGTTTCCTCGAATACAAAACCGCTTCAGCTTCCTTTTAAATATATGTTCCTTAAATGTTTAATTAAAGAAAATAGACCCATGGATCCAGTTTGAAACTTGGGTAGCATCATCAAAAAATCTAAATAAACTCTTTTATGAGATATAAGACAGGAGACAGCGTTTTATGGGTTCTGAAAAAACGTTCCACATTTGGGACGCGTTTCTAAGATTTTGGTTTCTTTATAGGGGGCGAATCTTTGCTCCCGCGATCCTGCTTCCCTGGTGGCCGGCAGTGCGAACCACCCCCTCGCCTCCCTCGTCCGAATGGAGGAAGCAGGGTGCACGTGTGGTTGCGCGTCAAACCCCTGGGGATAGGACCGGTGGGCGCAGAGGACGCGCTCCGATAAGAAACCGAAACCTAAACTCCGTTTTTCAACCTTTGATGTTGTAACGCAGAGGAAGGGCCCTAGACGCGAGAGCTCATAGCGTTGGGAGCTTACTCTTAACGCACGAGAGCTTGTCCCGCCGGAATGTGCCCTAGAGCAAGGAGCTCGCCTTGGTAGCCTTTCCTGCGGTACACACAAGGTTAAACAGAGTATAGGAACGCATCGAAATGAAGCGTTTTTACAAAAGGCGTAAGATGCTACTTCTGCGTTGTATCCTTCTAAAAGAGTTGATTTAGTGGTTTTCGATACTCCCAGCAAGTTTCTAACTGAAGAATGTGTTAATTTTCACTAATTAAAAGTAAATTAGCAAATTGTTTTTAAAATATACTACTGATTGTTACGATTAGGCTTCCATACCACGTCCTCCTGGCCGTATAACTCACCTGCACAAACCGTATAAGTGTAGCTTTCACAACCTTTTAAAAAAATCTGTAAAGCTTAAAAAATTGTCCCGTATACCAGTGAAAGGCGATACCAGCACGGTGGAGCCATGTGCGTCATATAAGATGTCCCATAATGGATGTCCCATAATACGGCACGCTTGTATGACGTTTTTTTCCATCACCTTTCATCATCAAGACTTCCCAGCAGGGCAAGAGAGTATTTTGTATACGAGATGGCGCTGTAGGCGGTTCATGAGCAGTTGCTGATGATGTCGAAGCCCCGAAGGAATCCGTTGCCACGTCAGGATAGGAATGCGTAGTCGTCGAAGGATTCTAGCGATATGCGGGTCTTTTGGGGACCAGCACGTTGACTTCCGAGCCAGCAAGCAGCAGATAAACTTCGAAAGGTGTATACAAGGATGAGCCGACATGCCCCAGTTCACACTGCCAAACCCACCTACGAAATCCATCAAGCGGGTATTTTGTATAGGCGAGGGCGCTGTAGGCGGCGCATGAGTAGTCGTTGATGTTGTCGCAGCCCCGAAGGACTTTCGTGGCCGGCCTCAGGACATGAATGCGTAGTCGTCAAAGAATTCTGGCGATAGGTGGGGCTTGGGGCAAGCACGTTCATTTCCGGGCCGGCAAGGAGCAGATAATCTGCGAAATGAGTAGGAAGGATGAGTCGACATGTCCCAGGTCGCACTGCCAAACCCACTCCAGGCAACACCTCATAGACAGCTTTCGAAGCTAAGCTTTCGAAGCCTGCGTGTCACGTGACATGACGTCACGTCCCGCAGGCCTGCACGGGCGCTGATTAGATGCGAGCGCCGCGTCAGCCTTGACGTGGGACTCGTTTCGTATCATAGTCCTACGCGAAAGCTGACGCTTCACTCGAATCCAATCAGCACGGGTGCAGGCCTCCGTGACTTGACGTTATGTCACTTGACGCGCAGGCTTTGAAAGCTGTCTATAAAAAAAAATAGGAGGAGTTGCTCCAGGCCCCTTCTAGGAACAACTGTCAAGTGCAAAAATGGTACGCGTTAAACGTTCTGATGAAGTGCACCGTGAACGTGGGCGTCTGACATTTGGATACTCAGAGTATCGCTAAACATTTGTGATGCTAGAACATTTAACGTATGCAACGCATTTGCCCAGTAGTTTGGCATACATTTTTTCTCGGTATTCTTTCTCCCTGATTCCCCATTTTTTAATTCCTCTGTCTCGATATAGAGTATTAATAGATACAATGAAACAGACATGTAACGTAAAGGGACAGCACATTCTTTTAGAAATATCCGAGGGTGTAAAAATACTTATCAGCTGACACTGTTCTGAAACGTGCCTCGCTAAGACTTCACACGTTGCACAGTAATCCTGATAAAAAATATTTGCTTGGTTTGTCATGTCTTTACAAGGAGGCATCAATACTGTGCAGGACAAATGATATACATTATCGCAAAGCCTTTGCATGACAAGCGATTTCGCGAGCTATTTGACTTGCACATCGTACACTCTCAAATGTTGGATCACCAAAATAATTTTCCTGACGGTGCCTTTTTTTTTAATAATGCAGGTGCCCAATCATGTCGGGGCATTGATGCAGTAAACACTGTGGGCCGGCTTTTATTACACCGGTAACCTAAAAAGTAGATAGAAAAGCCTATGTTTCTGCAAACGCCAACTGCGCCACTATCAATATAAGGGCCGATGGGTTTATTAAAAGCGGATTTGGGGCTTTCCGTCCAGGATTGCGTGCTTTTGAACGAGCGCCGTCAACGGATAATCTTCTCCAGCAGGCTTCGTCCTCGTATCCCGGCGACCCGCAACCGAGCGACCTGCCGGAGCGTAGTCTCTCAACAACGCCAAATGCGTTGCTCTGAGCGGCGAGGTTGGCAGTGTGCGCGGTGTGTCTTTTTGCTGCGCCGGCCAACGCAGCGCGGAGCCCTTAATTCCGCCCTAGAAAGACACGCTTGTTCGGCGGTAGGCCACTACGTTCAGCACTCGGGCCTCTGCAAACTGACTCGTGAAGCCATTCCCTCAGAATGAGTTTCCCCAAGATCGAAACTTGCAAACGCAAGCTTCGATTTGCCCCCCCCCCCCCCCCCCCCCAACTAAACAAAAACCTAATCTGAATGCACAAACCCCAACTTGCATATGTTTTGAACTGAGTGGAGAAATCACAAATTCCACGCCATGTAATTCTGAAACAATCTTGAAATATTATGAACTCATTCAGGTATAGTAAACACTCTATGAACTGTGGATAATATGTGACAAAGCCATGAATCTCTCAACTTGTAAAGTTGGAAGGAAACCACTTCCAAGCTTACATCGCATGTGTGATTGTTTCTACTGTACTTGAATACAGTATTCCCCATAAGTGACACGCCTGTGTCTGTATATAGTTGAAGGTTATCGGGGCACTCATCCCAATCCCAGGTATGCTTTGCTCGACACACCTGGGTCAAGGCTCAATTCTACGTACGCTGGAACGGGTATTGCCGTTATTTTGATCACATGAAGTATTGCCGCTCTTGGCGACTGGTCTCCTGTAATCACTAATGGTAGTTGATGTTTATTCAGCTGCGCCATCGTTTGGGAAACTGCCTTCCAGCATGACCTGTTGCGCCCAAGTTAAAGCAACCGTTCTTGGGCCGAGTGCTTAAATCGGAGTGTCTTTGTGAGATATAGAAGTGTCCCCAAGTACTCTTATCGATAATATTTAAGCAGTTGGGGTCATTACCGTGTCTGGGAGGTGAACTGTATCCGGTGTCACACACTCTTGACCCCGCTCAGAACAATAGGGCGTGAGAGAGTTGACGGTTACTGGCCTTGGCGGCGCTTTCCGTCAGGCCTTGTGCGGGGACCCAACGGCTTTCAGCTTGCCATGGTCTCGATGCAGCTTGCTTTGTGCGAGTATCTCCTCATAAGCTGTTCACACCATGGTTGCTAGAATTACCCCTCGTATTAGTGATTCTGCTCCGCCTTTGCTGTTCTATCAGATGACAGCGAGAAAAAGTTCATGTGAAAAATCGCCATTTATTTAATATTAGTACAGGCTGCTTTCAAAAATGAGATTCCGGCCAGTGCTAGTGAACACAATCCAGATTTAAATAGAACTTCTAGCGTAAAAGCACTATAAAGTAGAAATGTAGTAATGGGACAACTAATCGATAATTCATGCCTCGGGTGACGCAATAGCTTTCAATGAGTTGCGGTTGTTTACTCTTTTGGTTGCTCTTGATGTAAAGCAGTCGGCTTATTGCCGTACTAGCGTGTCAAAGGCAGTGGTAGTAAAGAATGCAATGTGTTAGTGCTAAGAAACTATACACATGTGGAGACTGGATGGCGCGAATAGTAGCCGGGTGACCTTTTCCGCGGTTTCAGCGAAATAAATGCGACCTTCTCAAGGACTTCCCAAACAGGATACGGCAAATTTTGCCACGGTAAACAAAGCACTTTTCTGTAAAAGAACGTGCAAGTGGCGGCTCACGTTCATTTTGAGTTAGGGCATCAACCATGCAAACATCACGGCTTTCCTCCTGGCTGTCGTCCCTTCCCCATTCTTGGTTTCCTGAGATTGGGAACTGAAAACAACAGTGGGGACCTTGACAGCAGCCACCAGAGCGTGTTAGTGGCTGTTCGGACGTACGGGATGAGCCTGCTTTAAGCCTCTGTCGAAGGACTCAAACAGAGAGAGCTTTGCCCCGGCCAAACGAGAAAACTAAAACACTCAAAAGAAAACTGGAACAGGAGGGAAACCTCCACTACTGCTAAAGCAGATGCAGTGACTGTAGTGAACTCCTCCTGTTTGGACGTCCCTCCAGAGACTTTTGGGGTGTGAGACAGTGTAGAGTGAGCACGCCCAAAACAAAATAATTAGACCGCGGCAGCTCCGAGCAGAGCTCCGGCGCCAGCTCGGGGCAAGAGAGAACCAACCACTCGAACATACCAAAACACGTTGCTGTCGTTGCTGCGTTCTTTCTCTCTGGAAGCTCAGAGAGCACACGTTTCACGGAGCAGATTGCCGCTGTATGGCTGAAAAAGTGATGATATTCCCCGACCACGAGACAGTGATTTACTCGAAGAAGTCGTTCGGCTGGTACTGGTGTTCCATCGGTGAGAAGGCGAGCACTGCGTCTGTGTTCTGCTGGCAGTTGGCTTATCGACTTCCGTTCCTACTTGGTTGGCGGAAATGGTGAGGGGCCAGCCATGTAACATGTTTTTATTAAAACATGTGGATTGGAGGTAATATGGCTGAATAACATGGTTAGAATGTTCATTTTAACTATTTATATACATATATATATAATACAGATTTTTCAGCTTTATACCCAATGAACGCAGTGCAGTGTGGCGACATGCATTCGAACATGTTCCAAAGATGCTGTGCTTATCATAAAAAAATCCAACATACTATTTGAAGTGAGAATATTGATATATAAGAATACAATTTATATAGTATATATATATTTAAAAAAGAATAATGCGAAAATAGAAGTTCAGTGCGTTTTATGAGAACAAATTACGTCTTCGCACCTCCTGTTACTTGATGGATAGAAAATGTTTCTCACTGCTTCTTAAAGAAGCTAGGACGTATGAAGAATTTTTCTTTTACTTTCATAGGATGCTAAATCTACGATCTATTTTGCTTACGGTACCTGTAAGATTTATTCAACATTTTGGCTTTCTCGTGAATAGGATGCAGGCAGCCCTTTGTGCAATAAGAATTTTTAGTTTTTCGACTGAAGCTGGTAGATATCAGGTTACGAACTTTCACCTAAAGCGTCTTTTCGCTTTAGCTGGAAGCAGCACTAATTCTAACTTAAAAAAAACTTGTTATATAAAATATATGAAAAATTTATAAAAATGTGACACATTCGTTAGTATCCATATGCATGCAGCGTTTATAATTTAACTGAACAATCAACGGGAATTTTAAAGAATTTTAATTGAAGCGGCTCGCACTGTCTGGGGGCTCCAGTGCCGTTGGGTGCTTTCTGAGGTTGTCTCTGAAAATAATAAAAACATAAAGCTTAAAAGGAGAAAACTAAATAATCACAAGAACGATAAAAACAGCAATGTTAGTCGATCATATTTTAACTCGCGTAAAAATTCACTCACAGTGTCAACCAATTCATTTCCTTTGGAAAATAGGCACGCCTTTTATAACATAGAATTGTTTGTTTATGTGTTGGGGTAAGGGGAGGTTGGGTGCTAAAGGCCTCATGCCTTCATCACCTTTTTCCTGAGGGTCTAGTGGAACAACGCGAGCTCTATTTCATAGGAAGTTAGTTTTTCTACTCCGTCATTTGCCAGTGTACTCATAATTTTCTAAGTTACCTTTGCATGCCTATTTGAATGGTAACTGTATCGTCTCGGGTGTAGACGAACTATCGACAAGACGACGTTCTTGAAAGCAAATGATGGAATTGTTTATTGAGCCATCGCTTAAGTAGATACGATCGGAGAAGGAAAGGAAAGGCAAAACAGGAAAGGGCACGCCACGTGCCGAACACAGAGTGAGGCAGCATAAACCAACGTATGGCTTATCGCAATACGATACATCCTTTTCCTTTTAACAAAAACGACTTATAGTACAACAGAAGCAAAAGTTCTGCACAAGTTCACGACAGTTCAGGACACTTGGTTAAAGTTACTGTCATAGTGCAGACGCTGGGGCGGCCTCGTTTGCAGACCAGATCTTCTCTGAGGAGGTGAAGACACATGCGCTGTTACTGGCACTGCATTTTTTTATAAGAGCTGCAATGTCTGCATTTATTCCCGGCCAAAATACCAATCTTCGGGCCCTTGCTTTGCATTTGCTTAGACCCATGTGGCCTTGGTGAATCCGCTGCAATATCTCGCCTCGCATGACCGTCGGCACGATTGCCTTGGTGCCTTTCAGCAGAACCTCTTTTACCACCGACAGTTCACACGCAAGAGGCTTTAGCTCTCCTTGTATTGTCGTTCCGGAGCGCATGCTTTGCATCACGGCACAAAGATATTCGTCTTTGGCGGTTTCCTCGGCCAGGCGTTTTAATGTGACATCACCCACAAAAGCGGTTACCGTGCTTACCGCATGAATTTCGACCTCCTCTTCCTCTGCTGTGTCATGCTCTGGTGTCACAGCTGTGGCTCTTGACAGCATGTCGGTAAGGACGAGCTGCTTTCCTGGAAGGTATTTCATTAGATAGTCATATTTTAGTAGCCGCAAAAAAATCTTTGTAGTCTCGGTGGCATATCTCCTATCGCTTTTTGAGATATTGCAATGAGTGGTCGATGGTCCGTTTCCAAGATTATCGTGCGACCATAAACAAAGTAATGAAACTTTTGGCAGCCGAACGTTACTGCTAGCGCCTCTTTTTCAATTTGCGAATAACGCTGCTCGGCCGATGTTAAAGTTCGAGATGCGTATGCCACGGGACGCCAGTCGTCACCATGACGCTGCAGCAGTGCCGAGCCGAGACCATTCATCGATGCATCTGACGTTATCAAGCAGTAGCTCTTTGCTAAGGCTTTTGCAGATTTCTCGCCACTCGTTTGTGTGACTGGACGTCCACTTAAATACCGTATCATGCTTGATCAGGCTTCGCAGTTGCGGTGTTCTTTCTGCCATCGAAGGCAGGTACTTGGAAAAATAGTTAACAACGCCCAGCAGCCGCTGCACTCCTAGTTTGACTGATGGGGTGGGCATTCTCTCTATGCACTTGATAAGCTCGCGGTTAGGCTTTACGCCGTCTTGAGATATTACGTCGCCCAGAAATTCAATTTCTTCAAGTCCAACCTTACATTTTCCAGAATTGAATGTTAAGCCGGCTTGCCTCGCGACTTCAAGCACAGATCTTAGGCACTGATCATGGTGCTCCCTGGATATGCCCCCTACCAAAATGTCGTCCACGTACACGCGAATACCAGGCAGAGAGTCAAAGACTTCGTTCAAAGTCTTCTGAAAAACTTCTGACGCTGACGATATACCAAATTATAGTCTTAAGAATCTGTACCGTCCGACGGGAGTGGCAAACGTACAGATTCTCGATGCTTGTTCGTCAAGAGGAACTTGATGAAAGGCTGCCTTTGCATCGAGAAGGCTGAACACCTTCGCGCCAGATAGTTCTGCTTTTATATCTTCACACCTTGGCATCTCGTAATGCTCTCGCTTTATGCACGCATTAATTCTTCTTGGGTTCATGCATACTCTTAGCTTTCCGTCTTTCTTTTTGACAATGACTAGTGGACTCACCCAGTCCGTTGGCTCGTTGACCTTGGCAATGATTCCACCCTGCTCCATCCACTTTAGCTCGTCATGTAGTGGTTCCCGCAAGGACTGGGGTACACGCCGAGCCGCTTGCACGACGGGAATGGCATCCTCCCGAAGTGCCATCTTGCATTGGCGCCGTACGCAGCCTGTGCCCTCAAAAAGATTGCTGAATTCCTGCGCTAGTTGCACAGAACTGTTTGTTGTCACAGAGTCCACGGGACGGGACACCAATCCCAGCCGTTCACTTGCCTGCAGACTGAGTAACGCTTGGCGCCTTTTTTGACACGAAGAACTTCAAGCAACTGCGCCGGCTACCGATGGCCAGTTGTTGGTTGATGACTCCGACGTGCTTGATAACACCCCCGCTGTACGATCGCAGGATGGAACTGCTCTGCTCAAGCGGCGGTCTGACTTGAAACTTTTATAGACGGAGTAGGGAAGGATGTTCACTTGCTTTCCGGTGTCGACTTTCAGCAAGACTTCTTGACCAGCCATGTTTGCCTTGATGACCCAGTCTTGGTGGCTTCTCAAGCTGTCGACGCAAACTTCCAAGATTTCAAATTCCGCACCGTCATCTTTGAGCCCACTGACTTGCGCAGTCTTTCTACAGCAGGCTGCAAAGTGATTTTTGGCCTGGCACGCCCTGCAGGTCTTGCCGTAGGCGAGACAGTTGCGTGGCTTGTGGTCCTTGCCGCACTTGAAGCACTTGGTCTTCTTTTGTAGATTTTCCGTTCTTTGCGCCATCTTCACAGGATCCACCTGGTTCTCTTTCTGCACCCATGCTTCGTTTTGAACCACTGCTGCTTCGGACGCCTTGCACATTTGCTCGGCCTTGTTTAACGTGAGTTGGTTGTCTCGTAGCAGCTTCACCCGAAGGCTGTCACTGTTGATGCCGATGACTATCTGGTCACGGATCATAGAATCTGTTAGTCCTTCGAAGTTGCAAGAGCGTGCTTGTTTCTTCACGTCACGAAGAAATTGTTCGAAGGTTTCACCTGCCGCTTGGATTCTTTTCCGGAATATGTAGCGCTCGTACACCTCGTTTCTTTGGGCGTCCCAATAACCATCAAACTTCTGCACGACTGTTCCGTAATCTTCACGGCTTTCGCCTTCGTCGAATGAGAAATTGTTGAAGACTTCGAGGACGTCTTCTCCGGCCAAGCTTAAGAGTAGTGCTGTCTTTGCGGCGCTGCTTAACGGCTTGTCGTGCGGCTTCACCACGGTCAAGTACAGCTCTACCTTCTGCTTGAAGAGCTTCCAATTCTTGCTGATGTCGCCCGTCATGCGAAGTAGGTACGGTGGCTTCAAAAGGTCCATTTCGGAAACACTGCCTTCGTAGCGATGGGTCTACGTTTTGAAGATATCGTAGATTCGTGCGGTCACTTCTGACACCATGTATCGTCTCGGGTGTAGACGAACTATCGACAAGACGACGTTCTTGAAAGCAAATGATGGAATTGTTTATTGAGCGATCGCTTAAGTAGATACGATCGCAGAAGGAAAGGAAAGGCAAAACAGGAAAGGGCACGCCACGTGCCGAACACAGAGTGAGGCAGCATAAACCAACGTATGGCTAATCGCAATACGATACAGTAACCACTTCAATTAAGTGCCACTCACGGACTTCATGGTGATGAAAAGTACGAAATATTGCCAACAGCTGAAAGCCAATTTTCAGCACTTTAAGTCAGTCAGCACTTTAAGAAGACCCTAGATGCAATCAACCCAGGGATGTACTTCGGGTACTAGACCTTTATTCGTTGTAATCAGCTTCTCCATTGACAGTGACAAGCGGTATTGTGTCAGAAGTGTCAGTGGAAACATTATCGGCAATTTCTCGGTCCCCACCTACAAAATCCTCAAGGCAAATAAACGGGCCGCTTTATGCACCGACCCATTAATTTAGAATGAACTTCGTGATGTACCAAGTTATCAAAATGGCCTAGATATTTCGGGCAAGACATCGGCTGAAAAATATTAAGAAATCTGCTAACATACTACTGTCGTGTCTAGCTTCTTTGTCATCGGTTTTGCGTCTTTAGGTTCCACATTGTTACGCTAGCCAAAAGCGCCTTCTACGTTAACCGCTTGCCCACGAAATTTACCTTCGTAAATGAATTCGCATTGCAACATGTCGTAAGGAAAATATCTCATTTGCTACAAGGAAACAAAAAACAAATAGTAATTGCCGTTTTAAGCGCATCTCGGAACAGTATACACACCGGGGTGTGGAATCCGACTTACTAAACGTCTCCATGCGAATTCTAACACTGCTAAGATATTCACATAAGTATTTGTATCGTTATAAAAAAAAAAAAAAACAGAAGCTTGTTTTTTGAACTTTGTGTATAACTATTGTAAATGGCTTGCGTTTACAATCACTAGCTCTTTGTGGGAGATCGAAAGCTACAAATTCTCACAATTGGTAGTTTTGTTATTGGCATTGTACTCGTTCGTATATCTGAAGAAAAAAGACAAAAACATAATGTTTGAAAGCTTTCACTTCCTATCTATAGTAACCAAGCTAAAGCACTCGGGCACAACACCAGAACCCAAGCAAGACTGAGAAACGCTAAGGTATTTTGGGATCCTACACAAATTGTAAAAAAGAAGTGGTCAAAACAGGCTCACAATAAGGTCGAGCGACTTCTACATAATTCTGAATATGAAAATCACAAAACTTGTCATGCATCCTGAAGGCGTCATGGTAGCCAAATTTTTTCTGAGTTTTAGTGAAAAATATTATGCCGTCGCGGATGCGTTGTTAAATTATCTATCGGTCAGGTGTCATAACCCGCGCTGACATGCGTGCGACGCTCTGTGGCATCGGTTAAAAACGACTTTTTTCCGATTATTTTTATGCTTTTTTGAAGCCGCGTATGCAATAAGATATGCCTTGCCCTCGCAAAGCATAAAACTTACACATATTGATCAAAACCTAAGCTGAGCTTTTGTTCGTATATTAATGATATATGGTGTTTTGAAGGCAGAGCCTGAAGGAAGGTTATGAAACTGTTGTACCAAGATTTGGAAAATTGAGGTTGGGTTTACGGAATCAGTCGTGTTTTTAGAGTACCGTAAACTGATGTGTTTTCAGTGATTAACGGGCTTGTTAAGTACAGGCCCATTCCATGAGCTCTCACTAGCCTCATACGCACGTTGTGCTAAAAAAAAGCCAATTGCGCGGTGAAAAAAAAAAATGACGCGGGGAGAGGAAGCTTTTGGAAGGCGTTGATGTGAAGCAGGAAACTTTGAAAACTTTCGCACATGCTCACTCACTGTCTCGCTGCTCAGCTTGGACGGTGTCGAAGCCCGGAGTGCCCGGACATTAGGCCTAACGATCAAGAGAAGGCCTCATACGGCAGGGCAGGCTTCATTTAAAGCGGTCTCCTTACTTATTTAAGCAAGCACAATAATTCAAAGCGGATTTGCTCGAAGGCAGTGAGGCAGCCGAGGAGAGGTCCTGTCCGAAATTTGAAGGCCCTTTCTCGGGAACGGGTTCCAGGGGGCGGGGTCCCGCAAGCTCCCCGGTTCCCCAGGAAAAGGACGGACCCTGGTCTTGGCCGCCATTGGTTCAGAATCCAGAGAAAGGGTTGAGGGGATGCGGGACTCCGGTGAGAACTGGCGGCTGACCAATCACGGAGCCGATTCCGGTTTCCCGTGGCAACTGGTCGCAAAATGGGGCTCGAATTTGAATTTTCGGGAAACACACGCGCCAGCACCATTGGCTGGCCGGTTTTCTGCGAATTGCAATTGTCCAGGCCTGGAGGCTTTGGACCTGCCGGTTAGAGGAAAAGAACTTCGGAACAACGTGAAGCGATGCCCTAATATGCGAATACAATAAATAACGGCGCTCTTCTGGAACACTTCGTTTTGGAATGCCAGCGCTATATGACAGCCGCGTGAATGAAAAAGGGACAATGATGCGACATTTGTATTTTCCTGAGGGATGCTGCTTGAAAAGTAATCATCGCGTTTCCCGGAAATCGAAGGCGCGAGCGATTTCTGTTTGCAATAGCCTGTCGATACAAATCAATCAAGCGCAGCTGTATTAGGAGAGGTCCTGACAGATATGACTAATGCCAGTTGGCCTCAAAAAACGCAGTACTGGGATTTGTGAAAAAAAAATATTAACCCCACTTCGGCAAAAGAAGAATACTTTAACTCAGAAAAACATTTTATGAAAACTTTTTTAACTAGCTGCAAGTGAAATATTCCACATTCAATTAGTTTGGGCTTCTAATTTGGTGACAGCAAGAACAAAAACAAGCGAAGCAGGTTTGGACACAATACAATACTCAGAGCCATCTGCCTTAAAAAAAATTATATATATTTCAAACACAGGCCTTCATCGTTCTTTCAAAAATACGTGCCTTTCACTTTTTTTTTTTAAATACGGCGTACGCTATTTGAAACTAAAACTAATCTGGGAGTTAGATAAACAATTTTACAACATCAACGGCATATCTACAGTTGGACGGTAATAAAATTGTACTGTGCATCGCAAATTAATAATAAATTCAAAAGTTACCTGCGTTACTTCACCCTTAGACGTGCGAGAATATATCGGGAAAAACTAACGAATATGTTTCCATTCTACGATAAAATTAGTGCATTTTTTATAGATTGCAAACAGGGCAAGGACAAAAAGGGGCATATATACAAACATCACTGTCAGTTCTTGTTACATATGCGCTCCAGTCATTGTCGTATGTCTGCCATTTGTTCTGTTTTTATCCTGTTCACGCTATTTAATAAGCATCGGTATAAAGCAACAAGCAAAATTAAAAGTCTTCCTGCATCATTTGTTAAAGACGCGGTGCATCGATTTTTGCCCTTTGCGCGAGTACCGCTTAGAACGAGTCCCTAACGTTTATGAACAATAAAACACGCGTTCGTTTTTCTCCCCGCCCCCCCCCCCCCCCCAAAAAAAAAAAAAAAAGTCGAAGAAAAAGTTAAAGAAAACCGAGCAGCCTTCACCCCCTCAACTCGCAGCCAGAACAAGTGGCCACCTGATTTGGAGACGATCATATGCCAGCAATGTTGGGGTTGACAAGGCACAGGACACTCGCTGGATTACAGACACGAGCCACTACCCAAATGCTTCACAAGCTGTTGATTATCACGAGCCCGAATCGAGTGCTCACGCATTGCTTGAGTTCAATCTATGAGCTGCGTTCAAATATCGTCCCTGGGGGTACTGCGATCCCCCAGCTACGTCATCAAGTATTGCGACGGAGATATTTAAAAGAAAACGCTCGCTTTTGTCCTTGAAATTACATCCACAACTAAGAAGTTTCTTGGTCAATGGCGTTGCGTGCGAGTGGACTTGGGTCCCAGTAATGACAGTAAACGTGTATAAAATGAAAAACATTCCAACTAAATATCGTTGCGCCGCCCCTTTAAGTTAGCCATGATATTCTAGCCTTGTTTCTTTGGTTATATTGTAGCCGCACTGTCAACTTTCCGGACCAAAATTTTCAGCTGGCTCCGACAATCTATTATAGCTTGAGTTCGAAGCTGGAAACGACATGTCTTGGGCATTTTTCTGCGTAGTTTAAGATACCGCACCGGTAGGCGAGAGCGGCGTGACAAACAGGGCCGGCACAAGCAAACCGAAGATCACAGATGCCGAAGGAAAGTGGCCGTCATTATGAGTGCCCAGACCCCCCGCTGGGAATTCGGGGAGTCGGCTCTCGGAAAACTAACTCGGCAGCCTCCAAATGGTTGACCTATTCACATGGCCCCCGCTGTGCCAAAACGTAATGCAGTGCCTACTGCGTCTATAAGGACACTCGAACGTAATCGAACGCAATATTGGTTTGCGCGGATTTATTTTGCTGGGACGTTGGGGAACACGTAGCAAATAGGGTATCTGGATATGGAGCGTGATTACTGGCGCTTAACGGTTCTTTAAAATGAGAAGCTAGGTTTTTTGTGGACTCATTTTCTGCAAAAAGCTCGCGATTGTAAGCATGCTCAATTCTAGCAAACTGTTTGCTTACATTTCTGGAAGAACAAACTGTTCAGTTTAATTCAGGTAAAACATTTATCGTTTTTTGTTGTTTTTTATATTTGCTAAGTTTATAACATACCCGGTGTGAACAAGCACTCCAAAATTAGTTTACAGTATATCTAGAAGGCGCGTATTACTCTTAGTTTAAATCCAACTACTAACAAACATCTATTGAGTGATTGTTATACTTCTTTTTTAAATATGACTTAACTGGCAAGCAAACTTTCATCAACTAGGTTCAGTGTCTATGCCCAGGACCGATGAAAAACCGACCAACACTATTTTTATATAAGTGATGCGCGATATTGATTCTTGAGGAGCTCAGAGCTTGAAATGGCCAAGTATGTCAACATTTCACCAAATTGCTTTTTGTAAATAAATAATCATAACAAAAAAGTTACCAAAACCCCAATCATTCGGGAAGGTTTTCACTGTTGACTTATACTTGGATTTTCCTTTTATTTCGCAGCGTTTCTTCCCAGCAAAATAAAAAAAAGGGTTGTGCCCTCCGTCTGAACCAGATGATGTCGTAAACAGACGAGATGCGTCATACATCCAAATGTAAGAGAGAATATTAAAACTAACTCAATTTTATAGTTATATTTTTATTTGTCTCGAATAGACTCCACCTGCTTCAGCATAGATTTCACGGCTCTGAAAAGACTAATACTTAATTTCTCACACTTTGTATTTGTTTGCACTTCAAAAATTTTGGGACCTTGAAATTGGCAACGACTGTGTGGCGAAAGTGTTTTTTGGAATGCAAACCAGTTATCTACACAAACAAACAATTATCCAGGCTTTCAATTAGTTAGAGTTGGACAATTGTGCAGAAGTGCGGGGACTTGCATTGGTTGTTAAAAGAAAACCTCCAGTTAAATGGCAGTGTTTATTCGTTCTGATCTACGCTGTGTATGTGTTTTTGTAATTACTCGTTTGACTGGACAATTGTGTCCTAAGCATGAACGAATGGCCGTCAATAGGAAGTTGTCACGCAGTCCTTTTTTAAAATAAAAAAGTTATTAATCGAAAAAAACATAGGGAATGAAAGAGAAATATAAGTATATTTTTAACTGAAATCAACTTACAAATCTAAAAAAAAACATATCCCACATTATCACAACTCTCAATAGCACCACTGGCTTTGTAATCGTTACAAACGCAGACCTATATTAGAATATTCCTCTGGACTATGGCTTTTTAGTGTAGTTTATTAATTGTTCATGGGTGCTTTTTAAGTTCTACTTTAACCTTGTCACCCAAACCGATTCCAGCGACACTTTTTTATGAGCAAGAAGGTCACATACACAGTTCTATTTCCCAACTTCCTTCTCTGCTGCTCAAATGGTTCCTGTCGGTTCGTGCGCCCGAGCAAATATGTAAACAAACTGTCGTTGAGTTTCTCTTCAAGAATGAATGATAACAACTTGGGGACACTTAGAAATAACATCCCAATCTTCACTGGGTGCCATAGTTTCTCTAAATATAAGTCTTCCGGGTATGTTCCTATACATTTACGCTGCGTTGTAGTGCTCTTATTTTTGTATTCTTAATTAACTGTCAAAGAACCAGGAAAACCTAAAAATGAACAAAACATTACGCTCTTCCTAAGGCGGAAATGCCGTCAGATATTGTAAATGCAACCCTTTAACGAAAGAAGTCGTCAACTGCTAATGGGTATCTGCAGCGTGAGGAACACACATTTTAGCTTTCCATCACTGCCTTACAGCCCATAGGCGGTTGTCGGGAGTTTTGGGACGGCACTATGTCCTGAAATATACCCGCATCAGAAGAATCGTTACGGGACTGCTTATTTTCTTACTATTACTGCGTTGTCTAATAAAATTCGGGCAGGAGAGACTTCAATCACGCCTTTTTCCTTTAGGGCAATATCAGTACGAGCGTTCCTCCATCAGAAAAAAAAAACAATATGTTGCCTTTCGATAATATTCAAATATCCCCAATTTAATTTTTGCTTTTAAATGAATTTTCTCAAATCAAAATATTTTTGTCTCTCTTTTTTATTTCAAGGTGCTGTCTGCATACAATTTTAGGGGATCAGAAACCAGTCAGTTCTTTTGAGTTTTATATATTTGTTTTCTGGTAATTAAAATAATCATAATAATAATAAAATTATTTGGATCTGGAGAGCCGCAGCACCGCAGAAAGGCAGCAGCCCGTGCCATGGAGGCCCGCGGTGCGTCGTCTAATGAACACAATAATGCCATGAGTATATACACGCAAGATTCCGACGAGATAGATTGCGTGTATTGCGGAGGATGTCAGTCCGTTCGTAGAAATCTGGGCTTCGTGGAGGCGGATCAGCAGCGAGCCAAGAGGATCTGGCACGTCGTTCGATCGGTGCATGTAGCACAAAGGAGGCTCAGGAGCATGGTGGCACTGTTGCTGACTGGGGTCGACGCATCGGGCTCCAGGGAAGTAGCCCAGTCTAAGTAGAAAGCTTCCGCCTCCGAGAAAGCGAGGCCCAGGGCTCATACTGAGGCATCACCATCGCCCGGTGTGTCATCCTCTCAACGTTGTCGTCCTTTTTATCGTACAATCTTTTTTTTTTATCAATATGATTATATGTAAATGCCATTGTTCTGCATTTTATTGTAAGTAAACGTTCTACACTCTCAAGTTTGACTATTCTTAAACCTCGGAAGTGGAGTGTCTGTCGCCAGCCCCCATTCGGTCTGCCATGAGAAGCAGCCGGAATTTTATTGCCCGGAAAGGATTAATTGTACAAAACATTCCTTAAGTCCAATCTATGTGAACAATATTTTAATAAAACAAGCGGTCATTCCGCCGGTGAAAACTGTGGTTCCGCGTGGTATGTCACGGGTCCCCACTATGTGGTAGCACAATATGACCTGACATATTGGCGCAGAAACCCATATGCCGCCCCTTGCACCTTAATAGGGGAATATAGTGTCACACTGTTTTAAAAGCAGCTTGCTTCATATTGTAGCGAGTGTTCACGGCATGCTGCTGCAGAAAATACGAAACTGTACCCGCGGGTTGCTCCTTCGTGCCGCATGCGGAGTTCATATGTCCGCACGAATCACTCGTTGAATATACGAAAATACGGTGTTCCTTAAATATATCAATTTTCTTTAGAAAATTAGATAATTTAGAGGTAATTTGTAGTCCTGTATTGCGAAGGCAACAAAGAAAACGAGAATGTCCCACAGCACAAAATTGTGTATAGTTGCGAACATAAGAAAACAATTTACATTGCGATCATGATTGAAAGCATCATATGGAAGCGTTCAGTCAGAACGTTTGTTTGAGAGCAATATATGTTAAGTGATGACCAACGTCGGAAGCTATTAGAATGGTCTCGACTGTTCCCAATAACAACGAAACGCATTTGACGCTAAAAAACAATTTCACAACATCGTTACACTGCAAAACAACTGTTAGCAATAAGGAACAGTGGCTACCGCTTCAGCGAATCCGTGAGGGGGCCCAGCGTTTAGCGTTTAAAGTAAAGTGATTGACGGAAGTAAATATCAGACTATTTTCTTGTGAAGACATTTTGATATATAGTTGCTAAAATCTCGCAACCAATTCGTTCGATTTAAACACACTTAATGGTTCCAGTCACCTTGAGAGGCCACTTGTGGGGAGGCTTTATTGTTGTCACTCCAAGCACAGTTATACCTACCTAAAACACTATCATAAAGCGTGTGTCAAAAAGTATTAGAAGCATTTACCTAGAAAAACACAATTAATGAAATAATTAAGTCTGAGGCGCGCTCTTTTAAATTTGAATATGAGACAATAAAAATAATTTTGCGGAATGAAACTGCGAATTAATCGCTACTAACGTGGTGGACAATATTTTTGTGCATTACGAAGAGTTTCAAAATGAGGTAACTTTTGTTGGAGCCGTAGGGCATACAATTTTGCAGGTGGAAGCAAACGTTATTCAGCTGCCGCGGACCTAGATCCTCGAGCTGCGAACTGAGAGGTTATGTGTTCGATTTCTTGTGAGCGGTGAGTGTATGTTGATACAGGTTTGAGGACAGGCTTGTGTAAACTGATTTCCTTTACACTTCCATGGTAACTAAATTGGTTGTGGTGACATGTCCGGTTCTGAGATATGTGTGAACGCATGCAAGGACAGATGGACAAACATCTGGGAGTAGAAGGCTTTATTAAAAGCACTTCACGCTTTAAAATAACGGTGTTGATATGTGCACATGTCTTCGCAAACCCAACGTGCACAACACTAGAATTGTCATGGAAAGCCCTTTCCAGATAATTTTAGCTGAAGGAAAAAATTGTGACAACGGGTGTCGTCACGCATTGAAGAATGCTGGATTTGTTTCTGAAATGAATAAGCTAAATCAGTTTGTTGGTTTAAATAAACTAACATATCCATTAACTCATAACCTTTTTTTGTTGTTCCTCAAATAATTACTCAGTATAAAATATGAGTTAGTAGAAAATGTCACAAGTATGTTTTTTTTTTCTTTTTGCAAAATTTCTGTTTCACTGTATACCGGTATATTCGTTTGTGTCTGTATGTTTCGGACGGCATTTTTAGCAGCATATCAACGTGAAATCTCACACAGCTAGGATTCAGCGAACAATTCATAACTAAGCGAAGAGAGATATGAAAGGAGTTCGAGATAAGTGACGACAGCAACACGCAGGGCGTGTATGGTCCGAATTATTGATGGCCAAAACAACGGCCAGGGGCTTTTATTATGTTATGACTTGGGTCGTCAGCTGTCGCTAGCATATCTGATAAGATTATTGGCTGCATTTTGGAAATGATGCATGACTAAAACCATGTCGAGTCCCCGTCATCTGGCCTCCATACATTGATCTCTTAGTAGAAACTCAAATTTCACCAAGTAGACTGAAGGATTGTTTTAAGTAAATGAAATAATGTTCCCAATGAGGAGAGAAATCACTTTGGAAAACACAAGTACGAGAAGCTGTTAGTTTTAAAAACATAAGAAGCAGTTGATCAAAATAAAAGCACACACCCTGAAAAAGTTGTGTCTGCTTAGCATTGCCATGAGTCGAGTTTCGAAAGCCAAAGATGCCGAAGAAACACTTGTTTTGTTTAGTAGAAACACGTGCTGTTTTTTAGGCAGATAAGATCCTTGTAAAGTTAAACTAACCACTCGACACACGAGCGGTAGAAGATACTATTACGGTCATCTAAGTAACAGAAGCGAATTCACCGATCGAATCCCCAAAGCACGTTACAAATATTGTTCTCAAAATTAGCACGGGGACTGCAGAACTCAATCGACATTACATTAAACTGAAAGAGGTGGTCGTTGGCAATAACGATTGTTTTTAATATATTCTGCCTTCGTGAGGAGGCGCATTGCAACATGTACAGTTTTTCATCAGGCCGTGAATGGGTAATACAACTATTTGGCTATATCTATACGACGTCGATAATAAGAAAAAAAAAAAAAAACAGATTCCGCCGCCTTTTTTTGTAACTGAAATTTTCGACACAGAAAGTTTCTCCAAAAAAACGCCTCAGGCTCTTACGTTTCATCGGTGGTGATGGTGCTGAAGGGTGGCGAATGACAGCATCAAGTCGATACATCTCGAAGTAATATGTGAAGTTTTATTTTATTATATGCAAAGGCGCCAAACACATCGCCTGTATTGTATAGTATTCTATTTACCGTATTTTTCAGTGCAAAAGTCACTTTTTGTATTTCCATTGGTGCGTTTTATAGAGCAGTGCTGCTTGTATGCTTTTTTTTTTTTTTTTAATAAGTATGACCACGAACTTCGCGAATTGGCCGCTGGGGTTATATTTTTCGTTCATTTTGTTGACGTGAAAACTGAAACTGGCACCCGGTTGCCCATATACACCGATCGGAAAAATCATATAAGAATTATTAATGCAGTTTAGTCGCGTCACCAGTGCAGATATTTAGAGGTGCGGTGTTTTGTATTGACGGGTTGTCACCATTATTTATCGATCAGAACCCTCTCACTTGCGGTGTGCTTAAAAAGCACACAGGGAACGAATAACCGCAAATACCCTATTACCTTCATAGCAGCGACGCATCGTGTGTGGCACAAGAAAGGGGAATGAGTAAACTGACACAATGTTGTTGTGAAACCAGTGGTCATTCGGCAACTTGGCCCCTCTAAAACAGAAAGAGCGTCGTCGGCTCTCGTCCGAGCACGCTTTCTTGGCGCCACACCGGCGCTGCTCAGAGTGACCGGACAGCGGGCTTTGTTTTCGACTCGCCCGCGGGGATTTGCAGGGCTGCTGCTCGTTGATGGTCGCGCGCCGCTGGACGCGTCACGAGTTCGACTTCTCTCGAATGGCGATCCAACGAAGCTTCCCCAGCGTCAGTTAGACAAACTCGCTCTGCTTTTTCGCGCGTCAAAGTCGCAACGTTGGAGGAGTATCTTGTGAGGGCAGGCCGCAGGCTCGCGAAGAGTGTCCAGCATTTTGCACCATCCGTTCTTCATTGGAAGGACTCTCGGCCAGCTGCTGGCGCTTTTGTTTTACCACGTGATGTAATAGATGATTTGTAAATATTCTATCTACTATTGTTTCTACCATGTCTTACCTGTGCTTTTCGTAGTATGCTACAGTATCCCAAAATCAAACTCTCCAATAATGTTCAAAGTATCTCAATCAGAACAAAGAGGAGGCTCATCTTGCTTCCATAATATCATGGATGCATTGAACGTAAATCACGAAATTGTGATACACTGGAAAATGTCTAGCGACCTCGCATAGCGTCAAAAACATATTTATTTACATTCCTTGCTTAAAAACTGAGTGGTCTCAAAACTCCTTTAGTGCAAGGTGCGAAACTAATTTTGAGCAGCCGCTTTCCTTCCCAACAAACACACTGCAATGCATGCTCAATTCAACCAGATTAGCACAAATGTTACGGCATGAATTAAACGTTCTTTGTTCGTCAGGATTCTATCTTCTGCTTCCGGTAAGAGTAGTGTACAATACTACGTGCTTTATACGAAGAACAGCTTGACGTGTCTTCTAGAGAGGGAGCCACCCCTGGTCCTGTTTTCGCCAGTCGCCGTGTGGCGTCGCCGCGAGCAGACGGCGCCGCGCTTCTTCCCTTTGTGCGTTTCTTCTCTCAGTTTCAGGCCACTTTGTCGGTCCAGCGGTTTTGTGAGGGGCTCGAACCCCCGGCGGCTTCACTTGTGTCCTCCCTTCGAGAGCACCGTGTTCCTGAATAGAACCTGCTCCTTCCGAAGAGGTTCGCCATCGAAGCAAGAAGCAAAAAGGGCCCATTCAAACGCGACGCCAAGAGGGCCTAGCGTACCCTTCGACGAACATCTCGCCCCTTGCATTGTGCGTAATCCTTGCCCCTAACGGTCAGATGAAAGCTTTCTATTGAGTTTTCATCCGGTCGCTTTTTCTTGCGTTATCCGCTATATGAATGGTATTGGAGAATATACCTACCGCAATTCTCACAATGCGTAAACCTGTCGAGGTGCTTGTTTTGCCCCCCACCCCTAAAAATTGAACGCTCTCTCGTCTTACCCCTTTTCTGCTTTCCCCTTTCGAACCCCCATTTACGAGAACATTGACAGAAAGATCCCAGATTGGCTTCTTTTTATTCAGAAAGCACCACTGGCCAGACTTATGCCCTGCTCACAAGCAAGTTTTATGTCAAGTTTTGGGGACCTCGTGCCTCGTCGTTTGCGAAACTAGTCATGAGCAGGAGCGAGTGAACTGGATTTATTCGCAGTGTTATGTAGTGTTCGCAGTCTCGCTCTTGCGCTCGAACCTGCTGCTGCGCCGACTTTGTCTGTTTCCTTTTTGGTTTAGCGCAAGTTTGCCACATTATATATATATATATATATATATATATATATATATATATATATATATATATATATATATATATATATATATATATATATATATATATATATATATATATATATATATATATATATATATATATATATATATATATATATATATATATATATATATATATATATATATATATATATATATATATATATATATATATATATATATATATATATATATATATATATATATATATATATATATATATATATATATATATATATATATATATATATATATATATATATATATATATATATATATATATATATATATATATATATATATATATATATATATATATATATATATATATATATATATATATATATATATATATATATATATATATATATATATATATATATATATATATATATATATATATATATATATATATATATATATATATATATATATATATATATATATATATATATATATATATATATATATATATATATATATATATAAATTATCATTCACACACATAAAAAGACTCCGCCGTCTGTTGACCAAGCATGTTTTACCACGTGATGTAATAGATGATTTGTAAATATTCTATCTACTATTGTTTCTACCATGTCTTACCTGTGCTTTTCGTAGTATGCTACAGTATCCCAAAATCAAACTCTCCAATAATGTTCAAAGTATCTCAATCAGAACAAAGAGGAGGCTCATCTTGCTTCCAAAATAAGATGGATGCGTTGAACGTAAATCGAGAAATTGTGATACACTGGAAAATGTCTAGCGACCTCGCATAGCGTCAAAAACATATTTATTTACATTCCTTGCTTAAAAACTGAGTGGTCTCAAAACTCCTTTAGTGCAAGGTGCGAAACTAATTTTGAGCAGCCGCTTTCCTTCCCAACAAACACACTGCAATGCATGCTCAATTCAACCAGATTAGCACAAATGTTACGGCATGAATTACACGTTCTTTGTTCGTCAGGATTCTATCTTCCGCTTCCGGTAAGAGTAGTGTACAATACTACGTGCTTCATACGAAGAACAGCTTGACGTGTCTTCTAGAGAGGGAGCCACCCCTGGTCCTGTTTTCGCCAGTCGCCGTGTGGCGTCGCCGCGAGCAGACGGCGCCGCGCTTCTTCCCTTTGTGCGTTTCTTCTCTCAGTTTCAGGCCACTTTGTCGGTCCAGCGGTTTTGTGAGGGGCTCGGACCCCCGGCGGCTTCACTTGTGTCCTCCCTTCGAGAGCACCGTGTTCCTGAATAGAACCTGCTCCTTCCGAAGAGGTTCGCCATCGAAGCAAGAAGCAAAAAGGGCCCATTCAAACGCGACGCCATGGGGGCCTAGCGTACCCTTCGACGAACATCTCGCCCCTTGCATTGTGCGTAATCCTTGCCCCTAACGGTCAGATGAAAGCTTTCTATTGAGTTTTCATCCGGTCGCTTTTTCTTGCGTTATCCGCTATATGAATGGTATTGGAGAATATACCTACCGCAATTCTCACAATGCGTAAACCTGTCGAGGTGCTTGTTTTGCCCCCCACCCCTAAAAATTGAACGCTCTCTCGTCTTACCCCTTTTCTGCTTTCCCCTTTCGAACCCCCATTTACGAGAACATTGACAGAAAGATCCCAGATTGGCTTCTTTTTATTCAGAAAGCACCACTGGCCAGACTTATGCCCTGCTCACAAGCAAGTTTTATGTCAAGTTTTGGGGACCTCGTGCCTCGTCGTTTGCGAAACTAGTCATGAGCAGGAGCGAGTGAACTGGATTTATTCGCAGTGTTATGTAGTGTTCGCAGTCTCGCTCTTGCGCTCGAACCTGCTTCTGCGCCAACTTTGTATTTTTTATATTGCCAAAAAAAAAAGGCGTCTCTTCTTTTCTGTTGCTTCTTTTTTACATATTATGTTTGTAGGCTTTTGACGTACGAGATCAATTAGAAGAAAGTTGTCGTATAAAATATTTAAAGGTATTAATTGTGGCTGGCTGTGCTGTGACTTGGTACCTTTGGTAAAGAGGCACACGATACTCGTGTGACAAAAGCTGAGCTTCATTAAGGGTCATACAAAATATGCTACATTAACTGTTTATATTTTCAAGAACTATCCAATTACTTTTATGTACAGGTCTTGTTGTTGTTGTTTTTTTATCGTGTACATTATTTACGAATGTTTTTTTGTTTTTTATTATAAATAGTCTTTTGACCTTGAGTGCTCAAATTGGCTGCCGGGCAATAATTTAACAAGGAAGAAAGTTGGGTGAGTTGGTTTATTATTTTACAAGGTCACAAGGTTAATAAAAAAATTCAAATTTTTATGAAAGTGATAATGAGCGGTAGAATATTTTTATAGGTTTTGTTTTGTGTCTCTTTCTTTCCTTCTTTCTGTTTTTTTTTTTCTAATTCACTAGAATAATTCTTCAGTAAAGTTAGCTAAGTGTCTGTTGCT
The DNA here is from genome assembly GCA_013358835.2 of Ixodes persulcatus. Lineage (NCBI taxonomy): Eukaryota > Metazoa > Arthropoda > Arachnida > Ixodida > Ixodidae > Ixodes > Ixodes persulcatus. The sequence continues at coordinate 230,101 of JABSTQ010011576.1, forward strand.
TCCTTGATATTTGTGTCTCGTTTTTTGTGAGCTGTTTTGCCTTGTTTTGCTCGATTCCTTGACGAACATAAAGAAACTGGACATGGTTTGTGCATATATCGCGATCACAGCACCCATTAGTAGAGTTATCAATGCAGTTTCGACACGCCCAGCGTACACATATATAAATGCGACTTACTCCAATGTGAAACGCACATGAAAACCTATCTCGTTTTCTGAGAAGGTGATAGTACTGTACAACTTATAGACCCGAAAATACTATAATCCCGTTTTTTTTTTTTTAAGCCTTCTGTATTGCCGGATGGTCACCAAGCGTTTACAACCAAAAACTATACCCGCGATACATTAAGGCTCAGAAAAGGTAGCAGATGACAGAGGATCCCTGTTGGAAGACGTAAGTGCCGTTAGGAGTTCCTCGCGGTGCACGCTGCACCACGCGAATAAAGAGATGGCACGCGTCGCACGAATCCCCGAGGTGCGAAGCCGTGCGTGATCTCGCGTGACCACCACCCATCGCGGGAACTAAGAGTGAGCGTGCCCTGCCAAAACCTCGGTGCGGGCGATTCATCAACTAACGACGCACTTCTAACCGGTGCGCTTTCCACGGTTCAACGCTTTTCTTTCTCACACGTCCAAGAAAATATTCTAACCCTGGTTTCTTTGTTTCCTCGCCTTTTTCTTGTCGAGTTCATTCATTATTGCGCAATCTACATTCCTCGTGTTTCGCTTAATACTTTGCGTGCGGCTTCCCCTTAGCCATCGCAGTCGGGAGCCTAGGTTGTGAACACAATAACGGCAGACGCAAGACGGGGCAACACCACCTCGTCGTTCTCTCGCAGTGCGCACGGACGCGTGAAGTGGTCACGATTTGTTTGGCGTCCTTTCTCGAACCCAGAAGAGCTTACTCGAGTTTCTCTGCAGTTGCGAGGGAGCCCTCTTTATTATATAATATCTATGGTATAGAGAAACCCCGCCCTGGGAGAAACGCAATTTTTGGATCTCCCAAAAATGGTATTACCAGATATTGCATGCTTCAGGTAAGAATGAAAGGTGCCCCATGGACACTGTGTGTAGGCATCCCTATGAAGTTTACCGAATGTTGTCGTTTCATTTTATTTTTTTACGTTTTGTAACATTTTTGCGAAAGTAGATGAATCGGACTGCATAAATAGACAGTTGGAAGGTTTGAACAATTGAACGTTTGAATGTAGGAAAGGAGGGATGGCACTCTAAGTTTAACATACATTTTTCCCAATTAATAAACGGTCATGAAGAATGCTGGGAACGTAAGTGCATATGCTGCACGCACTCCCCTTAACTGTATAAAACATTCGTATAGCGCGATTAAAATTATTCCTTGACCAGTAAATGTGAAAGGGGCCATCCATATTCGATCTTTGCTTCAAAAACGTTACTGCTGTCGATGCCAGCACTTGCGGAGCGTGTGATTTGCAGCATGATTAGTTCTTAGGGAATGTTAAAAAGAGATTATTCTGACCGTTAACATTGATTTTAATTTCGGTAGCAGTTCTTGAAGTCACCCCATGAAAAACTCCGATCATCACATCAAGATGTGCGCACATGCGCGAGAGAGTGAGGTAAACATGCCGTCATATTTTTCACTCTGCGCGCATACGCCGGTTACGGGAAGAAAAGAGACATGCACCTTTTCTCACTCCCGATTGCATGCTTCGCAATGCTTCGCAATGCTTCGCAAGAGGAAGGAACGAACTGAGAACATAACCGGTAATGTGATGAGTATAGCCGTGCTCTATGTGCCGAAGAGACAGAAGGAAGGAAGACGTTTGGCTAGAGATAGAGAACCAAACCTTCTTAGAAGGTCAGTGATGCTGCCGCATTTTGACGCAGCCAACAGCAAACCACCGCAGAAGCAGACTACGTTTATAGTTTCGATTTCATAGAAAGAGCATGGCTTGTCGCATTACCGTTGTTGTACCAATATATTAATTCTTGCCCCCCCCCCCCCCTCCTCGCTTCATGTGCTGTATCGTCTCCTTCGGGTAGGTAACAGGCCTCGGTATGCATGGAGACTCAATTCGAACTGTAAACTGTCTGTTAGAGCGTAAGTTTCACATATGCTGAATCGCGAAATCAATCACCAGTGCTCGAAGTACAAGGGCTCTAATGAAATCGAATGGATAACTATATATTCTATGTAAAGTTTTGTGTCTCTACATACACGTCTGATAATGGTCTCTTCTTCAAAGTAGCATCTTTTGCATTCATTTTATGGTTTAGATAACTTGAAACACTAAAAAGGTACCATACATTTTTGCGACTTTTTTAGCTGTTGCAGCGTCGAAATTGCTCCCTTTATCGTATTAAGAGAACCTCTTTATCACAAAAACAAAGAGGGACATAGAAGACCCTCATTTGGTTTCCGTAATTTAAAAGCGAACACGCTCAATTATCACAGAATTTCCTTTTCGTATACTGTTTTTGCTTTTTTCAATTTTTTGCATAGGTCTAGCGGTTCTTTAGAAATAAATCCGGGCAATATAAAGAGTGTTCCTGTTACAGTTACCTCTTCTTTAGAGATTAACACAAATATTCAACCCTGAACATGTGTTATATTCTCGCAAGCACGTGTTTGTAACCCGCCATGGCGACACGTAAAAGGTGCCTTTGCTCGCTGCGACTGAACGCTAAAGACGATGACGGTTCGACTGCAGGTTCAGAGGTGTAGATGCGCTACCTCAGCAAACATCAGCACAACACTGCCTGCCTACCTGATTGCATAGAAAATATTTATGTTTGCTTCTCAATCGGTCCTCATATGTTAATTTGCACCAAGAAATGTAGTGTTTGAATGCAAACATGTAAACGTGAAGCCGGATTCTTAAATAGCCAATACTCTTAGGCGCGTTGATGTAATTTATCCCCTACTCGAGTGGCAAAATTTTGGGCATTTTGTGGAAGTCCTGAGATCAACAAATTGCATTTTCTATAAAAATGGTAGTGTTATAGAAGACTGGTCTTAATAATGTAGAATGTGGTGAGCAATATTTTAATGTCTTGTTATTCACTCAACATAAGAAAGGACATTAAACAGCCACTGCAGCGCAACTAGTTCATTTTATTTTAGGTCACTTATTAACTGTATCTAAAAGCATTACTACAGCCAGAAGTACACGGAACCAAATTGTTTGAAAAATTTATCCGAATCGTTACCGAGCGTGTCTGAAGAAATATGGGAATTGTTTAATTATTTCACAAAAAAAGTGTTGGAGCAATTTGTTTAGTACCAGGATGCCGTCAGGCATTATGATTATATCATTGCTCTATATAATATTCATGGTGTACTTAAAAAAACCACAACTAATACGTAGAGGGCTACGCCTAGTAAAATATAAAGGTTTAACAAACATCGCAAGAACAAGCCATAGCCATTTTTAAGTATTTGCAGCGAGTTGATACCACCGTAACATTTTATATCAACCTGTCATTAATTGCTTTATTTGAGCTTTATCTGCGCCCTAAAAATGAGAGATAATAGAATCACCTCGTACTTTGCCATAGAGTGTAATCCTGTTATTGGGGGTGACTGCTGTGTACCTGATTACTTCATGAGCGATGACCTCAATCACAGGTTCTTCAATCTGAAAGTTGCAGGAATTGACCGAAATGACGGGCGGTTGTGACTAACCTGCCGCGTTTGTCTCTTGTGAACACACCGATGTAGCCACAATGGAACATTCATCAGGGCACGCGCACAGTAGTGCACGCATAGCGTCGCTATGAATGCAACACGTGAAATTGTCATTGCCCGTCCCACCAAGAGGACATGCAACGACACCTTATGCGTTGCATGAGGTGTCATTGCAAGGGGGTGGGCAATGATCCCTAACTGTGACAAGGGCTCTTGTGGGGTGGGCGCTCGCAATGGACGACCACACTTCAAATAATTCATTGTATAACTCCCCATACTTCTAACGTTTAAGGTAGTTATAATGGATCCAGGAACTTGTCCTCTTGCAGGTCTTGGATTGCAGGTTTTGGAATGCCCCACAGTAATGTTTAATGATATCTTGGCATAGCCTTAGAAAACGTTTAAGATTGCACTCACTTGACTGAAACTATGTGCTTGCGTTTAGCAAGACTAGTTCTTCAGTGTTACTCCATTATACGATGCAAAGTTTTGTTTATGTTTCTCGAATAGAGTAGGTTATGAGCTCTTTGATGAGTAAAGATGGTTCTTGTCAGAGTTTAAAATGAAACATGCTAGCCTCAGTACTGATACATGTTGTGCACCAGATACGCAAGTTTTGCGCTAATTAAAGTATCGTATAAATTCCATTACTTAGTTCCAAAAAGTACTAAGTACTTTACTTTCAACTGAGATTTAAAAAAAAAAACACTTTACTGCCAGCTCATAGAGTAACGAGTTGCTTCCTCTTTACTCTGAATGTTTTCTTATATTTTCCTGAGGCAATTTTCTCTCTCTCTAAGATCAGTGGTTTAGTGTGTACATATAAGGTATATGTTAAGACAGATCCTTACATCGAACTTTCTTTGCTAGACTCGTAATTCGCGGCTATAGCTGAGGCAGCGAATACATCAATGCGGAAATTGCTGGTGCCCGTAAGCGATGCCCGCGGTGCAGAATTTTGTGATGAAGTAGAAATGGTTCTTCTTGTGAGATCCCATTCAACAAAAATTGCACATCTTCATTTAGAGAAAAACTGATCGCCGGAAAGTGTCTCAATGAATAGTTTTGAGCTATCTTATCTTGTCTGCGCGATACCAGAGTGGTGGAGTACATTTCGCCAGGGCCTAGAGAACACCAACAGTGAGAACTGGTAATGACCAAGCTCAAGATAAGGATTCAACTCTTGCGTCGGGGGACAGGGTGGAACATTCCCAAGAAGAAAGCTTCATGTTTGAGATAGTCCCCATATGCCCCCCCCCCCAAAAAAAAAAACAAAAATGAGTTATACTCTCGTACTTTCACCAGTTTGGCTGCACACTATTTGTAATCTTGTTGAGAGCGCATTCAAGTATAGAATTCCTCCCTGAATTTCAAGTTAGACTGGGAATCTGTACAATGATGAGAAAGAATGTTCCAAAGGTTTATTCCAAACAAACTCTTTGTGTTTGTTTGTTGAAGTATTATTCAATTTATGGTTTAATTAGGAATGAGCAGCTCTTATTTGTAAGTATTTGAAATGGGTATTTAACATACTTTATGTATTTTGTATTTCGTATTTGCTAACATACCGTAAGCGACTTAATTTTTGTGGAGAGATAATTTAGCGAATTTCGCGAATCGTCTACGATTCGCGAAAAATAGGTCCCGCGAACAATTCAGGTAAAATATAAACACATAGGAATTTATATTGAGATCCCACCGCGTCGCGGCAATTAGAACCTGCGAATTGTACCAAAACGTCAGCCATGCATGACCTAAAACGCGAAATATGGAGCCCGTGAAAAATAAGTCGTTTACAGAATTTGGGAATGTTTTGACAACGTGATATACATCTTGAAACACGAATTACATATTGAAGCATGAATATTTCAAGTATGTATATCACAAATTCTGCCCAAATGAAGGTTTGGGCTCAGTTTTTCGCAATCATGTACGGTGTTCAGCACCATTCGCGATGAGAGTCACATGCTAAGAGCATAGAACTTGGTGCGTTTTACCCATAACAAACGTTGAATAAAAAAGTAAAGGGTAGAACATGAAACGAATTATATTAGTGACATTTAATTTTTTTTAAGCACGTCGTATCAACGATTTTTTTTAAAATAGACTTTGGTGCATCAATTTAGCATTTGAAATCTTTTGTATTTTGACATAAATCACAGATTGAATACACTGTTTTTTTTCGATATTGTTCACGCCTGTCATGTGATAAAAACATTTTTTTTTATTTCTAGAGGTGCGACATTCTTTTTAAGCGCGTGATTCTTAGTTTATATAGACTCTAGTCTTTATATTTTCATAGTCTGTTTTTTACTTGTATGAAATATAAGGTAAAATTGCCAGTTTATAAAAACAAATAGTAATTGTATAAGTACATGAACATTATAAAATACCTTCGTTTTATTTGTATCTTGTATCTTTTTTTACATTTTCTCTCTGGCGCTTTTTCACCTGCAGTAAAAGTAACACACGCGAGTGGAGGTAGAACCTGGTAGGGTAACTTCCGTTATACACTTTCTCTCAAGAAGTAACTATCTTTTGTTTCCGTAACCCGGTCAAAATGTAACGTTACTGGTTCCGCGTCTTAAAAAAATTAACTTACTCGTTGCCTCGTTGGTGATATAAAAACATGTTACATACACATCCTCGCTTATCTCTGTATAATATACTGTACTAAACTGTGTACATTTTACATTTCGAAAGTGATTTTTGTGATTTTTTGAAAAAGTGATTTTTAAGCGTGTGAGTTTTTATATTAAGCAGACGCTCAGTTCAAATCGGCACGGTTTTTGTCCTGGGCGATTTGTTGAAACAAATCTTTTAACCTTTTTGGACTTCGCGAAACCTATAGATGGGTCCCTTGGAAAAGTTGATGTTATTTATTTTGATTGTTCAAATGCGTTTGACATCGTAGATCACAATTTATTGCTGTCGAAACTGTCACATATGGGCCTTTCTTCGGGTTTCTGCGACTGATTTACTAGTTATCTTGGTGAACGCTCAAACATGGTTTCCTACTTAGGATGCAAATCTTTCTCTTATCTGTTGAACTCAGGGGTACCACAACGGTCGAACCTTGGACGTTGCTTTCTAATATTTTTGTAAATGATCTTGTCACTAGTGTGAGTGACTCAATGATGCTTCAGTATGCTGATGGGGTGTTTTCAGATAAGATCGACCAAAGGGTGGCTGGTCGACATTTTTAAATCGACTGATGTTTTTATATGCCATTTTCTAGTTTCTGGTATAAACGAATCGACACTTAGTTTTGACCCAAAAAAATTGGGGAAAGGAAATAAGTAAGGCTTGAAGAGGTGAGGTGGACAGTTGCCATTTCCGCGCACTGATGGAGAGGGCATGTTTGAAAGTGAATAACCAAAACGATAAAATTATAAAAATTCTAATATTTTCAGAAACCATCTATGGGACAGGTTGCTTGTAACAAATAGTAATTAATTTATTTCTAATCTATTCGTTTTCTAGAAATTGCCAAACATGCCTGCTCGAACTACAAAGTGGCAAAATGTGAAGACGTGCATCTCAAAAATACTTTAATAATTATCATATACTTTTCAGATCGTAGTCTACGTATATATGACCTATCATTTAAAAAACAATATATAAAGTATATGATGATACGATAGTCGGTATATATTTAGGCCAACTTAGGAAAACATTCAAGCAACAAAAATTCCAATGCGAATAAAAAAAAACACCTTCGATTTTTTATAAATTTGGGTATGCTCTGCTATTCTATTACGGCATTTCATTTCTATTACAAACATGTTGCATTATTTGATTGAGGAAGAGAACAACAACTCCCCAAAGTAGTGTCATTTTTCAAAGCCTACACTAGCAGTGAGCTATACGAGAAGTGACTCTTGGAGTTACCAGTTTCAGGAACCTAACACAGCATTTTCATATATTTCATTCAGATGAGGTCACTGACAACTAAAGCGATCGGCCACAGAGTAAAAGTGAGGAGAAACTATATACAGTATTTTACATACAGCGTACAATTAGAGACAAGTGATTCGAGAAATAGATGATTCAGTGTGAAGTTTTACTTTCCGGTATATTTTATATTTAGAATAAAAGAAGTAGCTTTACTTCCCCACACAAAAATAAAGATAGAATAGTGAAATTGTTTAAGTTAGCTATGTATTTTCGGGGACAAACCATTTCAGGTGAGGGGTGCCACCGCGCCGGGTTGTAAGAGCTTCGATACTCTCGGTGTACGAATGAATTGTGGCAAGCCAAGATATTTTATTCTGCGCGAGAATAACGTTTCGTGATTCTCATATGGTGACAAGATAAAGAATATAAGCTATCACCAAGTAAAAGAGTAGGTTAAATAGCCCGCGAAGAAAACTGTGATAAATAAGATGTCCCTGCATTCAAAATGAGCAGCCCTTGGGTTAATCAAATTCGGCACTTTACTCTAAGGTTTTCCTCGATGTTCCCATTTAATAACGTTTCTTCTAACCAGATACGACTGTCCGTGCTACATATATGTCACAGGTTAATTCTCTTGATGACTTCCACAGCCGCCACGCGTGCCAAGATTGAATTCCAGGAAAGGCGCGCACCGTCAGCCACTCTTCTTTTTTTTTTTTTGTTGACGATACCGAACAACCTCAATTTTGTCCAGATACATAAGATGCACCCAGTTTCTCGAATAGAACGCTCACCTTTGTCCTGGCCGTCTGAATTGCGTTTATTTAATGTTCTCTCAGGTTTTTCAGCATGACCTGGTGCTTCACGAGTCTGTCAACTCCGTCGCATGCACTTCCCCATGTCCAGATGCAGAAAATAACCACTTGCCTTGTGGGCAATCGTTCTGTGAAAATTGGTGAAGCTGGTAGGGATTCTTAAAGTGACTGGCGGCCTCGTCACTTACGTACGTCACGTGCGAGTATGCGGCAACGTTGTCTTCAACCCACTCTTACTTTTTCTAGATCCAAGCACATGTGAGCGGCATCGTCAGACAGGTCCTCACTGATGATAGCAAAGCTGTTTGTAGATTTTCTTGTCGTCACTACAGATGTAAATATCGAAACTTTTTTTTGCAGTGGTATGCTTGAATTTTGTCAGGAAGCACGATGGTCCAGTTTTCCGCAAAGTCAAAATGAAAGACAATGCTCCACCGTTGCGTGCACTGTTTTTCATCTCAGATCACTTTATCTTGCGTTTGTCGGATATGGTTGTGAAATATCGAACTTTCAACCGTTACTTGAACGACGTTTAGAAAAGTCTCAATATCCAATGTTTTGTTCCACAAGGTCGCCGGACTCTCATGTTGTAAGCACAATCTCTTCATCCTCTGGGATATGAAGTTCCTCGAGTACAAGAGACTACTAGCCTTTTGGGCAGGGATCAGTCTTCTTAAAGACACAGACTTGTTATTGGGTCGCACAGAAATGCTGAGTTCATTTCACCAGTGTTGAATGTTCAGCCTGTAACGTTCTCTACAGCGGCAATACAAAGGTAGTAATTGGCGCAGTGCACACAAACGCCCACTTACTGGTGTGGAATACATTTGACCCATCTAGTGCGCAAGGAATAAAATTTCATTAGCCCATCGCCGGAATCAAGATGCTTGTCTTTGTATACACAAAATGCCTCTCGGACTGAGCGTGTCAGGAAGCGCTTTGGCACGAACGAGCATGACAGAAATCACGTCCTCCTGGTTAGGACCTTGGCGTCGCGAACATTGTAGCTCGTCTTTCGTGAAGTACTCTAGGGCAGCAGACACGGCCTCAGGGCTCACCTTGAACCTCGTGTAAGGATCCTCCTCATACCACACGCCATGCTTTTTCTTACCTAGAGCGTAAACACTGTCGCCATATTAACCTTTCCTAGGTTAACATGGCGACAGTGTATGAGCACTAATGTATTTAGGCGGGGCTCGAGTATTTGGGGGTTCTGCTGTCTGTCGGCGTGCCTCTTTGTACCTGATATTATCGCCCGTGACGTCAGCAATTGGGATGGCGACAGACATGACTGCTCAGTAAACAGGCATCGGCGGCCATATTTTGCTGGTTGAATCAAACCCCCTCACCCTTGACAGCGAGTGGGGAAATGCGAAAAAAAGATTGAATCGGCCGTTTTGTCAGAACTAGGGACGAGTGTCGTCTGCTACTTCCGTCAACTATTGCGCCATAATCGTGATCTTCGCGAGGAAATGATTGTTGCTAGTCACAGAACGCTATCATGCAGAAAGAAAATACTTGAATATGTTTTTATTCTAGATATAAGTCAGGGATATATATAAGAGAGAGGAGCATATAGTGTCGTAGGAAAATAAAGTAAACAAAGTTCCCAGTGGCCGATGGCTGCAGGATCTTTTCTCGAATAACTAGTTCGTAATATGATTGCTCTTTGTACACAGTAGTTTCTCCTCACTTTTACTGTGTGAACAATTGCTATATTTATCAATGGCCTCATCTGAATAAAAATATGTAAAAGATGTTTGTTAGTTTCATGATACCGGAACTCAGAGTCACTTCTCATATAGGGCACAGCTGAGTGTAGGCTTTGAAAATGGACCCTACTTTGGGGAGTTGTGTCTTCTTTCTCAATCAAATATTGCGACATGTTTAATAGAAATAAATATAATTATTATATATTACACGCAACCTTCACCCATATTTTGTTTCTAAAACGTATTAGATTTATACTCACTTTATCTTTTAGTTATTCACTTTCAAACGTGCCCCCTCCATCAGTGCGCGTAAATGCAACTGTCCACCTCTTCATGCCTTACAATTTTTCCTATCCCCAAAATGTTTTCTGCTCAAAACTAAGTTTGGATGCGTTCAGACCAGACACTAGACAATAGTATATAAAAATATCAGTTGATTTAAAAATGTCGACCAGCTAGCCTTTGGTCGATCTTATCTGAAATCACCCTGAAGACGTGAAAATTTGTCGTTGTATCCACACACCTGTGAACTGTGAATCGTTACAAAAAGATATTCATGCAATTCATTTGTGAATCTGTGCGAACTCGCGTGTTTTAAACCCCACCAAAACTGAGGTTGTTTCCTTTTCTGTAAGGCAAATGTTGTTGTTCATCCCTACACATTTGACGGCTCTGAAATTTTAAGATCTGTTGTGCCTGACCTTGGCATTTTAATCAATTCACGCCTGAACTTTAACTATGTTGCAAAGGTTAATAATGATTCCTGTGCATCCTGGGACTAATTTCACGCATTACCCGTGGCTTCCGGAATGACACTGTATACTGAACCTTTTTCAGGTTTTGGTTCTATCACGGTTGGGCTTTTGTTCTACAGTATGGAATTCGGTGGGTGTCAGTCAGGCGCTCAGGTTGAAGTGCATACAGAGGCGACTTGTGAGAATTGTCTATGATCGCCACATTGGACAACGTGTTTTTCTATGATTATGTGGTTCTTTTGGACACTCTTGGTCTTTTGCCTCTTTTAACTAGGCGACTAGTACGCAACATGGTGTTTCTATATACGTTCTTCAATTCTGTCTTTGATTCCCCTATGTTATTGCGTAGAATCTCAATTCATGTCCCCCAGCGTCAAAATGAGCCTACTCCTTTTTTTACCCATCTTATCTAGAGTCCAGACCTCCGCTGACACGGATGATGCTAATGTAGAACAAGTTTTTAACCCTCACGTGTACTTTATTATACCTTTTAAAAAGTCCAACAATAGTATAGTGGTCAGGATTGACGTGTAGTTTGTTTACTTCAGGGCTGATTTATCATGTTACGTATAACCCTAAAAAAGGCCCTTAAAGCTGTTTGGGAAACACAATAAAGCTCTTTGATTGATTGATATTGTCTTTATGACATTACTTTCTTTTCAGTTGTGTTTCTTGTTCGGCAAAAGTTACCTACTTTTACGATTCAGGAGAATCAGAAAAGGGGGTGCAAGATTTTTCTTTTGGTTCCTTTCTAGTGAAAGGCAAAAAAGTCCGAAAAAAGAAACGTACATACATCCCGTTACTCTCATTATCCCGAATCACACAATTAGGTACTTCTGCCAATAAAAATAACCTGCTTAAAGAAAAAAGATTTCTCGCATATGCAACATATGTCTCGAATCGTCAGTTAGGATCGCCATGCACAGCTTATAATTTATATTTCATCAAATATTGACAAAGTCGATACAGTAAAACAATGCGGTGTTTAACATATAATAAATCAAAAATTCGTACCGCCGAGGCACTCAGTAACACATATGACGCATCATAATGTTGTCGGGTGATGTAGTATCCGGAACTCTTATGGCAAGGTTTTTAATCTCGACTACCATATATACAATAAGGTTTGATCGTTCTTTAAAAAAACGCGGAGAAGACAGAAAAAAAGGAGTGAGGAACGTGTAAAATAAGCAGTTCAAAAAAAAAAAAGCCAAGGGCGTAACCTCGTTTCCCCTTTGTACCTAAAAAGGAACGGGTTTAGGCGTAAAGGAGCAGAACAGCCTGTCTCGTGGGATCCGTGAGGCTCGGTGTCGACGTGAGCAGAGGCGCTGGCACCCCTCCCCGGCCTCCTAGGTTGGCGCTTTGTTCTTCCTTCGATGGCCGGTGTGGTTTTCCGGCAGTAAGGGAGCTAAGAGGCAAGGAAACCCTGGGTCCGGCTTTCCCGATTGTTCCGATATTAGACACGCGTGCACACCGGACTTCCGAAAACCATTCGGACAGGGTCCGAACGATCTTCGGTGCCGAACCTTTGCCATACCCTCTCCAAACCGGCTAGGAATTCTTTTTTTTTTTTTATTCAGGAATTACGAATTCGGATGCTTATAAATACATCAAAAATGGTCGCCCGGAATCGTCATGGTGATACAACGTAAGTGGTCTAATAGAACACTGTAACGCACCTGCATTGCTCCATACAAGCTTTAGGGTATGTGTGTAAAGTAGAATAAGAAACAATATACGGGAGAAAATTTTTGGCCTTACCATTCTTGGCGATTATTGAAAACTTTGAACTCTCTAGGTTGCATTCCTGGGCTTGTCCATTGTAATGAAAGCAACTTAGAAGTGACCTAGTTTAATTGGTCCGGAATCTAGCCTAGACATCTTTTTTTCCAGTTCAAGCTGGTTTTAGAACGTTTTAAAGACGTACCCGTCGCAAGTACGAGAAGGCCTATAATATGACGGACTTTTAAGAGTTTAATGTTTTGGGTCGTTGATTTTTTTTTTTTTTTGCAATGTGCATGTGTGATGAAAATTAAATGTCTTCACAAGAATATTGAACATTCATCCAAGCTTTCCATCAAAATGGAGACGAAAATAAATTATACACTCAAGTTAGTTTGTATTTTTCTGCGCCCATCAGTTACGTTTACCAGAGATCAAAGGCAAACAAATTTGTGGCACTTTTACTCTCGCTTCAGTCCAACATGGTCATTTGAGCAGCTGCTGAAAAATTTAGGCAACGAGGAACTCGGCAAGACCAGGTTTACTAAAGTTCCAGTGATTCTAATTTCATGATTTTGATAGACAGGATGGTGAGCGCGGCGGACAGCCACAAACCTTAACTGATTTAATCGGCAAAGCCACGATTTTGGACTAGAATGTTTCTCAAGTTACACAAGCTTACTGGACCAGTTTTATTCAAGTAGACACGCGCAATGCAACTGACTAAGAAGCTTGTCGGTGGCGGCGTAATTTCAATAAAAAAAACGGACTTTGTTTGACAGTCTTCCCTTCGGGAAATTTGAGGACGTGGTGGGAATCCCAGGGTTGACCTAGCCACGGGGATTCCCCCTTGCTGATGATCATCACACGCGGTTCATATACTAGACACGAGCCCTGCGTTAGTACTCGATTGGGCTTCGTGACCATTGATGACTCGACGAGCATTCGGGTTGCGGCTGGTGCCCACTCGCTGCAGTGACGAGAGTAGCCAAACCCTAACAATGTTTGGAGCTCATCACGTGTCACGTGCTTTGCCGACCCTAGTGCACATTGCCACTCGCGTCGCTGAGCGATCGCGTGCGTGGTCGAATGGTTACCGCGCTTGAATGTCGCGCGGAAGGTCTGGGTTCGATTCCAGTGAGCGGAATGTTCTTTTATTTATTCTTTCAACTTGGCGTTCTCGTGAGTGAGAGAACCTTCTTGTCTGATCGAGTTCCGAATGTTCTACGCGCCGAACGTGCTAAATCGAGTGCTCCAGAAACCCACACGGTTTCAAAAGGTGCTCCGTGTGGCGAGCCGCAGTCAGTCTCGCCCCCAGCGCTCGATCCTGCTGTTTCGCCGACATCGACGCCTGCGACGCTAGCCTTTCTCTATTTTTGTTTTGGGCACAAGTTCGCCCCATTAAACGTTCAGTTTCTTCAGTTATTCACTGCCTCGTCATTTTTCATTCGTGACTATATTTACCATCTTGATAAATTACCAGAGACTGAGGCGGAAACTTAAAAACATTGCTCCTAGAAAAGAAAGAGGAAAAGGGGATGGGAGCATTGGCAGCATATAATCGGCACAAGATCAAGTGGTCACTTATTCTGGTTGTGACCTGTCTTGCTGAACAGGAGTATATTTCTCGTGAAAATTACTCCAAGGGAACCATGGGAACTAGTTTTGATTGGATAACAATAAGATATATATTTTTTTTTATATTTTACGCGCGTTCAAGTTAGATTTATCTTTGTTTCTTTAATCTAAGGTTTCCTCCCAATATTGTAAATTATCCAGAATTCAGCAATACATGTTTGAATTGAGAGGGCGAAGAATGCGCTCTTTTTTCAATTTTTTACTTCGACTGCTAGTGCGTTGAGAAAAAAACCTTACGCATGTTTTCTTCTAGGTAATGGACATCAAACACAAGTTGAAAAAGTTATTTACTGAAGAAGAAAGATGGTGGCACCGCCCCTTTTAGTAAGCGGTGCTGTTTTTGAAAAATAACCCATAAAAACTCTCAAATAATGTCAAAAACAGTCCGGGATACTTACCAAATAGCAAAGGACCTGGTAAGCAAAATCATCCACTGTGTATCTCGTCTCTTAAATCATAAACAAAAAAGTGAAAGCCGTTTACAACTCCCTGTAACGCCGAATTAGAGCGCAGCTCTTGAGGAGGAGGAGGGAAGGGCACTCAGGGAGGGTATACCCCTCCTCCTTCTCCCTCAATCTTCACTCTGCTTCCGGGGGGGTCACGTGACCTCGGGGGGGAGGGGGGGGGGGGGTAACGTGACCTGGGGGTTACGTGGCCTGGGTGTCACGCGACCTGGTGGTCACGTGACCTCCGGGGGGGGGGGGGTCACGTGACCTCGGGAGGGGGGTTATGTAACCTTGGGGGGTCACATGACCTGGGTGTCACGTGACCCCCCCCCCCCCCCCGAGGTCACGGGAACCCCCGGGGGGGGGGGGGTCTCGCGCGGAGCATTATGGGACATTTTTCCATAGCACACGCGCGGTTCGCCGACGGCGGACGGCGACGCCACTCAAGCCGAAACGGCGCCTAAGAGCTGCGCTCTAAAAGTCGAGTTCAGTTCTTGGAAAAGCATCGGCACATGTTGGATCATAACAGCCTTCATATATTATTAATATTGTGAATACGTGAAAAGCGTGATTAAAAAAAATGGCCAGTAAACCAGATAAGATGCAATGGTTTCGTTCTCAAAAAAAAAGGGAAGGGCAAACTCACAAAGCCTACCTTGTCAGTACCACAGTGCTTGACAGCTTCTTATAGGGGGGGGGGTGGGGGGGTATCTGCTGCAATTTGCTTTAAAAAGAGAATAAAGTGTGGAAACAGTAATTAAATTGTAGCGCTACTTGGGCCCGATATCTAATCTCTACAGAGAGGCCTCCTAATTGCCCGAAAAGTAGTTTATTGAATTTCGGTCTTAATAGCTCATCTAAACCAAGCCTATTGGTACGGGAGACAACGTACCACTGTTTTCATAATTTCCCATTTCCGTCAGGAACGAAATAGACCAGCCTGCGTGCATGATTGTAACAAAATCAAAGGCATGAAATAATACGTTTCACGTTATTGCTCTGAGCAGAAATAGAGACAAAGGAATATATCGCGCCAATAGCGTTGATTTAGGGATGTCGAAGCAAACAAAGGCAAGGCGCGAAAGGCGCACATATTTTAAAACGAACTACGCTGGAATCTCGATGGCCATCATCGTTAATCAAAATATTGTGGGGTAGCAATTTCTAATAAATATTAAATATTTCGAGATCTAACACGCTGTGTTAGATCTCGCTGGGTAACAAGAAGAGAACTTACAACTGCTGGTAACACGCTTTGTTACCCAGCAGTTGTAAGTTCTCTTCTTCGCATAACGGTGAAGGGCGTGGCCAACGCCACTGAGATCTTGCCTGACTTGGGAAAAGTATTTTCCTGGATTATGTCGGAGCCTCTAACTCTCGTTCAGGCTGCCTTTTTGTCATTCGTCGCTTTGTCACTGTTGCAGAAAGTAATAATGGGGAAAAAGTGTGTATGATTGTGTGAGTGTGTGTGTGTGTGTGTGGGGGGGGGGGGGGGGGGAGCGGAGCCGGTGCGCTGTCGTGAAGCGCAGGACAGTACGTTGACACTTTTCGTTTTCTTCAAATAAACGTCGGGTTCGAGCAGTCCGACCCGGTCGTCGGGTCCCAGGCAAACCTAGTCAACAACTTTGACCACAACGCATCAGCATACTTTTGAAATTTTAAGACTCATAAAGAGGGAAGGAAGGGGCGTACCTTGTTGTGTGAGCGCGAAAAGACCAAAAGCAAAGTAAATACCGCGATTTTCCAGTGCATTTATACAACGCGTTTTGCAAAACCTCCGCGGGTCCGATCCGATCACTTACCATGAACGCTTGCTTCAAAATGTTGCTAGGCTACTTTACTCCACTATTTGACAACCGCCTTCTAGGAAGATAACGTGTGTATGACGGAAACTCTCGGGCTTAGCCGTTCACAAATATCAGGCGGCAAAAACAAATTGTATGCAGAATTAAAGAAACTAAATTGATCACACGGTTACGCTTTCAGCAGTGCATCTATGTCCGTAAACTCGCGCATAAAGTGCGTAGCCTCAAGCCTTTTGCAATGACTTAATGCCGGTGGATCATAAGAACGATGTAAATTAGGAGCTTTTTTTTTTCGAAATATGTTAATATAAAAGGGAGTATTACACGAGAAAAAACAATGTAAAGGTGGCCACGGTATAGGGCTCACAAATAGCCCGATAAGCATACCTTTCCTGTTATCTGAGTTTCGCTTTACTTGAATTTGACTCATTTCTAAAAGAAACACCTCATATCCCCTCAAATTTTAGCGCAGCTGCTGGCAGCTTATGGTTCTAACATGACTCTATTTAAGACCGCCGAATCGTAACCACCGTATACTCCGCACTAGCCACAGGTGAGACGACAGCGAACTGACCGCATTCTGTGTATTGAAGGACCGACCGTGCCTGTATTGGCAAAACTATACTCGGTATTGCTTTACAAAATGACAAATGTGTTAAATTACAAAAGGCTTTAGGTTTCGGCACAGCTGTGCCTTCGCATTGAAGTATGGAGCAAAAACGGTTATCTTCGGCAAATTAAGTTTAGTTTCAGGCACCGTTTATAAATGGCTTTTCAATCTTATTTCTTTTCACAGTACTAATCAGGTGTAGTTACGTATTTCATGACGTTAATACATTACTGTAATTGAAGCTTTTTATTGTAACTATATCGCCTTACCGTCCATAATCGAGCTAGGCATTGATGCACTGTTAAAACCAACTGGGTCAACCTACAGAATTGGTTCATTGGTATAATTGGGGCAGGCGGATCCTCTTCCGTCGTAAATGGAGACACGACCCCTTATATATTTGTCAAATTTATCGCCTGTTCCTTTCCATTTCAACACTATTTTCATACAATAAATTGGAATTTGCCACAGTGGCGCTGCTGCTAGTATATAGGTTTTTCTATGGATATATAGTGACGTTGAGCTATGAACGATGGGACATTTCTCAGCATCGGGGAAAAGCATCGCCATGCACCCGATCCTAGCCACTATAACCTGTTCGAGGCGGGGCTTAGGCCGCACGTCCGGGAGCTTCCTGGCTCGTGACGACGACCATTCCCCGAAGTGAAGAACCCAGGGGTCCAGTGGAGGTGGAGAAATGGTAACGTAACGAACGGTTTAATTACATGGTAGCGATACAGTCTGCAAATCCAGAGAGAACAAATGGAGCTCTCACGCCCCGCCTTATATAGGGGTTCCGTTTTCCTCCCTCTCTCTCCGCCAGGGCAGCAGGTGCGACAGCCACGTGCTTTGCAGCTGGGTCCGTTGCGACGTAGTCAGAAATGAGTCATAGCCAAGGTTCTCCGCAGTTAGGCCAGGCCTCTCTCCCCTTCCGGAGCGCACGAACCCACACGCACACACACACACGTCCCGTTGACGTCACGGACGCGTTGAGACACGTTTTGGGCAGCCTTCGACAGGTGGGCGTCAGTCCTGAACACGTCGGGACTCGTTTTGGGACTCGTTTCCGCAGCGTTGAAACTCGGAAGAAGGTTGCCGAATGTTCCATTCTTAACAGCCCCTCCGGGGCCAGAGAAACCTCGAATGGCCGGTGGTACAATCGCTGGCCTGAAGAGGTGGGCTTGGAGTAGGCCTTGAGAAGACGCTGCAAGCACCAAACAAACTCCCAAACCTCTCACAACGGAGGCATTAGCGGAAACGTCCCCCACAACACCACGCCACACCCGCAGTCAAACGCTCGGAATTCGCCAAAGACCCGCCAGACTGGATTACGGATTACCAAATTTGTTACAATTCCGGGTATCGAGACCCCCTGTCGCCAAAAAAACTCACTTTTCCAACGAGGTCACTAAGAACAAAATACAAAGACAAAAACTCTTCGCAATTTGTGAGGTCAATTTGGGGTGTCAACGAAGTGCCCCCACTTAGATCCTCATTCCCGTGGATGACGAAAACCTCTGAGATCACCCTACTGTTTTGGTGATATCAGAAAAATCTGCTCAACCCATCGGCATTGCCGTTAAATTTGCCTTTCCTTTTTCTTACGCTGAAGTCATAGTGATCGATTTCACGTGATTTCTAGACGTGAAAATACGGTCCTTATAGCGCCGATAAAACAATCCGCCTTTTTCATTCCCCGTCACATTGGTCCTAGCAATCTCCTGAGCTGTACAGCGAAAACCCTGACACACTAGGGTCGCTCTTCTGCTCGACTGTCAAAGACACTCTGTCTACTCGTAGCAGAGGACCAAAGTTACGCGACGCCGGAGCTACGAGAGATCTTTCACTGATACCCTCTTCCTCCGCCTTTTTCGCCGGCGCGTTGGGACGGCGTACGCTTTCTAGTGCTACGAGGTCAGGCTGTTCTACAACCTGGTCCCTCTCATCCCGGTTTTCTGCCTCCAACTCTGGGAGTGCTTGCTCCCCGTCAGCTGCCTCTGGCTCTGGATCCCTCGTCAACAAAGGGCGACCTGACGCGATTTGGACCTCGTACATGACTGAACTAGCCCGTCTCCCAGTTGTTGACCCCTTTCGCGCAGCAGGAAATCTGACCGGTTAGAAAACAAATAAGGATATTCCAACGGGACTGTCTGCGAGACAGCCGCCTCTGTCACTAGCTCCCGAACGGGCCAGTTATCCTTACTCTCGCCATAGGCAGACAGACACTGTGCTTTTCGAGCAGCTGCTTGATCCAACTACCTTTCCCGTAAAATCGGATGGCGTTACATACGACGGATGGACAACGTCCATCGTCGCTGCACTGTCCCGAAGCACCCTGCACGGCTTTCCGTTTACATGGAGCTCGTGAAGATAGGGACGAAGAAGCTTCAGGTCCCTGTCACTAACGCTCACGTACGAGAACACAACCCGCGGTTTCTTACATCTGGCCGCTGTGTGTCCCGGCTCCTGACAGTTGTAGCACAGGAACGGCTTCCCTTGCCTCAAACTGCCCTGTTGGGCTTTTCCGCGCCTCGTCTCCGTTCGAGTGTTCTGCGCTCTTTTCTGGGACCTTTGTCCTGCTTCGGGCTTCTCGGGCCCGTTTTCTCGCGAGCCGTTCCCCTGTTGGAAGGTCTTGCGCTGATCGCTTCGGCCGGATTCGCTTTCCTCTCCGCTCAGCTTTCTACGCGTTGCGTACTCTTCGGCTAGCTCAGCGGCCCTTTCGACAGAGTCGACTCCCACCCTGTCCTGCACCCAGAGCTTGACTGACTGCGGAATGCTACGAAAGAAACTGTTCGAGGCACCACACTCGACTACCTTGTCTCGGCTTTCGTACACTTCCTCGCTCTTCAACCATTCTATCAGGTTGGTTTTAAGCCCGTACGCGAATTCCGAGTAGCCCTCGCTGCTCTTTTGGATGCGTTTCTAAACCTTTGACGGAACGCCTCGGCAGGAAAGGCGGTACCGCTTCAAAAGGCTGGACTTCACCTTGTCGTAGTCGTCCCGCGTCTCCAGCACTAAGGCGCGCGACAACCTCTGCAGCCTCACAGGGCAACAGAGTCAAAAGCCGTTGCGGCCACGTTTCTGGGGGCGAAGCTCAACTTCTCACATGTCCTCTCAAAGTTAACTAAGAATAGGCCCACGTCTTCCCCAACTTTAAACGGCTGCATGAGCTTCTTCATTTGATACGACTCGGTCTCACTTGCTCGTACTGGAGCCCCAACTCTACTGTTCTGCGAGTTTAATCGCTGTTGTTCATTTCGAGCTCTAGCCTTTTCAGCGCTCGCTCCTGGTCTCGTTCCTCTTTCGCTGCAGTCTGTGCTCGTTCCTCTCTAGCTGCAGCTTCACTCTTAGCGTTCTGAAGCAGTTCCCACGTATTTTTAATTTCCTCTGCTTCCGCGCTCTCTGAAATCGCTTTACTGATCTCAGATTTCTTCATCTTTTGCTCCACCTCCACACCCAATTCTTCACATAAACAGAGTAAATCTGTTCTCAGTAACCTCATCAGATCCATGATCGCTGCTCTTTAGCTTTGGCTTGCAATAAAACTTGTCGCGAGGTTGTACACAAACCTAGCGCACGAGGTCAAACACTAAGGATTCCCAGCAGTTCAAAATTAATTACCCATAATCTGAAGCCTGACGAATCTCAAAGCAAAGTCCAAACGCTCACCCGCAGATGTAGCACGATGTCGCATGGTCCGATCCCAACCGCTGCCAACCAGTTGTTCGAGGCGGGGCTTAGGCCGCACGTCCGGGAGCTTCCTGGCTCGTGACGACGACCATTCCCCGAAGTGAAGAACCCAGGGGTCCAGTGGAGGTGGGAGAAAATGGTAACGTAACGAACGGTTTAATTACATGGTAGCGATACAGTCGTCAAATCCAAGAGAGAACAAATGGAGCTCTCACGCCCCGCCTTATATAGGGGTCCGTTTTCTCCCTCTCTCTCCGCCAGGGCAGCAGGTGCGACAGCCACGTGCTTTGCAGCTGGGTCCGTTGCGACGTAGTCAGAAATGAGTCATAGCCAAGGTTCTCCGCAGTTAGGCCAGGCCTCTCTCCCCTTCCGGAGCGCACGAACCCCACGCACACACACACACGTCCCGTTGACGTCACGGACGCGTTGAGACACGTTTTGGGCAGCCTTCGACAGGTGGGCGTCAGTCCTGAACACGTCGGGACTCGTTTTGGGACTCGTTTCCGCAGCGTTGAAACTCGGAAGAAGGTTGCCGAAGGTTCCATTCTTAACAAACCATAGTCACCCCAGAAACAAATGCCGCCCAGACCTAGAAACCTCGGGTCTCAATTTGGGGCTTGGTTGGACGCCCTTCTTTAATTATTTGTGCATTTGTAGATGAGCAGGTTCGCTTTGATCAACTCCCGCTATCCGTTTAAAAAAAAAAAAAACTATTGGAGTAGCTGACTACGTTTCGCAGAGCCAACGTCGCTATATAGTTTACTTTTTTTTTTACTAGTTTACCAAAGGAGACAAATTCACTGTTTTCTTGTGCCGGTATCAGAAACTTTTGAACCCGTTATAGTTCGTCCGCAACGAGAGCATCACGATAAGCCTTCCCGTGAGCGCTTGCTGCGCCATCAGTGTGCTCTTGAGGATGGGCACCCATGTGGGTTTCTTTTTGCTAATCCTCTGTCTGCTTAGAAAGAAGAATGAGGGGAAACTCGTTTAGGGTGCTACACCGCAAGAGCGGCAGCAAAACTGTAGCCGAGGGAAAGAGTGCTCTCGGAAAGGGGTTAAAACGCCGACATAATACGTAAAAATAGGGGCCGCTGCCCTCAAAGCACACAATTCTGTTCAGTTCGTTCCATCGGCCGTGATTTTTAGGCCATTTTGTTATATTTCTGATAGACGGGTAAAGTTGCCTACGCCCCTTTTCCCAGATCTGAAGAAAAATTATGGAAAGGCGGAAAGGGTATTGATAGAGAGGGCAAAGAGTGGAAAGGGGGTCAGGGGTGGTCAGGCAAGTTCGACAGAAAGGTCTGTAGAGTGGGTCTAGATTTGACCCCTACATCAGTGCATTGCCGCCATGTGAATCCCGTAGGATTTTTGGTGACGACCGAATTCGGGTAAGTAGGATGTCATCTTTCGCATATGTGCGAGCGTTGTCTTTTTGAGTGCGTCACTGATCAAGTTCAGTTGTGTCATATGTATTTCTGCATAAAATATGCTAGAAGAAAGTCAGAATTTTCTTGCAGATGAACCGTGCCTAATTTTTATATTATTCTGGCCAAGTGTTCTGTTTTATAATTAAAACATTATTGAACTAGTTTGGCCGCAGCCTAATACAATCGTAATTAAAGCTTAAGAGGGGGGATGTTAAAATCCCTAATATTCAAAAGGGTACAGTCTTTAACATAACTGTGTTGGGTAAGAAAGCATGTGTTTTCTCTTATGTTTACTTAGTATCGTGTTTTTATTCCGAGATTTTAATTCAAATGATCTAACCTCAGCTTTCCTGCGCAGAATATCTTTATTTCTGGGCCAATTTGTGTGAAAAAACACGGAGATGTATATTCTGAATGTGTGCAAAAATAATTATTTTGTCCTGTCGTCGTTATAATAAAAATAATTTTTAAATTGTTTTTGTGCTAATGAGGATATATATTTTGTTTGTTGATATAGTGTCTAATTACATCTCAAAGCTTGTTAAGAACCATCGAGTTACCAGAACATGTTCGTCATTTCCATGGTTCTTTTGTGGTTCCCTCCTATTCGATGAGTGATTATTTATGGGTGATGAAATCAGTGTAATGTATTAGTGTTTATGAAGTGTTGAGGATATAAATTGTTACACTTTCTTGGTGTATAAGATTTTGTAGAAGTGTTTCACGGTGTTTCAATAGACCATTTGTTTTGCTTCTAATTTCTGAGGGTTTGATATTGCAGAGGAAGATTACATAGAAATTTACAGTAACTGGGTGCAATGGAGGTTTGTTAATGTCCATTTATCGAATTGTATCCGTATTTATGACACCGCAAGCAGCAAGCGTTCGAAATAACTGTTATCTCAGAGACGTTGATTAAAGTGCACTGCTTTGAAATCTTTTGCAATTAGAAAACCTAATGTTCAATTATTTCCGGACTTCACTAGATGTAAATGAGCAAATGAACAAATAAAATCGCAATGTTGGTCTTTTTTACTACTGAATTCAAAACCTTAAGTGTTGTTTCTCTTTTGTTACGAAATTAAACACCCAAGGTAACGAAATTAAATAACACCCAAGGTTTTCAGCTGAGGAATGGAAATGACCAAAGGCATAAATTACATTTGTAATTTGTAGCCATTTGTTGCTGTTACAAGGACAGAAGCAGATAGATTAAAACATCCGACTGAGTTCGATTATGCTTCATAGAACCAAGCATAACAAACTTTTACCGCCCTATCTTATTGTGCATATTTAGAAGGGGGCACTTTTTTTTCGATCGGGCTGTTTATATACAATTAGTTATATTGTTATTTCTCGTTGATGTTCCTTCCATCTTCCCACATCTGTAGCCCTCGTCAATTCAACCTTCAACATAATCTAAATGAAACTCGGAATAGGCATAATTGTGTCATAAACGTTAAGTTTCTGAGTAACATGCCATGTGCTTGCAAAACAATATCCAGGAAAAAGGAAATTTATCTAGAATTATAAGCTAACGTCGTAAAAAAATCTAATTAATGGCACAATTGGCCAGTTTTTGTGTGGATAAATTAATCACTATTTTCTATGCATTGCGCAAGGTTACAACCCATGTTCTCGTGAATATTGTTGACTACGTACATATAATATCTACTTACCTGTCATTAAGAATCTGCCGAACCCACCTTAAGATAGATGAAGAAAGCCTTTATTCAAAAGATTCTTATTCCCATTATGACTTCATTATAGTTGCTGTTTTATGCTAATGTGCAGATCAGCTCTTTTTATTCCAAACGTTCTCGAATGTACAAAAACAGGTAATCTTTCATCTGATAATCTCAGATTCACTATTTCTTTGGCTGCAATATTTAAATAAAACCAAATATTTTCCTAAGTGCACAAGCCTTAATTTAAACAAAAAATGCTCTAAAAGTAGCAGTTGCAATTACCAATTCTATAGTCAGTGCTTGGGAGAACCCCAAATTTCACATCTTCACGTTCACTAATCTTAAAAACTTTATGATTGTCAAAAGAACGTATTTTTTGCTCGAAGGTGTGTACTAAATAATGCATCAAAATAAATGCTGACTACCTAAATATCTTTATTAAAAGCTTTGCTGCGAACTGACAATATCTGCGGAGGAAGTTTGTGCGCTCAACCTATTTCGACTCCTATTCTTGCTAATGTTCTTCGGTGACACTCTCATTATGCCTCCGAACAGCCGAATTCGATTTCCAATGTGGTTCGGCAACAATCCTCCAGGTGGAGCAATATTTCGTCGGCGTGCTTGCCGCAAAAGTATGGAGGGAGTTGCGAGCAATATATGCCATGTTTCTTTATAGCTGCCGCTGAGATAAATAATGTTGTTGAGACTATCACATTGACACGAGAAGCGTAGGCACGGAACTGTGAGTACTCATGTTTACGTAATGAAGGCGGGTAAAGCACGTAAAACTGGTAGGCAGGCAGGCTCACATCGGGCACTTTGTTACTTTCTTCTACAGAGACATTTGACCGTAGCGCGCACAAGGCAGTACAGTTAGTGGAACTCGTTAACCAGAACACCTGCTTCTTCCTCAAGCAAAGCGCACAAGATTGTGTCCAATCGGAAATGCCAAGTGAGCTTGCACGATAGCGTTCTGGGAATGATTTCTGTATATGATTCTGCAGTAAACTTCTGCAACAACTAAGTTGTTGCAGAAGTTTACTGATGTCACCGTGAATACATCTTAAAGCAATGCTTTTAAACAGACACGTGTCTTCGATTGTTTACAAAAATGATTCTTGGAGGAGTGTAAGCCACCATAACGCCGAGACCAGATTCCTATCCTGGTAATGCGTTGTCGTCTCAGAACACCGCTTTCTTGTTAGTGAGTGCAGATCCCATTATTGAATTTAGAATACTTTATCGTAAAAAAAAAGCTTTTGAAAGCACCCCACTTTAGACCTGAGCAATTGGGAAAAAACATAACTGATACGTTTTTTTTTAACAGGGCATTGCTGCAAGTAGTAAATGGTTACCAATCGTTTATTGACAAGTAAAAAGAAAGAAAACAAGCATGCCGCGAAATGTAGCATGCACATTCAAAAGACGCTCACTCAACAAAATAGCCATTTTGTCTTGATCACCATATATTGAAACACTTTGAACTAGATATAAAAATGTAAAGTAAATAAGGCAATTTGGCTTTGGCATTCGGTAATATAGCATTGCCCCTTTCTACCTCTTGTGAGATTAGCGATAATGTAATTTAAGTTTTATAAAGCCGTAAACATACAAAAAAAAAACTAAGCGCCAATTTATGTTACAATCAATTAGTGGAAACATATTAGAATGGAAACTTGGGCGAGTTGGTGATTCATATTCTTAGGTTAACAATTTATGTTGCATTTACAAGATAAATGACTCGAAGGTATCGAGCCCGTTCTCGAATGTGCAAAAACAGGTAATCTTCCATCTGATAATCTCAGATTCACTATTTCTTTGGCTGCAATATTTAAATCAAACCAAATATTTTCCTTAGTGCAAGAGCCTCAATTTAAACAGAAAATGCTTTAAAAGTAGCAGTTGCAATTACCAATTCCATAGTCAGTGTTTGGGAGAATCCCAAAACGTCACATATTCTCTTACTTCTTAATTGTGAAAAAGGAAAACTTCTAGAATAACACACTTCTAGAAGTGTATTAGTAGTCCGTCTTTAACGCTGTCTCAAAAAGAGCTTGTACATTTATCCTGATAATTGTGGTGAGGAATGAGAAGCATATTTAGAAGTGTTTCTTGTATTCGTACTATTGTGCTGGTCTTCGAGATTGGGAGAGTCAACCCAATGATGAGAACAAAGAAGTAACAGTATACAAAACGAGTTCTAAGTCAGCGCGGGTGTTTGTCCCTTTGTGTGTCAGTTTGTGTGACTGATATTGCGCTGCTAACCTTAGAATAGTGGAAACGCTCAAATATTCCTGGTTAATAAATTACTTGGGACACATTTTGTAAGGTAGTACATTTTCATAGATAGCTACGTATGCAATGTAAAATAAACTATGAATTTTTCCCGTCATCTTTGATACGGATTCATTAAAGATAACGCTTTGTTACAGTACCACCCTTCGTGCGCACACGATCTCATAGCGCATGCGTAATAGCATATTCGTGTTGTTTTCCAACTTTATATTTGTGAACCTATAGGGCGTCTTTAAAAGGAGGAAATGTATGCTTCAGCATGGCTCTCTTTAATTCAGGTGTAGACTCCGGGCAACAAATTAACGACTGCTCAATGTAAAAAAATAGTTGGCTTCTGTTTCCCCTAGGGCTGGGCAATTAATCGATTAATGCTTTTATCACGATTAATTGTTTTATTCGGTTAATCGGTAAACTTTTGACGAACCCAAAGAAACTAAAAATTAAGCGCTTTCACCACGCATACCTTGACGGGTACCCCTGTATGAAGGGTAATTTTGAGATAAAAGTGTAACCTAAAGTAAACTATAGAGGCGAGGTTTGTAACTTCAGAAAAGTGCACCAGGTTACACGTGTCTCGACCACTTTTACGCCGTGCGAGTGTGTCTTTAGTTAAGCAGAGAGTATTGTGAACAATCGAAGGAGGTCGCTCTTGCCGGAGAATATCACCGACACTCTTTCCCTTATGCAGTTGAAGTAATAATTTGAGAGTCTGAGTGTCTTTTAACTGTTCTCAACTACACATCGACGTCGGTTCATAATCGAAAATATATATTACGCCGTTTATCACATATTCAGCAAAATAAAATAAAACATGTAATTTTTACTTTAAACAAAATTGTGCATGAAAATGAACGAAACAGATTAACCGATTAATTAATCGATTAAGGGGTGGCGATTAATTGGGTCCAAGTTTTTATTCGACGCCCAGCTCTAGTTTCTACCTCACCTTTCGTTTCCTACCTTTTATAATCTTGCTTTCCCACGTTCGTTCTTGCTTCGGGTACAGGCGCGACGCAAAAGGATCTACCGTTGAAGTTATCGAGTATAGCAGAGAGGTTAAAGCAGCCTCGACAGTGCAGACCTTAGAAGAGGAAAATCGTTCCAATCGCCCAGAACGAGCATAGCTCAAATCAGTGCTAGGATCAAGCAGAATGAAACCAATTCCCACACAGCGTAGTATCCTCGATCTTTTCGACAGATTGTTCGTACGGAAAAGAATATTCCCTCGGAAGCAACCCCAAAGCGGCTTTGATGATAACAATGCGAGAACAGAAGACGTGGTTCTTCCTCCCATTCGACCGTTTTGTTAATTGTGAAAATCCGGTTCCGCACAATCGCTCACCGCAGTGGTTACACGGGATGATGCAGCTTGTCATGACGTCGCTTCGCCGTCCAGCGGCGCGCCCCCGTGACCAGAGACCGCTCACCGCACACCGAACAGGTTCCCGGAAACCTTCGGAAACAGGAATCGAAAACGGGGTCCGCCCAGGTCCGTCGGTCCCACGGTCTCCACGACGGCTCGAAAACCTCGATGCGCTTTAGGTCTCTTTGTTCGTGGACCAAAGGAAACGTCCGGGTCCGGGTCGGATTCTCGTCCGTCGATGATTGGAAAATGGCCATAGTGGCCGGTGGAACAGACATCCTTCTTTCTTTTGTGGTCTTCTGGAACAGGGTCCCTGGAAGAAGGTTTTCGCTTTTTTTGCTTTAAAGAGCTGAACTCTGGATAAAAAGAAAATCAGAAATGCATATCTAAACGGCTTTAGATCGCTTTTTGTAGCACGATAGGAATGATACAATGCGGAAAAGAATATCAAGCGGGAAACGTGATATGGCATATAGTACTAGACGAACGTTATTACTGCGTTTGAAGAAATCTAATAATCTGAGACATTTACGGATTCATAGATAGCTAAGTAAACAATCTTTTTCTAAAAAATAATATTGAATGGTAGAAAATGTCATAGCCTAGGGTTACGAGATTTTAAACATTTTTTTGCTGAATCACGTAATCAAGAAAAGAGATACCTAAGATATTTAATCTTGTAAGGTTAGCTAGTTGAGTTCACATAACATGTGCGGGCGCTCGGACATTGAGGTTTATAATTGTTTATATAAAAAAGCACTTACATTGAATAAACGAATACTGCTTCCCAGTGTAAAGTCACCAGCAGTGCAAGAGAGCAGTGCGTATGTCAGTCAATGAATAGACTGGTCTTTATAATCTGCGTTGTTTTTGTGACAAATTAAATTATTTCAAATCTTGCATAGATGGAACATTTCTCATTATATAAATGAAAAGTCATTTTAATATGTTAGGATTGCAACCAGCATGACATATATCTTTTCAAGCAAATTAATGCTATTTGTATTCCAACTAATACTGTGGGGCTTATTAAAAAGGTAGCCTGAAAACGCTGGCTTTTAAACAAAGCTTGAGTTCAACATCTGAAAATATATTTTGCCAAAATGTCTGGCCATGAGTAAATTGATTACGTTCCAAACAGAAATAGCATTGCACGTAAAGCCATAAAAATATAGCATACTAGCTCACTCAACCTATTTTTTCTATCGAGTGGATTATTGCAATACTCGATTAAAATTCGCAAATATGCAGATAAGGAGAGGACTGCAAGGCTTAAATATCCATAGGTGAAATCTGGCATTTATTTAAAGTTTTACTCGTTCCTTTCTAAATTCAAATCCATTCGTTCACGAGTGCATGGCACTTCGTCATTAATATGCGTTTGAAAGTACAAATTATTTGAATGTTTCTACGAAAATCATTGTTTTGTGAAGAGTAAAAGTTTTTAGTTATGACTTCGCATTATGTTTAATTATTCTCTACCCAGGTAGCAAGTCAGCAAATCGCCTAACTTGGCACAAGCTTGGCAATCCCAGTGGCATAACTTGGGCCTAATACAGTTCTTCTCCAATGCATTAGTTAGAGCAAGAGTACTTTTCTTCTGGCGTTTCTCTCGCTTTTCCCTGGCTCGCCACATAGTTGCTAAAGTGCCAGACTTTACTCCATGCGAGGTTTTACTTCATGAATGTTTAGTGCACCACACTGTAAACCGAGACGTTGTTTGTGGGCACGAAGAAATAAAACTTTTTATTTATTTATTTATTTATTTATTTATTATAGATGAGCCGAAGAACAAGCAGTGAAGCCTAACTCTAGCACTTATTTGGCCTGAAGATGTCAGACGGCGGCCAAACAGCCAGCAGCGAAGCCTAACTTAGCATTTGTTTGGTGAATTAGGGCCAAGATACCCAGGCTCTGGCCAAAGAAGGTCACGTTTGGCTCTACCCCGACTTCTTCTGGCTTTTAAGGTCCTATATTTCCAAGCGAAAGCCAAATTTTGGCGCAACGAACCATGCTACCAGGATCCATGCTAGAGCTGTTAGCTATTTCAGTATTCACCTTCCATTTGTTTTTTTTATTTTCCGCTTAGTCTGTCGTGGTAGCCCGCAGCTATCTGCGTGTGAAAGTGCGCAAGCAAAATAGGAAGGGCTAGTCATCCCGTTCACAAATAATACAATAAAAGAAAACCCATGTCAAGCAACATTCAGCTTTCAGTCGACTAACATTATTCTATAAAGTTTCATTTCAAGTCTATAGATGCTTTATGTTTGTGAATAATGCGAACTGACAAACAGAAAACGTTGCGTTCAAAGAGCCTGCTTTATGCTGACCAGAGCGCCTTATTGTAGATAAAATTATACAATGGTAAAGAAACACCTGCGTTAAAAGCTTCTGTAGGATAAAAGATTTATCATCTTATGACTCTCTCGAGATTCATTCATTGCTCGAAAAGTTATTATATATTTTATATTTTCTTTAATCGAAGCTCATCAGAAAAATCCTAGCAACTGGCACTTCCACGGCAACCATCAGCATACAATTGTCCTTCTGTGTCCGAGGCAATTAACCGGTAGTAAACAATATCTCAAACGCAATATGGTTATGAAGATTTCAGGAATAACAAAAATAATGGGCACGGAATCGTCTATCCTTAACGCGAACAAATTACGGAACCGTTAACACCCGTCACAAAGAGTTGTTTTCTAGAGTGGTACGAGAGACTTTGTGCCAACTTAACAATTGATGCCAGGCATGCGCGCATTATGGAATAAAAATTAAAAACAATTCAGGTACGCTTAATCTTTATGTCATAGAACATAATCGATCTTACGCGGAAATCGCGGCCAGAAATCACTTAAAAATTTTATATCTTGGAAATACAAACAAAACCCCGTCCCGCCTCTCCGAATCAAACTAAAATGTATCTGGCAATAAAGTCAATACGAGAGCAAACGTGCCCATTCGCATAGGTATGAACTACTTCATGTTGTTTGTAGAGCTAAGACTGACATGTATTATGTTTACTATCAAAGTTCTTACCTGTTTAAGAAAATGACTACGATGCACCAAAAAACGCCACTTCTTGAGAAATGCGCATAGCAAGTGAAGTAACAAAATTACTACCGACGACAGAATATAGTTAGTCTATTTTTTTTTTGTTTAAATGCTTGTTATGACAGCATCATAGGCAGTGAATATACAGTAAACAAATTACCCCCCCCATCTACAAAAGTTACAGCATTCTACGTCATATGGTCAAATGTGGTGGGGATTTCCATCTGTGCTAATTTTGTGCTTCGTGCGATGGCCTGTGAGACAAAGGCTTCTGCATCTACGGCCTCGACATCGGCAGCAGCGCCCACATCTACGGCGGCTTCTGCTGGCAAACGTGACCGCCCACGCAAATAACCCAGTTTAAACTAAGCGTCCTCCTCTAGGTGTCGTTCTCAACGTTGCCCTATATGTTGTCCCTAAGGTGGTCCTAGACGTCGTTCTTGACGTCGTCCTCGAGGACGTCATCCTAAACGTCATCCTAGACGCCGTTCTTGACGTAATACTCGACGTCGTCCAAGACGTCGTCTTAGGTGTCGTCCTAGACGTCGTCCTTGCGATCGTCCGAGAGATCGTCTTCGGCGTAATTGTCATAGACGCCGTCCTTGACGTCGTCCAAAACTTTAATACGCGCAGAAACATTACTCGGAAACATTTCTCCCGCGGGACTATAATACCTTCGCCTTCCTACACATAAGCAGTCTTGAGTGTCCTCCTGCAATTTTTATTTATAAGTTGAAATAAGCAACTCTCCTGTAGTCTCGCTGTAGATCATCATAAAAAACAAGCTGTAGATCCTTCTGGAAACGTTTTTGTTTGCCTGACTCGTGAATTGAACTACAAAGCTATTGCTTTCCTACGTCAGCATGCCCAAACATAACTATGCATTTCGACGTAGGAAGCCAATTAGGATTCTTATATTCTGCAGCAATGTGTTTGCCCAGCGTATTGTATGCAAACAGATGTGGGCATTAGGAATACCCACGCACATGGACTCACACTGTCGTCATAGTGGTGCTCGTGTGCGTGGTGGCTCTCACGTTCTTTGTCAAATAGTGCAGACTTCAACTGTTGTTCTAAGGAAGCCAGATCATCCATCATTAGGCGATAAATTAATCTAAATTGTATATTTGAGTACTCTAAGAATATTGGAATAAATAACCTAATAAACTGGCCATCACTTCTCTCTATGATTCTGAACATAACAGCAATCCGAGCGGCATCTGAAATATCTTGACGATTTCTCCTCTCCCTACTACACAGTGCATGGCTAAGAAGACGTATATTGGTCATCTTCCCGAGCCTAGCAATACGGATATTTTAATGAAGATTCTGGTTTTATAATCTAAGATCGGCGGATACAAATATAATTCCTTCTTGTGCAACTGGTTTATAAAGCCGCGTGTCAGATTCGTTTTTCAGCTTACGTTTTAGTTAGTCTATAGGAATTATTATATTTAAAACTTACACAAAGCACTTTGAAATATTTCACTGTGCCCGTTTGTATAAATACAGCTTATCTGTATCAATATGTTATTATCGCAAATTTCCACAGTTGTTAAGGTATTTAAATATATATATATATATATATATACCTTGCCATTTTAAGCACCTTTCTCGCGGCTGACAAGCTTAGAAAAACATTGGGTCTATATATTTTTCCTTAAGGCAAACCAATCTTTCGAAAAACAAATTGGCCCTATTAACAGATTTTGTGGGTCTCTAGCCTAGGAAGGAAACTCCACTTCGGTTCATATTACTTTAGAAAAAAGTAACAGAACGCAGGCGTGCTCATTTGGAAACTTTTAGATATCGTCACCTTCGTAGGATTCTGCATGGGTTGAATGAAAAGATGCAACCTGCTTTTTGGGCCCTCGAAAATAAACTATGCATCGCAGAATGCTGAACCTCTGTGAAACTTGACGCTAGCAGCGGTGATTAATTGAGAAAGTTTGGGAACGTGACGTAACCTGCATCAAAAGATCACAGAGAAAAAAAAATTCTATAGGCCGAGGTCCGCCTAAGCCTAATATTCATCCAACCAGGAAATGGCAGTGTGAGTGCGTGTAGCATTTCTTTTCTAGAAAATATACTTATCAGGCAGAAAGAAAACAATATCGTCTTTCTCGCTGACAAGTTTTCTTTTTTCAGTGCAAATAACGCTAGACGCACCCACAATGTAATTTTCCTAGTTCTTTTATTAATTGTAGGTTTAGGCGGACATTGGCTTATAGAAAACATTTCTTTTTATTTCTTATATCTTGATCCAGGTAACGTCATGTTCTCAAACTCTTTTTTATTCTGTCACCACCACTGGCGTCACGTTCTCGCGAAGTTCCAGCTTTCTGCGATGTGTAATAAATATTTTTCGGGCGAAAAAAAAACGCAGTTCACTAACGTAGAAGTTTGGGATAGTTGGTATTTCATGATTAGAAATTAAAACAGCGCCTTGTTTGTCTACCTTCTTGATCTTGTCTGTGTCCTTGCGCTGTTTTAATTTTTAATCATGAAAAAAAAACGCGTTTATTTTCTCGATTGGGCTCTGTAGGTGTGGCATCCCACGAACTTTTGATATTTCAGTTTTAATCTTCACGAAATAAAAAAACGCTCATAACGTGGGCAGCAACAGAGATATTCTACAGACCGCCGTGAACGTCAGCCACTTCTGATCTTTTGTTCATGGTTTTGACTGCGACAAACTAGAGCTAGATGTTAAAACTCTGACAAACTCGTGAAAATATAAGAAGTCTCTGAACGCGAATGTACCAAACTCAAAATATTTTAGTAAAAAATACAGTATAGCGCAGGCCTTAAAGGTCCCTGATCGAGGGCGTTTTATGAAACGGTAAATGGGAGTTTTCTTAAAGGGGAATTTAATCTTTCTTAACATATCGCCTATTTCAGCAACAGACATTACCGTACATGGGGCGCGATTAGATGAATGATCCGCCTTTTAATATATATTCTTGCGATTCATATTTGCATCAATCGCTTCTCTTGCCTAAAGTATATATAGCTAGCGTGGTGTAAACAGCTTAAACTGTACATACAAATCGATGATTTACAGACGCGCCACATTGCAGCCGCCATTGCCGATTTTCTCTTGTCTCATCGAGATAGCGAGCCACCGAAGCGGGCATTGAAGAGCCTACACAAGGTTCAACGCTGAGGAGAAGGACGCAATAAGATCTAAAATGGCAATGACCTAGTCTTCAATGGTAATGATGAAGTGAAGTAAATGGAATAAGAGGAAACAAGAACTGAAGGTCGGTTATGGCGGCGCCCTTGCACAGCTACTGCAAAGCGTCTATAGGAGCTGAAAATTAATCAATAAAAATATTGACGTAAATTTGCAATCGGACTGATTTAGTTCAGCAATTAGCGGACTTTAAACATTTTAAAAGTCTGCTATCTCTTCAAACCGAAATAAATACGTGATTTATTCATTTTTGCAATGTTTTTCTTAACAATAAAATATTTAGTCAGCTCTTTTGGGTAAACTAAATATAAATTTCTTCTCGTTATGCATTTAGTAGCACCGACCCAAAACGTGGTTTCTCCTGTAGAACTTTCACACGTCCAAAGTGTCAATACATATTAGGTTCTTATTTTTTGCACGATGGTTCTACTATGTGACACGTGCTAAAATGTTTGAGTGTACGAACTATATTCAGCATCGAACTTAACTATCAGAACGTATCCTTAAACATAGACGTAATTAACTTTTGCTCTGACTTTTCTTACAATACACTGCCTTGAAAAACTCCAAATGCTCGCCATTAAATCAGCAACCCGCCATTTATCAAGCCACTGTTCGATTTTTGTGGGGCTAAATTACAGACACTAAAATACATTGTTATAAAAACATTATTTTGGGTTATTGGTGAAACCCTTGGAGCATGCAAAGAACGAAAGGAAGCATGCTCGATAATACGAGATTTTGTTTTCAAACCAGGAAGCGAGTTTTTACTGCATGTTGGAGCCTGTTGTTAAGCTTGGATCAAATTTATCACAAAATTAACGTCCTGTATTTTTCGAAGTAAAAACTAAAGCAAGCGATTTTTTCACCGTCGCTCGAGCGCGGTTTTATTCGGCATCCCTTATCTTTTTGAGACAAAATTCCAAGTACATCTAAACCAGTTTTGTCTCCTCCAGAATAAACGCGAGAAGTCACTATGACTATGTCCATTCCGGGGAGTTTCTTTGAGCAGTGACCTTTTAACGTCACAGCTTTTAGTTGTAAGTTGTTATTTGGGAGCACCGACAGAACATTAAACTTTTAGAATCGACAGGAATGGTCGACCTTCCGAAGTGTGGGCAACGTTTGTTAACTTTTGCACAAGAAAGAAGGGAGTGGTGTAAGGTGAGAAACACAAAACGTCCCTGACGTAACTTGGTCTTGACCTTCTTCGTGGAGGTCAACAATTATTTTAAATGTGTAACAAACTACATCAGCCCTAATAGTATCGCGAGACCAAGAACACACTCGAAAATGTACTTCGATACAGAAATACAAAATACAGCCGAAAAATTATATCGCGATACAAAAATATAAATACATAATATATTTCTGGAAGAATATCGAGGTACCGCCCAACTCTTACGCACCCCGTTTCTTCGTACTTCCTTGTCTCAGAGCCTGTAACAATCACTTTAATGCACACTGCAAAGTGAGGGTGGCATGTATTGTCTGTTACCACCAGAACTGCTTCGGGATACTTTCACAATATTATATTTTTACCCTAGTCCGTAAAGCATCGTGGTTGATATTCAGGAGCTCCTTATCCCGCCCCTAAAGGCAGAGCGGTTTGCAGCGAAGATTTTTACTTAAAGAAAAGGTATGATTCTGTCTGATCTCTGCAATGAAATCTAACTGTCTTGGCGTATTTATGAAAACGTAGATAATCTTGATTAATTATTTAGCCGCAAGTTTGCCTAAGCGATTCAAGGGAATAGTTTTACTTTTATTTTTTTGTTTTTGTCTTTTTGAAAACCGTCTCAAATTAAAGTAGAAGTAGAAGCAGAGGCAATACAAAGTTGTTAGTGAGCGCTGTGTGAGAGTTTTGTTCCTTGTGTGTGTGAAAGCTTGAGTGACAGTTTTTTGAGGTCGCTGCAACGTCGACCAACATAATCTTGACGAGTCCATGGTAGGAATGTCGAAGTGAGATCAAGAAAGCGCCGATAAATTAAATTGTCTTTGTTCGGGGCTTGAGAACTTCGCACACAAGCGCTTCGTCAGCCTCGCTTCACGTAAAGTGTGTGGGCTCCTCGCTGTCCGAACCGTTTAGACGTCGCAGAACAATGAGCTCTATTCCGCACGGGCCGAGCTTCATGGAACCCTTGTGTCCCCCCAGGCCCAAGGGTTCCTCTGGACCGGGTTCGCGCTTCTTTGATCCAATTAGGTGTCCGAAGGAGGAAATTGCCATGATATTCTTAGCTCGGCAAGGGGCAAGGGATGCGAAAACTCGGTAGGACACTTTTTTTGCGCCAATTAACCTGATCTCCCGTCCCAGGCTCGTCGAACTTATCTCAGGCAGCTTGGCCAGTCAACTAATTTCCTTTGCTTCTCAAAGTTATGCGAAGTGCGCTGCTAGCATGTAAACTTTTCGAGCGGGTTTGCTCGGATGAAAACGCAGCTAAGTAATCCATTGACCGGAGCTTCAACTTGGCACTTTATTTCTACAAACGCCTAAAGGGTTAGAATGTTACCTTGATCTACACTTTGAAAGATCTCCGTCGTACCGTCATTATTTGCGCAGTTTGGAGCAGCAATCACTGTAAGCTATTCACAGCTCACCCTGCTAACTCGGTCGGAAATACTTTATCACAAAAAAAGGGTCTTCCATGTAACACTAAGCAAAGAATGGCACACGCCGACATCAGTTTTATGTTGAATGTGTTTTTTGTTTTGTTTTTTTTGTTTTAATATTTCTAATCTTTAGTTGTAGAACGCAGCGATTTGCTTCCCGAGTATTATACGCGAAAGTTCATGGACGGGCGTTTCTTTGAGGGAAGTGTGGAAAGTGACTCACAACATAAACAAAAACTATATTTCTTACAGTACGCAGCGGCACTGAAGCTTCGGGTATAATTTTAGCCTGGAGTGTAGACGAAATACGCCGGTCGGGTCGGGCATTATTATGTTGTTTTAGGGGCGAAGCTCCTTAGGGTCTAGCCTTGTCCATCCGTCCGGCGACCGTGCTCACGTCGATCGCCGTCCCATCTGTCTTCTTAAAAAAAGAAACAAATGTTTGCGCAGTCGACAAAATTCGAACCTGTGCGGGGAGACCCCAATGGATTTCTAGTCCGTCGCCTTAAACACTCAGCCACGACTGCGGGACGAGTAGGGGGCTCTGAGATGTGGTAGTAACTCAAGAGCTGGGGTTTCTGTCTTGGATCAAACGTTGCATGTAGCCGCTCAACGCCTATACAGGAGAGGGCGCTGCGGTCAAATGCGTATATAATCGCGTTAAACTTTGCATGCATTGACTCAACGTTTATAGACGAGAGGGCGCTGCGGTCAAATGCTCAAATGCGTATATAACCCCGTTCCATACCACACATTCTCTTTCTGACATGGACCGTTGATTTGAGCGGTGGAAATGCGTTCCCACGGCTTCTAGCGGATCTAAGCTGATCCGCTAGAAGAACCAATGGCTCTGCATTTCACCGACCATAAAGCAGTAATAATGAAGTCGAAACGCCACCCGAAACTCAACACTACCTATGAGCAATAAATAAAAAAATCAGCACCATCAGCACTACCTATGAACAATAAAATCAGTATCATCAGCACCACCAGAGCTTCGCCCCAATCAACATCATTCACCACGTCGAAATGTTGTGATTTTTCCCATAGCAATCCATTACCGGAAGTCAATTTTCGACTGGTTGCTGTCTGCTTCAATTTGCGTCAGCACACTAACGCCACTTGAACCTCTAGCGTACATTATAATAACTCTATGTCTGGAGCATCCGAGTCAGTCTCCGTGAAGATACGTGCGGACCCGTGCGACAAGGTATACGACAAGACGTACGACAGTCTCGGTTGGGATTGACAGGTAATTATCTTTAATGTGTAATTAAAAGGAAAGGTTTCTAACCTCTAAATACACCTTTTTGTGCAGCACTATTTGTTGAAACGAGTATAAACCTGCCTTCTCTTCCAAACGCCACAGTCTTGTGCAGAAGGGCTACTTAGAAATGCTAAGAATGTGTCAAGGACAGTTTTCACGGGTTTCCTGTCTGCGCGGTACGTCCGAGAACGTCGATAGACACGATAGACACCGTGGAGAGACAAAATAAAACGCAGTTTAGCCATGATCGCATGCACTCTAAGCGCTCCGCTGCGGGTGCATTTACGGATAATTGTTGTCGTAAGATGTACTTGTATTGTTTTAACATAAACGCAGGAGTGCCATATGCGGTCGGGAACACCCGGCAGGCACGTAGCCGGGTGGTCCATGACAAAATGTTGTATGAGGGGGAGGGGGAGAGGAGGCCTGCCCCAGCAAAGTGGACAATTTCGCGAGGGGGGAGGCCGGGCCCCATGGGCCGCCCCCCCCCCCCCCCCCCCCTCTGGCTACGTGCCTGCCACCCGGACTAACTTCTTAGTGTATTTACCTTCGAAGTCGACGGTCCCCGCGCCTTTCGTCAAGTGGTTGTGATACGAATGCCTACAAGAATTTTAAACATTAAGACTAACTGGGGTAAAAAGTTATGTTTAAACATAACATACAAGATGATGTTGAATATTGTAACAAGCGAACATCGCCAATCTGTGAAGCCTAATATAGGTTGTGGATATCTCCTCGCAATTTTTCTTTATTACCACTAGAACCGCAACCTTTGTTCTTGCCTTCTTTTCAGTACAAGCTAGGTGGTAACTGTAAACCTCGCGCTAGGTGGTAACTGTAAACCTCGCACAGAAACAAACCTTGTCAATCAGGATTTTTTGTCCATTCTTCGGCTTTTACGCAGTATAGAGCGCAGTACATCATACCATTCATGCGAAGCTTCAAGTTATAATATCCTCACACAGAGCACTACATTTTTCATACAATGCAGGAAAAACCATTGAACATTCTAACGCAGAACAGCGTAAATAGACTCACACCGGCGCCGACAACTTCACATCACAGCGGATTGCTGAATACGGAAGCGGCGCTTTTTGCCCGCATTCCAGCACGTATGCGCGGCACCACTCGCCCTGCAAAAAGTACTTGAAACGACTAATGCGAGCAAGGAAGCGCTGAATTTTTTAATTATTATATGACAGCTCGAAGGTAAGTCTGCCTATGGATCGCCAATGTACATGCAAGAAGTTCGTGCTTGGCACTGACCTGAATGTGTCAAATGCTAAAAGGTACCAATGTCTTTACCGAGTCAGCTGTGTCGCCGATGGTATCTGAAGGATGCATGCACGTTCTCGTAAACGTAAATGTGAAGTTCTCTACGCAGTCCATTTGAATCGAACATTGGCGCCTTTAGGTATGTTGCTTGAATAAACCAGTGTCCTTGTGAACGTTGTCAGCTAAGCACAATATATCAGAATACGTACAAAAATGATACACTCACACCGCTGAACTATCAACTAGCTAATGGAGCCTCTTATCTTTTTCTTTTCTGTTATATTTTAATCACGTTATTTTTATCTTCTTGTGCAAGAGTATTTCTTCATTTGTAAATTGTGCTGGTCACGCTCCATTTTATCTTCATTTGTCCTCATGTACCCGTAATTTATCATGATTGCTGGTTTCTCTTTTTCTTCATCCTCACTTATCACCATTTATTGACATTTACCCAAGCTATCGCAATAAAGAAGCGTCTTATTTGTCTTAATTTATCAAAGCTGGCCACATTCACAAGTAACGAACCAACTTGCTCAACTTAAACCCTTAACAAGCCAGTGTCCAACGGCCTATTCACCAAACAAGTTCGTGCAGCATGTGCAAATAGGTTATTGCCCGAATTGTTATTATAGCCGCTATTTAGCCGTGTAACAAAAAATAAAAAAATGTAATTGCGCTTATTTTATTTAGTTTTTAAAAAATACATGAATGCATCTGCTTCAAATGCGCTTCGTATATATCTTCCTGTATTCTCTTACATGATACTCAATAAATGTGTAACAAGCAGAACATGCCCGGATGCGAACACAATTTGGCGAAGACAACAGGCAGACACAGTTGCATTTCTTTCCGGCTTAGTCTACTATAGGTTAGCGGGATCACGATACTCGAGTTTTCTTCCTACGCTTTACTGACGCCGTGAGATGCCAACCAGTAACGCGTACTACCTAAGTAGAAAAAATTAATAATCCCTTCCCATCCTACTAGTAATTTTGATGACAATGTTTCCACTTCGAAGGATCGCATGAAACCGTTTGTTTTGGTCTACCAAGCTGGTCGAACTCTAAAATTGCATTGTGTACAAACATATGTTTAAATTCAATCCCAAAAAACATGTTACGTTGTGACGTATCGTCATAAACACAAGCCTACTTTAATCTAACTATGAAAATATACAAAAACATATAATCTCTGACAGTTAACATATAAACTAATTCATATCTTTAAACGAAGGTCTACAGATATAATAAAAACTAAATGTAAAAAATGTATACATCCGTGCGTATATATATATATGTTTAAAAGATACCGGGTCGTAAAAAATAGCTTATTTTTTACCCTACACGAAATGCACAGGATTTTCGTGTAGATC
Source organism: Ixodes persulcatus (assembly GCA_013358835.2). Lineage (NCBI taxonomy): Eukaryota > Metazoa > Arthropoda > Arachnida > Ixodida > Ixodidae > Ixodes > Ixodes persulcatus. The sequence continues at coordinate 270,408 of JABSTQ010011576.1, forward strand.
TTGAGTAACTCGCACCTCGAGTCTATAACATTTGTTCTAATCAGCTTTCTGGAAGAGAGTATGACTTTAGACCTTTTGTTTTATTTAACAAAAGGAAGTACGCAGTTTTTTTTTTGTTTTCTTTTTTTCTGGTGTACCATTTTTTGGATAAAATATTATTTTTGTCTGGAAATTTAAGGCATTAAAATGTACGAAGAAGCCAAACTAGAGCCAAACTTATCCTTCTTTGACCAGAGTGTGGGTATCTTTGTGCCAATTCGTGAAAAAAGTGCCAAAAATTAGGCTTCACTTCTGGTAGTTTGGACGTCATCAGGCATACTTGATTCTAAATCGCCAAACAATTGCAAGAGTTGGGCTTCACTTTGTGCTGTTTGTTTTTATCTGGCAACTATGGGTCTAAGTTGCCAAACAAGGGCCAGATTTATTCTTCACTGCTGGTTCTTCGGTTTATACCTGGCATCTTTGGATCAAGTCTGGCACTTAAGCAATTATTTGGGGACCGACAAGAAAGCCACGGCCACGCCAAAGAAAAGCATTTTGGCGCAAACTAACGCCTTGGAATAAAACCGTATTAGGGAGAGGCTAAACCCCTAAAAGTTCCACGCCTATGTCAAGCTTCGCCTTTCTCTGGTATGCTACCTGTGTTGCAGCATGTACACGTCATAATGCATATCTGATATTTCGGGAATGTGCCTATTATTGTGTTGTAAACAACCTCCATGCCCTTGATGGCTAAGTGACAGAATTTCCGTTGCCTTTCTTTTATTTTCTGACTTGAAATAACAACTTCACTGGAAGAGATGGTGTATTTCTTACGTATATAACCGCTTGCCAGAGATACGGGGTTCGTCAAAGTACTCATTTTTATTACTGTTTTCAAGATTGTAGAAAATACACGACTTCCTATTTCGAATATTTTTTATAAGGCACACAATGTCATGAGAGAACCCCCCCCCCCCCCCCCCCCCCCCCCCCCCGGTCAAAACATCCTTAAACTACATTTCCTGCTAACGTTAGCAGGGGAGATTGATGTCACGGCATCCAAACATCGATTCAATTTTCCCGCTATATTTAGCTTAAAACATGACGTCCATCTATACAATAATTCAGTTTTTCTGCTAAATTTGGTGGGGAAATTTATGCCACGTAACATAAGCACGGCCAGTTTCCAGTGAAATTTTGTGACAAACATTGACATCACCTGACCTGACGTCACGAACGTGTACACTAATTTATTTTCCCCACTAACATTACGGAAACAATTATTCTCATGACGTATGCAAATAATCAGTTTCCCCGCTAATTTGATTAAATATATATTTTTTTGTCACTCCGCGAAATGACTGCTCAATGTATTCTAAACAAATATAAAGCCTTGCTACTTGAATACTGGTTTAATGCATTATATGACTTTGGAGATAAAGTTCGCTGCCAATTGTTTATTTAAGCGAAACTTGGCGCTCTATCACAGTGAGGGTATATTTTCGAAATGCATCTTACGTATTGAAGGACTCATTTAACTTTCGGTGCATCACGCATAATCCTGCCCCTTCTGGTTCTTCTAGGTCATGCACGATTGTAGTACGTTTCGCCGTTTTTTGGTTACATGCCACCATTAGTCATTTAAAAGAGTATCAGGCATTAACTACATCAAAAATGGTGCTCTAGGTGAACACGTGTGAATAGAATGTCTTTCTATGTAATAACGGCAATTTTGGAAGATTTCAGACATCACAATAATATTTGTTTTCCGCTAAGGGCAACTCACGTAGAGGATAATATTTTTGTACTTTTTCTCAACAAAACACACCACAACGAGTATATATGGAAATGTAGACTTCGTGACAATGTTAGCGTGAACATGACGTGGAATGTTTTTTGCACTTTACTCAGATATAGTATTATCGGGGACAAACTTTTAACGCTCAGCTTACTGCACCGAATTAGGACTTCGCGGTACACTGGTAGTTTTTAGGGCATCAGTCATATAACTTTTTTTAAGTACGTTTTAGGCTAGCAAGATAGCGCTCATAGTGTCGTGGTCAGTATTTTTAATATGTAAATCATTTCCATCTATTACATTTAGTGTAATATTGTGTGCTTTAGCAGTCTGCTCCGCTCGTGCAAACACTGTAGCAAGTTAGTGCGCATCATAAAATTATATTCGCATGACATGTTATAATGTTTTATTTCTTACCAAGGCAAGAAATTAAAGTAGCATATATTGGTGCTCTAAGAATATTGCTTTTCAACTTTTTGCAAAGTCTTGTCAAAGGACTGAAGTTGTATATTTTAGTATGTTGGATGTTTTCTAGGAATAGATATTTATATAGATATGAAGCGCTACACTATCAGGGGTTTGATCATGTAAAGCAAGCAGTTATATGGTTACTGCACCACAGGACTGGTATCAACTACATGTATATTTCCCTTTTTACAATGTTTGAAGTACCTTACTAGACCCTTTCATCTGCGTGAGACACTAGAGTCCTCATTGCATCATTTACGTAAAAGAGAACGCTCAGCTGTAATATCCTATAAATGGTGGATTGACCGTATGCATTTTCTCGCTTGGCGAACTGACGCGCTCGCGTCACAGCCACCATGTCGACTGCCTGACTGCAGCAATACGAGTGATACAAGACTGCACAAGACGTGACAAATACTGAATCGGAAAAACAGGCGCGTCTTTGTCCTACTAAGGGTGTCAAACACTGTGCGTTACGGAATTTCGTGGACGTAAGAATTGTAGCTCTTACAGGATTTACCAGAATATTCGTTGCGCCGCTTATGAAGAATTCGTGCGTGTCCACTTTTTCTAGGAACACGCGGGTAGCCATTTATGACGATTGAAAGATGGAGCCCAGTGACCAACGGGTCAAAGGATACACATAAAAATATATCACACGAACTCGCGATGCTACATAGCTTGCATTTTCGCAGAAAATCATTTTCTTGAAACTGTTATTCGCAACGTTCGTTATGTAGATCACAACGATTGACAATGAGTGTTCTCTGTGGGTAATATTGCGCAAATACGTTGTACGAACACAGCGTGTCTATTCTTAAAATTCATACATTAAAGAAACAATTGGTTGCACTCACCGACAATGTCACAATGTTTACTCTAAGTGCATGTTTTAGACTCTTCCTGAACAGAACAAAATATGCCCCGCATATCTGCGCGTTTATGACTGTTTCAACACTTAAAGTGATTCAGCACTACATGCCAACAGGCTATTACAAACAATCGAATTTACACATACCAGGTATAAACAGTGCTCATTCGCTGGAACTAGAGCTGCGGGGCTCGCTCTGCAGCTCTAGTGTTTATTGACAAAATACCACTTCTGTATTCCTGTTAAGTCTTGGGTCGCAGAACGAAATAGAAAACAACAGCCAACGATTCCAGCTAGCCATCAGAATGTGTTCTCTTGTCACCCACATTTCTTCGCTAGTCGGACTGACGTACGCCGGTATGATGACCATATTTTGTTTTTGTTTTTTCAGCGTCACAGCGTATTTATGATTGTACCACACGTTGTTTTTCAGAACTAGAATTGTCGACGTTCTATCTCTGTCCCGTGTTTGTGTTTTGCTTTCTCTGTACACAGTTCTATTCCTTTGTGATGTCACAATTGGTGCATCTATTTATTTATCTATTTCAATGCCATCAAAGCCCGAAGGCGTTACAGAAGGGAGTGGTAATCATATATAAAACAATAACAACGAAATATATGCAAAACAACAACATAAAAAAAAACTAAGAACACAAAAAAAAATGTGTTTCAATAGCAGATTTAAAATTGAGTGGATATATTATGGTGGCGATCAGGTGGGCAGGTGGCTCCTTTCGAATTGCTTGTTTAGGAATAAATAAGAAATTTACATTTTTGTGCGACAGTGAGGGACACCTACTTTATGACTATGGTCCATACGGAATGACAAGAATGATGCCTCTAAAAGCAACTCGCTTACCAATGAATACTTTCGATGATAATCTGTATCAAAAAGGGCTATCCTAGACATTTTTTTGCGTAGAGTGAGATGCGGAATGTTTAAAGTAGCTCTCATAAATGATATACTTGAAACATGATGGTACATAATAGGCAAAATAAAACGCGCACGGCGATTTTGAACTGATTCTAGGTTATTAGTAAGGAAGCCTAGGCTTGGATCCATACTCCCAAGCATTTAATTAGCCTTATTTGCAGTATAGTTTATGAGCGTTTCCCAGGAAAGGTTAGCGGTGATATGAAAACCAAAGTACTTTTAGGACATCCCTTGTTCCAGCACAGGCCCTACAATGTTTTAGTTGGAGTAGTTTGCGCTATTATTGCGGGGGATTTGCATTACTTTGCATTTATTATTATTAAGACGCATTTCTTATGCTGCATTTTTACATGCTCGCCACAAGCATAAAAACTCGTCGCATCCCTGTGCTTTTATCCGTTATTCGGCATTAAAAGTGATTCAGAACTCTATGCATTACTCTGTTTTTTATTGATGACATCCGTTGCTTTAATATGCACAAAGGGTTCCATGCTTATTTGATGTAAAAATGTGTGCATTTCTTGCCTGTAGTTTTTGGATTTAAGAGTTTGAGCCTTCTTTTTAAGGATGAGCACTGCTTCGCAATTCCACTGAACACCGTTTTGCGGAACAATACTTTTCGCAATATACAGACATTGTTTCATGTCCCTGCTATGTCAGAAAAGTAACATTTGCCGTAAATGATACTCGTTTAGGGAAGTGATGGAAAGGGTTGCAAAGCTGTGCTTCCATTTTTCATTCTCCATGCAACGAAAATTATTAACGATTTTAGGTTTCATCGTTTGTCATAGGATACGGCCGTCTTTACAGCGATGAAGTATGCACTCAGGGTTCAATGTTCATGCTGTGGCAGGATTGCCACATTATCCGCGTAGATATTTGCTTGCCGAACTGACAGACATCACCAAATCACTGAGTTTGTGCATACTTCTACAGAGACAAGTAATTCCGAAATTCACTTTACGCCATTTTCTAATATTATATTTCTCGTTCTACGTAAACAAATTGTTCTAAGACACTGCGATATTCATATTAGAGCACTCACCAAATAAGTATTTACTGGCTTGCTCCTCTCACTAATGGGTAGTATACCACCGCGTTTTTATAATCTTTCAACCTTAATATGCATTCATGACAGCTTAACGCTTTATTGCATCACTTAAAAGCCTTCTTATAGCATACATAGAGAGTTATATACATACTATAATGTGCGACTTGATTGCATAAATTTTTCAGCTTGCAATACGGACGGACCCGTCTGATAACAACGTAATTTGGACCTTTATGTAACATTACAAGTAATTCACAATTTTCCTTTACAATATTCTGCAGAACTACAACTGTCGATAGTATATTGGCTACAAGATGTTTCCGTGGCGTCGCCTGGCGGGTGCTTTCCTGTGATGAAGCGTGTAAGATTCGAGCAGACAACCTGCTTCGCAGTGGCGCGGTGTGGCTGTGTTAGCATCTACGCTGATTAATAATAGTTGATACATTGAAAAAAGTTGATTACGTCTTCGTTCATTGATACAAGCCCTAAGAATCGCTTTTATATATCAACGATATTAAATGTTCTAAAACAAACCGGGAGCTTCGCATGACAGCTTGGCACGGCGTCTCCGATTTCGTGGAATCTGTGGAGGATTCTATAGACAATTTGAGTGCAGGACGTGCTGTAAACTTAGCGGTGCACGCGCGCACTGCTGCGTTGCGCGACCCCCCCCCCCCCCCCCCCCCCCCAACTTAATTTTAGCTGCATTGATCTTGCCGCCAAAGACGCTTCTATACAAGTGTGATTTGACAGTTGGTGACGAGCATTTATACTGCACCTTACAATTCAAGTCAAAATTACTGCTGTTCTTTTGTAGTAACGTATCTTCTCTGGCATAGCATGCGTGGCCATTGCCCCATTGCGACTTCTGCTCGAAGAAAAAGCAGACATCTCCTTACATTTTCAAGTTGTTGGCCATGTTTAAAAAATTAGGCGCTTTATTAATCGTTCTATCAATTTTTTACTGGGAATTGTTTACAAATGTAAAATTGCTTGCTGAGAGGCCCATCACACATTTTGCGCATTTACTTGCGTCCGCAAAAGGAAACACACAAAGGTCGTAATTAATAGTAGGGGTATGCCTCAGTTTTGGGGAGCGCTTAAGTGTCACCCACTTACTAGGGAGTTTTAGAATGACGTACGCAATTTTAGCGCACGCTAGCGCTAAATTTAGCGCTATGCGTTAGCGCACGCAGGCAAATGAGTTTTACATAGCGTTTCTCCGCCGCAACGCAAACTCTCCAGCATCTCGCGCTTGCAACGGCACCAAGATAGTCACAATCTTTATTTCTCACGCGAAATTCTGTTACTTGAGAACAAATACGTTTTTAGGTCCAGAGTAACAGTTTAGATTTAATTAAACATGAGGCGCGAGCGGTCGACCGGTCGTGCTCGCTTGCGTCGCCTCGACAGAAGGAGTCTCGTGTACTGACCTTCGCACACCGAACATTCGCCGAGAAATGTTCGCGCGTCGCAAGCATCGAGTTGCCGGTGATCGTTGCCCAGCCTACTGGGTTTTCCAAACCGAGTGCAATGTCGTCCCGTATTGAAAATCGCAGTCGCGTGAATGCCGCCGACGTCGCGCTCACGACGCCGCCAAAGCGACTGTAGCCATCGTTCGTGGAGCCACCACTTTTTAAATGTGCTCGTCTTGGCTTTAGCTAGCTTCTCATCACGAATCCTTGGAGGAGCGCAAAGACTCTTTGCGTACGCACTCAATTTCAGAAAAATAGCACACGCAGAACGCCAAACGTGGTTAGTGTTTGGCGCAGTGGTGACAACGCGATTATTTGCGCACGCAAAGCTTTAGAGTCAGCTACTCGAACACTCTCTACCATCTCGAAGAGGTGTCGATCACGGAGGGGGTTTCGTACGTTTCACGTTGGCCGGGCCAATAAGCCGGCATTTAGTTGGAGCGACTCCAGAGCTATTTGTTTAGAGGAAATTTGTGATTACTGGATTACGAACTTCAGAACGGAATCAACCTAAAACAAAAGGAAATCAACCTACAACATGTACTTGCTTGCCGGACTGAGAAATACAAGTCTTGTCCCCGCGCATTTTTTTACATTTTATTCGTAAAATCACGCTCGCTTTTCCACAATACCCAGTTTTACATAGTTATAATCGTCGCTATCGCAATACGCAATACGCATACAGAGGATTTTATGCCAATGAAAGGTGAGAATTTATTCATTACGCTACACCAAAACCGAATATAAACTTTTCGGTATCTGAATTCTGGAACAAGAAATCTAACTAGGATTGCTACTGGAAGCATCAAATTCAAACTGCAGACACAGGAATGATTTCTGAAACACTGAACACGAGAACACGAAACACGAAACACGAGAACCGATCTAACGTTTTGGGGTATGGTAGCTTATACCTTTATTTGCTTCCTTGAATAACAAACATGAGTTGTGTACTTTTTGTTTTTCTGCTTTAGTCTTTAAACGTAATTCGGCATTACGAAATACGGAATGAGCATCGTCGCTATGATGAACACCAGGGTATTTGTGCCCATGCGATTTCAACATTTTACTGAGAGATACAAGTAGTGCCATTGTATTGTGCGCCTTCTTCTTTAAACAATGCATTCGCTATTTTACAATACGCATTTTGCGAGACTAAGAATGGTTGTTATTACATAAAGAAATAATTCCATGTCCATTCAATGTAAAAATGTATGCATTGTCCTCTACATTAGCTACTTTGTTGGTCTCACATATATGAGTCGCGTCACGGTGCTGTTTTATATTTTGTTAATGAAAACGTTATACTCGATTGTACAGTACGCTGTTTCGGACAAATTTAATGGTCGCCATAAAGTAGGTCTTAGCAGTATCACGATACAAATGTATCGCGATAGTATCTTAGAGATGCTTTCGAGTATCTGTATCTCTTTATCGAGATACATTTAAAAAATATATTTGTATCACAGTAGTGAAATACATTTTCAGTGCATCGCTTGCATCGCGTTACTTTGTCAGGCTTAGGTTTCTCGTTACATTTGTTGCCGTTTTCACGAATATAAAACTAAACACATTTTCTTGGTGCAAAATGCTTCATAATTTAGAACATGAACCAGCCCCATGTTCCATCCCTGTCACCAACGTTAAAATAAAACGAACTGTGGTTGAAAAAAGGTTAGTTCCAAGAATAACAGAATAAGCACCTCCCTCGAAGCCCTCCACTCTTTCCAATTTAGGTGAGCGAACGCTGTAAATGAGTTGAGCGGAGGAAAGATACGACTTTGTTGTCAAATGTACCCATATTATAGGTAACTCAGAAGCATATAAAATGACAGTTTCAGGTGCGCCCTTTTGGAAAAACAAGGTTCATTTCGTGCAGATGCCTTTCGTCAAACATGGCACGCAATCTGTACCGTTCAGTTACTATGTGGTTCACCGGGGTGACATTTTGTTAGTGGCATTTATGAGAAATAAAACTTTCGAGGTAAGGGTAAGTGCATTAAATGACACAAAAAGAGGAGTGCAAGCCTGAGTTAGAGGACTATTTTTTTAAATTTTAGATACAGACTCGGGTTTTGGGGAAAACGGTTGAGAAGATTGTCGAGGTGTTTAGGGAGGTGTCAGGTGGACTTACTTTTACCTGGGAATTGCCTGTGAATAACTGCATTCAGTTTTTCGACATTTTGATGTTTTTTTCTGAAGAACATGTCTGTTGGCAGAATTGCCCGCGCACTAAGAAAAGCATGGATTGTTTGAAAGTGCTCACTCTAAACTGGTAAAGAAGGGATAGCCTTGACATGTTTAGGTGCGGCTCTAGAAAAAAGTTGCAATCATCAGATTAAAATCAGTTTTGAATGACAATCAAAAAGGTTAAAGACGCGGGGTGCCCCCTTAACCTATTCTCTAGTTGTTGCGAGAGCCTTCTTCAAAAGCTAAAAAAAAAGAAGTTAAAAAGGCAGCGAGGCAAGTGAAGAAAGGAAGCGCGTGCAAGTCATTCCGTACATGCATACCGTGTCTCATAATCTAAAGAAAGTGGCTGGTAGATACGACATTAACGTGGTTTTTTCGGCACCGTGTAAACTTACTAGCATATATCCGATGTTGACGATGCAGAAAAAAGCGCCGTGTTCCAAGAAACACGCGGTGCAATATACTGCTTGCGTCACCAATGTGGTGTATGAGATTCCGTTTAGTTGTGGCAGAGTCTGCATTGGTCAGACTGTGCGCTGCTTCAATGATAGAGCACGAGAACATAATCTGCTTGCGCGCAACAACGCGGGAGGCCGTCTCGGTGACCATTGTAGGCGATGTGGGTGTAAACCTGACCTGACTGGCACAAAGTTTTTAAGAAAGTCAAAAGAAAAAACGGAAAGAGATTATAGAGGCATTCTATATATAAAAAAAAAAGAAAAAAACAATTCCGTCAGCACTCCGTCTCTGTATTTGCGTCAGAGTGAGATGGTGTTTCTGGAAGGTTGGCTCCGATTGTGGCGGTTGAATGCGATGTGGTTTGGGCAACGTTTATGTATGTAGGTACAATGGTGTTAATAAAAACCTGTTGAGAGTGAAGCGCCTCTCCTGTCGTCCATGTTTCTTCATTGTCCCCGTTTTGTCGCGCTTCTTTAAACCTTTTATGCAGTAATGCGCCAACGAGCCCAAACCCAAGTTTTAATGCTAAATTACCATTTGAATTCGCCACACCCTCTCCATCTAGTACCGTTCGCGAACAAATATATTTCTATAAGCATCAGTATCTGTATTCCGGAATACTTTTTCACTGTTTTTACTAAAGTATCTCATAAATATCCCGTTGCATAAAAGACAAATGTATCTCAGTATTCGAATTTCATGTATCTCAGTATTCGTATTCCCGAATACTTCTTGGAGTATCTCTGCCGTACCCTGCTATAAAGTACACAGTGGGTGCAATGGCATGGCCATCAAGTTTCCTAATTGTTACATTGGCCTCTACACTTACTTGCTTAGTGGAATTGTGATAGGGTCATGTCAGCGTGCTATGTGCCTCCTTTATAGTCAATCGCTATGGCAGGATACTCTGGCTAGACTATTGGAGTCGACGCTATCGTATACACAAAGGCTTCCGTTCCCATGGAATGTCAAAACTAAATCATGATCTCTACACTTCCATACTTGTCAGACAGACTGATTACGAGTCGTGTCACCTTGTTTCGTTCTGACTATCGATACATTGAAAAACTATTTTCGCGTTTTACAATGCGCAGCTTTCAGAATTAGAATTGGCATTATAATATACACAAAGTATTATATGCCCATGCACTTCTAGAGTGGTTACTCTGCATTTACCCTCTTCATGTACTAGCGATACGAGTAATGTGACTGTATACTTGTGCTTTGTGCGCGTTTCGTCATAGCAAGTCATTTAATTAAACATCACTCGCAATTGTACATATATTTTTTTTACAAACTCAGAATTAAGAACATCATACTCACAAACAGTTCCATGCCCATTTAATGTCGCAATCACTCCAGTGTTCTCCACATTTAATTGCTTGCGGAACTGATTATACATATTATGTCCTATCCTTGGTTCCCTTTTCTTCATGAGACGTCATTCGCTATTGAACAATATACAGTTTAGCTGAATTTGAATCGTTGCTATTATATACACAAAAGATTCCATACCGACGGCATGTCGAAACTGGTACACGGTCTCTAAATTTACGAATACTTGAAAATATAAAACATCGACGACGGGGGCGGAAACAGGACTTCTTTCATTCAGCAACGACATAGAATGGTACAAAATATAAAACCGCCCTCCTCCCCCCAAAGGTTTCAGCGTTCTCGAAGAAGGAAAGTAGAATATTGATCAAAGAAACAAAAATTTACTCAAACTTTAAAAGAGCGGCATTGCCAACACTTTGCTTTACAGTTTTTGAATGTCCAGACGAAAAAGGAAGAAATGTTTTGCTTGATCTTGGTTCATATTACAACAAACGCGTGTTACATTAAATCCCAGAGTCAGGTCGAGGAATTTGATGGACCTATCAGCTTTAACCTAGGAGACGAAAAACGTGTGGTCATACAACTCTGTGAATTGTTTTTAGCAGCATGTGGCAAGACCATCTCGAAAAACATAAACATGAAACGTGACTATTATTTCTGGGCAGCTTTTTTTTAAGCACCGTAAAACGAGTTTTTTGCACCTATTGTTTCAATTTTCTACGTCCGTTGTAGTAAACATTAAGAAGTCATCAATGTACCTGAAGATGGCCGTGATTCTGTTATCGTTCATGTTTTTCGAGATGGTCTTGCCACATGCTGCTAGAAACAATTCACAGAATTGTATGGCTGCACGGGTTTCGTCTCCCAGGTTAAAGCTGGCCCTACCCTAGTTATGCACCAACTAGTTCACCTCAAGTCCGTAACTCGGTTTTATTACCATGCAATTTCCCAAAACATACATTCGCCCTTATATTTATTAGCTTCCAGGACTGATAGATTCGAGTCATGTCAATATGATGTTTGTCTATTTATGCCTAAAAATCATCCGCCAATGTACAATACGTAATTTTGCAGATCTGTAATCGTTGCTAATATACACACAAATTATATACAAACGCTACATCAGAATTGGTACATTGGTCCTTGCATTTACTTGCTTGCCATACTGATGATACAGGTCGGGTCGCCGTGTTATGCGCCCTTCATACAAATGTAATTCGATATTGTACAATATGCAAATATTTTTAGAATCGCAATCGTCACTATCATCTACACTGAAGATTTATACCCATGACATGTCCAAAACGGTATGTTGAACTTTGCATTTACTTGCTTGGAGCACGGATGATATGAGTCGGAAAAGAATAAATGGCAAAGGTGTTTACTTTTAAGGATGATATGAGGCATGTCACAGTGCTTTCGTGCTTTGCTCGATAAAAAGTAATTTGCTATTCTAGAATGCGCAAGCACACACAAAAAAAATCATCGCCGTCACATATACACATATTTAATACCCATAAAATACCAGAATTCATATATTGGCGCCTACAAATATTTGCTCGCCAGACTGAAGGATACGCCTTGTGTGTGCGTGGTATCCTTTCTTCATAAAAAGCAATTTGCTGTTATGCAATACCCAGATTCACAGAATTAGAATTGTTACTATCCTATTCACGAGGGATTCTATACCCATGCAATGTGAAGATTGGGGCATTGGCCTTTTTATTTACTTGCTTCCCGAACTGACAGATAAGCGTCATATCATCGCGATTCTGTTCGTTTTGTTCATAAAAAGGCATGCGCATTGTGCCTTGCGCAGATTTTGCAGAATTTGTATCTTTCCTATTATAAGCACAAAGGGTGACATGTCCATACGCTGCCAGAATCGGTACGGTGGCCTCTAGATTTATTTGCTTGTTGGACTGACAAATTAGAGTAGTGTATCCGTGGTTTGCGCATTATTCTCTCTGAAACTCATTCTCAGAAAGCGCAATACGCGATTATTAAGAGTTAGGATCCTTTATATTTTACACTCAAATGATTCCAGTACCCGGCGCTGTAAGAACTGGTTTTGTTTTTGCTGTTAAGAATCATCGCTATACATAAAAGGCTCCGGCATTAGTGCCAATATTTACTTTCTTGCCGGACTGATGAACACGGTTTTTATCACCGTCCTATCTGCTCTCTTCTTTGCAAGATATTCACAATTGTGCAATACCGACTTTGCGGAATTAGAACCATCGCTAGTATACAAACAAATGGTTCCAGAACCCTGCAGTGACTGAATTAGCTTTGATTTTCACAATCCTCTGGAATATCCTCTGAGCTGCAAGAAGATCGCTCTTTTGGTTTACAGGTTTTATGCGCGTATAATCCTTCCCAATGAAATCACAAGCTCTTCTTTATATGGTGTTTTTTCAATGAGGATAGGAATCCTTCCGAGATTTTTAGAATCAGTACTACTTATGCTTCAATCATACACATACGTCATTCTGAAACAAGTAGAAAAACTGCAACATATCAACCCAACATCCAGATGGGCTGGAGCTCTAGAAACAAGCCGTCATTTGCGGCGGATGTAGAGAATTTTTCTCGAGGCATATATGTTTGTTTAAAACACATGCGCGTAGAAAAAAAAAAGGAAATCCCTAAACTGCGCGATGGTGACTTCTATATCAAAAAACAATCCCGTTTCTGAAGTCAGCATACAACGCGACAGCGGGAAAAAACAAAGACCCACTTCGACAGAGTGAACGACTTAGAGAAAAACTGTAAGATAGTGGAGTTAAAGGTTTCCTTTTAGTCCTTCCACAGTGATTTACGCTGTTTTTGTTTTGTTTTTGTAAACAATTCAAGGTCGTAGTTTCCTGCATTGCTGACTTTGCGGCATGTTCTTAAGATATTATATGATTTCTTGATTCCTTCAAAATCCCCGTAACACTTAACAATCAAGATCTTAGATATGTTTTGTTCCAAGTCACTCTCTATACCTGGCTGTGAAATAAGATAAAGACGTTATCAAATATGGTTTAAATGTTCACTATAAAAAGCTTCCTAATTCACATCCTCATGCGGCTGGTAGATCTTGGGTTATTTTGACTTTAGACACGTTTCATACTCTCCCTTTTCCTAAGCGCGTATATGAAAAACATGTTGCAAAACGGCAAGACAAAATCACAGGTGAAAGCCCTCAGGAGGAAACTAGCACAGACACCGGCATACTCGTCGCTATAAGAAAATTCAACTCGCAGGCATCGCGCACACAGTACGCGACTGCTCCAGCCGCGCAGCTCCGAGCTTCGCTGAGCGTAGCCCTATAACCGTATTCCTTTACACGAACACTTCTGCTACAGGAAACCTCTGCCCGGACCCATTGAAAAAAAAGAGCAGCTCATAAACGCGTATACGCGCTTGCTCCTCCCACATGCACTATCATCGTCAGCCACTTCCTCCCTCCCTCCCTCCCCTTCGCCTTTCACCGTGCTAGTCCTCCTTTCCCTCCCACGGAGCTGGCGATTCCGAGAGGCGCATAAAAAATAGTCACGTGGCTGACTCCCGGTGGACTGTAGCTCGGTTTTATATTTTTTTCTCGGATCACCCTGGGTGCAAGAAAGCGCGGCGTCCGAGGCCCGGACCCCCTCGCTGTCCGCCTTCGGCGGGGGTCCCCTTTTTGTTTCCCTCTCCCTCGTCCAGCGTCTTTGCGACTGACGCCCACAAAAGCGGCAACGAGACGAACGCTTTGCCCGTCCTGCCTGCTCTATCTTTTCTCCTCCGTGGGCCGGCGCTCCAGGAGCGACAGACACAAGACACGCCAGCAGATAGACCGACTCCGGAACAAGCGCTAGCGCAAGGCTAGCGTGCACTGACGGGCGGCTTTCTTTTCCTGGACAACGCGGCCGGCCCGGAGAAAGGAGCAGACGACGTTGTGACGAACAGGTGAGCTTCAAACAGCGTCCGGGGTCGCGCTGTAAAATTTTTTTGACTTCTAAATCTATCCTCGATGACCCAGCACCACGCGCGTTCTTTTCCTTTTTTTATTATTTTTTTTTTTTTTGCTGAGACTGCGGGCAGAGTTTGGCCCATCCTCGGAGTCAATCCTTAAAATACAAAACAGGCATGATTTTGGAACTAGCGGTGTGAGAATGTCCCTTGGTATCAAGTAGCTCTGCGTCGTTCCCAACTTCTACACTGTAAATAGAGCCGGTATACCGTGGCTTTCTTTTGCACTGTGAGGACAATGGGTCAAACGGCGCTTATCTAATTGGACCACTACACGCACAGTCAAGTTATGAACAAATTGGTGCTCTATGCGTGAACTTTCAATGCTTTTATTTACGTGGGGAGCACTCGACGCTTCAGGGGCTAAGAATGTCAGGTGGAAGCGTTACGAGCCTCACTCTCGTAGCTCTTGCATCAAAGTATCTCTGCCGCATAAAGCAATATCTGGGCTTTCGAGGCAGAGCTGGAAATACAGCGGATGCACTGAAACACCAACTCACGATGTATATTATTATGACTTCATGATTCTACTTACCTCGTCTTTGGGTTTCCTGTATCCGCGTGCAAAATTAGTGGTATGACGTAGAATCCTCGTCTTATTGAATGGTACAAGGACGCTAGCATAATTTCAAGCAGTGCGTATCGCTCCTAATATTTTGAATTCGATGACAGAACTTCTGGTGCACATTGCTCCAATTTATATTCTCTCCACTATTGAGAAATATCTAAGAGTAACATACTGTCTGAAATAAGCGCTAAAAGATTGGTAACAACTTCACATTTTTTATGCACATGAAAAAGCTGAAAAAGCACATACATTTCCAATTATGTAATACATCTAAGTGTATCCCCACTCGGCGTCAACTGTTTCGTGCTGCGTGGTGAAGGATAGCATAAATTCCGCGGTGTTCCAACGCTCATAAAGCTACTTACTCGAGCGCGTGAGAATGTGAAAGCAAGACACGTGCTCTCACAGCAGCACGGGGCTCCGACAATGTGGGACCCACGCTAGCATTGGCAGCGTAACACAAAATTGTTGACGATTAGTATAGGTGACCCAAGGTTTGTGTCTATTTATTGGTAGATACATCGTTTTTGGATGCCCCAATCTCTGGAGTCTGCGACAAAATCATTGAAGAAGATCAAAATATGCATTCGACTATTCCTTATTCGATCCACGATCTTAACGTCCACCACCACATTCTTTGTTAGTACACTGGGAAAATGATAGTCCTTCAATACAGGGACGAGACCATAAAAGACAAGACAAGGAGCTACCATTGTGTAGCTCATTCTGTTTTCTCGTTCTTATCCTCGTCCCTGTCTTGAATCGCTATCATGTCCTCAAAGTTTCAGTACCAACTCGCCCAAGAATCCGCATTATCATTACGTGTTTACCCCACTAGCAAGCGTGTGGACGTTATACAAGTGCATTTTGTGACACGCTCTATTTAGATACAATAAGTGACAATTTAAAAATACTGCATCATTTGAAACTACAGTTCTAAATAAAACTTGTGATTTCAATACCCCGGAGAAAGTAACCGCACAATGTAGATTTTGGAGCTGTGAAACTATTGCAACCCCAACATGACCTTTTGCGTAACATCATACTGCTCGGGCGTTGATGTATCTAAGCACGCTCCAAGCCATTCACGGCGTTCTGCATTCTTAGCTTGATCCCAAAAGAATGCTTTTTCTTCAATGTGACCCATTAAACCTTCCCGTCATCTTCTCAGCTTGTTGAAGGACTTATATTGGTGAAGCACACTTGCAACGTTACGCAGCTGGCATAAACTAATTAGAATCGCTCCAGATATTGCTTCAAGGCCAGCTTTAACAGTTATCATTGCTGAAAAAATGACGCGTATTCCTCTTTAAATTATCTAATGGTGTCATAATCTTGGCACGCACGCATTCACAGAAAATATACCCGGTGTCCACACTGTTGTGGGGGTTGCACAAAGTAAGAAGGAAGAATAACTGATTCCTGCATTACAGAGTACCGCGATTTTGTGAGGTAGCAACTAACTTCACTCCTTCTAAGCAGTTATGATCCCGATCTATAAGTTACTACCGATGCAAGAAACTGGTCTAAAATTATCGGTTGCCATTAGAAAACAGACAGCATTCACAAAACGACGTCTGGGTACTACCTTTCTGTGTGTCGGCAAGTTTGGGCGTGTGAAATACTGGCTTGCTTATGTAGCTATACCTCACAGATGAGCGCAATTTTGCCTTCGTTGATCTTTTTTTGTGCATAACAAAGTAATAAACTTATAACTAGTTATGCGGTCAGTGTCCTCATCACTCTAAAACAAAATTACGAGAATGGACAGTTGGGTTAGTTGGTAAACGTTCATGATGAAAAACAGCTTGAAACAAGGACACAGAACAGAGAAATACATGCAGGACAATGCGCTGACTATCAACTTCCTTATTTTGAAAACACGCGGGTATGGGGCCTTCTTTTTCTTTCACTGTGGTGCCGCTTCTTTTTCGTTTACTGTGTGGTCGCTTCTTTTTCAATTTCTTCGAAGAAGAATTTATCCAAGGTCCAAAAAGGCCATCTCACGGTCCCTGAGATTATGATGGTTGGCTCACGCACGTTTTTTTTTGTTTTTTTTATATATGGTAGGCCTCAATTATCTCCATAGGTAACTGAGTTTGGTGTTTGTACAACATAGTTGTGTCACTGAACCGTGGTTCACATCTATGTGTAATGTGTTGTGTTGTTATGTGTTGCCAGATGGGAGTATGTGCTACGTTTGAACGAACTATGATGCTCGCGAAATCTGATGTTTAAGCATCACCCCGTTTGACCGATGTATGAGTGTCTACAGGAGAATGTAATTTAATAGAGTGTCCCCTTTTTGCAAGGAACGAACTCCACGCCCTGCTTAATGTGGCATTCGTTGTTGTCTGTTTGACTGCTTATGTTTGCGTGTTGTTTTTTTTTACTGCGGTTACAACTTTGCTCGGTTTGTTGCGGGTTGAGAATACGACATTGACCTTGTATCTCGGGGCGACTCATTTTATCCCATATGAGAGGCGGTGAATATATGGTACGACTGCTACCTTCTTTTTTCTTTTAAGCTTTTTATTTATTGGGATCCAACTTTATGCTGCGAATTAGTTTGTTACAGGCCGATGAGATAGAAGTGTTCGGAAATTTTGAGTCCCTGAGCCTGGCGATTTGGGCGGAAAAGCTTACTTTCATTTTGTAGATGCGGGATTTTGTTGGCGCTGACCGCAAGTATGAAACAGCGATACCACTATTAACGAGTATTGGATGTACTGGTCTGTAGTAAAGTAAGCTTTTGACAGTTCTAGGGAGGTTCATTCAGCATCCATGTTCTTCTTTAATGTCCACTAGGAGATCCAAAAATTTAATTTCGTACTCCTTGGGGGTCTCAAAGGTGAAACGAAGGCCCAAACCTTCTTCCGTGAATGACCTTAGCACATTGTCAATTGTTCTACTGAATTCTGCCTTCGTCATCAACACCAAGTAGTCATCTACGTACATGAATGTTTGTTCTGTATTACCTACCAATACGTGTTAAAGTGCCTTGTCGACGTTTCCCAGAAATATATTGCTAAGCATAGGTGCCACCCTTGACCCTATGCAAACGCCTGACTTCTGTACATAGACATACTAAAATGTATGTACATTGTAAATACATTTTAACATATACTAAAATGTAAAGCATTTTACTTTATTTTTTATTAAATAATTTTGTATTCCACCAGGGGGGCGATACTGCTAGAGTCGAAACCGTTCTCCACAAGCTGAAAGAGTTCTTAGGGCGTCGAAGAACCTTTCAAAAGCAGACTTTTATAGGGAGCAGTAATGTTCAGAGTTTTTAGGTAATATGTGTTCTTATTGGATATAACAAACTACGGAAAATATTATTGTACCGGTTAAAATTGTCTATAGACAATTTAATTTGAATATTTACCAGGGGCCAATTGCAAACTTTAGAATGCCGCATGTATCGCCTGCTGCTTTGGGGTAAGCGAAAAATCCACTCCGCGTACTAAGACTCGCAATAATAGCGGATACAAACTTCTGTTAAAAGAGGCTAGCGTTAAAATGAAAAATCCTTCCTTCAACCTTGCTGTGTTCCTGGTCGGGATCAATTTCTCGTCAATATTACTAGCAAGCCTTTTAAGTTATAACCTACCATAAAGCCTAAAAACGTGCGAAACAGATCGCTCGAGATATCTGTGCACGTTCCAAGTACACCTGATTTCGCCAATCGCTTGCATTTATAATATTGCATTTATTGATATATTTCAGGCCTCCTCGATTTATTCTATGTTGCATAGCTATACTTTATTATAGATCCCGACTCCCAATACGCGTGTTTTGTTCTCCTATAAGTATTGCACGGCCGGCAAAACATGTACACGTACACACATACGCACGGACACAAAGAGCATATACACACACGCTCAAACACACACACAAACATACACATACACACTCGCGTGCGCGCACACACACAAACTCGCAGAGGAGCCTGCATGTCCAAAAAGTTCAGAACTTCCGCTTCCGTGCACGTATTTGTATTTTATAGGTGTCCGTTTTGCGGTGTTAAGAATTTTGATCAAATTTATTTTATTGCAGAAATCCCCCTTACGACTAAGTAGTTTCGGATGAAACCTTTTATGAAAGTGGAGCGTCGCTTTACTGCCACGCCTGCTCCGGTGAATGTATGCTTGGTTTGCGCTTGTCTGAGGCACAACGAAGAATGAAATGGTACTTTGTGTGGTGGGTTGCGTGGTTGAAGCAGCTTACAAGGAGGAAAGTTTAGGTTCCTTGCACTCTTGGGGTTCTAGCACTCCCTGCGTCGCATTTATTAGTGCGTTCTGCTTCTTTTTGATTATGTGTGAAAGGACGTGAGTCGTCATATACTGTAAACGACTTAATTTTCACGGGCTCAAATTTTCGCGAATGGGGCCAAGGCTGAAAATTTGAAATTATTCGCGGGTTCTAATTTTCGCGAAACGAGTGTAGCTTCCGTAGCGTTCACATATTGTCCGAATTGTTCGCGGGACGTATTTTTCGCGAATTGTAGGCGATTCGCGAAATTCGCAAAAATTAGGTCCTCGCGAAAATTTCGTCGTTCACAGTATGCTTATACGAAGACAAAAGATGAGGCACACATTTTTCACTATTGCAGTTGCAGGACATACCTGTACCAAGCAAACACTAAACCCGATAGTCACCAATGAAATAAAGCTGGAGACTCGTGGATTACGACTTATTTTGGCGTATTATTTCAAGCGGTCAGCAGTCTGAAAAGAATGTTGACGCTATAGATAGATTTCTTTTTGCACTGACTTGCTCATGCACTTAAGTTATCAATAAATATTACGTGCAAGGGACGAATATTTATTTGAAATATTTAGCGTTAAGAGCGATGCCCATATGCGCGTACTTCTTACTTCCTTTTGCCAGCAGAGTGGTTGTCGTTGTGTACGAAACACAACACACTTGAGAAGAAAGTTATTTTTGTTATGTGGTTGAGGTATATAAAAAAAAGACACCCTCTACTTTCAATTCTAAGGTGGGATTTGAACATACCTAATCACTATCGGAAATCGCCACCGATGGTTTCCTGTGTTTAATGTTTGAACCCTTATATAAAACACTGGTTGTCTTTAACGTCCAAATCAATATTTGCTTGCTTTTTTTCCTTTAGTTCGGCGCTGCACGAAACTAAGAAACAGTGCAAGTTGAAATCTTTAACCGGCAACCTGCGTTCACCAATTGGCTTGCTTTGCATCATCTGTAGATAGATGGTGTATAAAAAAAAAAAAAACACAAGCCCCACTTCTTTGTAAGAACGAATTGTTGGCAGCAACAGAGTCTCTACTCATACAGAAAGATAGGTCATTGGCTTGTTGAACTTTGCCTGTCGACACTATACTGACATTTTCTTTGGAAGGCAACTCATTCCTACTTGGCTTTTACCGGCAAACTATGTTACTTTGTCTTAAAACAGTGTCATATGAATTTCATTTAATTACCCTTGCATTTATGAAGAACTAGAAAATGACTGTCGTCTGGATATTCCTAGTACGGATCTATCGTTGCGATTTGTGTTCGGGTACTTGTTGAATTCTTATTACATGGGCCAAGCAATAAGTACCCTGGACATTGTAGCTAATTTTGTGGGGGAAATGTCAGTAGCCTACCTGGCTGCCCATTCGTAACACTTTGCATGCATTTCTTATGTCCGTTTGTCCTAAAGTTCTTACAATTTTACAGGCTTCCTGGCTTTGTGCTTTTATATTCTCTAAACAAAACTATGTGGTGGAGGCTTCAACACTACTCAAATTCTCCCGTGAATAATGTGCCCGGTGTCATGTAGGTTAACCTTCAATAAAAGCATACATATATTTGCCAGCTTTACTTACGATATGTGTCGGCGGCACCCTTTTCCTCTGCAAGAAATGATGTGGTGTTAAAAATAAATTTTGAATATATCAAACACACGACCATGACGACGTGTAATAGATATGCGGTATAAAGAACGTTTATGACGAGCCTAGATGCGCTACTATGACGAATTAGTGACCCATATAACCTTCTCAAACAAGGCCTTTCGAACCATTGCTCTTAGCAGCCTTTTTACTGTCAAAATTGAGCCCACAGTAATCGCAGGAAATGTGTCTACTTTCCGAGTGCGGGCTTTAGAGAACGCTTCAAAGTCGCAATGCGACCTCAGATGAATTGATGAAAAACAATATTTATTAAAGTTTGGTAACAAGTATTAGTAGGTTGATGACCACCGTGGAGACTCTCAACTTTTGAAAACAAGCTAATTCTCCGCCGTACTACAAAAGCTGAATGATGTGTCAGTCAACATTCCTTCACTAGATTTTGGCGGAAAATGCCTGCCGAATATTTCGCCATGTAATCCTACGCGTCACGTTTTGTGTTTTATATGAAAGCCAGTTTTACGTTTATCTTACTGACATATTCACAAGATACAGCTGACGGTGTAATTGGAACTTCATAGTAATAAGAAACCAAATATCGCACAAAACGGCATAGTAATTCCGAGAATATTGTTATCTTCATAAATTTTCACGAGCTTTTTTATTATAAAACTATATTTCCGTGGTTACCCTTTTAGGGTTCTGGTAGCATATCATAATGTCAACTTTACACTGAGAATACTCCGTGGTACTTGAACTTCGCGAACCAGTTGACGCCTTAAAGAAACTCTTGCGTTTGATATAAGCGTGAACAGCAGCTACCGGCTCTACACAGGTATTGAGCGCCGGTTGATCGAGTTTTGAAACAACTGGTCGAACCTAGTGAACATAATAGTTGGAGTCACCAAACGAGAGAATGTGATTGGTTTTAAAGGCCAAAAGTCTCTCAAAAGCATGAAGCAATACAGTATCATCTAGCAATCGGTCATAACAGAGGAGAACTCGTCGGAAGTGTTAGAGCACCTGGTGCGTCCTCTGAAACAGATTGTCAAATACTCTTCAGGGGTTTTATCCTGGTGGGCTCAGCTCCGACTGTTAGCTATTCGGGTCTTAATAACGATTCATAAACGCCTATTACTTGAAACTGATCAGCCATTGGACTAAACTAGGCGACATTCGGGTCATGAGAAGTGCTGTCCGAGCCCTCTGCCTGAACCCAAAACTGCAATTTCTGTGGAAGCTTGGCACTCGTCAAGCTTTCACAGACTTTTATAACTACAAGGCGGTACTCCAGGTGCAACGCTCTTGACTTTTACAGCGTTTCCGCCTTTTGAGGACTACTACAATCCAACAACGGGCCAGCTCGTTGAGATAAGTGTAAGTTCATCATAGTCGAACACGAATGCCAACTTGCGCAACATTATTAATCAATAAAAGAAAAGTCTGCGTATCCACTTCCACCGTTAGCTCGTTGCTGGCTATACGTGAAGTGAGAGGGTTGAACGCTATTTCAGGTTAGGCGCTAAGCATGCGAAACATAATCTTTGGGCAGATTTGGTTCTGAGTCAGGCAGTCTTAATGGGCATTGTCCTTCGCTATACATGCTTAGAATCTCACGTGGAGGCTACTTTATGTCTTACACTTATTCAAGTGATACGCTTTCCTCACAGCAATCGTTGTGGGAGGTTGTGTGTTTAAGTTCATAAGACTTAAAACCCTAATTGCTGTAGATTATTTACAATACGCCATATTTATTTCAGGTTGAAGCAACAACTCAGCAATCCCTTCTACGCCGTATAAAAAGTGTTTTCATTGAAATCAACATTTATAATTCAATTTGGGTTAATATATTACGTTCGGTAAATTATCGCCAATCCGCAAAGACTCTTGTTTTGGCAAATTTTATAGTATTAATCGTCCGTAGAATATAAATTTTTCTAGGTAATATTTTGTCGTTTTTGTTTTTGTTTTTTAACGATCTGTGGCCCTAGTCGTGGCACTTGGTGAAAACGTCGGCGAGAAATCTGGCGGCTATGAGGGACCAGTGCCAAGTCAAGTGCGGCGTTGGTCAGTCACGGCCGCCGGATTTCTGGTCGACGTTTTTGCCAAGTGTCCAGATGAGGGACCTTTGAAAGACAAAATACAGGTCATCGCACACAATCGTCTTGTGCTCAGGTGCGCCGTAGGCACTAATCCAAGAACTCCAAGGATAAAAAAGAGCGCCTTTCTATCTTTTACTCGTCATCACTCTAATAGATTTCCCATACGCCATGTAACTCGCGTTCCTGGCGTAACACAGCACATACCCATAATGCAGTGGCGACATATCACAACCAGCGCAATGCTCGTGAAAGAAAACCAACGCAAGGTGCCGGCGTCTGTTGATTTGCAGCTTAACGGTATCAAGATTCAGGTTTTGTCGATTGAGGCGCGGCCATGACGTAGCTGCCGGACTTGCCTTCTAGCTGGTAATAGCTGGCTACTGTGATTGTATAAGCACAGAACAAAAAATGTGTCCACACAAACAGGTGCCCAAGCCGATGGAGAGAGCCTACAGTGCTCCCACCGTCTGCACATGAAATGCCGAATACGTCAAAGGCCGCGGATTGATGTGCACGAAAATAATGCATGTTCATGGATACAGAGCATGACCAGCTCGTGTTTATTGGGTAATTTTTGGTATTATTGGCCGAAAATTGTGGCCAGCCATGTATTAACTTGCTTAAAACCAGGGTTCTGAAGGTTCCTATACAATATTACCCAAGATAACGTTACCGTTGCTGGTGCAGAAATGTGCGCTGTGCCCCGAGAGGCACTGCTTAAGTAAAGAAGCAACATATTTTTTCTGTTTTTTGTCTAATGATGAAATAGTTGTCTTAATGTATCGGAGTGTGCGCATTAAGGTCATCAGCGTAAGTGGCAAAGGTCCTTGTTCGTCGCCACATTGCCTTAGTAACTTGTGAAAAAGTGCCCAAAGATCAAAATGTACTTATGTACAGGTGAGGCAAAGAGGTCAATGGTTGTTTGAAAGGGACGGAATAAATCGGGTTTTGGACGTGTCCAGCTAAGATTTTCCACAGATGGGGCAAGAGAACGTGCATTAAGGCTATAACAAATTTACTGAACAATCTTATCTGACTAAAAGCCACAAATTAAAAACTTGAAATTTCTGCCTAAGGCTGCCGTGTGCAAACCAAAGGCGTCTGATTGACGCAGCACCCGATAGATGTCCACAGTGCTCTCCAGTTCGACAAAAGGGGGGAGGGTCATCAGGGAAGGCACCCAGTACCGCATTTTTCAGCGCCCGCTTCGGTGATGACACCGCTGCTGTCGGTGACTTATTTTGGAGGTTTCCCTTCTCGTTGTAGAAGAGTTCGGATGTCGCCGTCGAAATACCACCCGTAAACACCAGCGGACCTCCGTCGTACACTGGCACTCCCCGTACCTGAGTTGCAGACACAAAAAAAAAAAAGAGAGACGCGGCAACAGCTAGAGAGTGCAAATCAGACGCCGACATGTAGTCGAAAATAATTGTCGCAAAACACGACATAACAGATCTGTTTTGTTGCTCTCGTTTTCTCTTCATTTTGTATGATTCATTGGTACAATAAAATTGTCACGCACTGGAAATTCGTACAGCAAAAAAGCGCATCGCTTCTGGGGACGGTGGACGCCTGGCTGAAACACGTCGTCGTCTGCTATTGCCGAGGTCAAGTGAAGCGCCTGTCGTGGTCGCGTGTAGCCACCTGCGACCTTACTTGCCTCCATTTGTCAGCTGTTGCGCCAATAAGACGTCTTTGGTTAGCAGAGGGATGTCCTAGGTAGCAATTTAAAGTTCTTAATTTTTAACTTTTTACATAGGTAATTTTGTACAGTGAACGTTTTAAAGCATGAATGCACGTTTTTCGGTCATCTCTGTGCAAAATCTCAGTTCAATACGTTTATAAACTGATTTATGCGATACCTTCAAACAGCCACCGGTACCTTTCCTTGTCCCAGTAAATAAGCAGCCACTCCAAAAGTTCATACTCATCTTTTCAAATTGAACTTTATAATTATTGAATAAAGAGCGATATCGAACATTTATTGTGCGGCTTATATTTTAGTAACATTTTATCTGTCAAAAAATTACAAGGAAGACTTAGTTATCTTCCTCATATTACTCGTTGCAGAAACAATCAGACAAACCTACATTCAGCTAAATTCTTAATTTCACCTAAAACCTTGCAACTTTAGAAGCAGTGTGGATTTGCTATGAACGTCAATAAAAATTAATCTGCAGAGCTAATTAATAATCTGCGAAACTAATCAAAATTTACCTGATAAAAAAAATCTATCTGGGCTTTATTTATATATCGCGATTTTATCTAGTGCACAGGCTTACGGCTGGGCCATCTCGTCTCGTCCCAAGAATGTTTATTCAAGAACGCTCGGTCCCATACACATCATTCGCCAGATTTGGGCTGTCACTGTACCCCTTTCTTGGAATAAAATGTATCTGCTAGGAGATTTGTAAACCGTAGTGCCATGGTACGGATTTATATTTACCCTTTAAACCTCTCTACTGAGAGTACAATTTTTTCTTATTTTGCTGGAGATTACACAGAATTACCTGCGAAGAAGTATCTTGGAGTTGCAAATTACTAAACAAAATGTACATGAGATACAGTTAGAGTTAGCAGGAAATACTTCTGATCAGGTTTTACCTTTTGTACACAAAGTGTACCAAGCGTCCTATTTACAGCCACTTAATAAAAAAACTCAACCTCAATCATGATGTGTTTTTTTTTTTTTTAAAAACATTGCTCTAGATATTTAGCGAAGCAACACCAGAAGTTTCGCGATTTTTGTCTGCTTCACGTTCGACGATGTGGCCTATATTTATAAGAAATTGCTTTGTATCAAAGGTTACTCACGTCATCTCATTGTCATTTGTGAGGAGTATGCAAACACAATAACGTCGAAGAAAGAAGGTCATAGTAAACAGCTTGAAAGTGGCCGGAACTTGCTTTTGTTTTTAGTCATCATCTGTCTACACTGTTTTAAGCAACTTTTTGAGAAAGCGACATTTCGCCTGTCTTTTGAAATTGAGTGGCCTATTACATACTTTCGTGTATATTCTCCTCAGGGCGATTTAGGCCGAGGTAATTCTATTTAGAGGTTGTTTGGATAATTTGAAAACATCTCTTTGCTTTTTTTTTTCTTCTTTCATTCCCGTTCTTATTGAAGAACCACTGTCGTGGTAAAGTTGAAATTTGGGCTAGTTGGTAGTCTAACATATTGAGGTATTTAGCGCACAAAGTACTTTGTGCTTTAAATACCACCACTGTCGTGGCAATATTTTATTAGGCAGCCTCCACTGTCTCCACAGAAGCAAAACAAAAACTCCCGAGAAATCGTGTGCGATTGGTGTAGTGTATCTTCGCCCAACTCCCGGTGGATGACTGTTGGAATATCTGGTGACCGGATTTTATATATACCAATTCGTTCTACGCAATGAATTCTGAGACTTCACCAAAAAAGAGTCATTCAAAGCTTGCGGCAGAGGAAAGGTGTAGCTTTTTTGTATTACACGTTGCTTGTCGTAGCTGATTTAGGTAAACTTACAGTAGCAAATATAACTGCGAAACTGAAAAAGAAACTCTTAAACTGAAGGGTTTAGTTAGCTGCCAGCGACATGTGCCGAATTCCACAGGCGTTTAGAACGAACTCCTTCAAAGGGTCAGTGAATCAGCGCACGCGGATAAGCGCGTGATCGTGACTTAATTCGCCGATTCTTTAAAGGAGTTTGTCCTGAAGGCGTTTAGCGTGTCTGTCTGACAGGGGTATAAGTCACTGTCGAGAGTGATTGAAGTTGCTATTTATTTTTTTCTTTTGAATTCCGAACGGACCGCTACGAAATGTACCGTTTCTAGCCGGGGCGCACCTCTTACCGTGACGTGCAATGCGAATGCGTCTGTGTTTTGTACGGTTGCGTCGGATAAGTGACTATATCCACCCATGTGTGAATACGCAGTTTTTGATCGAATGTTTTGTCGCCATGCAAGTTCGCACGCAGTGAAGCGCTCTTCTGTTTTAAGGTGAACACCTTGGACAACTGAGGAAACACCTCCCGTCACACCTCGGCCAGTTTTCCCGAAATGCAGGTCTCCGAACAGCCCTAACGGCACAAACGAAACATAATGCACACTGGTTTCCAGGATACAAAATACGAGACGCGCTTCCATTGGTCCGCTGGCGCCAACGACTAGCCAATAGCCGCTCGGGGGAAGAGAAGAGGGGAGTGCAACGGGTCCGCCCATCGGGCGACCGGCAGTGCTTTTTGGGCAGACCCAACGGGACATGCGGAATGGCTAATGCAAAAGCGGTGCCGACATGCACGGCTAATGAGTCTGTTTGTCCCTGCTGGCGCCGTACGGAAGGGAAGAGGAGGACAGTTCGATCTTTGTTGATAGATTCGAGATTAAACGGGTGACTTTGGCTGCTGAAGAAAATCCTCCCCCGGCCCCCTTGTCCACAATGTCCGGGACTAGGGACGCGGTGGTCCGGCCGTCCTCGCCAGTGGTGCCGCACTGCGGATTGTCCCGCGACGGCACTGTCTCTCCGGCACGTTTCGTTATTGGGTGACCCCACCCCCTCCTCCTTTATGTTGAAGCCGCTATTTTATGTGCCCTCGGCTCTCAAATGAATCGGCCTGGGCTGTCCGTTATCTCGCCGAGCCCGGAGATTGGACTGGGGCAATAAGACGCTGCACTTTGCCGATAAACCACTCTTGTGTACACAGCCGCCCGTCTTCAGGGGTGCGACGACGAGGAAGCCGTGATTCAGCAAGTTATTAGGACGCATTTAGATGGGCAGCAGGTACCCATGCTTGGTAAGCATGGGGGACTAAGAAGCGGTGTACTTAGTGCGCTAGGTTGGCCCCTTGCGCCGCCTCTACGAGTGCCCACATGCATTCCGCCGTCATACGAGTGGGCCGGCCCTAATGACGTTTGACGTGTTGATGGTGGCCATCAGCAGCTTGATGTTCTGACGGTAGCCTTGGGCGGGTCGGTCTTCTTTTTTTGTGTGTGTTTTCACAATATTTTATGAAAAAAACATTATGTTTTTTTGTTTTTTTTTTTCAATCTGATCAGCTTGTAGGTGTAGATAGCAGTGAACAATAGAGTCATTGGAGCCTTAGTTTTCGGCTTAAAACATGCCTCTACTACTTAGATGTCAAACATCAACTCTTCTAGTGCCGTGACGGTTCTGTAAACCTACAGACGGAGTGAAAATGCCAGCACCTCAATTAGTTTTGCATTAATAAACTTTTTGCAACATTTGGTGCGCTTTCAGGTGCTCAACACTGTTCAACGAATTGACAAATCAATAAAAAAAATCACGATCGTTGAATTAGCATAGAAATCTAGAGGGAACCGACGCTGTAAACTTTGGGACGCTGTGAAACCGGAGTTGATTGCTTCTGAATTCACCGGCAAGCTGCGAAGACATAAATACCATACTGCTGGATGTAGCTTGTCTTGAAAAAACTCATCCCTCTCAAGACCCGCTCTTTCTTCTAGTTTATCCCTATAATAGTCGCCCCTCTTAATGAGATGCTCTACTCTCGTACGAGCAGGGGTAAGAAAAGAAACCTGTAATATTGTATATTTTTTAAACGCTGGTGAGATTTCCTTATTTCAGTGATATCTGCCAGCTACAAGTAATCGTATAGTGTGCACGTTTTGACAGCGGAAAGTTAGTCAGCACCAACGTGCGTCTGGTGTCTTCATCGTAGATAAAAACAAAATAATCCAATGAAGTACCACTACTGTCCTGTAGTCTTTAACGTGCATCAGAGATATCGATTCACGACCGCACGACGCTGCGATGCTCATCAAGATCAAACCTGTAAGGGGTGTGAATTAAACCCGTGATCTTTGTTTCTGCAGTAGGAGCCTTCTCTCTATCTGCTTCAAGCGGGTGCTTATCATCTGAGCCCGTTCTTGTTTCGATCTTCT
This sequence comes from Ixodes persulcatus, assembly GCA_013358835.2. NCBI lineage: Eukaryota > Metazoa > Arthropoda > Arachnida > Ixodida > Ixodidae > Ixodes > Ixodes persulcatus. The sequence goes on from JABSTQ010011576.1 coordinate 299,426, forward strand.
CATTTGGACCTTCTCGAAAGGACCATTCTCAAAATGTCCTTCTCGGATGGACCCGCCGCATTTGGCGCGTTCTCGTTCCATCCATCGCACTTCACCCTCCAAGACAAAAAGTTAAATGGGGCATTTCGAGCCTGGAGGGGGCTATGTTATGTTTGGTCACCGCATAACTCGAAAAAGATTCTTAAATTACCCTCCCCCTTCCCCCCCCCCCCCCCCCCCCCACACACACACACACACACACGACTGTCCGACACGCAAAGCGCTCATATACACACGAACACAGTGCTCTGGTCCCGCGGTTCTGATGTCACTGAAATACGTCCATTCTGCCCTTGAAACTTGCCGTGAAAGTCTAGATCTGCTCTTTGGGTGGCCCGCAAGCGGTCACAGACTCTAGGCAATATAACTCCGAACTGCACCTCTGTGTTGAGGCGCACCTATGTACTCCGCTCTTTTCTCGGGTCGGGGTCGTGGTCGAGGCAATCCATGCTTGAGAAAGCGCCGCGTGCCATTCGCTGTGAACATGGAAAAATGCTAAAGGGCCCAAATGCGAAACCAAAACTGTTTAAATATTTTGAGAAAGTTCAAATGAGAATGTGTCAAAATGAGAAAGAAGGAATCGCGAATGGGGCGTTTTGAGATACACCCGCTCCAGGCAGCGGAGTGTTTACTCACTCAGCCACCGATATCCCTTGTTACCAGCTTTAAGGACTAGTAAGAGGAACTGAAATAACCTGAATAGCCAAGATTCGGAACGGGAAACTACAGCCCCCAAACTGCAACTGAAGAACGTAATAGTAAAAACTACTTTCAGGATGTACGTGTTTCTCTCGTAGTTCAAACCCAGTAGTGTACAAACTGGTAATGGTGGGGGCCAGAATAATACTCTCGTAGCCACATTACCAACCCTAGACATGGATATGATGCTTTGCAAGTACCGTGTGTCGTGGTACGTGCCCTTTAGTTCTTTCACTGTATGTGCGAGTGAAGCCGAACCTACAAGCACGAGACTTTTTCTCCAAACCAGGGGTCTCAGAACACCTGCCCACGGGGCAGGTACAAGCTATAAAAAATGGTACATTCTTACACCCCTTGTCCCATATACGACACCCCAAACCTTTACCAACTTCTACGAGCGGCTTGATAGCCGAGTTGTACAACTTATTAAAATATTTAATGTACTTTTTACTTAATACAAAAAAGTGATCGGGGGTTTCTCGGATTTACTGCAAAACCTTAGTGATTTTTTTTTTTCTGTAGCCCCTCGTAAACGTTGGGTGCGTCTGTTCGACGTAAGTGTGCTGTACGTCGAACTGAAGTTTTGGGGTGTCGCATATCGGACAAGAGGTGCAATAATATTCCCTTTGTTTCTTAGAGTGTACGGCCAGTGGAGGCCTTCCAGTGATGGTGATGCCCGAACCGCGGTTTGTATCCAGCAGGCCCGCTGGTACAGAAATAAGCGCGTTTAAAGAAACGGCAACGCGAATCTCACCAGATGCTTCGCACCCTTCTGATTTTTATCCCGCTGATAGTTGTGTGCTATATTTTTTGCGCATTGTCATCACGCGTACCTTCATCCCTAGTCCCCTGTTTCATGTCTGTGTACCTTCGTCAAATTATTTTGCATTCTCATGTATATTGCGCTAAGTGCACTGTGTCATAAGCATCCCGTCTTGTCATCATCAGTCCTACCGTTCTCATTAGTATTCTGCCTTGTGCGAATAAGCAAACTTTGCTATGCGATTTGATTTACGCCGGTGAAAATTTCTGGGCTACAAATATTTTATAATGTCGCAGTTGGCAAAATATTGAACTCTGTAATGTATTGAACTGTTATATTACTTGCAAGTCATGTTATTTGCATGCAGGCTCTCTATTAACACCTTAAATTATTTGTACTTCTTTATTCAATATTGAAATTCCCATTTGGGTCTTTTGTTTAAGGCTTTTTTTTCTAATTATATATTTATTTTCTGGCTTTCGAGACTGCCACAGTCACATAATCCGGCCCCTTAGTTATAAAGTTTGGACACAGTTACTCTAAACGATGCTTGCACTGCAAAGGCACATGTGCTTGTCAGTGACGCTGAAAATCTGAAGCTCGCTCTTGGTAAAATCCGTTATGCTTATTGTGTGAGTTTTTTCTTTGTGGGCTTACAACGCAGAAACACAGTATATATGTGGGTTCGTAGAACGACGTGTTTGGTGAAGGAAACTCCAGTTCATTTTGCTCGTCGGCCAAGAAAAATGTGTAAAGGTTCGGCGCTGCCTTGATCTGACAAAATCCCCTTGAGGACCCACGCTGCCGTCCTAGGCAGAGTAGTAGAAAGGGAGAAGCTGAAAAAAAGTAGGCGGGGTATGTCAGAAGAAACAGGAGACAATGAACAAGGGGTGCGCTCATGGGGTGATATATAACAATCCGTTATCTTGCTGTATGGTACACATAGACAAATGGGGACGCCGTATGCTGGTTTAACGAGGTCGCCGAAATCGGATAATCTGGCGGTACACTGTAACCGGTGTAACCGTACTCTAAAACTTTAAAGCAATCATCCTGGCCAAAACAAAAATCAAGAAAAAAATGTTGGAGACGTTTTTTGTCACGCAGTGCGCTGAAGGCAGGTGTGTCAACGACCACTTGATAACTCTGGTCGGCTCTGAGGTGTCATGCATACTTAAAATCGTTTGAATCCATATATTAGTGTGATAGGATATAGGTTGACGACGCACTTTGTCTTGGACACGTGTGTTTTTCATATGAGGGTGTGTTTGTTTCTTTCTATTACTAAGCTTCAGTTCCAAGTGACGCTCTGCTGTGTTCGTCGTCCTTTAACTTGTCCGTCGTCTTTTTCGTCACTTTTATTTTATGCGCCACGGAGTCATAGGGTATACGGGACAAGTAAAATACAGTTCACCACTATTGCGACGGTAGCAATGTTTATTAACGTGTCGAACTATTGTGAGAAAATAAACTTTTTAGGCTCCCATGGCACAGGAGGAATGCCGGAAAATTCTAAATCAACCCAATATCAAAATTAATTTGGTAAATAGTTGATTCGATGCACATATTTTCCTTTCCACGAAAGCTTCACGAAGCTCTAGCGAACATGACTACTTTACGTTAACCGGCTTATTTCCGGGTGAGGTATAATGGCACAGCAAATCATTTTTTTATGTCACAAGGAAGAAAAGTTTGAACTCCGAAAAAAACAAAACGGTAAAAAGCGTCGGATGGAAACAATTGTTTAACTGGAACAGCGCAGTGCATGGACCGCAAGACAATGAGCACAGCGGAATAGCTGATTGTTTCGGTGCACACTCGTCTACCCGGAAAATTAATTTCGGCATATTTCGGAATGATGACAGACCTACGTGGGACTCAGATGTTCTGTATTTGCTCAGTGTCATAACCACAGCAATGTTTGTATACTGGGTAATCAATGATTTGCGTTCTGTTGCGCGCGCTTGTGGTAATAATGTTTCTTTCTTTATTATCTTGCGACCGTTCTAAGCCCTTTCACGCCAATGACAAACATCAGCCTTACTCCACAAAAAAATAATTTTAACTTAAATAATATCTTAATCTTCTCGTGGAATATTTCCAAATTAAACAAAAAGTTACTGAGAAAGCGGTTCTGGACTTGTTCTCTTAAACTTTGAGCTGTAGTTAGAACACTCGAGCGAGGCAGATCCTAGCTCTGTGGGAGATGCGTTAAACTGAGATACTGTGTAGATAAGCATTACAGTTATAATTCATTTGGCATTTTGATTTGTCTTATTTTATGCTGGGTTATTATAAATAAATACGAGCGTTCGCTGAGGCTTGGAACACCGGCAGGTAGGGTTAGAGCCTGCTAAACCCTCGTGAATCCAATGTATAAAAATTAAGAAAAGCAAAAAAAAAAAGAAACTTTCACCATTTTTTTTTTTAACTTTAAGTCAAGTTTAACCTTCAGTTTATAAATTGATATGCAAGCGTTTCCTCTTAAATTTCTGTATGAATGTTCTGGGTGCACCCCTGTCATTTAACTACATGGTATTTCAAACTAAACTCATCGTCATAATCTTGTGCTCAGATATGCCCTAGGAAAGTCACTACTATTTTTTTCACTATTATATTAATCTGTGTTGTACTGTTTGGTGACTGTGGAGGAGCGCGTTTTCATTCAATCTTTTTAAGGTTCACAAAATAGACTCTTTTATGACCTACGTACATTCCGTATAATCAGGTGGGTTGTGAGGCAACACCAGAACTTATCGTTCCGTTTTATTGGGTAGAACTTACCATATGTTTGTAAAACCTTTTGCCTCCCCGTTTTTTGAGGGCTACTATTTGGTAATACACAAATTCGCGCGCGCTCTTGGAAGGGGCATGCACACGAGCCATGGCAATTGAAAACGTTTTGAATGTGCTCGAGAACGAAAGTTCTGCGCCAATGTTACTGCAACCTTCTTATGCCCTTGTCAGTACTGCACAAAACAAATTAAATCACAAATGGCACACTTCTTTTCCGTGCAAGCATTTTGTTTAACGAACATAAAAGAAAGTTTTCGATGTGGAAACTTATAAGTAATTTTGGAACACATTTACTAATCTAAAAAAACAAATGTAACCTAAGTTGTGAAGCAATGAATTACTTTTTGACAAGAAGAATACTAACAGTAATTCATTACATTGAAGGCTGCGAAATGGAACTGAGGACCGTGTTGGCTTAACGGTAACTGAAGTCGAAAGAATAAAGCACACATTTGGGACGGAACGACCAATCTTTCATCTCGCAACAACATAAATGATTCCAAAGGCATTTTGTAGTTCGACCCTTTGGTAAAAAGAGAGAGGAAGGGACGCCGGCAGATGGAGAATAAAGCGAATAGAACGCGTTTAGAAGCTATAAAAAAGAAAGAAAAGAAATTATTATAGCCGTAAAAACTATGTGGTAAGAAGGAGTGTAGAATAAACATGCAACTGAGTCAGTTCTGGCGTCGATACTTCAATTTCAATTTTAGAAAGAATCAGTGAAGGCGCGGAGACGTTATTTTGGACAGTGTTAATTGTGAATGATTCGATGATTTATCTACTGTATCTTCTCTGGTTTCCTCCCTTAATTTTATTTTGATCAAAGGGTGGTGTGCAGCCATGACACGTGCGGACATGAACGACGATAAGTGATACGATTCCGCAGAGACCCATGACACTTCTAAGTGGTGCTCTTGAAGCCGGTGGGTGACGCACCTCACCTTCTGCCCTATATGTTGTCCCCCGCAACCCAAAGGAATAGAATACACCTTCTTCTCCTCGACACCAAACTAATCTTCTTGACATGCTTAACGGTGTAACCCTGCGACTTCTGGTCATTCATGGACCCGTTGACACACACTGTTTCAAACACATTCAGCAGGAAAACACAGTGTTGATGTTGAAGCGGAAGATGATGGCTCTCAGGCCGTGGGTCGCCCATTGGTGGTCCTTTCAAAATATGTGTTCTATGTTTTGGGTGTCAGTTAAGGCTGAGAACATTGCAATTGTAACCCATCACATCTTTCGAAAAATGCTCAAAAGTCTGCCCCTGAGACAACCCTAACGCATAGCTCTTACAGCAGCAGACGACGAGTAGCCGACGTCCATTCTATCACAGCCGTACTTTGATACCTGTTTTCTTCGCGACTTTTATTTACTTATCGTAGACGACTGGACAGGATTAGAGATGGGAAGTAGGCTGGTGGCTGGTTGATTTTTTCTTGATAGGTTTCTTATTTGTGGAAGTGAACCCCAATGAAGGTTATTAAATTATATTCATTTTAAATGTCGTAGGTTCAGTTAGTGCATGGTAATAAAGTATCGTATAGTAGATACTTCCATATAAGAGCAAATATTAAAAAAGATTAAACTAAGTAAGGTCTGTAACATTTTACTTCGTTGTTATTCTCTACAATCTACCAGCACTCATCTGGTTAAACCTAAAGTTACTGTAGATGTGACAACTATATCCTAAATAGACGACTAATTAACGAAACCGGCACACTAGATTTGCCTCGCGGGAACACGATGTCGTGCTTCTCGTTCACCATTTGCTACAAACCGGTGTTTCGCCAGACACTAGAAGGTGTGTACCTCCCAGATAATTATGGCACGATGTTCGCAGTTCTCAGCTATTGCTTGTGCGCAGAAAGGAGAAGCCCAACGGGATTGCTCTCTCACAAAAGTTCCACGGTGCTCCGGCCCGTTCCCTCCCAGCTTGCTTGCTCGAACAACCCTGCCTGCTTGTAAAAAGAAGATTCCCCGCGTAGAACAAAACATAGCCGGAGAAAGGAGGTTTCCTCACGAGGACATTCACGCGGACCCCCCATCAACAGGCCAGGGTAGCTGCTTTGTGCAAGGCATTGTGTACGGACCGAAGATGCGAGAACAAAGCGCACGGGATTTAGCTGACTCTCATTGTTTCGTTCATCTTTACAGTGAATTGAGTGTGGCCGAATGAACTATACCAAATTTAGAATCATTGTTTTTGAGGGGAAAGAAAAAGCAATCCCGTGTAGGTTGTGTGGTTTCTTTCTCCTCGTAGTACGCCGACGGGTAAAACGTCTGTTTTCACGGCAACACACAAGCAAGTCACGACCCTGCCTGCTAGCTGTGCCGCATTTGAGCGAACAGGTTTTCTCCTAAGCTGCGTGTGGGAAAACGAACTTTGTGGTGTACAGGAGTCCGCGTGAGAAACCTGGAAGGTCCTTGAGATTTCCCCGCCTGATCCTCTTCAACTTCATTCGACAAAGGACAGTGAGGTAGCCTGTATTCCAGCAGGCGCTAGCTCTGAGAAGGCAGTCTTCCGTAAGCAATTTTGCACTCAATGGGATTTTCCTGCTCACTAGTGTTTGGCGCATTAATACCGTAGCTCACTTTTCACACTCTAGGTAAAATCGAATTGTTCGTTTGCTGGAGACTGAGCTGCGAATCCCATTATACTAAAACCTGTGCCTCTAATGCTTCGCACTATTTCAGTCCGATCAAACACGTTTATCGGCCCGGTCGTGTATTAGGGCTCCTGGGGAAGAAAAATGAACGGAGCATAAACGACGATTGTCTTATATATAAAAAAAAAATGTTAGATGTATTGGGAAGCATGAGCTCAAAATATTTTAACAATTGGGTTTCAAATTTGGCAGCTTATTGTGTACAAATCTGGGTGGACTGAAATGGTATTAAAATACATACTGTAGAACTCCTGTGCTCCAGTGCCGAGCGTCAGCACTCGGCAAGCCAGACAGTTAACTGGAAATGGTAAGCCAAATTATGAAATTATCAAATTCAACATACATTTCAATCTTATAAGATATAATTTAAAGTTAAAAATGAGCTAGTGAAGGAAAATCGCACAGAACCAACACGTGGTTGAAAAAGGACATTAACTAGGTAGATTGTAAGACTAGAGGTGTCAGAATATCATCTGATAAGAAAACAAAAAGCGAACGAAAGAAACCCAAACGAAGATGCGCTATTTTTTATTAGGCAATGTATTCCGCGTTTTTATATATACTTAAATGATCTTAATTCAGACGTGTTTAGAAGTGCCTGGGTCCAACCCTGAAAATTATCTGAAGTGGCCCTAAAAATGAGCTATTTAATCAAAACCAACTTACTTGTTCAGATATCCAGGTAGTACAGTTTTTGGGACCAAGGTTTGGTTCTTACCAGGGAAATTGGGGCCTTAAAAAACCCGTAGACGCCAAAGTAGAGTAAACCTTCACCATCGTTGACCAGAGTTCAGGTATCTTGACCATAATTTGCCGAACAAATGCCAAAGTAAGGCTCCACTTTCGGTTGTTCGGTTTCCACGTGACAACATTAGGCCTATATTGCAAACAAGTGTCAGATTCATTCTTCACTGCCCGTTCTTGGGTTCATGCGTGGTATCTATACGGCTCAAGTCTGGCAGTGTTCAATTGTGGAGGGCCAGAGAAAAGCCGTAGACACGCCACACAAAAAGTACTCTAGCAATAAGTAACACAAAACAGTATTAGGCCCAACAAAAGTTAGGCCCTACGATTGTACAGCATGTGGCAAGCTAGGCGCGCTACCTGGGGAGCCTTTCTAAAATATATTGTGGACTATATTTAATATTATTGGGGTAAAGCAATACTACACAACGCAAAAAGCCTCAAAGAAATTCACGGAGCTGCGTGGGCCATATATTTCCACCAATTTGTCACTCACAAACAAGTTGACCCACAGACTGTGAGCAGCTTTTAGTGACGTCATATTGTCTATTTTACATAGAAAAATATAAAAATCCTATTACCCCAAGAAGAGCGTCTCTGATGTGGCTATGTCTCTTATGAATCACGCCGCTTCAAACCTTCTGAGAAAGTAGCTGCATGGCGTAAAAATCACGATAAATAGTTGATAGACAAAGTGATGAGATGCCGGTTATCCAAGACGGGCATTGTTGGGCCCACCGCGGCTAAAAAGGGCGGTTTAAGACGCAGCACCGTGGCATAACGCCGGAACCAATTATCTGATAGAAATCATTTTCATCGTTCTTTACCCTGTTTCGCAATATAACAGAAGGCACACGAATCACGAATGTGAATTCTGATATTGAGCCAAAATCAAGCAAAGGACGAAAACAAAACAAAACAAAAAAACTTTCAGCCTAAAGAAGCGCGAAAAATACAAGAACGATGAAGTAAACAGACTAGAGCGCTCTTGTCCGTTTACTTCCTCGTCCTCGTATTTTTGGCGCTTCTTTAGGTGATCATGAACCAACTGCCCCAAATTACTACCTTAAAACTTTCAGCCTTTCCACTCTGGCGAAGAAGGAAGACCAGCGGAGCTGTACAATGGAAAGTAATGGATGGCCGCAAGTCGGCAAGCCAGAGTGGAAACGCTGCCGCCATCTATGGGCGACGGCGGCAACCAGATACGTGGCTTGCCGCCGTCACTCATAGATGGCGGTATGTGTCCAGAGTTTGGTGTCTTCGTTTCTTTGCGGGAGACACGATTCTGGTGAAACTAGGCCTGAACAGCTCCGCTGTAAAAATGAACTAGGGCTACGCTCATAACGTATCACCCATCCAAAACTGATCTGTATGCTTTATAGTGCATGTCGGCTCCTAGTTATAATATAATAGTGAAACCGGGTCCAAAATCAAAGGAAAAAAGTACGAAGCGTACACATAGAGTTCTTCGCAATTTGTTGTGCTTTTCTGGCTGTAATGGCTTAGATCAGTGGTCGGCAACCAGCGGCCCGCGGGCCGGATCCGGCCCGCGAGGCAGTATCGTGCGGCCCCCAGCCCCCCAGTGCCCCCCCCCCATCCCCCCCAACGCACCCTACACCCTTTTGTCCCATATAATACACCCCAAAACTTCAGTTCGGCGTGCAGCGTACAATAGTCGAACAGACGGCCCCAAATTTTACGAGGGGCTTGATAACGGTGCGATATAACTTCTAAAAGAGCTAAAGTACGTATCAAAGACCACAGAAAAACAAACACTGAGGTTTTGCAGTAGGGCCAAGAAAACCCCGATATTTTTTTTTTTTTTTTTTTTGTAGTCACTAACACATACATTAGCAATTTTCATAAGTTGCACCACACGGCTATCAAGCCTCTCGTGAAAGTTAGTACCGTCAGATCGACGTCAGTGCGCTGCAGGTTGAACTAAAGTTTTGGGGTATATTATATGGGACAAAGGGTGTAAGAATACACCCTTTTTCTAAGAGTGTAAAGAGGCCTAACGTATTCAAACGAGGCAACAAACTGCAGACAATTGGGCTTAGAAAAAAATTTAAATAATAACCCAGAACACAAAGGTTGTCACAACTCTAAGCTATTGGCCGTAAACCAAACGTTTAAGTTTTAGAGCGCAGCTCTTTGGTGCCCCTTTCCGGGTTTCACGGCGTCGGCGTAACCAAGCTATATTTAGCGGGAAAATCGACATCACGTGACCTCAACAACAATTGAATGCCCCGCTAAATTTATCGGGAAATTCAGTTTCTCCGCTAGATCTAGCGGACAAATTCAGTTTCCCCACTACATTTAGCGGGAAAATAGACGTCACGTGACCTCAACACAAATTCAATTTCCCACTACGTGACCTCAACACCAGTCGATTTCCTGCTAAATTTAGCGGGGAAATGAATTGGTGTTGAGGTCATGTGACGTCAATTTTCCCGCTAAATCTAGATGAGAAACTGAATTTATTCATGGGTGGCGTGACACCGTCATGCGACGTCATTTTCCCCGCTAAATTTAGGGGCAAAACTGAATTGGAGGAGAAGGGGGAAGGAAAGAATGGAGGAAAGGGCTGAGCTCCTCAAGAGCTGAGCTCTAATTTCGCATTACACAATTTTTTTTTCTTTGTTTGTTTGCGGGTTCGCCGCGTAGGCGGCAGAGATAAAGGCGTGGTTCTTGACAAAGCCTCTGCCCCCTAAGGTTGTAAACGTCGTTCATTTTTTGTAGCGTGAGCTACACTTGCCGAGGTTGAGCAGTTTCGCGTGGCTCCTGGAGAGCCGTGCTGCGCATGCGCAAGGAGCAGTGACGTCACACGGCGCACAGCTGGTGCGCCGGAGAAGCCACCGCGCGCGCCTCGCCGGTCTGAGCATTCCAGAGGAGTGACGTCATAGCCGCGGCAGACGCACTGGCGCCCGCGCGTGCCCAGCTGTGCACCTCCGTTGCGCAGTAGCCAAGTCTGACGCTGCACCAGAGCCGCTTGATAGCGCCTCTCATTCTGTGCGCATGCGCAGAGTTATCAGTGGAGATATACATATATCTTGACAACTTTAGAAAGTAAAAACCTTTGATTTTTCATGTTTTCAAAACGTACCTTTTTTAACATATAGGTGAATGGGAACTGAAATCCTCCTTTAAGGTTCCCTAAAGCAGATGTAACATTGATGGAAGTAACTTGACCACAAGACCTCTGAGCTTTGAAGTACCTTTGTCGTGACAAATTAAAGTTATTATTTATAAGCTCTGTGCATAATGTTAGCGCACAATTTAACCTCTACATTTACAGTGGGCTATCAACAAAAACAAACGAAGACACACGTAAACGCACCGACTTGATGTCTTTCTGTCAGAAACACGAGAAATTATTCATCTTGACAGCGTGATGGTAAAGACAGACTGCAACATCTGAGAAAGTAGAATTAATTGTTTGAATGTATGGGGAACAACGAATTTCGTTCCACGTCTTCTATAATCTAGTGTTTTCTATGTCCCCGGTTAAAGTCTTGTGTCTCATACCGTAGTCGCACTTCTCGTGGGATGCAGTTGCGCCTTCGATTTCATTTTGTTTAATTTTAAAGTACAAAATAAACAAAAGTTTTCGCTTTTGATAGTCTCACAGAATGTGCTCAAGGGCTGGATTTCATGCGAAAAGTGTAACTCAATGGGGACGAAGAAGCGTTGCTAGCAGGGCTATGTAACATGAAAAATGCATAGCCGATAGCAAGTAATGCATAAGCAATTCATATTGTCACAAATAATAGCCTATGCATGATTAATAAAACTTAAAATTAACGCTTAATGCGGCGAACTTGTGTCGAAACAGAGAAAGTAACAAAGACATACTTTGACGGCGACAGAAGGACGACTGCCTCAAGCAGCCATTCGAAGCTCCCTTTGTAAGTGCGTGGATGCCCAAAGGATTCTGAGCTTGAGCAGAGAACAAGGTTCTCGAGTCATATGGAATATTCCAGTCATGCAAACAAAAGAAAGATAAAAAGGTCAAGCGCTGGCCGGGATGAATGCTCAGCCAGCAGAGAACGCTGCGGAAACAGCTTTTCGCACGCGGCATTGCTCCCCTCTTGAAAAAACGGATAGTCCCGACGCAACACAAAATAAAATTGACAACTCACAACAAGAGAAGGGCAAACTACAGAGTCACCTACACCACAGATTTCCACAGTGCTATCGAGCACAGTTCATTTCGAGTCGGACGACGTGAATCACATTCGGGTCGCAGAGAGCGGCGATACAATGTTCAGGTTCCGTCGGGCAACGGCTTGCAGTTTAGGTCCCTCAGGTAACAAATAACCTTGAGGCCGAAGCACCACTTTAGCAGTTTCTCGCCGCGACGATGAATTGGTGTTCAGATCCACATTTGGAAGCCGGGCTGGAGCTGGGCGTCGTGGCGACGAAGATTTTACCGGCGATCGTCAACAAGTTGTGTGGCTTTAATCAAAATGCGGCCGAGCTGGCGGACGTCCTCCGCTCGGTGAGTGACGAACTGATCGTCATCGTCCTGTTAGTCTTCGTGGTCGACATCACACTTGTCATCGGTATCGTCATCTGGTTCGTTATCAAGGTCGTCGTCAAGGTTAGTAGTCGGGGTTGTCATTGAAGTCATCGTCCGGGCCGTCCTTGGGTCGCCGTTGAAAGTCGCCGTCAGGGTTGCTCTCAAAGTCGTAGTCAGGATCGTCGTCGATGTCGTCGTTCGAGTCGTAGCCTGTGTCGTCGTCAGTCTCGTCGTCAGGGTCGAAGACCTTGTTTGTCGTTGAGGCCGTTGTCCGGTTGGTTGTTGACGTCGTAGCCAGGTTTGTCTTAGGAGTCGTTGTGCTTTTCATCGTTGGCGTCGTCGTCGAAGTCGTCATCATGTTTTCGTCGAGGTCGTAGCCAAGGACTTTGTCAAGTTTATAGTCGGGGTCGTTTTTGAGGCCATAGTTTAGGCCGTCGTTGATGTCACAGACGTCGCCTTTACGGTTGTCGTCTTCGGAGTTAACGTGTTCACAGGTAGTACGCACTGTAGACATAGATTGCGTTACCCCACACTTCCACCAAAATGCCACAAATAAAAACATAAACTTGATTAGTAAAAATAAAAATGAACGTTTAATTGGGCAAACTTGCGACGAAACACATAAAGTAACAAAGACATGCTTTGACAGAGACGGAAGGACGACTGCCTCAAGCAGCTATGCGAAATTCCTTTGGTAGCGCTTAGGCATTTAGAAGTTTCCGAACTCGAACAAACAACAAGATTTTCGAGTCGTCTGGAATATTCCAGTCATGCAAACAAAAAAAAAAAAAATAAGAAGGACAAGCGCTGCCGGGGGCCAAACCCCAGCCAGCGGAGCACGCTGTTTTTCTCAGCTATGCGCACGCAGCAAGATTGAAGGCTTGCTTAGTCATATTAATTCCTACCTAACCAGTACTAGTCACGGTTCATCTCAAGCACTAAGATTCACCAAGGGGCTCAGCCAGCGGGAACAGAACTCCGGTTCAAGAGATGCAACAGCCCGACGTCTTTGCTCGGGGACATAAGAATTAAGTTAAAGAGAGCGCAAGCGGCTGGACCAATCATAATTTGCAGCCGACGTTCGTCAGTGGTAGCACGTTACCGTCCACGGCGAATGATGCTTAGTCTGACAAACTTAGTCTACATACTTGGCCCGCATTCAATTGTCGGCAGCGAGACAAACTTTGTTCGGCATACTATACTTCGTTTCAGCTTCGGTCCGAGCGCGGCCGACGTTATGAGCCGAAGGGCCAATCAAACAGCGAAAGAGGCACAACGTCATGGCGTGCTCCCTACAGTTGATAGGACAAGCCGCTATTCGCCGTCTTTCTGTGCGTGCTCCTACGACGACTAGTCCTATCAAGCACACAGAGCACGCCATGACGTTGCGCTTTTTTGCGCTGTTTGATTCGCCCTTCGGCTCATAACATCGGCCGCGCTTGGACCGAAGATGAAACGAAATATAGGTCCACCGACGACCGTCGACGGCGAAATATTCTTGGTCTGTCGTACTCAGTCGGTGGCGAGTCAATGTTCACTATACTTATTTCGCAGATAACCGTCGGCGATAAGTTATACTTAGTCCAAAATATTTATTCCGCAGGCACCCGTCTGCGGTTGTTCACACTTAATTCAGCCTATCTACTCCGCAGGTGACCGCCGACGCCCAGTTATACCTCGTCCAACATTATAGACCATTTTGGAAATATCTGGTACCTTTCCCCCCCCCCCCCCTGTTTGGCGAATTGTGACGTTTCAATGTACGGCACGTGGGCTTATCCTAAAATATAAGACAAAGTTAACGATGCTTTAATATTCTGGGATATCAGGGCGCAGAGAGGGCAGAAGGAAAGCAAAGCGAAGGATGTAATGTCCTCCTTCCAGGTTGTTTTGTTTTTGTTTTTTTGCGCTCTGAGTTTTAAGTGGTAAGAAAAATGCATCGTGCCGCTTCAAGGATATAACAAGAGCTGGAGTCGGCACGAGCGACATCTGAACCAGCCTGCAATTGCGCTCGCTGCGAGGTCTCCTGGGATTTTTCAGAAAGGTACATTATTACACAGGCGGCCCATAGGCTAATATAGTGCAACGTGAAGAGTGACCGCTACCGTAAGCCCCGGTTGGACATTCGACTGTCGGCCCACCTAGCGGCTGTTGTGAAGATGGTCTCGGCTCTTAGTTGGGCGCTTCCCTTAATTAGATGACTGTACAAATAGACAGCTGCAATTTGAAGGGATGGGTATTAAATATCGGTGATTCCGTTCCTTCTAGGCGGTAGTTTGTGCAACTTTGTTTATCGTGACTAACTAGAATTTAGAATTTAGGCAGGAATCGATTGCTCAAGCTCTCGTGTAAATCCTAAATTCCAGAGCTTAAAATTTAAACAGCTTCACTCAACAGAAACATGAAGGGGACCGCCGAACAAAATATTTCTGTAATGCACAAATATCTATTATGACCATGAAGACAACCATAACAAAAATAATTACGCAGGCGCTTTAAACGGACCTGTAATGCAAGCACGCAAGTGAAGTTAATGTGCCGTTCAAGACAACACGTTCGCGTTTGTGGCGTCAACCCGCTCGTATGTATGGGAAGCATGAAAAAGCTTTCCGGTGACGAAGCTGATGCTCAAGAGGCGCGTGAAACGATCCTAACGTGGTTGCACCTTTCGTCTCAAGTTCGTCACAAAAAAAAGAACGACGAGAAATTTACACGCGGGCAGCAATACCCACGCCGTATCCAGCTCCCTGCCACCTCGACTGCCGTTATGGCGGCTGCCAAATCGTGCGTATTGCCAAAACCCCTGACGCAGTCTGTAATATTTTCGGCTAAGTTCGAAGCAATGAATAATATTAGAAACTTATAAATTGAATGAAAACATTCTCTTAATTGTACATATATGTCGAATGCATAAATAATCAGGCACCACTGCTCCATCTAGCACGTGTTGTGAATCCTAACAACTGGGCCTCGAGAGGGCTTCAGTGGCCACTATTTACGCAGACTACTTAATGGGTGACCGTCGGCGGCAAGTTATACTTAATCCAGCACACTTATTTCTCAGGCCTCCATCTGCACGCGCAGCTGACTCCCGAATGACGAAGCGAAGCTATCTCTCGGGGACTTAAGAGATCACGGGGTCGATCGAGACGTATCAAGGAATAACTCCGCGGGTGTATAGTGTCACTACTTCGGGCAGAAGTAAACAAATAGCGCAAATGGCGTGTTAAGCAACATTCCTTTATGATTACCTAAGTTAACACAGGAGGGTCCTCGCAATTCAAGACCACGAAGAATTCGAGGCCCTGCACGCACCCACAAAAAAGGCAGAGCCTATTTAACACTTGGAATTAAAGCATGCTCGTGACACACATTACTCCGGAATAAGTTTGACGTTGTCCAGATCGTTGTGATAAACCCGGAGGCCACAAGAGTGTGTCGTGCGTACCCCATATCCGAAACCACCCAAAGCTCTCGGTAACCAAGCATAGCAAATGAATAAGTACGCTTAGTGGACGCTCCACACATTTTGTATTCCCGGTTTTATCGGAATGATCGAAACAATTTATCTTATAAATAAACAAATATATATAATATATTTCTTACAAGCCCTGTCTTGTACAGACCGGTGCACTATTCGTGATTTTTAAATTGGCATTGTCGTCTTCAAGGAAAATCTTATCGCTCCGAGTTAGTTTTATAATATTATTAGTAGTAGTATTAGTGTTCATAGTTGTGTTCCTAAGAACTAAAATTATTTTGTGCACGAACAGGATTATTAAAAAACAAAAACGGGACACAAAAGATAATCAGGAACTAAACGTTTATTCATGTTCACGGAGTGGTAACAAGCCCTTTTTCTTGCTTACTGAAAATATTAAATTCGCTTTAAAAGTCTAAACATATAAATGTATGCCTCGGCTCTTCTTTTTTATTTTTGTTTTTTACGTTTTAATTATCCAAGTTTATTTTTAGACTGACGATGGATATCTATTTCGACGTTTTTACATAAGTATAGAAAAAGTCACGAGCGAACTTTAAGCGTTGAGAAAAATATAGCATACAGCGTGTCTGCCTGCCTTGCTCAGTCTTAAAGTTAATTCAATGTGATAATCCTTAAAGACTGAGGTGTTGGAAGCGGCTCCTGCTCGGCAGAATACTATTCCCCAATATCCTTACCCTTTCCCCTCGCACACTTTCCTCTTCTTAACCTGAAAAGAACAGGTCCGGACGCAATTCTTCACAGAAAGATAAAAAGGCTTCCTTTTTTCTGGAATGGAGATCAGAAAGCCAGTAGGGGTTTTTCCCTTACGTGTTCCTCGGCCTTTAACTGACTATGTTCAAACAATGACTTTTGTGGAACATATTTTATATCTGTTTTAACGTTACGATACTAGTTCATGAGGCAACATGATATACCGAGCCTTCGTCTCGCAGCCCAAACAAAATATTCGCACGTGACGATATTTTACACTGATCAGACGCTGACGCAATGGAAACTTAATTTCTTGACGAGCCTGTGTTGCAGAATTCAGTCAATTGTTTTATGTTTTTATTGTTCCTATTAGTCAAAGCGCATAGGTTTGTTCTTTTCTCACTCGGTTCCGGTCAGGGGTAGTAATTCCAACTCATCTTCAGCTTCTTATTTCTTCGGTAATCTCCAAAGTACCAGAAGTGTTTTGGGGTCTTTGAGGTTTCTGTCGTAAACGCCTCACTTCAAATCACCGTTTTTTTTTTGTTTTTTTTTGTACACGGATTTAAGCGTCAGGGATTTGTCAATCACTTATTTTGAGGATTTTGGTAATAGTTTGATACTGGGCGTTGTCGTGGGATTTACTCAAGGTTCGAGTGACCCTCGATAGATTTATTTTATTAGAGAAAAAGGAGTGACTCTTTCAAGATTTCTCGAAAGGTCGACGTTGGGCAGTCGTCTTCACCCTTGTGTGCCTGCAATGTTTGACAACATAACTCTGTGTGGCGCATTTTGAACTTAGCAGCCCTTGCCCCATGAAACACCAATCAGTCAATAAGCACTTGTGTTTTACCGAAAGGTCACACCCAAGCTCCGCTCGTCTGTCCGCTGGTCCTGCTTGTAAGTTTTTTTAAGTTTCCTTGTTTCGTGATGGAGCCCTAGGTTTTGCAGTCTCAGCGTGTTGTTTTCGGTAGCGTGATTTTGCCTTCGGGGGTGGGCCATTTGAGCAACGGGGGACGGTGTCCACGATTGCGTCCTCCATCGGGTCTCCGACTTTGGTGAGCCTCGGGCCTATCTTCGGATTTTACGTCCACAGCTAAGGCGTTTGCTTTTATTTTAGCTTTGCGCCGGTGAACATTTGTTCACGGCTGCATTTGTGCCTTGAGCAAAGTATTGCTTGTGCTGTGTTCTTGTTCTGGTTGTGTATTGTGGCTTGGTGGCCTAGCTGCCCAAAGTTTCGCGGATTGTATTTTAGAGTTGAACAGGTCTACGCGTTCCGTTTGTAGGTTCTTGCTTGCCGCAGTGCGCCGCTTTTTATCGCTAATTACATTTATGTTTTTGTCTTCTACATCTACGTGCCATCGCCTTGTTCTATTGACTTCAGAATGGGCGTGAACCTAGCACATATCACCGCGGCAAAGTTAGCATTTCTCTTCTTAGTTATCGTTTTTTAGCGGAGTTCAAATTTTTAATAACTTTGCCCACTCATCGACAGGCAGTCGAGCAAGCTGATGAACTGCCTGTTGAGCATTGTTTCAATTTGAGATTTCACTTGTAAACCGCCCAATTTGATTCTGTTTATACATAAACTGACATATACAGCTATACATTGCTGATGCCACAAAGAATTGACGTCCATTTAGTGTGAATCTTTGCCTTACATGAGCACATTTCATTTGTAACTTATACATAGTCATCATATATTAATTGTTGTAAATTGCATTTTCTGTGTTAGACGATATTTTCATTCATTAGCTCAGTTTTCGATTCATCAAGAGCAGTTCACCTATCTTTAACTCCTTTGATCTATGCGTTTGTAATGCCATCTTTGAAACATAGTACCTGAATTCTTCATAATTTGAATTCCTTTAATAGAGTGTATTATATATGATCAAGCACTACACATGCACATCTGTCATAAGTCTGATTTTAGAATTTATTTATTTTTAACTAAGATATGGGTCTCGCTTGACTCGTCTATCTTTTTTCATTTACTTAACGACTTCTTGCACGTCTATGAGTTTTTCCTTAGTCTTCAGGCTTATACTGCTTGCTCATTTGTTATAATCGATTCCACAGCTCAAGTTACCATGTTTGATGGCAGCCTTATAAACCGATTTATACAATAAAGAGAAGCTGTCAATAACTTTTTGACAACTTTCTCGATGTTATAACAAAATTATTTTAAGTGAGTTTCAAGATTTTCGTCACAATTGGTTAAACATATCGAGACAAGGTCCCACTAGTAAGCAAATATATAATATAAAAATATTGTTTTCGTGAAGTTCTTGGAGTTTTAAATTTGGTTGTTCCTTGATTTACTGGAAAAACTGAAAACGTGACGACAGTTGTAATTCGGGCATTGCAACCGGCTCCCGGTGCGCTAAGCGGGATTTCATGGTTATAAAATAAATATCCTTCGCTTGTCCGGTTTTTTTTATTTTCACTAGCTGTTCGGAATTCTGTGATCATAAATATCATGCCTGGAAGGGTACAATCTAGCTAATATTTAAATGTATTTCGGGTAGCTCGAAAAACCGTCGGAGCTTCACTTTAAGTGGATCTATGCTACGGATATTCTCTTTTCCCCCCTCCTATTTGAATTTTAAAACTCACCTTAATATTAATTTTATATCTATAGGACTAAATAATTTTTCAATATAAAATTACACATCAGACTTGGAATATGAAGAACAGTAATCAAAATTTAGCTCGAAGATTGATGCTGTAAATTTTCTAGGCTCCGCCATGTAACTATTTACAGGAAGTTCCCAAAACAAAATCCTATACTTTTGTTTGGTTTTCTAATTTGGAAAGGTAGGCATATAAAAAATGTAGCATCAGGAGTGAAAACCAGATCTCGCGAAATAAGCTAATTCATGGCGGGCTCCAAGTTTATTACTACTACGTTTTCAATTGTTTGTCCGGGTATTAGGAGTTCACCCGAGCAAATGTTAGGAGCCTTAAAATTGCGTGCACACAATCGGAGGCATCCTACGTAAAGCCTTACAATTCAGTGTAGCATAACTAATTTCTAAATTGTTAATTGTGTTGCCAATTGAAAGCTTGCTACAAGACAGTAGCGCTGCGCTGCAGCTCTAGCGGAAGTGTCTCGCGTACACAGAATGGTGCAACATACGAGGCAAAATGCGCAATCATCATGAAGAGGGCGAAATTTCGAAGAAGCCCTTACACAAACTGCCGTGTCGTTACCTGTGCGAATAACTCCAACAAACCTTTCTTACCAATGTTTCCCAATTTCTCGATGGGTCCTTCCTCCAAGACTGGCGAGAGCGGCGGTCCATATGTATATCCCCTACATCAGCACCTCAGCTCACATCACCGTCTCGGTTAAGAAATGCATACGGGGACACAGATGGCACCAGCTCCTTTTGCTTTAAAATAATAAATTTTAGGCCAACTTCCCCCCGCGGTTCTGAAAAATGCCATAGAAACAGCCGCGATTATCCTATTCCAGCATGCACATTAAGACCTCACGCGAGCGAAGAGGAGCTTGATATAATAAGAGTGAAAAATATTTTTTGTGAATGCCATTTCTTAGATATTTCCAGCTGTTTAACACACAGGTAATTTGTAGATGAATACATATTCCAACACATGAATAAACTCGAGCGACACTAAAGAAAACAAAACATGGCGGAACTTTAACATGTTATTTGCGGGTACACAGTAAACTTCAAAACACCAATATACCTGTAATCGGCAATTTATCCAATGTCTACAACTCACACTTTTTATAGGTGTCGTTACACCTTTTGATTGGCGCTGTTACACCTCCTGAAGCAACGTTGTCTCCCTTCCTTATAGAGCCTTACATTTCTTTGTTGTGTCACCTTTTTAAAAAAGCAAATACACAAAGCTTTGGAGAGAACTTGAGCTACACAGGGCACTAATGTTCTACATTGTTAGAGCGTGCTCTAACGATAGAAGTAACATGCAAATAGACGTGTCCCGCTGAATTGCGTTACAAAGCTGCTTCTGGTTGTTTTGTAACAACAGCAGAAAAAAGGTTGATACAACAGAAAAAAGTATGGTCCTATAAAATAAAGTAGCAACATTCAAAGCCTGATACATATACTTTCACTTTTCGTTGAAACGGAAAAGAAAAGGACGGTTTCTTCGAGGTGTTGGCCTTTGGCATTCAAGGATGTCCAGATATTTGGGCAGAACTCAAAGTTATTTGATACAGTAACTTTCCCACAATAGATGTCATGCTCGGCACAAAAAAAAAAAATTAAAGGGACCATGAAATTAATTTTGGCTGGGATAAATTAGAATTTTGCTAAAATAGAACTAGTGCTCGAGCGTAGAAAGCCTGAAGCCTGCTTTTCGGTGCAACGTTTCAAAAGATAGCGGACTATTTCGTACCTCCTTTCCTTCAATATTTCTCCGCCTTTTCCCTGTGATGCATCCCCAGTGCCAAGCACGTCAGCCGTACACGGCTCATGGATTGGAGAAGAGCACTGCGTAGATCGGCCGTATGCGCTCGTCAACAATCAATCCGTCCACGAATATTTGAATTCCCGTTCGCGGCAAATGGGCGCCATTACGGCACTTATCATCACTTGAAAATGACAAGTGCAAGAGTGTGCTTAAAAAACACGTTGGAAGCTTGGAGTCATCGCCTCCGATGCACAAGCACGTCACGATCGCTTGATTTCTCATTTTAATTTTGAGTTGAGGATTAAAGCTAAAGAGGCACAAGTTGAAAATGCATTTCATGGTCTTTTTAAAGAGGGACACACTCAACAAAGATACTGTAATATTTCGTACCCAAACATCACAGCCAAGCTTTGCTTTCTCAATAAAAAAATACATTTTTTATGATCAGCCTTGCAAATTTAACAATGAAAAACCGGTAAATTTAGAAGAGGCACGAAGAACTGTGTAATGGAATTGATTGATTTATTAGTCCTACAAACACTATTAATAAAAATAAATGTAAAAGCTATTTTTTCTTCGACAGAATATTAGCGCCGAAATGTTTCGGTGGCGCACTCTTATGGCTTCCATTCGGGACGTCAGGACCAGAATTTGGCTCGTGGTGTCGTCACGAGTTGTAATCTTGTATACTTATTAGTTGCAAACTAAATTCGATGGTGTGTGTAAAAAGCGCAGTGGAAGATTGGAGACATCGCATTCTTAAAATGACTCCATGCAAGTTGACAGTTGGACATTGTTCTTATTTCCGTGGATGAAGGAAGAATTATTCAAAATAAAGACATCAAAATGAACGTTTGGGCCACCTTTGGAATGCCGACCAAAACGACGCTTTTGGTCGCCCAGGTCAAGAATAACCCCTCCTGTTTTTTTTTGTTTTTTTCTTGTTTTTTTTTAGAGATGTTCTTTTCTGCGTCGCTTTCTTCTTTTTCCCTAACTACAGTCTTTGTTGTTATACAAAATGATTAACTATCACCAGCTCGCCTGCATACTCCCTGTATTTTTATTAGACCATATTTGTGCAATAAAGTTGCCCCCTGCTTTACCACGATATGATGTGAGCAATACACATCAGAGTGATTTGTTACTGCGGATTCTAGCTGTACTGTCATACCATCCCGACGTTATTCGCATGTATGGCACATAGTTATGTTCTGCAGTAGCGGCATCTGTATCGTCTGACAGCACTTAACTTCCTGTAGTCATGTCTCTAAGTCTCGGGTACTATAGCCACTTAAAGAAGGGGGCTATAGAACTCAGAACATTTTAATTTCCTTACTGAAAGTCGCATGTAGCATCAGTGGCGTACCAACTTGTTTTTGAGTGGGGGGGGGGGCAAAACTGCCCCCCCCCCCAGGGCAGGGGAGGCGGCGGTGCCCTTGGTATTCCTTGGGCGCCGCCGGCCAGTGTTTGCCCTGCCCAGGGGCCAGTGGCGGCTATTTCAGGGGGGGGGGGGGGGGGGCAAACACATGCGCCTCCCTTGCCCCCCCCCCCCCCCCCAGTTGGTACGCCCATGTGTACTATCATACGACCCAGATACCGCTATTACCAAGCAGAACTTTCCGCAAAACATGTGAATCACGTCGACAGGTATGGAAGCGCCCCTGGAGTCAGCCGCAACAGGGGCCCTTTTTTAAATTTTGCAACGAGTAAGCAAAGGTGAGTCTAACCTATGGATGTGCCTTACACAAAAATGGAGCCATTCATAAGAAAAATATAAATTAAAATAAATTATAAAACATTATAGACCACCAGAAATATGCAAAATGGCAAACAAATCCGCAAAAAACCCGGCACCTCCAAGCAGGCACGTAGCCAGGATTTTGTTTCGGGGGGGGGCCCGCCCATGACAAAATGCTTTATGCAAGTCATCCTGTAAAATTTTACAATCCAGAGGACCCGTAATTGGACGATAAATGACGCAATCATCTGCGAATAAACGAGTGCAAGATGTGATGTTAGTATGGAGGTCATTGACATATATCAGGAAAAGCACAGGACCAAGTACCGAACCCTGCGGGACACCGGACGTCACAGGAAGGGAGGAGGAAAGACATTGACCGATTATAACAGACTGGCGTCTGTTAGCTAAGAAGTTTGTTATCCATTTAACGACGAAGGTGGATAAGTTATATTTATTCAGTTTATGTATTAGTCGTTTGTGGGGAACGCGATCAAAGGCTTTGGCAAAATCAATAAAAATAGCATCAACGGGTTTGGACGAGTGGACAGAGTTATGGAGGTCCGTAACTAGCTCGAACAACTGCGTCTCGCACGAACGACCACGCTGAAAGCCGTGCTGGTTTGTGAAAAGAAGATGATTTGATGATAAGTAGGTCATGATTTGAGATGATATAATGTGTTCTAAAAGCTTACATGAAACACAGGTGAGTGAAAT
This sequence comes from Ixodes persulcatus, assembly GCA_013358835.2. NCBI lineage: Eukaryota > Metazoa > Arthropoda > Arachnida > Ixodida > Ixodidae > Ixodes > Ixodes persulcatus. Next base: position 322,712 of record JABSTQ010011576.1, read on the forward strand.
GGGTCTGTAGTTATTCAATACGTTTTTATCTTCTGATTTGAAAGTAGGAACGACACGAGCATTTTTCCAATCATCCGGTAATTCACCTGTGGAGAGTGATTGTTGGAACAGCCTTCCAAGAAGATGACCAGATATTGGTTTGGTTAATTTTAATAACTTGGTAGAGATGCCATCTGGACCCGGACTAGAGTTGGTAGGTAGTCGATCAATTGCACATTCAACTCCATGAGTAGAAATAACTATATCTTCCATATTGCTGTTGACTGACATTTGTAGTACAGCCGAATCTAGAGAAAGCCTCAAGCCTGCTTTTCGGTGCAACGTTTCAAAAGATAGCGGACTATTTCGTACCTCCTTTCTTTAAATATCTCTCCGCCTTTTCACTGTGATGCATCCCCAGTGCCAAGCACGTCAGCCGTACACGGCTCATGGATTGGACAAGAGCACTGCGTAGATCGGCCGTATGCGCTCGTCAACAATCAATCCATCCCCGAATATTTGAATTCCCGTTCGCGGCAAATGGGCGCCATTACGGCACTTATCATCACTTGAAAATGACAAGTGCAAGAGTGTGCTTAAAAAACACGTTGGAAGCTTGGAGTCATCGCCTCCGATGCACAAGCACGTCACGATCGCTTGATTTCTCATTTTAATTTTGAGTTGAGGATTAAAGCTAAAGAGGCACAAGTTGAAAATGCATTTCATGGTCTTTTTAAAGAGGGACACACTCAACAAAGATACTGTAATATTTCGTACCCAAACATCACAGCCAAGCTTTGCTTTCTCAATAAAAAAATACATTTTTTATGATCAGCCTTGCAAATTTAACAATGAAAAACCGGTAAATTTAGAAGAGGCACGAACAACAGTGTAATGGAATTGATTGATTTATTAGTCCTACAAACACTATTAATAAAAATAAATGTAAAAGCTATTTTTTCTTCGACAGAATATTAGCCCCGAAATGTTTCGGTGGCGCACTCTTATGGCTTCCATTCGGGACGTCAGGACCAGAATTTGGCTCGTGGTGTCGTCACGAGTTGTAATCTTGTATACTTCTTATTAGTTGCTAACTAAATTCGATGGTGTGTGTAAAAAGCGCAGTGGAAGATTGGAGTCATCGCATTCTTAAAATGGCTCCATGCAAGTTGACAGTTGGACATCGTTCTTATTTCCGTGGATGAAGGAAGAATTATTCAAAACAAAGACATCAAAATGAACGTTTGGGCCACCTTTGGAATGCCGACCAAAACGACGCTTTTGGTCGCCCAGGTCAAGAATAACCCCTCTGTTTTTTTTGTGTTTTTTTCTTGTTTTTTTTAGAGATGTTCTTTTCTGCGTCGCTTTCTTCTTTTTCCCTAACTACAGTCTTTGTTGTTATACAAAATGATTAACTATCACCAGCTCGCCTGCATACTCCCTGTATTTTTATTAGACCATATTTGTGCAATAAAGTTGCCCCCTGCTTTACCACGATATGATGTGAGCAATACACATCAGAGTGATTTGTTACTGCGGATTCTAGCTGTACTGTCATACCATCCCGACGTTATTCGCATGTATGGCACATAGTTATGTTCTGCAGTAGTGGCATCTGTATCGTCTGACAGCACTTAACTTCCTGTAGTCATGTCTCTAAGTCTCGGGTACTATTGCCACTTAAAGAAGGGGGCTATAGAACTCAGAACATTTTAATTTCCTTACTGAAAGTCGCATGTAGCATCAGTGGCGTACCAACTTGTTTTTGAGTGGGGGGGGGGGCAAAACTGACCCCCCCCCCCCCAGGGCAGGGGAGGCGGCGGTGCCCTTGGTATTCCTTGGGCGCCGCCGGCCAGTGTTTGCCCTGCCCAGTGGCGGCTATTTCAGGGGGGGGGGGGGGGGGCAAAACACATGCGCCTCCCTTGCCCCCCCCCCCCAGTTGGTACGCCCATGTGTACTATCATACGACCCAGATACCGCTATTACCAAGCAGAACTTTCCGCAAAACATGTGGATCACGTCGACAGGTATGGAAGCGCCCCTGGAGTCAGCCGCAACAGGGGCCCTTTTTTAAATTTTGCAACGAGTAAGCAAAGGTGAGTCTAACCTATGGATGTGCCTTACACAAAAATGAAGCCATTCATAAGAAAAAATAAATTAAAAGAAATTATAAAACATTATAGACCACCAGAAATATGCAAAATGGCAAACAAATCCGCAAAAAACCAGGCACCTCCAACTTCCAAGTAAAAAAAGCAATTACCCACCAGGCAACTCTCAACACAGCTAAATTTAAAAGGACAACCGCTAACCTGGCAACAAAGTTTGTGATTCGCAATCAGAGTAGTAGTTTATGAACATGACGGCAGAAGACTTCAGCTTTGTTATATTAAGTCTGAAAAACAGACTTTCAAGGGCAGAAGTTTTATTGAGGCACCATTTAGCATACTTGGTATTGAACATCCAGAACGCAGCCATCAGAGCTACTAGGCCTTCGGTGACGTTAATCACCTTGACAACTCGGAAACACCTCCTCCGACGGTGGCGCCGCGAGGTGCTGAATGCGCGCGCAAAACGGCGCTCCCTTTCACTATACGTCACATTCACTGGGTTTCGTGATTGGCGAGAGCCGTCCCAGAAATTTTGAAGCGGAATAAAGTATATCACACGTTAACCGTCATGATTTCTCTAAAAAGTCGTTTTTATAGAGCTAATAAAGTTGCAAATTAAAGTTCAAAAAGGGCGAAAACAACGCCTCGTCGCTCATGCGCGCCTCCCAGCGGCGGAGTACCTCCTACTCGCCGAGGTGGCTCCGGTGGCGGAGTTGCGGGAGACGAGGCTTCCGCGGCTGTCGAAGCGGACTGAGGCAGAGACGCGTCGCGACGCTTGCGTGGTGTGTCCTCGTACGGCGCGACGCCCAGCTCCGCACTCCTTTTTAAGAATTCGGCGCTCAAAATCCGATAAGCCCGGTAAATTCATCGATGATGGCAACCCGATTCCAAAGCTACGATGGTGAGTACCGTTTACTCTGCATGGACAAACTGGTTGTCGGAAACTTCTAATTCATCTTCATGAAACACAAGGCGGGCCACATGGTGTGCGTTTTCACTCTGTAGTTCGAGCAGAAAGCAATCATAAATAACAAGAACAGGTACTGCAATGCCAGAAATGTAATGCACTTTTGAAATTTGCTTAATTAAAATGAGTACTTTTTTTTTCAAAATATGGCATCCAGAAAATCAATACAATACAGGAGCTAATGCCTCAGTAGTTTTGAATTTCAACTGCAAGAAGTTGTACCGCTATGGGCAGCTTGCCTTTTTTCAGGTAGAATATTAATTCCTTAAGTAAGTCATTTGGAATAGTTTCATACTTATATGTGGGCGATCTAGTTTTTTTTAGGTGTGTAGCATCATTAGAACAAGAACTTTGGCATAAATGAACTGCAAACCAATATGCACTGGGTGACTCTGACAAAAATTGTGCTTTTTCTTCACCATAAAAAACAAGCTTTGCGTCAACAAACGTAGCGGTTTGGACCAGATGCCAAAGTTTCGGAGCTTGCCGTTATCCAGTACAAAAGGTTTAAATGATTATCAGAAATTAACAACGAACAAAATAGGTCCCGTGTCTCGTAGCCAACACCATTTATCTCTATGCATACGCATACTGAGTCTGAATCAGCCTTTAACAGAAATGTTCACTCTTTTAGCATGTCTTCCTGACGTACAATTTATTTATTTATTTATTCAGTTTATTTTACAGCGCCTAACAGACATTATTGCGAGGGGAGGAGGCTTATACGTGTTAAAAAATTTACAAGCGTTACAACGTTTGAGGAAGCGCGGGTTGAACTGGCTTTAAAAGTATCAGCGGGGCTTTTCGTCGAGGTACGGCCGCCAAGAGCGGTACACTAGTGCTTCGTATACTTCGCAAGGCGACCAATTCAACGTGCGGCTCGGGACGCGGCATACGAAGCACGAATGTTCCGGTAACTTGAAGTCGTATCTCGACGTAACAGTTAAACCCCACTGTTTTCTCTCGTTCGAATATTTTTAGTTTTTAGCCATAACACCAGCACAGCTTCGTTACTGAAACGTGAAGGAGTTCTTACTGACGTCAAGGGGAATCACTGACATAGGTATTGCGAACTAAGACACCCAATTTATGAAGCAAACTCCATAATTTTTAAGTTCCTAATATAGGACTGGCAGCTCGATTTTCATCCATCTTGAAAAGAAATGTGTTTGTAGTCAACATTCTGGTACGGCTCCGATTACAAAACTGACGTACGTAGATCGGAAGTTCTGATATTGCACCTGTTAATATTTCGAAGTCGTATACATCCTCAAAAATTTGAAAAAAAAAAAAACAATCAAGAACGTATACCTTGACTGACAAACGACGCACTGCTGCACTTCTATCCGCCCGTTCGACCGCCGCCATGCCTTATTGATAGCGATAGCGATCGGGCGTCTTTGTGGTTTATAGTTTGTGACCAAAACTATGAAAAATTGTAGCCACACCCAATTTTGTACATAGTCCTCTCCTTTTTTTCTGGTTGGATTAGCCGATTATTCCCACCCCCGTCCACTTTCCCCCAACGTTCCCGAAAACATGTCATACGCAGAGCCCAGTAGGACACCGGACTTTTATTTTAATGGCCTGTCCCGACAAACTTAAAAAAAGAAAGTGTTTTCAGGCGGAAGCACTTCCTGCTCTCTAAAAGGTCTAATATTTACTGAATACCTTTCCGAAGCCGCCAAAAGGTGTAACAACACCGCTCTCACGCGCTCAGTAGGTGTATCAAAAACATTGCACCTACTGTAAAAAAAAAAAAAGACAATATAGCGTTTTGAAATTCGGTGTGAATCACCCTTCAAACATCATTATAGGTATTTTGAAGCTTACTGTGTATCATTGAATCCAAATGTCGAGTCGCCTTAGAACACAAGTAGAGTTACGCGAAATGAATGAATGAATGAATGAATGAATGAATGAATGAATGAATGAATGAATGAATGTCGCAGTAAATGTTCGTTCGTTCGTTGGTGGTACTTTGATCCTTCCAAGTTGGGCAGGTTGATGGTCGTTAAAGTTCTCAGGAGGCGATGAAGGCTTTGCGAGTTCTTTGGCGACCCAATTTATATTACAAGCTATGTACATTTGTACAATGTAGGGGACATTGGCATATTGGCATCGAGCAGGTCCAACAGATGTCCAAATCAGTCCAAAATCGACCTCTCTCGCCCCGTCCGAGGCTTTTGAAGGCACTCACTCCCTCGCCCTCAGGGAAGTTTTAATTAATAGTCTCAAACTTTTTCGAAGTCACATGGCATCAGCCCTCCAATGGTCAGCTGGGGGCCGACCCGGCCGTACATCAACTTTGCAACGGCCACGGCTGACAACTCCGTAACATTGGCACAAGGTTCCAGACAGAGTGGCGTGACACCAGAGCTCCTGGCCCGAAACTCGATCGTCACCAGCGTGCCCTGTGGGCAGACATGTACGTAACGCGTTACAAGTAACGAGTTACTTCTACCTAGTTACTATTTTCGGTAACGAATAACGTATTTAGTTACTTTTTTAGAAGAGGAACGAGCAACGTATTTAGTTACTTGTAGGGCCAAGTAGCGAGTAACGGTATGTTACTTCTGAGGAGTGAGGTGTAAAACACCGCTTAAACGGCCTTGTTTTTATTCTAACCTGAGTGGGTGTCTATAAACCAACACACTGTTTACAAACAAGCCCGCTTTGCCCACAACAGGTGTGGGCACTGCGCATGCGCAGAAGCCAAATTTGGGAGGAATGAAGCGTTAGCGCATGCGCAGTACCGACAGCAGCGCCACCGCGGTCGTATGACGTCAGCAAGTTGAGTTGGTCTATTGAGAGAACGGTAGGTGGGCAACCAGAAGAACAACTAAACAGTATGACAGTACAGCACACTGGACACGTCATCAATCGAGCAGTTCGACTGACGTGTCCAGTGATAAACGTTGCTGTACTGAACTCTGCGGCTGGGAAGGTCCTTCAGCCAGCGAACAGAATAAGGTTCGTTGGTGGAACTTTTCAGAACCGGGTACGGACCGAATATAAACCTGCAAGTTGCGAACACGGGAAGGCACACAACCCATTACCCGCTGTCCTCAATGAAAGCACAGTTCCCGAAGATTCACCAGCTCTTCCTGAAGCACAACACTGCCGTTCCTTCGAGCGCGTCAGTAGAACGACTCTTCAGCGTCGCCGGGGATGGATTCTCTCAAGGAAGCGGGGAAACATAACTGATAAAACTTCGAGAGACAGCTACTGTTTAAGTGCAACGATTATTAAAAAGAAAACAATAAACTATGAAACAAAAACAGTTGTGTATTTGATTGTCAAAGTAACTCGTTACTTTTGAGGTAACTCACGTCTTCCTTTCGAGAATCGGTAACGGGTAACGAATTTAGTTACATTTTTGAGCAAGTAACGAGTAACGGTATTTAGCTACTTTTTTGGGGTAACGTGTACATGTCTGCCTGTGGGACGCTGGAGCACACAAGAAAACACGCGCGCCCACAAAACAAAACGCCCCCGTCGCGGAAGAGACAACGTCTTCGCCGCGGGGTGCCTGCTCGGGAGGACCGCGGTCACCCGTCGAAAGTAAAGAAAACAAAGACAACCCGGGTGCGTCCGCTTTCCCTCTTCCCCACACCCCCGCGCGGCCGTGGAAGGAGGACCACCCAGTGAGGGGGTCCCTCGCGACTCTTTACATGACGCGTATTGGCACTTCGTTCGCTCACCCTCATTTGGAACCCGCCCGCGGCTACCTGGGGCGATTATGCTAAATACAAAGTGCGCGAGTTTAATTCGAACAGATTTTCTATTTTTAAGGAAATCGTGAAAGTTAGACGAGTACCGTCTTTACCGCGTATTTATCACGCTCGGCGGGCATTAGATAAAAGGATAATCGTCATGGTAAATTGAATAATTAATTTATATCTGCGAATTAACTCCATAAATAGGGGTTTTTCGGGTTACATTCCATTTGCACTATTCACGGGAATCACTCTTGAATGCCAGACCAAGTTAACGTATTGACAAGAATTTCATGTTTTGTTTTTAAGTTATCTCTGAATGTTTCCGGTTTTCGCGCCTATTTAAAAATTGCACTCAAAACGAGCGCCGCCAACTATGCCCACAATTACGCTTGGAAACGCGACAGTCGTTTCCATCACGTCAAGGTCTTCTTAATGGACACGCCAACGGCACAAGTGAGAATCTGAATGAAACAACCACGTCACTCTTTTAAGCGTCATTAGGCTCGTTCGATTTACCTAAACCTCCTGCACCGGTGGAGAACAGTGTAGGGCAGCGTCTTTTTAGTATTTCTATTGAGATAGTACCGGGAGTACACGGCCCTACACTTTTCTACACCGGTGCAGGAGCTGCAGGTAAATCGAACGAGGCTACGCGGGCAGAAACTGAGCGAGAGGAGGAGACGAGAGCGCGCGGCCACGTCAGAATGTGGTTTAAAGGTCACGTGACGTCAATTTTCCCGTTAGAGTTAGTGGGGAAATTGTATCGATATACGTGTCATGTGTAGTCAGGTCATGTGACGTCATCGATTTTCCCCGCCATATTTAGCAAAGAGAGTGAATTCGTGTCCCCCGCGTCAATCTCGCGCGTCGGTGTATACAACGACGCGCGAGATTTGACGTCACGTAGCTGCGGCGGCGCTGCGATTGCGCCGGATAGGCCTGGTGGGCTATACTTCGTTTCAGCTTCGGTCCGAGCGCGGCCGATGTAATGAGCCGAAGGGCCAATTAAACAGCGAAGAGCCACAACGTCATGGTGTGCTCTCTGCAGTTGATAGGACCAGCGGGTATTCGCCGTCTCTCTGTGCGTGTTCCTACGCCGGCTAGTCCTATCAAGCGCAGAGAGCACGCCATGACGTTGCGCTTTTTGCGCTGTTTGATTGGCCCTTCGGCTGATAACATCGGCCGCGCTTGGACCGAAGGTGAAACGAAGTATAGGAGTGGGCAAAACAGCGGGCGCTTTGTACGTGCGACGCAGCATTTCGGAAAGCCGCAAAGCAGCGTGGCTTCTCGGTTGAGTCGGGTACTGCAAACGTAGCGGAATAAGCTTTCACAATTCCCGGCGGACGCTGACAGACGCAAAAAATAAATAACCTGGGTGGATAAAAAAACACAAAAATCGCCTCACACGTACGATCACTTGTGTGGTAAGCCTTCATAGAAGATAAGTGCGTAGCTTCCCCTGCAATCGTTCTTCCCAGCACTGAGCCACTCCTATGCATACGGATGTTTTCTGATCCAGACTACCCGGACCTCGTTCCTACAGTGTTTGCACGCAAGTTGCCGCCCGAACGTTCCTCGGTTACTCGCTACACCCAGGCATCGTAAGGTGTAACAGCTGCCCGCTGCGACGGCATCACCTTGGCTCGAATAACGCACAACGCGGCGCCTTAATGCGTTCAGAACTTACGATTTCGTACCGAGCGTGTGGCGTAAAAAAAAAACAAAAAACGGTTCAGTTAAATTTCCTACACGAATGACCCCCGATATGTTCGTACGCGTAGCGCTCAACCAGTTCTTACCAGACTCAAAGTAGTTGTATGCCTCGAGCGACCCGTACACTCGCAACGTGTCGGCGGTAAATTAGCTCGGCGAAACGACCAGGCAGACGACAACGTGCGCCACCGAGGTCGGCGGCGGCAACTTGGCCGACTTGGCGTCGGGGCGCCAGCGCTTAGGGATCCTCGAAGGCGACGCCGTCAAAGCACAGGTTCTCGCTGTATCGCTGCTGCTCGGACTCCGGCAGCGAGCGCCCATAGTCATGACATAACACAGAACAGAGTACGGCACAGAAAAAAAGCTAGAAAAGCTGCAGCAGCTTCGTTTAGCGAACGTATACAGCCAGCGTCGCAATGAGGAAAACACTGCGCACTGCGAGAACGGTCGCTTTTGCCCACACCCTTCCTGCGCATGCACAGCTCTCCCGTTGTCTTTGTAAGCAGAGCGCGCCGCGCGTCGATGTATAGGTGAGATCAGGTCACGTTACGTAAATTTTTACGCTAGACATATCGGGGAAGCTATACTGGTGTACGGGTCTCGTGACGCTAGTGCCGTGAAATCAAATTTTCCGCTAAACTTAGCGGGGAAGGTGAATTGGTGTGCAGGTCACATGATTTCAAATTACGTGATATCCGCTCCAGCTAAAATTACCGGGGAAAGGGACTTGGTGTATAGGTAACTTGACGTTAGGTCAAGTTAAGTCAATTGTTCTTCTAAATTTAGCGGGGAAACGGAATTGGCGAATGGTGACGTCAGGTCAAGTGACACCGATTGACGTCACGTGACCTAAGTCCTAATTCAGTTTCTCCGCTAATATAGCGGGAAATTCACGGACCGATGAAGGGACGCACATTTTGGTGAGATTAGGGTTTCCGCAATAAACCAATGTATGCTTTAAAAGAAGGAGAAACTCGAAGACCTCCCCTGGAAACGTGAACATGAGTGGACGACGTGGGATCAGGGAAAAGGGTAAAATTCATGAAGACATACGAAACTAATAAATCTCACTCACGCCATTTAGGACTCAAACTAGGTCAACGCACCGTTCCAAGAGCGTCCTATATTCTAAAACTTAAAGGAAGTTGGTGGATCCTTACGAAATGTGTTAGCATAACCCTTAGGACACGCCTCACACGTCCCTCTTTCGGAAACGCTACCGCTGACCCTTTCTCTCTTCTTTGGGTTTTCTTTTCTGCTTCGTCTATTTCTCGCTGCCTCGTTTTCGCTTTATTACGGGGTCAGTGTTAGCGTTTCCCAAAAGGGTGACGTGTGTGACGTTTCCCAAGGTTCATGCTAACCCATTCCCTAAGGACAGACCAATGGATCTTCCTTTTATTTTTTACCACCTACATGGACCAGCGTTAGTGCTTGTTTCACAGTCCATTTTGCAGCACAAACCAAGGCATACGCACTCCGCACGCCCGCAAGTTCAGACTCACTCGCCCTAGCAATGGCGCCCGCATTGGCTTCCTCCCCGTGGCGTCGCCTCCCTCTTGCCTTTGTCCTTCACTACTCTCCTGCTCTTTGCGCGGCGCGCTTCCCTTTCTAATGTTTTTTTTTTTTTCCACAGCCGGACGCCCTTCAGCTATTCCCTGTCAGGTGGGCACTAATGAATAAACTGTACTGTCAATAGAACCATAATATTAAACACGCGGCCGGTGCTGATAGAATGTACGTCTCAAACCATGGGGAGCGTTTGCAATTCAATGGCGGACGCATCCTGCGTAGGTTGGTCGGAAATGCGAATCTGCTGCGTTGTCGGGTGGTTGGCCATGAGGAGAACGGGCGGAAAGGCTGAGACAGTTGCAGACGACCAATACGTTCGTCACCTAGTGTAGTTCCCGATAAAACAAAAGATACACTCATTGGCGTCATTTACCGTTCACCAAACAAAGCAGCAAGCACTAGTTAGGTAGCTTAAATGGAGCCCTCAAAAACATTTCTCAAATGAATTCGAATACTATATATCATATTTATGGGCGACATAAACATTGACACCTCTGCCGATTAATCAGTCACTTACAGATAGCTAGATTCACTAGCCGTCTACGGACTACAACAATGCTTAACGACAAAGGCCCGCTTTAGTGGCACAAAACACAGCACTTTGGATCACATAATTACGTCTTATCATTCAACAGATTTCACAAGCGGCACTATTGCAAGCGACAGAACCGACAATACACCCATTTTTGCTGTTTCTAATACACATAAGGCGTCACAATCGATAACACAAACTATTCAAATGTACGATTACAATGTAATATTAAATACATTAAACACGAAGTCATGAGAGAACGTACTCCAAGCGCCCACGGCAGACCTAAAACTATATAACTTTTTACCAACACTAAAATTCTCTATTCAAAAAGGTACGAAAGCAAAACCCCTATCCCGCAGATCAGTCAGAAAAAGCCCCTTGTTAACATACGGACTACAGCGATCTACCAATCACAAAAACAATAAATATAAAAAAACTAAAATGTAATTCATTCAATATAAGCCTTCAATCTAAATACAAATCATATAATGTTTGTTTAAAGAAATAAGCTTACGTAGCTAAACAGCAGTATTTTTTAGTAAAATTCTAGCGCCAATAACAATCCCAAAGAAACCTGAAAATAATTAACTCTCCAATAAATAAGAGTGCTACCGAACAAACCGTATAAGCCCCAGGCACCAATCAAGGCATATTTACGGACAAACTAAAAATTGCTAACACGCCCCCCCCCCCCCCAACGGCTACTTTTTAACTATCACTACAAACATACAATATCCTTCATGCACATACCTATTCACTGGGACACGAAACATAGCTCGTAATGACACGATTTATTTCTTTACCTTGTCGATCCAGAAGAGGTTTATAAGACCATAAATTACTGCCATGTTGTCATTCTATATCTTTAAACAAGCCATACGTAGACACATTCTATCTTCATGATTCATCAACAATTTCTATGTCCCCTCCCCCCCCCTCCCCCCCCCCCCCCCGATTAATTATTCTCTCTTACGCACATCTTTCGCACAATCCCACAATCATACACACACACACACACGCACAGCAATTGTCTTTCTTTTTTCCTTGACTTTCTGGCTTTCCTTTTCTCTCTTTTCACTTGGTTTTTATATTTTGATTATCTACATACCACAATCAAGTTTCGTTCTTTTTTATTTTTTTATTTATTTTCTATATTTTTGTCAAGTTTTTTTTTTCTTTTTTGATATATATATAATGGTGCCAACTTGATCGCTGACTAACGCTTTATTACCAAGGTGTCCCTTCAACAGTTTTATTTGAAAACTTTGGGACCCCCGTCTGAATAAGTGTAATTATCTAACATCTTGTTTACAAATAAAAACACATTTTGACTTGACTTGACTTGACCTCCTCAGGGCTCGTATTGCAAATGCCTCCCATTAACCAGGTGACCGCGATCGAACAGTTCGAAACTCTCTGTAATACAGGCTCTGTAACCTCTTGCAAAGCGTGCAGCGCCGTTTGGAGTTCTGGAGAGAATGCCGGGCTCAGAAGACAGTAGCGACCCCGGATGCGAAGGAGGATTTGCGCAGTCGAGCGAGGGAGTTTAGACGAGCGACTGCACTGCTCTTCCATCTTTCGCGCACTCTCTTCAGTCTCACGTGGTAGATGTTGCGACTTTTTAAAACAGCATTTTGGGACTCTTCACTCGTGGTGTTTCGAAATTTTTTTTTTAAAGGTTTATTGATTATCTGACGTGGGAAGTACAGATACGCGGTGATCTTTGCGCTTCGCTCGACTCAGCATAGTTTAAGAATAAATGAGACAGCGCAAGAGACACTAGGATTAGAGACGAAAGACAAAAACATAGCATGTAACCGCGCGCGGAGCATGGTGCAATCAGTTACGTGCTGTATCTTTTTTTCTTGTTTTTTTTTTAAACAGTAAATGTTATTGAAAGAAAATCGTTACAATTTGTTTCGAGATGAATTACATTACAACTTATTGCAGAAATGTGAAACCTGGCAAATAAAGATAAATAGAAAACATTAATTGATTCGTGATTTATAGCGGATTAGTTCCCCAAGTCCTCCTAGAGGGGAAAAAACAAACGGAGGCTGAAGCAACGCAAGGTATTTGAACATTCACTTGGTTTTGTGGAGAAACCGCTCCCGGAAAAACCGGCAGTCGTGGCCTCTCCGCGACGGATCTCTCTTGCTCCTTTCGTTCTCGGCGTTCGATCGCCGACTCCATCCTAAACACAGAAGCAGAGGGGGAGGAGTTTCGCTTTGCTTTCTTACCAAGCGCGAGCAATTCTCAGCCACGCCCCTGCAAGGGCAGTACAAAGGAGCCCCCGAAAAGGGGGGGGGGGGGGGGGGGGGAAGGCGGCTGGCCTGGATTTAGAAATAAAGAGCGTGGCGGGGGGGGGGGGGGGGGAGGGGCAGAGAAGGAACACTCGCTGCACACCTCAGTGTGTGTTGGGTCTTTGTTTAAACGCACGTATAAATAGTAGAGAGGTGTACAGTTCAAGATATAATTGCGATACCTCCCGTTTCGAAGAGGGAGGTAACAGAATCTTGATTTAACTCTGTGCCCACTTCGCACAACCTAAGACTATGCTTTGGGTTTTTTAGTATATCCCGATAAACCACACAAATAAACCCCCAAGTCGGTTTTATCGAAATCAGTCACTGAATCAGAAAAGACAACCTTTGCGGCAAAAAATCTTTGTCTGCAGTGCTATTTTGGCACAAAACAATGCCTCCAATAAACTGTCCGCGAGGCTGGTTTTTGCTCTGGATCCCCACATCTAGTTTCGTTTCCTCGTCGGTTCGGGAAGGGGGGGGGGGGGGGGGGGGGGGTTGGGTATTTCATTTATTTGGGTCATGCTAATGTTCCGCGTAGGCCTACCAAACCTATGAGCCAGGCAGCACCAACGCGTGGAGACATGCTCGAGGCAACGAAAGCTCTCAGCTAGCTAGACGGCGCTCGGGAGGATGACCAGGCTGACTGGTCAAAAAATAGGAGTTTATCAGGACTTACGTTGAAGACGAAAGGGCATAGGCTTCCCTCGTCTCCAATGGAGCATGCGCATGAATCCCGTACTGATAAGAGAAAGAAAGGCGATAAGGAGTCCGAAAGAAGAAGCAGCCTCGCTGACAGTTCAGTGTGGGCGATGTCAGCGACTCCTAGACAGCAAAGCCTGCGGTTTACGTCACATGACGTCACGTCCGGGAGGCCGGCACGGGCGCTGATTGGATGCAAGTGCCGCGTCAACGTTCGCGTGGGGCTCATTGCCTATCATAGTCCCACACGAACGCTGACGCAGCACCCGCATCCATTCAGCGCCCGTGCCGGCCTCCCGGACGTGGCGTCATGTGACGTAAGGCGCAGACTTTAAAGCTGCCTAGTAAGTGCTGACGATGTTCACATTCAAAACAAAATAACTCTATAATACAGGATTTCTTCCCCTAAATCTTGGGTTTCAGAAGTTTAAGAGCAGCTCCAATTCGTTTTTTTTTTTTTTCTGTTTTCTTCGAATTTAATAAAACAAGTTTGGAGGTTAATTTTCGGGATTTTCAGTATTTACCAAAAAGACGGAACCCTACTCCCATGCGACAGAGTCACAGAATCTCTGATCACCGGCTTCGAGTTGGACAGCATCTCTTTCGGATCCTCATAACGAATTTCAAATCTTGTGATTGTCACAGGAAATATGTGCGCCGTCTATTACGTGACAAAACATTTGCTAAAACTTTCTACACCAGAATGCCTGGTGCAATAAGGACCATGAAGTCAGTGCAAATATTTCATCAAATTATGTCCTGAGTACACGTTTATCCTGACTCGGTTGTTTTAACATATAACCAGAAAAACAAGCACTAAATGCGCCGCATGTGATGTATCGGATAAGATTGAAACGGTTAAGCAAGACTTGGTGGGCTCAGACACCACACAGAAACAAACCCTAATCACAAATACCTGGAATCAAATTCAATTGCTCGTGCCTATTCAGTGTGGCAATAGGTTGTAGGCTTGAACACCTTCGTCTAAGCCAAGCATTTTTCTATGTCGCTACGCGAGGACCTGAAGAGATCAGAGTGACAGCCAATAACGTTGAGAACGTTCACAATAACGCTAGCTCCTTTCTTTTTGCCTCACTCAAACTCAAACTCAAACTCAAAACTCAAAACTCAAATGTGGGGCTTTTACGTGCCAAACCAACGACGGGCATCTGGCACGCCCCAGCGGAGGACTGAGGATTAATTTCGACCACCTGGGGATCTTTTGACGTGCAACCGACAGCTCGGTTACACGGCGTCTTCTCCGCAATAAGCCTCCGTCAGATTGCGGGCACCTCGGCCGGGATTCGAACCCGCCACATGGGGATCCGTAGGCCGGCGCTCTCGCCTCGGAGCCACCGAGGCGGCTAACAAAAGGATTTCGAAGCTGGTAATCCGTAGCCTTTTTCACTCAGAAGTGCTAATGTTATCTCGAAGGCAGCTCTCCTAGACAGGGTGCTTGAAGGAAAGTAAGGACCCTCAAAGATTATTCACCCTAACGCCCGCAGAAGGGTTTTATATCTGGTGGTAAATACGCCTAAAAACACGAACAAAGAAAGAAGCACACAGGACGAGGCGTATCTTGCCGCTGAACTTTGCGAATGTGCGGTTTTATTCTTCTTTTAATGTGTTTCCTTCAGCAGGCTTTTATAGGTCACTCGAGTGACCGATAAAAGCCTGCTACTTATTAGATAAGGCAGCAGAAGTAGCACTGATACACACATTCGTGCCGTGGGCCCTCATCATGAATGCCTCATGTATAATGGCGTTCCAATTTACTCTGCCTGGCACTCACACCTATCACAATTAGACAAAGAAAGAAGCACACAGGACGAGGCGCAACTTGTAACTGAACTTTACATCTGTCGTGCTCAAATCTCCTTATTTTCGACATTCTTTCTTCGGTTCGGGAACGGCGACGTTGAATCCCCCAGGTCGGCCGAAGCCCTCCGGGGACGACGGTGAAGTTCGCTACTGTGAAGCCCATTGTCAAATAAAAACAGGCTCGTTTTTTTTTTTATTTTATTTTACGCCTCGTTGTTACGAGGATGCTGGTGCGCTTCGACGCGGTGGGTCCCTGCTAATCATCGTGACTGGAAAGTCGCAGGAAAAGACAGCAATACATGGTTTGGACAAACATCTCAAAGGTTCAACTGTAAAGTGTTCAGATTTCGAACATT
Organism: Ixodes persulcatus; assembly: GCA_013358835.2. Classification (NCBI taxonomy): domain Eukaryota; kingdom Metazoa; phylum Arthropoda; class Arachnida; order Ixodida; family Ixodidae; genus Ixodes; species Ixodes persulcatus. The sequence continues at coordinate 338,490 of JABSTQ010011576.1, forward strand.
GAAAGTTCGAATTTCCTGTGCTCGGAAACAAGCGTTTTGAATCCATAGAAGTTTTCGAGCCCCCTGCCCCCGCCCCCTGGATCCGTCACTGAGCCCCTGCCGATTAGGGCTTCCGTTGTTATTGCTGCCGACCTCTAGCATGGCGGAGTCCTGAGACGCCCTGGTACCGCCTCCGCTTCAAGCCTTGGCATGGCAGCGTTTGCTGTCGGTGCGGGTTCTTAAGGTAGCGTTTTCCTTTAGGTGATGTAGAATCGGCGTCATTTGCACTAGCCTCGGTAACATCTTCCGGAAATAACACCAAACGTTTTACTGAGGTAAGATAAAAAAACAAATGCCTATTCGCGACTCCGATGATGCGAAATTAATTCCGGTTCCTGTGATTCGCAATTTCGCCGTCAGGCCGCGCAGGTTTTCGCTGCGCATTTTGGCAGTCCGGGGCTACCCGCTTCCAGAAGTCACATCTTCGCAATGGGAAGCGTCGCCTCCCCTAGAGTTGCGCATGAAGATGTACTAACCTATTCGGTCCACACGCTATTCTTCTGTAAGTGGGAAACTTGAAGAAAGCTAGGTGCAATTATGGTAGAGCCTTTGGAGTTTTTTTGTTTTTTTTTTTTGGGGGGGGGGAGGGGGGGGGGGTATAGGATGGCGTGGTTCCCCCAGCCATGTACGTTTTGTTTTGTTTGTCGGGCGATGAGTCAGTCCTCGTTATCCTGCCGCCGGCGGCATGTCTGTCGTACGTTTTTCATTTGGTTGCGGGGGTCGTTAGGTTCTGACGAGCCCTCGCCAGAGTCGATCGGTTTTCGGCAAAGGCACCGTACCGTGATGGTGGACACCCACAGCCTGTGGTCGGCAGTTTGGTTGAACTCACTCACTCACAGGCAGTTCAAAATGAGAAGTTAAAAACTCACTTACCCTCACACTCATGGCCGCACTTACCTTCAAGTCCTCACACCCGAAATCATGAACTGACCGCTGACAGACGCCCCCCACGAAACTCGTGAACTCACCGACTTATGAATTCACAGATACCATAAGCTCACCGGACTCTCGAACTCCCGCCCCTCACTGAACGTATGAACTCACTGTGCTCACAAACTCGCGCCCCTAATCGAAGTCATGAACTCACCTAACTCGGTCACTCAGTAGTTCGCGCCCTCACCGTAGTCGCGGTGCTGGCGCTCGTGATGCACGCGTGTTGCGCGGCTTTCAAAATCCCGTCATGGTCGGTGCCGTCTTCCGCTGCGCCGGATCGAGCCGTCACGTCGCCAAGTTCAGAAATGTTGTATGTTTTTGTTCATGTCTCGCTTCGACCCTTTCAGCGCGCTCACCGAGCGCTCGAGGAAGGGGCGCGTTTTTGGGATGCAAGGGCGCATTGTCGCGAGTCATGTGAAGGAACATTCTTTACGGTGTGCAATGTTCGTTTCAAGGATTCGCGACAGCTTCGTGCAAATATTGAGTAAGCGTCTGCAGAATTGAAAATTCAGGTCTGAATTATTATTATTTTAACATGTACCGTCGTGGATGTGTATTTTGTTTCTGCATAGAATATAGCGAACTTCTGCTTAATGGGAGGGCAGTTGGCTCAACAATTCGTTGTCGAGTATAAGTATTCCGAAAAGTCTGCGTCTATCTTTATCGTCGTTCACACAAAATATTTCTCCTGAAATAACTGCTTGATGGATACCTTTACTGGAAGATTGAACGATTGAAGCAGTTCGTGCATCTTATTGTATATTAATTTTTGATTGCGTCTCTCATTTTCTGTAGCACTGCACATAACAATTAAATCTGGATAATATACTGGCTCTGTGCCTCGTAAAATGTAATATGTTATATATTCTGACATAAAATCGCCATCTGTGTAAGATGCCTTCGATATCTTTGTTTCTGAGACAACGTGAACTTTGATTCTAATTTGTCAAGTATGTTGAATACAAATACTTACAGACATGTACACATTTATGTTTTCTCTTAACGCAATCGTTTATGGCTGTTATTTTTTAACTTGTGTTTGCTAATTTGTATGACTAAACTACGAACTAATGGCGTAAGCGCATTATATTTTACATTCGGTATTTAAATTACTTCACTTCTAACTACTGATAGCCAAATTCAGATAACCACGCTATTTTTGAGGATGGTGGAGGTTAATGTCATACAACGTAATGAAATAGCGTACAATTCTTCAAGATTTCTTTCGTTAGATATGAAAACTGGGTCGCTTGATCTCTTGTGGTGGGGAACGCTGCTTCCGTGCACGCACGCGGATGCACCTATATTGATTTTTTTAATTACTTAGGTGCTACATTGTACCCCATCCCTCATGTCATTTACTCGTACAAATATATTGTTGCTAAAAAGTGCTCCTCGTAAACGACCGGGACGTACACCGCCGTGATCTTTGACTGTTGATAAATTATAACGTGTAGGAATTATAGCTAATATCTAAATGCTATTAAAGCATCCGTTCGTCCGTTTTTTTATCTTTCCCCATCTCAGGGTGTACAAGATGTCCAAGAAAACCCCTTCCCCGGCACGCGGAACGTTGTCGCATGCAGCGAGTATCGACTACCCTTACAAAAAATTTTAATGAATTTCATATGAACGTTCATGGATTTTACTCATCGTATCTTTTCGAGTCTCAGTAGAAATGCAATTGAGTTTTGTATAGAATCCGTACGGAGTTTACGAAAACTATTGACCACCGCGTTCCAATTGATGTTTCGACGTGCTACCGCATAAAGTTTCTAATATATTTCATATGAATATAATTTGAAAGTCTATTGACACCGTTTCGAGTCTGTGTTGAAAAACAAATGATTTTTTTGTAACGAGTCCCCAAGGAGTTTACGAAAACTATTGGCTACCGTGTTTCAATTAAGGTTTCGCCGTGCCACCTCATAAGAATTTCTAATATATTTTAAAGGAATTTCATTTGAAAGTCTAGATACACTGCTTTGAGTCTCTGTTGAAAATCAAATGTTATTTTTTTCTACCGCGTTGCAATTGAGGTTTTGACGTGCCATCCATTAGGTATATTCCGACTCAACGCGGTAGAAAAAAAACATCTGATTTTCAACAGAGACTCAAAGCAGTGTATCTAGACTTTCAAATGAAATTCCTTTGAAATTATACTCCTAACATGGGTTTCCAGATAGAATGCTCTGAGAGAGAAAACGGCAATAGGTTGCATGACATGTGGTCCGGATGTAACCGCTGTTCTGAGGGAAGAGCAAAGTGAGTGCAAATGTCAATTATACGCCTGCCTTTATACGCATGCAGGGTTCAAAAAATGCCTGCATAAAACCGTGGAAAGGAGTAATGACTAGTTTATTAAAAATGCGAAATTCGAGTATATGGTACACTGCCTTCGTGTCCATGGGAGCTTTGTACTGCCTTCGTGTCCACGGGAAAACTGGTAACCTATAAAGAAAAAAGATGCACAGTTACACATTGATCTGCTTATCTAAACTTCAATGTCCGAGCAAGGTATCCTGTTCACAGAGCAGCAATACCTCAGCGCTGCATCAGTATTAGAAACCGGGACATCAGTCCTTTGTATGAAAGGAGGCAACTCAGAACACACGATACAAGCCATGGAAATAGCGGTGACTGGCTGCCTTAACAGGGTTGAGTTAGCACTGCACTGTATGTGTGAACCAGCCTTAAATGTTTAAAGTCACATTCAGAATTCCTACATGTTTGCTCACCCAGGCACTTAATTTCCACACTACCTTCATAGTTTAATGAGTGGCACTAATAACATTGTTAGGGCACCATGGTGGAAAAGGATATTTTGCCCCCGAGTCTGTGAGAATCAATCTCTCACTGTTTTTGCCGCCGCATTGCAGTCTTTTATTTTGGCTTTTGACAAGGTCTACCAAAGATAAGCGAGCAGATGTTGTCGCTTATGAAGTTTACCAAATTTGAACATAGAGAAGCTATGACTTATAAGCATCTCGAAGAATTAATGTGGCAATTTGGGCCAATTGGTTCATGATCGTAGACAAGCGCTGCAAAAAACACATGGACAATAAGTGGACGTAAACACTGGCCCTAGTGTTTTATGTCCATTTCTTGTCCCTGTGTTTTTTTTTGTGTTTCTTTACTATCTTGAAGAAGTATTTTTAATCACAACGGACAGGAAGGAAACAGTAATAGAGTGCTATGTGGATCATAAAGCCATGCTTTGAATGGGTGTCAACTGCAGCTTTCACAATCGATGCAATACACGAAGTTTGAATTATTGGGAGGATTGAGACATCAGAGGCCAAATTCAAAAGGCAAACTTACGATAAACAATTGCGTTTGACAAAACCCGAGAAGAAATCCGTATTCACAGAACATGATTGCCGCAACTTTTGTGTGACTTACAACGGAATATTACGACATCATCCAAAGTGTCTTACAAACTTCTTAGGGCAAACATGGCCGCACATATCACTTGGCTATTTCACCGCGAACAGCAATGAAGTTAGAAGCGTGGGCAAGAGGCATGTTTTTTGCGCATTGTTCGCATGCATCCTTACTAGAAGCAGCACAAGGAGCAAAAGGACAGTGCTAAACTACACACGGAGGATTGAGCCGACGAGTCTGCCGAGCTGTCGATTCTGCCGGTTAGAGCTAACGAGGTGCAGGACTGCGATCAACAGCAAGACGCGCCAATGAATCAACAAACGAAAATGCCCGCACAAATCTTCAGTGCACCCAAATGGATCCTTCACCAATGAATGGAGTGAACCTGATTTGGTGATCACTAGTGCCCCCTCGTACTTCAGTTGTGATTTTCGAAGTGGTGGGAAGCTGTGCGACTCTACCACACGAAAAGGCACACTCCTGACTGGACGTGCCTTTTTAGTGCGAAAGCATTATATGTCCATGGAGCGGAAAATCCGGCGTCCGGCGGCGTTAACCGAGTGGTGCCAAACGCCAACAGAGAAATAAAAGAAAGAATAAATGGTGCTTCCACGGCTGAGGTTCGAACCCGGTGCTGCTGTGTGAGAGCCGGGCATGCTAGCTGCAGTGCTATCTCAGCCGCTTCGGAATGTGGCATTACTCTCCCCTCAAAAAGAAGCTTGTCCCATTACGGCAAAAGACAGCGTCGGCGTTGATGTGCCCGAAAAATGGTCATAAAAATATGTCCTCGGTTCGATGACATCACACTTCACGTGATGACATGACGTACCTTGATATGTGACGGAGGTTGGCAACGCGTGAAGGCACAGAGCACATTGGGCGCGTAAAGTCCGTGCTCCGGAGCGCGAGAGTTTTGCGCTCCTTTCACTAAACGGACGGGAGTGTCACGCGAGACTGACACTCGAGCACGCTCCTCGTGCACCGAGAAGTTCTCGGAGTGCGAGTGACTTCTTCGCGCTCCGTGACGTCACGTAAACAAACAAGATCTGTTTGTTGAGACCATGGAGACGAAAGGCGTAGCCGGACCGCTGCCCCTTTTCAGTTGATTGGTGCTTAATCCAGCAGGTAAAAACAATTTCATTTGAAAGCCAAGACAGCAATTAGCGTTCCGAAAAAGGTTTCTTCGTGCATCTCGCCTGAAAACGAAATTCATATATCAAACGGTAGAGTGCCGATAGCACAGCGACAGAAAAGTTGTCGAGACGAGGAGACATTCGGACCGCTCTGTCACTTTTATAATGCTTAGCCCAGCGAATAAAGATACTTTGATTTGAAAGCCGAAACATCAGTGAGCGTTGAGGAAAAGGTTTGTTCGTGCGTCTTGCCTGACAACGGATTGATCTATCGAACGAGCGTGCCGATAACTTGGCGACAGAAAAGTTGTGATGAAAAAACGGTCAGACCGCTGCCCTGCTTAGAATGCTTGGCCCATCCGCAGCGAATAAAGATACTTAGACTGGAAAGCCGAAACACCAATTAGCGTTGCGGGAAAGGTTTGTTCATGCATACCGCCTAAATACGAAGTGACGTGCTATCGAACGACGGTGTGCCGGTATCCGCGTAGCTTTCGCCTCACCGCGAGACGGAACCGACGGAACCAGGGAATCTCTGACAAATTTGAGGGTTTCCTGCGTCGACGAGCGGGTTCAAGATTGTTGTCTTTAATTTAAATCGGAACAGCATGCATGGTCAATAAATAGATCGGCCAACGTAACCTTCCAGTAACCTCCCACATATGTGCACGAAGTCTTCAAACCTTTCAGGAATATTAAAACGTTCGTAGAAACTTCATAACGTCGCCGTATCTTTTGCTTTAGACTCTTCCGCTGCACACGGGCCTAATTTTTTATCTCGGAAATATTTTCGGCTTCTGCCACCTGTAGCCACGGTCGGAAGGAGCTCGTGTGGCCCGTCGATAGCTTCTGGCCGTGTTTTAAAACTTACTCGATCTAACTCTAGGGTAAAGGTGGTTATCGTAACCTACCCGCGTCCAGCGTTTCTCTATTTTTGTTGTCACGTGACATAATCCCCCAGGGTAACTCGGATCCATTCGAGAAGGTTTGGAACACAGCCTCGGTCGCGCTCCTGTACGCTCTGCGTCGTTTAGTTGCTGCGCTCGGAGAATGAAACTCGGAGCGTCGGAGTAGGAGTAAAGGAGCACCGGCTTAACGCGCCCATTGTTAACTTCATACTTTGGAAGCAGAGAGAACAACGGAGTGAGGGGAATCCCAGATGCACCAGCCCTTCTTGAGGCACAACACTCTGGTTCCTTCGAATGCGTCAGTAGAACGACTCTTCAGCGTCACCGGAGATGTATTCTCAATGAAGCGGGGAAACATAACTGATGAAACCTGCGAGAGGCAGCTACTGGTTGAACGCAACGACTTCTAAAAAGAAAACAATAAGCCATGAAACAAAAACAGTTGAGTATTTGTTTGATCGTCAAAGAGAAAAGTAACTCGCTACTTTTGAAATAAAGTAACGCGTTCCTTTTGAGAACCAGTAACAGTAACTAGTAATGTATTTGGTTACTTTTTGATCGAGTTACGAGTAACGGTATTTAGTTACTTTTTGGGGTAACGTGCACATGCCTGGCCACAACCCCTGCTGCAGAACACATGGATCAATTGCACTGCACTGGCAAATCGGTTTTATCAAAACTAGTGTGGCTACATCTTAAAGGCAGTCAGGTCTCTGGTCGTGTAAAAATTCTGAAGGTTCATTTGTCCTCATACTGCAATTGTATTTGAAGTTGTGTTTAGTTACAGTGTCATTTGAAGTACTCATGTTTAGTGTTTAAATACTGTCATCACATGCATTATGTTATATGTAGTGTAGGTTCCCCTAGCGGCATAATATGCGGGAGGACGTTCGTAGATGTCGCCTGGCCTTATCGAGCAGTTGGAGTCCACAAATCAGTCTTCATGCCTCATGGAAGCCTCACACAAACAGCTATTCAATCCGCCGGACCCTCGAATGAAGGTGAATAGTTTATGTCCGGGATGGACAATATTTCGAATACAGGTATTTTAAAATATGTATTTAAAATTCTTTGAGCATTGTGTATTTCATATTAAGTACATAGTGAGGAATTTAATTTATTTGTCAACTGCGTTTAATTATTGAAAATTAAGTAATTCAAATACATGTATCTTAAATACTGTCCAAATAACCTTTTTGACACTGCTCTTTACAACCAAATGATTATGTGGGCACTCTTAAGTTGACTTGAAGTTTATTTGGATTTTCAAGGGCCCAGGGGCAAGCCCGTTAGGGATGCAGAGACAAAATACATTTCTGCCTGACTAAGGTTTCTGCCCCATTTATTTGCGGAAAGTATAGAAAACGTTATAAAATAAACATACACCCTAAAACAATATTTGGTACATTAATGCATACTAATGTACACACTTCTCAAAAATTAATATAAAAATGTTAAAACCTGCACAACAAAGTCATCGTCACATTTGTGCTTCTTTAAGAAATATAGAAAAGAAAGGCTTAATTCTACAATAATTGGAAGATATGCCATCTTCAAGAAATAATATCTACATTTACAATATTTATTTGACTCATTATAGGGGCACAAAGATGTCTTTAAATACACTGACGCAATAAAAAAAAATTAAAATAAGTGTTTTAAAATTGGCATGCAAAGATCATGAAACTTGTTGCTCTTTGTGCATATACAGGGTGTCACAAAAGAAGATTTACACGGTCGTTTTTACCGCAAAAATAAACTAGGCATCGCCAAACGCTCATTCTCCGCCCAAAGGTAGCGCTAGAGGTCACAACCAGATGCCAAAGTTTCAGCTTGATCCGATAATTTAATCAAAAGTTATAACTGATTTTCTGAAAATTTCAATGGGAAGATGGCGGCCGACGGAGTTTTCGAACACATGGGGCTCTATGGCACCAGAAACCGAAAACGGGCAAAAATGGGCTCCATTTTCCCATTGAAATTTTCAGAAATTCACCTATAACTTTTGATTAAGTTATCGGATCGGGCTGAAACTTTGGCATCTGGTTGTGACCTCTAGCGCTACCTTTGGGCGGAGAATGAGCTTTCGGCGATGCCTAGTTTATTTTTGTGGTAAAAATGACCGCGTAAATTTTCTTTTGTGACACCCTGTAGATATCGAAAAAAAATATTAAATATTAAAACAACAAGTGAACGCAATGAGGACAGTTCTTGACTTTTTGGTTGAGTGACTGATTTCTTTAAATCGTCGTATTAAGAACATAATGCGAAAAAAACTTCGATGCATCAACTCAGCCTTTAAAATTAATCTCACATTAAATGCATTGCGTTTCTTGATGTTGTACACACCTATCAAGTAAAAATAACTTTTTTTTCAGCAAAAGCTCATATTAAAACGAAGTTGGTCTCGTCTCCAAGTACCAACCGAAGGATCCTTTTTCTTTAACTAAATGTGCAATCAATGCGCAAATAGTGAGATGAACTAAAGGTATATTTTAAACGGTTTAATTTTTTTATTTGACGACATAATTAGGGTTAGGTAATTCATCAATATACCTACTGATTGATATATTAAGGCTTCAATCGTGATTATATTTTTACTGGTTAATCGGTAAAAGGTTTTACGAACCAAAATAACTTAAAAATGACACCCTTTCACCGCGCAGATGTGGACGAGTACACCTGTATGAAAGGCAAATTTTAGGTCAATTTTAGTCTAAAGTGAACTGTAGGGGCAAGATTTGTAACTGTTGACAAGGTGCAGACACATTTCCCGGTGACTTCAACGCCGTTTGAGTGTCCGTTTAGCGGAGCAGAAACTATGGTGAACAATCAAAATAGAATGCTCTTGCCGGAGTGTCTCAACAAACCACTTTGCCTTATGCAGCTGGAGTAATAATCTGCGAGTGTGAATGGCTTTGAACTGTTCTTAACCACACATCAAGTCTGATTCATAATGAAAATTGTATATTGCGCCGTTTTCCACATCTCCAACAAAGGCAAAAAAAAATGTATAATTTTGACCTTGGTAGAAATATTTCGGACGGAAATGAACGAGGACAAATTCATCGATTAATTAATCGATTAAATATTGGTGATTAATCCGGTTAAACTTTTTAATCTATGTTAAGTTCTAGGTTTAATGCTTACGGAAGAAAGTATATTAGAAAGTTTGAAAGTGTTCAGCATTATCTTTCATCAGTAAATGGTAATAGAGAAGACATTGCACTCTATATAATATATATATATATATATATATCAGAAAATCATAAGAGCTGCGAGCATTGCGTAAAATGATCACCATATCATATCATCTGCCATTATATGCTTATTTTCTTTATTTCCCATTTTTACTCAAATAACTATTATTTTTCCTATGGGAAAATGAGACATGTAGTAATATTAATTGGATACATTCTCTTCAGAAAAGGAAATATGTAATATATGTCACGCTACTCGAGATGCTCAAACAAAGTCATTGTTTATTAAACTTAATGTGATACAGATACCAAATCGCTATAACTATAAGCTTTTCCTCGTATGCAAAAAAAAAAAAAAAATACGTTTTTAATATACAAAACGACATCCATGGCCAGATTAGGCCGGATCAGAAGTCTGTCAAGTGCCGTCTGCCCGAGCTTCGTGTTCGTCTTCCGTGGTTCCCGGCACGCGCCTCAGCACGCCGTTACATTATTTCCCCTAAGGACTTGTTTTCTTAAAGGGGTGATCTTTTGATCACTTTCCTGCTACACAACCTCGCCCCATTGCTGTGGTGTTAGACAGTCTGCTTGTACTTCTTTGTTTCGAAAAGTTCCCTTTTGAGTGAAGTCCTTTCAGCGTGCAGATTCTTGACGTGAAACTTCGTGCTCATTTGCGCACGCTTTAAAGTTCAGGCCGACATCACAGTCTGCCTGCAGCACCAAAGACCAGCACGTTCGCGCTTTCGAAAGCTTGATGCGCAGAGTCCTGACACCAGCCGGTCAGGTGGTTACCTTATTATCACCCCTGGCGACATGTCGGAGAAGGAATCTTATGCCCAACAAAATATGTCGGTGCACAAAGTTCTCAGCACATTGGCGTATTTTGAGGAGTTAACGCCGACAACGATATGCACCGGCATTGACTAATACAGGAGACACCATGACTTTTCGTGAATGTTTTCAACCGCTAAACTGCCACAACCTGTCCGAAAACCATTCAAGCCTAGCACGCACTTACGCGCTTTTATGGCGTGGGCTCCCGGGAGACCGATGTGAGTATCGGCTAGAGTAGCTTCAGTGATGGAACATGGTGAAGGAAGCTGGTCTGGTCGGTGGTAATCCAGGAACGGCCGCGCCACTCAATGAGGAGCTGACACTCGCGCAGAGAATGTCCTTGCGGTTTGTAAATTGATCTCTTCGGCCGTCAGGAGAAATGCCGGGAATCCCACTTCTCACACCAATTGTTACGTTTTTACTTTATAAGAGGACGTCCATAACCAAATCAGGCCAGATCAGACGTCTTTCACGTGCCGTCTGCCCGCGCTTCGTCTTCGTCGAATTCCGTGGTTCCCGTCACGCGCCTCAGCACGCCGTTACGATATTACGATATCTTACTGATAGCGGAATTGTGCTTATAGCAATATATAATCTCAATATAAGAGAAGCAGGATAGGAAACTCGCTGTGGACATGTAATTTGCGCTGTACTCTAGAACTATGGTAGAATTATGCTGAGATCTACAGTACATCGTTTTTTTTAAGTAGTTTGATCCAAGTGAATAGAAAAATATTGCATGAAACTAATACGAATATGCGTTTGCGCTTATAAAGAGTATTCCGTTTCGGTTGTAAATCCCGAAAACCAGGATTATATGATTTTTTTTCTTAGCGCCTTTATAATACTTTATATGTATATTTTGATAGGCATTTGTTTTATTATATTGAATACTGTGAAGGTTCATGTTTCCCTGCTGCTGTGGGGGAGGCAGAGACTTATCAAGCAACACCAGAGTTGTTTTTTCCTTATTCCCCTCTCCGAGTAGTGAAAAATAAAGAATTCGAATCTAAATTGAAACATTCTTTTTAACAATTTGATTCTTAGGATATATAGACTTTACTCTTATACTCGTCACAGTGTTCTTTTACCTGGTGTAGATTTAAGTTTAAAGGGTCAGTTTACGAGAACAAAATGCATCTGTAAATGTATTTGAATTTGATCAAATAGCGTCAGTGTATTTCTATATTATATTTAGATCCTTCTCTAAGAAGTGTAATTGAACTCTTAATTGAATACATTTTTGTCCAAGTAACTTGTAATGCAACGCATACAAGTGTTTTGACCATCCCTGTAGTAACACAATAAATACTGAGGGATTTAACTACGTACACTCTAAAAAAAAGGAGTAGTATTTCCTTCCTTAAAGGAGAAGCTCACGTGTCTCATATGTTTCTCAAGAAAGGAAGGCAAGCTCTACACGCAAAACCGGGAGGAAATTCGCTTCACGAAGAAGGAAGGAAAGTTTACAAATATTTTTGCTCTTGTAGAAAGAGTTGCTCCCCTAAGAAGGGAGGAACATTGCCACCCTTTTCCTCCCAATGGAGGAAACTTTCTCACCTTACTCCTCAAAAAGTGACCTGCTTATAGGTCACTCTTTGAATGACTCCCACACGCAGGTGTTGCGTCGCCATCAGTTTTTTTTTAGGAAGGATCGAGTTTCCTCCAATCCTTCGGATGGCGTAGAATTGGCACTAGAGATTGGAGTTGCATGCGTTCAAGTTCCTCTCCAGACTCCACTGGAGGTGATAGCAGTTAGCATCCTTCTCGATCGCGTCATCACTGTCATACCACTCTATCTTCCACCCAACGCTCCCCTGCAGCTCCATGAACTACAGCGACTCGTCAACCATCTCCCCGAGCCCTTTTTGATTCTTGTCGATTCTAAGTCCCATCTCCCTTTGTCAGGTGTCTCCTGTCAAGATTGTAGTGGTGGAGTTGTTGAACGGCTTTTATTATCATCAAAACTTTGTATTTTAAATAGAAAAGTGCCCACATTTGTTATTTCTCCCCATAACACATTCACGGTTATTTACCTTTCCATATCATCGCCATCTTTACTGCCATGCTTTTCATAGCAGGTTTTAAACAGCCCTTTAGGCAGTGGTCACTTTTCCCATCATTTTAGAAAGCACCGACCTACTTTTATCTATTCCAAAATACCTCCCAAGGTGGAAGCTGGAAAAGGCCGATTGTGATCTTTTTTTAAATTAGAAGCCGTGCTTCATCTCTCTTTGTTTTGTGATATGTCTCCTCACGATTCTACAGCCTCCATCACCGGCTGCATCATAAATGCTGCCTCCTGTAGCATGCCACAAACCTCAAGACGCCTTCCGAGGAGGTGCAAACCTTTGGAGGACGGAGGGGTGCACAGCCACACGGAAGTACCAAAACGAATCTTGAGGGGCGTTTCGTCGTTATTCATCAACTCGAAATCGAATTGCATTTGATCAAAGCAGGACTAAAGCTTGTTGGACAAGAAAACAGGTTAAAAGGGCTTCATGGACGAAGTACACCCGTGAGCGATATGAAGGTGAACAGCCCTCTTCTTGTTTTTGATGCTCCTGCAAGTTTTGGAACAAGCTCTGTTCCAGAAGAGGGCTAGAACGCAAAGTTTAGACCCTTGGCTACGTACCGTTTGAGACGTTGAGAGTTAATATAGCTTTAAGGAGCCGTAAAACAGGCAAGAAACGAGGCAATGTGTTCACCTTCATATTGCCGGCGGGTGTACTTCTCCCTGATAAAAAGTTTTGTCTTCGCAAAGGAAAGGACAGGCTTAAAAAAAAAATAGAGGTGACTAATAGTCCTATCGGATCCCTCGGTGAATATTTTAAGAAGTTCAGTTCAGTGGCAGAGAGGCGGCCAGTTTCTTTGACTGGTGCTCGTAATGCAGCATACAACAGACCATTTAGACTATGTCAGCTCGAAGCAGCGTTCGGCGCTAAGAGGCAATCTACACCTCGTTCATACAGGATCCACTATGAAATGCAAAAGCACTTGTCTCCTTAATCTCTGAGTAGTTTATTGGCTTTCTTTATTTTCCTATGGGAGGGTTCTTTTCCTCAGTGTTGGAAAAGTGAACATATATCCCTCGGCTTAAACCCAACAAGGATCCCTCTCTGCCAACAAACTATCACCGAATGGCTCTCACAAGTTTTTTTTGGGGGGTAAGACCTTAGAAAGACTTCTTAATCGTCGTCTCGGGTATTTTCTAGAGGCAGAAAACATCCTTGATATTACCCATACAAAAATATGTATGGACGTCCTATGTCCTTGCTTTTGCCGTTCTATTACACCTTTGTCCATCCTCTGGATTCCTGTAGACAGTTCATGGACCATTTATGTACCGCTGGTTCGCCATAGAACGGCCACAACAACGCTATAGGGATCTCCGCGAAACAAAACGTTTTTCATGCCTTCCTATTTCCATATAATCGGTGTGGCTTCCGAGTAAGGCGTTCGGCCGCAGACCACCTTGTGCACCTAGAAACATTTATTCGCGAAGCTTTGTGCATCGTCAGCGCTGTGTCTCGGTATTTTTAGATTTGCACAAGGCATACGACACGACACTGCGGTATGGGATATTTAGGGATTTGTTTGACTACGGTGTGCGAGGTCGCATATTACGCTGTATTCGAAGTTTTTGACTGGACGAACGTTCCAGGTCCGACAATAGGCTCTATCCTGCCGGATGTTTTTATCCAAGAGAAAGGTGTCCCTCAGGGAGGGCTATTACGTGTGACACTATTTGCAGTCAATCTAATGGCGTGGCAAAGGTGATACCACCATCAGTATCTTGCTCATTATATGAGGACGATGTGCGAATTTGATCTGATCTTGCAACTTCTCTAGTTTTGAATGGCAGCCCCAACTCGCAATAAATAGAATGACCAAATGGGCTGACGAAACCTGTTTTAGGTTTTCTCCCGAAAAGAGTGTCTGTTCCTTTCTCACTGCTCAGTGGGCAATCTGTAGATCCCAATTAAAAAAAAGCCTATCTATCTTTGTAAATTAGGCACATAAATTTTTAGGCGTCATTTTTTATATAAAGTTCGCGTTTGTACCTCACATAGGAGTTAAAAAAGTGCTTACGCTCCTCATACATCCTCAAAGTGCTGCCGCACATGTCCTGAAGGTCAGACTGACGTCTCTTGCGGCTTTACACCTTCTCCAGTACGACCTCGCTTAGACTACGGTGCCTTGGTTTATGATTGGCACGGCCGTCTGTCCTAAAATTGTTGAACCGTGACCATCACCTAGGGCTTAAACCTGTCACTGGTGCATGTTGCATATCACCCGTGCATAGTTTATATGGCCAAGACACGCCAAATGTCGCTTAAAGGAGCTGTGCAACGATTTTAACGTTGAAAGAGTTGGCATTTTCTACTTTTGACATTGTTCACCTTGTCACAGAGGACAGAAAACACACCTCCTTCTTTCGAAATGTTGCGATTCGCCGCGTAATCGCGAAGCAAAAATTAGAATATTCCTCGACCTGCAGCCGCGAGCGGCGGCCATGAGAAACAAGACATGACGTCAATGGGGAATATTGTAGAAAGATAGCAAGTTGTGCGAATACCTGCTCGATAAAAGGTAACTTTTCTATAAATCTTGTCGTTCCAACATAAATATAAATGCGTCAAAAACCTGGTATAATCGAGAAAACTTTTATTATATGGAGTTTCAGTGGCGCCATCTATCTTAGGTTCACAAAACCGTCAGCAGCGCAACAGCCGCCAGAAGCCGGAGGGGGAGGGGGGACAGGGCCGGACGGGTATGGCCCAGTGTTGTACACGTTCCTCAAAAAAAGGAACGAAAGCTCTTTCCTCGTTCCTTCTGATTTTTGGAACGCGTTCCCGTTACAAGTTACATCTGTGAAAAAGGAACTCGTTCCCCTTACAGTTTAAAAAATGGAACGTATCGTTACATATACGTTACATTTGTATTTTGCTAATTACTATAAGTAAATCAAGCAGATTTTTTTTTATCTATCCCATTAGTAGTGAACATACGAGTTTGTATGTCGTTACTATGGCCGGACCCGGATGAGACTTTCCTCCTTCAACATATTGTTCGCGCTGCGCCCGCCAGCACGTGGTCACGCGGTCGCGAGCGGATGAGTTCTCGCTGCTTACTGATGGCTCTAAAGAGAGAGCTTCACCGGAACACCGCGCCCTCCCCATTGACGTCACAGCGCACGTGACTCGGAAGTTAGTGAAGGAGATGAGAGGCGCCGAAAACCTCAATCTTTGTCCATTTTTAAAATAAAAACTTGGACATGTAGGCAAAATTGTTTTTTTTGTTTTTTACTCAGAAAGGTCGAGAAACCAACTCCCAAATTATTTGAGCAAATCACTATATATAACTGTTGCACAGCTCCTTTAAAAGGACAATGAAGACGATTTTATTTAATTTTTTTGAATTGTGTTTTTATGCTTCTTGGGAACATAGCATGGTGCCCAATTTTTTGTAGACATTTGTGACGCGTATTTCTGTGCCTACGAAAGAAGTAAAGAAACCGAAACTGAACAATCTCCATTCTCGTTTCTGGGCCTCGAAAACGGAGGTGACGTAGGGAGTGACGTCAACTGTGAATAGTCGGTATCGGTAGTATTTAGGAGATCGAGACTCTGGTAACCGCGGTGAGTTATAGCAGCGCGGTGGCGCGGTCGTTTCGCCGAATCTGTCCACATGGACGGCAAAGCCGCTCTCGCGAGCGAGTTCGAGCTTCCGTTCACTGACCGAACACTAACGGAACGGGAGTACGTGTGTGGCGGACCCGACGGAGACCGCCCAGCCGGCAATGAGCGGCCCGCACGCCGAAGGACGGACGCGAGGGAGATGCCGAGGGGAAAGCGGTAGCGATCCGGCCGTTCCGGGAGCCGGTTCCTCCGCGGACGTCCTCCTTTCGTCGTCAAAGAACACGAACAGCAACCCACACGTGAAAACTAGCGTCGCCCGAACGAATACTGGTCTTCAGTCGACCGTTAGAACAGCCATCTACAGCTACCATTTTGCAGAATCCTTCGAGTACCGTGTTCTTTTTTTTATTTTATTTTGTTTGCCCATAGTTGCTCGTTGCCCATTTTGCGTCCTGCCAAGCAAAGAAAAAAACAATTATGCTGCTTTATTTATGGTTTAGTAATCATTTCCGGTCCGATTTATACTTTTCGTGGTTATTCAAGAGGAAATTAGTACAGTATTCCTAAAAATCGCGAACCAAAACGTGACCGAGGGCACGTTTCTCGTTTCGACCAATCGCTGACGCGTCTCTTGTGACGTCGCGCTTCTTGGCCTCGCATCAGTCACGTGAGCTCCGCTTCTCCTGGCTTCTCCCGCAACTCTCGGGGCGTCGCCCCAGTCGATCCCGGTGCGATTATTACCGCGTCTGTTTAATTGATTTGCGCGGCACATCAAGCGCCGGTTTCGGCTGAAATTTGGGCAACGTGGCCTGAGACGTGCCTGGAACCCAGTTCAATCGCCAAAAAGATGTCCGAAATTGCCTTCATTGTCCCTTCAAAGGGGCTCTGCAAAGACTTTTTTACTGTTTTTTAATTTGCACCGAACCTGAGCGCACTGAACGCAGTAACTTAGTGAAACGTTTCTTTTCTCGAATTTCGCTAATAGGTAAATTAAAATTACAAAAATAAGGAAAATTAACCTCCTTCATGACGTCCTTGGGTGCCTGAGTGGCCGTGAACTAGAGGAGGGGTAGTTAGTGGGCTCAGCAAGTGCTCACGGCTGCCGCACTCCGTGTCGACGGCGCGAGAGGGCGCCAATAAAGCATGTTCTGGAAAGGCTTTATGCAGCGGGCAGCCAGAGCGGCTCTCATTGCATATGCTGCGCGATTAAACACTAATTCGGCATGACACTTCATGGGCCGCAAACGACACCAAACACGGGGTCAAGATCGGTTCAGAATGGGATCCACTTCGCGCTGCCATACGGCGAAACGGCCCAATGGTAAGACAAAGCTGCTCGCCGAAGGCTTTCGGAACGCTCGGAGCCGGTCGGATCCTGCAGTTTATACGACCGCAGCGCCGCCGCGTACATCCGGGACCTTTCCGTGTCGGCGCCTGATCCCACTACTCTTTTCTAGTATGCGCCGCCTTTTCCACCGCTTGGCGGAGGGTATGTCGACGGGTCATTTCTTGTTTCCATACTTTATAAACTGCATTTGCTTCTTTTCTGATCTAAACTGAACAAAAACTATTTTTATAAATAATTGAAACGGTTTGCGCCACTCATATTTTGTATTTCGACTAAAAAGAAGCTTTTAGCGGCTCTGACCAGTAGTAAGCCCAGGACCAAAGACGTCACATATCGCGCGCTTTCGGTACCGCGGGTCGCCCCCGTCGGTGGAGGTGGTTTCCGCGTCGCCCGGTTAAAATATAACGCCCTGATATTTAGTTACTCTCTCCGTGCCCGTTGGCTTGCCGGAACCCCAAGAGACGTGGAAACCGCAAAAAAGGTAGATGCTTAAGTATGATTGCAGGGCCCCTTTAAGAGACGAGGGCAATATCTTAGCTTTCGCGATGGATACAAGGTGTACTGTATAGCGATCCACACCATCCCCCCTATCCTCTTCAAACTTTTAGGTCCTCCCTACTTTTTGAAAACAAACCAAGTATCGTTCGGCCTTTTAGCAAACGTGTTGAGAGTATGACTACATTCCTCCATATTCCTATTACTGAGGTTATTTTGCTGCTAACCACTGACAGAGTTGCGCCATGAGTCTTTCTGTCTATATCGTGTGACTGGTCTCTGACTAAGTACAATAAGAGAATTGTCTCTCCGCTTGTTCTTCAGCAAGAGTTAGCTGTCTTAGAGTACAAATATAGGGACTACGTTCACTTTTATACTCAGAGATCAAAAACCTCAACCTGAGTAGGTTGTGCAGTTCATTCCATTGCATATAGAAAAGCCACACAACTTGACCCTATTGCTAGCATTTTAACTGCTGAATTGTATGATATCTTATTAGTCATCCACTATGTTGTAGACAGTAATTTAATGCAACCACCTCTTTTTGTTGACTCCCAAAGTGCTCTCACATCTCTTTTTTGCTTAGCTGAGAGTAAGACCTTTCTTGTGCAGCTCGAGCGTGTACAGATACATGACACCGTTCAATTTGGACATGTCATAAAAAGTCTGCTGGGTGCCACGTGGGAATTCCCGGTAATGAGAAAACAGATCAACTTTCTGCCTCTTCGGGGGAAGGTGTTCAAACGTCAATCGGCCTGCTCCACCAGGATCTCAAATCAATTTTCAAAAAGTCAATCATTAAGTCCTGGCAGTTGGACTGGGACATGCAAACAGAAAACAAGCTTCGTGTCATTAACCTGTCTTATGGGTGTGGAAGAGGTCCTCTCATAAACGACGTCTTTTTTAAGTCCTCCTGTGTCGCTTACGCACTGCACACTCCCGTCTAACTAATTTGTACTTGCTTTGTGGTGAGGATGTGAAACTTTGTGAGAACTTTGGCAACATGCTATCTGTCCTGCATATATTATGGTAGTGCAGAGGTCTAGATGCTCAGCACCTATCCTGCTTCCCAGAAGTTTTAGAAATCACACTCCATTCCATCCATACTTCTTACTTGGTGACCAACTTTTAGCACCATTACAACGTGTTTGTGACTTTTTAAACAAAGTTGGCTATTTACACTAGCTGCAACTTTTAACTACTTCTCAGACCTTAGTAGTATATCTCAGATATACTACTAAGGTCATAGTGCGCTTCGCACACTATGACCTTAGTAGCCCCTGTGCCACATAACTTGCAATCATCACCATGAACCATTTTAAGAGCCACCAGCATGTGAATCTGTGAAATGGAGGAACGGAAGCAGTTTCCTGCCCTTCTGTTGATGACAGGGAGGAAAATACTTTTCTCCTCCATTTCTCCTCCTTTTAGGGTGTGTTTTAAATACTCTATCTTTAAATACCGCGCAACAAACAGTTGAAACGGTAGAACCAAATAGTTTTGAAAGTTTGCAATTTATGCTGCTATATTTATAAAGAGCCCAAAAATATAACAAATGAATTGATATTGAAAGCAATGCGTACGCAAGCATAAAACTAAAGATGTGACAGAACACGAGATGATACACTATATACTTAGATTATAAAAACTTGCGTCCATAGAGCAGAAAATGCAGAAAACCTGAAAAATAACTTCTCTTACAAAATATCGCAGAACACCTTAAGACCTGATAGACACAACTGTGTGCTCCACTCACATCCCTTCTGGTCTAAAACTGACTGTGTATTAAAGTTACTGCGTGATTCTAACCAAGCTTCTACCGTCAATACTAAGTTCTTGTCTCGGAAATTTGTGAATATATATGAGAGAAGTCAACCAGCGTCAAAATAAAAATTATTTTTCTTTGTGCCAACTAAAAGGAAACAAACAATAGGCTTCCTGTTTGTTTATATTAGAGTTTAGAGGAAACACATCAAAGTTGAGGGTTTCAAACAACATCTGCAAAGTTCAGAGTTTAGAGTTAGAATGTCTCCTGTGACTTAGTTTAGAGGCAACATAAAACAATCAATGAAAAAACTGAAGGAATATATTCAGGAAAAACAAAACAAATACAAGGTGCGCCTTGGCATGCTTGGATAATAAGCATCTGTGCATATGCAAACTAGCTCTCGAAACAAGTAAATGCATCAAGGTTACCTCTGTGGTCACTATTTCGGCTCTTTGAATTCTCAAAAAAGTATGCAATTACTCCGGAGCGAAGGAATCGAGAATTTTAAAATAGCCCGCAACTATCTTCGTAGCCAAACACTCTGAAGTCATTTTGCCGTGCTACATTCAGAGCGGCACAAATTAAAATGAAAATTCGAAAATTCAATAATAATTATCTTTTCTCCGCAAAACATTAACGCACTGCCTTCGTTCGCCCAATGCACGGCCACATGCTCTCAGAAGACTTAGGGAACTACGGTCGCAAGGATCAAAATGTCAAGAAAAAAAAGCGTCAAAACCTTCAACCTGCTTCCATACGAGAACTTCAGGCCAAGGGCTGACACGTCGCGGTAATCCCCATCTTTCATTTTTCGCACTTGCTCTTTTTTGTCACATGACGACGGATGATCTCCGAACACTTGATAACTTGTATCTCGTACAGACACGTCGTCAATGTTAGAAATTACAAAATATTTTAACCGTGACTAGCATAACCATCGTCACCAGCGTATCAAAATTGGTTGGTAAGACTAAGAAATTATCTTAAACCTTGCTCGTAGGGATTCGAAGCCACCCACGTGACTTCAGGATACTGACGTCAGGCCCTCTCGGGGCTTGGCACTCCCTGCGTTTGTTTGGCTATCACTTTTAGTGACTATGACAGGGCCTTCGTAAGGACGCCGTAAGAACCTTCAGAGGAGCACTCAGGTTGACTTTCTCGCTCTCGTGAAATGTGCTCAGATTTATAAAAATGTATTCCTTTTGTCGCAGAAACAAATTGAAGCCCTCTTGCGCTATGACCGCACTCCGTAGGCAACGAATCCCCCCCCCCCCCCCCCCCCACGCATGTACAGGTGATGATTTTAACAGGAACGCCCAGAATACTTTATATTTCATAACAATAGAATTTTGGTAAGATTTGAAGGTTCTTTCAAGAATAAAAAGGGGTGGTGGCGCCTCAGTCCTCCCGAACAAATAACTTGGCAGGTATTGTGTATATTCTCCTATAACTTTAGAGCGAGCACAGAGAAAAACACATCTACGGTACAGCGTTACTAGAAGAGACGGAACGCTCTTGAAACTGAAGTTTACAGGTATTGTTTTTGTTTTGTTTTTTAAACAAGATACAATAAAATACTATACAATTTATTTTCTTTTTTCAATACATTTCTCTCTGTACCCACGTAAGCCAAGAATGCTTGTTTGTGGGACGCGGCAGGTGTCTAACAACCAGACTTTTTACAGTTTCAACTCATTCCATGAGTTTAATCAAACAAACAAATTATAAGAAAAGAAGCGGTTCATACGCAAGTACAGAATAACAGGTGGAACGGGTTTCTATTAGTGCGTACTGCTATTTACCAATATTTCTCAAAGCGTTGTTTTAATAATCAATATAATTCATACAGTGGTTACGGTCGTATGTTGATACTTTTATTAATTGGCACTTTGTTGTACTTCCTCTGTTCATTGATCCACATTCTTCGTACTTTTTCATTGCATGTGGATATTTGCACTTAATCAGCTCCTCAGGCAGTTCGTTAAAAAGTTTGGCACATAAAATTTTCTTGTAGCCTCTCCATACTTTGTCTTTATTAATGGTTCAAGATATTTCCTATTTGGTCGTAATGTTCTTTCTTTAACAATTTCTGTTTTGTGGTAATTGATTAAAAATAATTTTGTGATTATGTCATATTTTAATTCATCACCTAAGCAAAATACGCCTAGGTCTGTATGTATATCATCTATTAGATCGTTTCTTTCTTTTTGATTTGGCAACTTATTCTTTTGAATATCTGTTTTTGGAGAGTTTCAATTTTTCTTTGTAGGTATTTGGCGCAGTGCCCATAAACAGTTATTCCATATTGTATTAAAAATTTTCCTAATGAGTTATAAATCATTTTAAGTACATACCATATCTTGAATGTGAATCATATAGGCCATCAGTGTTCTTAATTTCTTGCATACTTGCTCTATGTGCGAGTCCCTTTTTACATGTTGGTCTATATACATTCTACGGTATTTTACATTTTTTACATTCTCAATTGCTAGGCATGAACAGTTATTACAATTTTCATCGTGCATTTTAATGGGTAATTCAGCTGAAACTATTTTTCTATGTCTCTAAAGCACATTACTTGAGTTTTGAAGTTTTATTTTTCTAGGATTGGTTGACGTCGATTAAATTCAAGAAAATCCCGGAACGCACGATCCTAGAACGCTCGAGCCCCGAATCCCCTTGTGAAAACCAACCACCTGGCTCTCCGGAAGCGGAAAAAACGAAAAAAGGATATTAAAAAAAATATGCGAAATCGAAAGCAACTTTCTAGTTCTCCAGTCGACCGCCAGGGGCGCCACCGCACAGAGCCCCAAAAAAGCGCGGCGCGGGATAGGTGGAGGGGGAGCGACGCGAGCTCGGCACGTGCCCCATCTCCCTTCGCGCGTTCCTCACCCTCCCTTCTCTTCACTCACTCCTTTTTTTTTTTTTCTTCTTTTTTTGCCTCCTCGTCCCTGTCGACAGAGCGGCACGGGGCGCAAAAGCGGCATTTCGGTACCACCTTCTATTTTTCTTTTTCTCCTTTTCTACAGCTCCGCTTCTCAGTTCGAGCGTCGTCCGCGCGGCGTCGCTTGGGTCGTGCTCCGGACAGCGCTGCTGGTTGGCTGAGACGTGCTGCCCTCCCCCTCCCTCCCACGCGGCCCTCCTCCTCCTCCTCCGCTCCGCTTGTCGCTCCCACATAATCAACTATTGAGTTATATTGTTATCGAACTTAGCCGCCGGCGCACCAGCAGCAAGGAGGAGCAGCACTCAGCGCCCTGCGCGCCGACCAGACGCAACGGAGTCCTCGCGTGCTTTTTGCGAACGGCGGAGCAGTGCTCCGAGCGCGCGCCCCGGGTGCACGCGCGGGCTTCGACGCCGCCGATGGTGCCATGCGCGTTCAGCGTCCGCGTGAAGTCGGCTGACCACGTCGCCGTCGTCGTTGCCGGTGCCGGCCAAAGTGGCGCTGCTCGCTCATACGCGCGGGAGAAATGACGACAGTCGGCAGCGGTCCCGTGGACACTACTCCCCTGCTCCGGGATAAAGTGAAATAACCCTGGTCGTGCGTTTTGGTTTTTGTTTCTTTGTGTGTGTGTGTGTGAACGTCTCCGTGGCTCGTTTGCTCGCCGCCGCTGCGGCGAAAACAAAAAAGAAACCCGAAGGATTTTCGCAAGCGGGGAATCGCCTCTCCAACTGGTGAGAAGAACCGCTCTTCAGCCATGCTCATCTTTGCTGTGTGCTGCTTGTCCGTATTCGTAGGCAAAGCTTCTCACTCTCAGAAACGCGTGAATAAATGCTCGCACCATTGCGACAGTGACTGCACATTTCTTGGGATGCACTACAAAGTCAGATTTTGCATAAGTACTATAAAAAAACGTCAATGGCTCTCCCTGATGATTTTAAAGAATCCTCGGCAGGTTGTGTGGAAACGGAAGCTATGAATTCAACTTTATTATGATCCACACACTCTCTTGTCACTACTTTGATATCTCCGGTTGAGCCGCCTTGGGCAAAGTTTCGGGCACTCCTCCGGACATAAAAGAAGAAAAAAAAATCTCTAGTCGTGGAGAGTTTAGCACCTTGAAAAGCAGCACCAGGTATCCGAAACAGAGAGGTTTCAGATAATTGGTGGTGCCGTCTCTAAATGGTCCAAAATATCTCCGAAATCTCATCAAAAATGTAATTGCTTCTGAATCCGTGATGTTTCAAAAGCGAATAACTACGTGCAGATTTGCGCGGCTTGTCCTTCCTCACGTATTCTTATACGGTCGAACCACAACGATGACTTCACAGGCGTTGTGAGAAACTGCACAAAACAGGCAAGAATCCTGATGGGTATAATTAGAATTTCCGAAGTGGTCCTTTTCCTTGTGCACTCGTCTTCGCTGCTGCGTCTTTTTCTGGCGTCCACCCGTGACATTTCTATTTCAATGCCATCACCTGAATCACACAAACCGCAATACTTTATTAGAGTTATTGAGTCCAACACCATATTGGGAGTGCGGCTGCAGTGTGCCATCGCGATCTGGTTGAGCACCGCCATGCATGTCGGGCCTGGATGGCTGACGCCCTCCGTTCCGGACACACGATACGCCAACCTCGGAGTTCAATGCCAAGACTGAGAGCAGGAAACCATCAGTCAGCTGCCAGACCGTCTTGTCACCCGTCGACAACTAAATTCCCCCAGTCAGTCAGAACAAGCCTCGCTTCCATCTCCTAGTATACATTTCACTTTTGCCAAAAGAGAGTAAGCGAGCTTGTGTCGCTCATACTGAATGACAAAAAGATCGAGACTGGAGACAAGAAAAGGACAGTACGCGACTCAAATCTGAAACTTTCCGCGTTATCCGCCAAATTGCTTCCCCGAGCAATCAGTAGTGTTAATGTTATCTGCTGTATACCAGCGAAAAACTGGTGTCAAACAGCTGTAGACGAAAACAGGCATGTCGTCTGCAGGCTGCTATAGCGGACTCGTGTAAACTCGTGCAGCCCGCGCGCCAATGTAACTTTGGTAGGCTTGCAACTGCACGAGTATAGAGACATGAAGGCGGTCAGGTGCCCTGCTTGTAATCGTCTGTAAAGTATAAACGATAGGGTTCCGCCGAAGTTTCTCCCCGCTAACCGACAATGCGAAAATAATGCAGAAGTAACGCGAAGCATGCCCTTACGCGAAACGAATTGACCGGAGAGCGTCAGCCCTTGTCGCGTCTGTGGTGCATGTCGGTTCTGGACGTCGGCAGAACGAACCTCCTGCGACCACGTGTTGCGGAGTTCACCAACGCCATTGATTTCGACTGCGCGCCGCCGTCGACGCAGCACGCGTTGGGGATCTTCCAAATTGCCTTGCGCCATCTGTCAGCCAAACTCGGCACTGCAAGCGCATTGCCGATCGGGCCGCAATCAGACTTGCTGGCAACGCGCATGCTTTTCTGTATCGAATTTAGCACTTAAGTACTCTGCAAGAAAGGCAATAAGTAGCGCATGTTCGTCACTTTCTTTCTGCATAAAAAGTAAGGTAGCTCGTTTATTTTTTTTTTTTTAATCTTTAAGGAGCGATGAACAAAATATATTCAAACTTGTCTCTTAAATTGTCAATCCCGATTTATTCTGATGAATTCTTTTCGAATGCTTTCAGCAGGAAAAAAAAAAAACAATATTTAATGTCTTGGCCTTTTGTCCTTTTTTAGGGATTAGTTGATTTTTCATTTTGTGTCTAGCTTCGAGCCATAATATACAGTGAGAATATTGTAGACTTGAATATAATGTTTTCTACGATCTCTTGAACGAGGAAATTTCGATTTATTTCTAAACGGAGTTCGACACGTCGCGAAAGCTATCGCATGCTCGAGTCGCAGAAGCT
Organism: Ixodes persulcatus; assembly: GCA_013358835.2. Taxonomy (NCBI): domain Eukaryota; kingdom Metazoa; phylum Arthropoda; class Arachnida; order Ixodida; family Ixodidae; genus Ixodes; species Ixodes persulcatus. The sequence continues at coordinate 364,010 of JABSTQ010011576.1, forward strand.
CGCCAAGTAAAGCTGAACTCCAGAGACGCCCCAACAAGGGTCCGTAAAACCAAAAGTCAGGATGTTCGAATGTCACCCTTTCTTTATAGCTACACACCCTGGCATTAACTTCCCGATTTTTTATATTATTATTTTCACTCTAAAAGGTCCGCAGCATCTACTTTCCGGCAAACCTCTTGGGGGAGCTAGTCATTTCAATCTTTCAATCTTTGACAATAGCCTGGCCAATGGCGAAACTGAAGGTCTCGTCTTAGTCTGCGCTTTCACTAAGGGCATGCTGAAAAGTCATGTTCAGCGCCACAGAGCGGAGTTTTTCCTTTTTTCTAAACGTGACAAGTTCCTTTCGTAGGTTTGAGCGACTGCCTTCCTAAGTGCCTTGAGGAATGGTAGATGCTTCAGATTTCTTAGAGTGTAGATCATATTTTATTCAAGTGATGTCCGTCCTGACGTCTCTATCGATCTCTTCAATCCGCGAAATCATTCAGTCAGCCGTCAACCACTCACTTTGCAAAGTAAGCCACTGCGAGTGCATCTGCATGTTTGCGACGTCTGTATTTCTATGCACGGATATGCTTGAAATCTCGTCAAGAAGAAATTATTCCAATCAATATCTCCCTTGTGTGGAATACAGCATTTACGCGAATTTGTTTGAAAAAGTCAGGAAATCTTAATGGCAAACTTTGAAAAGCAACTATTGTTTCAGGAGAACAAAGGCTTACAGTATTGACAAAGCAACCTCTTAGTTTTATTCCCAGTAACGTGTTCCTTTCCTGGCTCAGTAACGCGTAACTTAGATAATTTATAAGTACTAACGAGTAACGATATTTAGTTATCTTGTTTCGTAACATGTGCGTGTCCGGTCAGAATACGCCGGGACGAAGGAGTCGTATACTTGAACTAACGTTTTGCCCGAATAATGTTTTAATATTTGGATATCCCTCCTTAAGAACTCAATCAAGCAACATTCGGAATCAACATTTTTTGGACACGAAGCCTGTGTCTCACCTCGAGTCTTCGCCAAACGCTGTCGCCGCACTCCTTCTCAATACACGAAGAGAAGACAAGTTCACGCCAGATGCTGGCACCGCCGTCGTTGCTAACACATACTCACAGTTCGTACCCAAACAATGGCGAACTCCGATAATTGGTACAGAAAGACCAAATGGCGCGCACTTTGGAAAGGGTTTATTTAAAGGCCGGTGACAGCCAATACAATATTATGTACAAATATGGGCGTGCGAAGAGCACCAGAACTCGAAGAATGTGCCGAGGAAGTGAGGGAGAGGAGACGAGAGCCAACACCACCTAGAAGACAAGGCCGTAATGTTCACATTTTTACGTCACCAGCGAAGGCTTAAGGTGACACAGATCGGAAGCGAGTGCTGCGTCAGCGCTCGGCTTCGAGTCACGTTTGAGCCGAACTTTGACACAATCATCATGTCCCATTTGTGTCCAGCGTCGGCCTTCGCTGATGACGACATCGCTGTCAGCACTACGGCCTTGTTATCTAGGAGGTGTTGCGAAAGCGCGCGGGGACGTCAGAACGCCGAGCTCTGATTGGAAGAAATAGTGGGTAGAGCTGAAGCTAGCAGCCTTTGTCTCCACTACACTCGTCGAACGCGTTAGAACGCGAAATGCTGGCGTCCGAAGGTTGGCTTTGCGGCATTCGAACGCGTTTCAAGGAGTGCACTAGAGACAAAGGCAGCTAGCTTTAGATCTACCCACTAATCCTTCGAATCAGAGCTCGGCGTTCTCACCTCCCCTTTCGTCTCCTGCTTTTTTTTTCCTTTCCCGGCGCATATAGCGCTTCGGCTTTTGTGGAGCCCACTTAATCTAAGAACTCCAGCAGCAAATTTTTTTCCCCGTCTTTTGGTGATGCTTGCATAGAATTGTTATCGTTTAATTTGATTTGTTATTATTATAGCATCACAACCTTTACTAATGACGTTTAACGACGTTCAGAATTTCTTGAACTCGGAACAATCCACTCCGCGCGAATTGTTTCAGACACTTAGCTAACCAAACTGCATTCGTGTGGACCGATTTTAGGCTAAGCGCGGTGAATACTCTTGCTTTAACGGTTTTTAAGCACCTCTTTTTTTGTTTATTTTGTGAACGCTGAATTTTCCCTATAGGGGGCATGAGAGTATGGAGTCCTCAAAACCTAGCGATCGATAGTTCTGCAGCCACCTGACCAATCCCGACGAGGTGCTATCCTTTGTCTTAATCTGACACGACGTTATTGACTCGGTCTCGCATCGAGCGATGGTGCAGAAACTGCGCCTGAAACGCCAATCTGACTGATCCGTTTATTGGTTCGAGCTCCCATTCTTCCGACCATCTTCTGAAATGTAATCAGGCACGTCACAGGGCCTCCCTGGTACAGAGGCGGATTTATGGGTCAGGCTTGGAGGGGGGGGGGGGGGGGGGGGGGAGGGGGGGTGCTTGAGATATGACGTCACGGCCGAAACGTTGCCCAGATATATTTTGTTGACCCAATATTTGCAATGTCATAAAAAAACTGAACGTTTCGCTTGTGTACATCATCTTTTTTCAGTAAAAATGAAGACCTTGGGGGGGCTTAGGGTGAACGAAGGCCCCCCCCCCCCCGTCCTCTCTTCCGTGGCAATGGCTCAGCTTGTAACAAGCCTAGTGATTTGTCGTGGCCTCAAGGCTGCTTCACTCATTTGAGTGTGAGTCGAATCCTCAAGATTCGACTGGTTCGACGAATTTTTAGAACGTTCAGAAATATTCGATCAACATTGGTTTATTAACTGCGTTACCCGACTTCAGCACTAAGATTTCGATATTAGGAGGAAAAAAGATACAAAGTGATTACCAACGTTTTATATCATATGAAAGAAAACATGTTATTTTCGTGCTTTATTTAGTTCAATCAGGTTAAGCAGTAAAACAATATAACTAACTAATATCGCAGCCATACTCCGCCAGGGGGTGTGACCTTGTTTTTTTTTTCATTTTTGCGCATGCGCGTAATAGCCTAACTACAGGCGTATGTTTGGCAAACTTTGCGATTGAGGTTAGAGAAAGTCAAAACTGTAGGAATGCGAAATTTGTCAGGCTCTTAAATATGCATAGTTTCTACTGCTTATGAGTGTTTACGACGAAAGGGTTGGTAACTGAGGCCCGTATGACGGGTCATAGTCGAATGGAAGGATTCGCTATAGGTGGTTGGTCACACCCAAGCGCAGACTAGCCTTTGCCGTTTTCTAAAGCCTCACTCTTTTCCAGTATACGGATGGCCATCTGGAAGTTTTTCCGCGAATTCTTCATGTAAGAAAGCCCAACACGCCTCTGCGTTTTTAAGTTTCGGTTCACAATCGGAGCGCTTCTCGACACCGACGGCACCGCACCCCGCGGAGAAATAGTGCAACCAGCCTCTGCTGCGTTGCGCGAGGACAGTGCAGCAGAGGTTGGTAGCAATACTTCTCCACGGTGCCAAGAAGCGCTCCGATTGCAAACCGAAACTTAAAATCCCGTCGAAGGTGTGTGGTTTTTCAGAAAGCCGTAAAATGCTGCGCGTGCCTTCTATCGTCCTGCAATTTGTTGATTTACTTATTCTCGATGATGCTCAGCAAGCTTCCGATTGAAACCATGCCCTTAAACTCAATATTTAAAAAATAAGAGAAATTAATTAACAACTTAATTAACTCCAACCTTAAAAAAGTTCCTAAATAGGCTTCTGGCCTATGACCCAAACGATGCAAGCCTGTGTTTTTTTTTTTTTTGGCAAGGTGCATAGTTTTCGCAATATCGAATTTGTCCACCTTTCGTGACACACCCTGTATACATAATACGTTTTCAAACCCCGGATTGCTGCGCGCTTTAAAGAGGTTTGATGGTCCGGGCAGGTACTGTGAGCACTTTCATCTTTCTGCTTACGACATCAAATTTCCTAATGGCTCCGACCGAAATTCGAAGGGAGTAGATGCGGATTGTTTATATGGTGACCCAACAAGTGCTTGGTCTTCATTCGAGGGGGAAGGGTAATGCAATCTCCTCAAGGTGTGCAACGTTTCAGTGGGTTTCGTACACGAACTGAGTTATTTTTGATAAATTTATAAATACCAATACCAAATAATTTTATACGTTGCTTGTGCACTTTTTTACACAAAAACCAAAGGTTTAAGCATTAGGAACTCGTATATCTGACTGGAAATACAGACGACAACTCGATCAAACTGAAATATATTTAGAAAGAGAGATTGTTCTCGTTAGAATTTCCGTAATTTTAGAGATCGTGAGCTCCCCTTGAATATGCACAACGTGTAGATAATACGGTTATGTCCTAGATGTGAAGTCGCGGTGACATCGGATGGAAAATCGTAATTTTCTTTATTTTATTTAGAAATACTTTAATCTTACAGAAGATATTCTAGCACGTGGGATTTAAGCAAAGAAGCGATATCGCAGCCATACTCCGCCAGGTGGCGTGACCTTGTTTTTTTTTTTTTTTTTCATTTTTGCGCATGCGCGTAATAGCCTAACTACAGGCGTATGTTTGGCAAACTTTGCGATTGAGGTTAGAGAAAGTCAAAACTGTAGGAATGCGAAATTTGTCAGGCTCTTAAATATGCATAGTTTCTACTGCTTATGAGTGTTTACGACGAAAGGGTTGGTAACTGAGGCCCGTATGACGGGTCATAGTCGAATGGAAGGATTCGCTATAGGTGGTTGGTCACACCCAAGCGCAGACTAGCCTTTGCCGTTTTCTAAAGCCTCACTCTTTTCCAGTACGGATGGCCATCTGGAAGTTTTTCCGCGAATTCTTCATGTAAGAAAGCCCAACACGCCTCTGCGTTTTTAAGTTTCGGTTCGCAATCGGAGCGCTTCTCGGCACCGACGGCACCGCACCCCGTGGAGAAATAGTGCAACCAGCCTCTGCTGCGTTGTGCGAGGACAGTGCAGCAGAGGTTGGTAGCACTACTTCTCCACGGTGCCAAGAAGCGCTCCGATTGCAAAGCGAAACTTAAAATCCCGTCGAAGTTGTGTGGTTTTTCAGAAAGCCGTAAAATACTGCGCGCGTCTTCTATCGTTCTGCAATTTGTTGATTGTGTTTTTCTCGATGATGCTCAGCAAGCTTCCAATTCAAAACCATGCCCTTAAACTCAATATTGAAAAAAAGTCGTGAAATTAATTAACAACTTAATTAACCCGAACCTTAATAATTTTCCTAAATAGGCTTCTGGCCTATGACCAAAACGATGCAAGCCTTTTTTTTTTTTTTTGTCAAGATGCATAGTTTTCGCAATATCGAATTTGTCCACCTTTCGCGACACACCCTGTATGTATAATACGTTATCAACCCCCAAATTGCTCGCGCGCTTTAAAGAAGTTTGATGGTCCGGGCAGGTACTGTGAGCACTTTCATCTTTCTGCTTACGACATCAAAATTGCCTAATGGCTCCGACCGAAATTCGAAGGGAGTAGATGCCGATTGTTTATATGGTGACCCAGCAAGTGCTTGGTCTTCATTCGAGGGGGAAGGGTAATACAATCTCCTCAAGGTGTGCAACGTTTTCAGTGGGTTTCGTACACGAACTGAGTTATTTTGATAAATTTATAAATACCAATACCAAATAATTTTATACGTTGCTTGTGCACTTTTTTACACAAAAACCAAAGGTTTAAGCATTAGGAACTCGTATATCTGACTCGGAATACAGACGACAACTCGACCAAACTGAAATATATTTAGAAAGAGAGATTGTTCTCGTTAGAATTTCCGTAATTTTAGAGATCGTGAGCTCCCCCTGAATATGCACAACGTGTAGATAATACGGTTATGGCCTAGATGTGAAGTCGCGGTGACATCGGATGGAAAATCGTAATTTTCTTTATTTTATTTAGAAATACTTTAATCTTACAGAAGATATTCTAGCACGTGGGATTTAAGCAAAAGAAGCGAAATCAAAAGAAACAAAGAACGATAAAGCAGTAACATCATTTGAACGTTGAAATAATTCATGCTGAACTTGCAGCAAACACATCAAGTGATTATTGTCAAACCGTCTTTTGAGGAAGCAAGTTCGAATCCTCCACAGCCCATATAAAAAACGAAAAATTAACATTTCCTTCAAGGCATAAATAGAGCCTTCCGGAATAGCCCTGTGAAAAAGTTACGTAATCGTGTATACTAATTTTATAATTCCCGCTAATAATATTGTATTAAACTTTTAGCCTGCACATTTAATTTCGTTATCACATTGACTCAAGGTCAACCTTTTGGTCAAGACTTTGAACTGATGTCCTCCCATATTTGTTAAATATTTATTAAACCTAGCAACTTTATTTTGAACGCTATCTAATTTTGCCAGGTTTACTTTTGTAAACGGGCTCCAAATGATGTTAGCGTATTCCGAGAACATGGCTGAGAATAGATTTATAAGCTGATAATCTCGTATCCAAGGTAGAATATTAATAACATTATTTTTAATAGAATAACATTGCGAACAACATTTCACGCAACATAGAAAATTTGCTTATTCCAACTTAAACCATTGGTTATACAAATCCCTAGTTATTCATACTCAAAAACCACTGCTGGGTTACGTGAGTTTCCACGTTCTGGGCTTGAAACCCGCAGGCGATTGCTATTTACCTGCTATCAATCGAAATATTTGTAATTATAGTTTTTTAACTAAATTATGGTAGGCAAAAAACGTATCTCATCCTGGAAATTCGGTATGTTATAAATATGTGTTTAGAAGCATAAGCGCTAGCATTCCTTTTTTTTCTGAAAAAAGCAGGCATATTTTACCTTTCAGAAAACAGCATGTCTTGATTCGTCTACAAACTATGCCACGAGCGAGAGTCCAGCAGGATTTGACATACCCAACGGGAACGCAATTACATTGCGTTCAGCTGGAACAGATGCAGCGCAGCACTATAGGAGAATTCTGGCTTACTAAATTCTCAATACCAGCCAACTTAGCCACTAAGTATTACGTCGAAAACGTTTTAATAAAACCCATTAAGATTGTAGTTCCTTTAACGTATTTAGACGACAACATTAAAATGCATACATTTTTATCAAGCATACTGGCAAATTAGGTTTATTAAGCACAAATAAAAAGTCAAAGGCAAGGACACTGAAGCTCGCACATCTTTTAGAAACATCAAAATTCATAGTTACAATGAAATCTCAAAATTTGCCCTGCGAAAGCAAGGTTTGCTTAGCTGTGCTCTATCATCAAGTGTAACTTTAAATGTACTCGCATTGTGGAGCTATTGCTGCTTGTATTTTCCAGAAAACCTCAGAGTAACTCTCTCGCGTTGGGCAGGTCGTCAGGAATCTCAGGAAATCTTCCTAGTTTCAAAGCATTTTTTTTCTTTTTTGGAAATAGACAAATATTTAAGGTGCTAAGTCAGGGAAATGAGGCGGATAGTTCATTTTCGTAATTAATTTCGGAGCTGCATGCTCTTAACACATCACGCACGAAGGCAGTGACATGAAGAACCCATCGTTGTTTCTGGTCACCTGTCAATATTCGAGGCATATGTTTGTTTTATTGAATATAGATTTGGTAAAATGGCCAGCTGGTTGATGTTACACATTTTTCAAAAACCGGAGGTGACAAAAGAAAAAGAGGAGCAACACAAAATACTTCTCAAACGCAGCTACTAAACGAGGTAAATTTCTGGCTCCAATGAACTTAGCCTTGTGGCATGTATAGTACAATCGTTCCCCGAAGGGTCGGTGGTGATCAAAGGGCGACTCCGTTCAATAGTTTTGAATTTGGGATTACCACTGTTTCCAGCTAAAGTCGTGTCCCTAAATTTCAAGGTACTTTTTTTTTTCTCAATATTGTGCGTAGTTTTAGGAATGTCACGGATCAAAGTTTCGTTTCGGGCGTCTAGGACGAAGCCGAAACTCTCTGCTAGAGGATGAAAACACTGATCATCAGTACGGCCGCGACGTGCCGTCACAAGGGTGCTGCGATACGCGGTGCTATTAATCGACCGCAGCTCCACCGCGACCTGACATAACAAGGGTGCTGCGCCAGGTTCCTTGACTAAAAGCTAACTCGCTTGCCACCAGCGAAAAAACAGCTGGTCGAATCCTTAAAATCGCTTTTAGTGGAGTATACGCGGCTTCACTTTGACATAATATTTTCGCTGTGATCATATTTCGTGCCGCTAAAGCGATACCAGTAATTTATCTTGGTTTCGTTTACGACCGGAGGGGATGTGTAGCTGTGTGGAGCCGAGTTGGATCTGACGTTCAACACGCTAGACGGGCTGTGATGAGGAATACGGCAAGTTCGAGGCAAAACCGCAATTGCCCTGCAAATGTTTTCAGTCGAAATTGGTAAAGCGAGGTGTAGTGAAATCTCGGGTCAACGACGCTCTAAATAAATCTTCTCCGCAGAAATTTCTGGAGGCTGCTGTGAGGCCATTGGTGTGAGGCCATAGAGGAGGCGGGGTTTAAGAGTAGCATTGTGAAGTTAGTTACAATTACGTGTTTGTTGGGGTTCATTAGAGTGGCGAGGAAAAAAAATGAAAGCCGTTTACAACTCCCTGTAACGCCGAATTAGAGTGCAGCTCTTGAGGAGGAGGAGGGGAAGGAGCGGAGAGGAGGCTATGCCCCTCCTGCTCTCCTGCTCGCCTCCCATTTAAAAAAAATTTCCACGCTAAATCTAGCGGAAAAATTTCCCAGCTAAATCTAGCGGGGAAATTTTTCCGCTAGCGTGGAAATATTTCCTCTAGATTTAACGTGGAAATTTTTCTGCTAGATTTAGAGGGGAAACTTTTCCGCTAGATTTTTCCGCTAAATTTAGCGGGCAAATTTTTTCTGCTAAATTTAGCGGGAAAAATTTTCCGAAAAATATAGCGGGGAAATTTACCCATAAGGCACTGCGCGGTTACGCCGACGGCGACGCCGACGCCGCTCAAGAAGGAAACGGGCCCCTAAGAGCTGCGCTCTAAAAAAGCGGAGAAACCAGCCTAGGCTGCATGCATTCAGTTTTTCCATGACTCTTGAGACAACTTGGGTGTTGCCAGAAAATTCAGGGTCAAGGTGGTCTTGACTTCTGACTTTAAGTTATGAAGAATCGCGCTGTTCGCAGGTGTAGCGCATGGTTGTCATAAAGGGCCAAAAGAAGATGTTGTTGATTGGCGGGATAACATAGTGTATGATATTCCGTTGGCCCGTGAGTGTTTGAACGTGACGCAGACAAAACAGTGCTTAAATAGTAGGCTTCTTAAATACATGATTGCTGTTTAGCTGTTTAAAAATCAGAATTCGGAGGTAGCTCGGGTTGCACTCAGACATGTACTTAACACGTTACAAGTAACGAGTTACTTCTAACTAGTTACTATTTTCGGTAACAGGTAACGTATTTAGTTACTTTTTTTCGAAAAGGAGCGAGTAACGTACTTAGTTACTCTTAAAGCCAAGTAAGGAGTATACCGGTATCTCATTACTTTTGAGGAGTAACGTCTACAACAACGTTTAAACGGCATTGTTTTTATTCTAACCTGAGTATGCCACTATTGCGAGAACGAAGGTAAGCAACCAGACAAACAACTAAACAGTATGACAGTACAGCAAGTCGGCAACGTATATCGCTGAACACTTCAGTCGAACAGCTCGACTTACGTGTCCAGCGATAAACGTTGCTGTACTGAACTCTACAGCTGGAAACGTCCATTTCACCCGCGAGCACAATAAGATTCGTTGGTTGAACCTGGGTACGAACCGAATGTATACCCGGAGGTTGCCAACGTGGGAAGGCACATAATCCATTGTCAACTTCGAACTTTAGAAGTAGAGAGTGTGGATTCCAAGATCCACCAGCTCTTGCTGAAGCACAACACTGCCGTTCCTTCGAGCGCGTCGGTAGAAGGACTCTTCAGCATGGCCGGAGATGTATTTTCAAGGAAGCGGGGAACATTACTGATGAAAACTTCGGGAGGCAGCTACTCCATAAGTGCAACGACTACTAAAAAGAAAACAAATACCCATGAACCAAAAACAGTTGTGGTCGTCGATGTAACGTGAAAAGTAACTCGTTACTTTTGAGGTAAAGTAACACGTTCCTTTTGAAAACCGGTGACGAGTAACGTACTTAGTTACTTTTCGAGTGAGAAAAGAGTAAAAGCATTTAGTAACTTTTTTGCGGTAACGTGTACAAGTCTGCCTGACACCAACGTAAAGAGGAATTCTCGTCAAAAGATTTCAGCGGTGTTAGAGACTCCTGTTCTTCCTCTCCTTTATCGTCGTCTTTCTCCCTAATCTCAGGGTTATAGTTTATCGTGTATAATCGATTACTTTTTCTGGGTAACGTGTACAGGACTGAAGTTTACGAAGCAAGAAAAGAAATTAAAAAAACATAAAACATTGTTTAACACATCTTTGCACGTGCACCCCCACCCTGATATCTCATCACCTTTGCACGTCTGGGGGGCCCCAATGTCAACTTCAGGAAAACTATTCTCTCGCTCGACAAAACCACTCATGTTTCACTCAAACAGTTATTTTGTTCAGTTCTTTTGTTATTCTGTTATCAGTTATTCTGTTATCAGTTTTTCCGTTATACTGTTTTCTGGTACTGAGGTATGTGTTCTCTTTTCTTTTTCAAATAAAACATTTCAGTTTGCGAGTTCAGCTGTTGTTCTGTCGTGTCTGTTCCTTTTATCATCCTCGTTTTTTAATGCTGTTACACCCACCATGTCAAACTTTTACCAACTCGCCCAGTTCAACAGCTTATTCTTCCTATCTTTGTGTTTTGGGTATTTTAAATCAGTAGGTTCGATGATCAGCTAGCCTAGCTATCAACCACATAGGCGTCGTTAACAAATCACCTGAGTATTAAGATACCTCAATTGGACTCGCACTTTAATTTGTGTTTGGAACGAATATGAAAATAGAGAAGTTAAACCCAAGCATCCGAATGAAAGTGTATCCGAACTGTTAATGCGCTGCTGGAAACTTATCGTAAGGCGAACATTGTCCGGATATGACCAGTCACCCTGGTCAAGAAATCAGGCCATGCGAAGGCCGCCTGATTTGTAAGAGCAAGAGAAGGCAGTGCTGTGATGGGAAGTTTCCGCTAGCCAGAAGTGCCGCGGCTGACACCTGGCTCAGGAGATAGAAATGTGAATGTCTTAGACAAGGCAGAACTTTCAGGAACATGCAAGTAGTGAAAGGAAAATTGCTTAAAACGAGCATATCATCCGCTAGATCCGAACCACGATCAACTAAAGTTTTTGCTTCGAAAATAATTTCACATTGCTTCAACGCGGAGCAAGAAAAAAAAAAACGAGATAGCAAACACGTTTTAAATTACACTGACCACCACAGGTGTGTAACGCAGGGAACGCTTACATTGCTGCATATACCTGTATAAACTGACTGAAAGGACATTGCTTCATCTTGCCACCACCGCTTAATAATACATTGACAATGAATGCGGTTCTTGGCCCGAAATTTGTGCGAGAAATTATTGTAATCTGTAAGAAAAATTTACTGTTTTTATTTTATTTATATTTTAGCTATAAGGCTCAAATAATCTGTGATGGTGAAGTTTGCAACACCATTTTTATTCAATATCCTTTTACTTGATGTTCGGTTGCTCTTCTTTGTGTCTGTATTCTATTCTTTTTGAAACTTTAGTATGTTGTTGTTTCGTTTCCCAAGTGTATACCTATTTCAATATAGCATTCAAACCTTTTAAAAAGTAAGTCCTCACGCTTTTTGTTTTTTGGCTGACCTGTACTTTTAGTTTTCTTGTCGTCAGGTTTTCTACTGTGACGTTCCCGCCTTATTTTGCTTTCCTTTTTGTTATGATCACATGGTGCATGTGTGAATCACCAAAACTTGCGGTTGGGCTTTGATAGATTTCTTTAAACCTTTTGTTCTGCTTCGTTTTTTAAAAACTATACGAAAATAGTAAATATACGATAGAGTTCGCTTGTCAAGGTTGCCCTGTTGCCAAATTGTGTATGTAGCAGATTGCCCAGCTACCAGATGACCTGTCATGACGTGCATTTCGGTGAACTCCCTCGGAGCAAAATTTCGAGTTTCATTCTTTACGCGTGCTGCTCAAATCATAATAGGTGCGATGAAACATTGCCTCGGATGACGGTGTTGACATTTTCCGATGGCGATGGACAGGACGGCACCAGGAACGTTAACAGCAGCTGCAACAAAACGACAAAAAACTTAAGCATCCTGATCCGGTAGTTGCTGTCAGGCCCACTGGCGAAGTTGAAGGATGCTGCCGCTTTTCTACCCTGTGGCGCTGAGGTCGAAGTGGCTCTTGATGGCAACTGGTTGGGTCCGAACGAAAACTGCACCGTAGGGGTCACGTGCTGACCAGTCCACGAGGAGTGGCCAAGCGATAACGGAAACTTGTTTACAGTTGTAACTGGCGATGTCGCCGATGAAACATTGCCTCCGATGACGGTGTTGACGTTTTCCGATGGCGATGGACAGGACGGCACCAGGAACGTCAACAGCAGCTGCAACAAAACGACAAAAAAACTTAGGCATGCTGACCCGGCAGCATACATGTACGTAACGCGTTACAAGTAACGAGTTACTTGTACCTAGTTACTATTTTCGGTAACGAGTAACGTATTTAGTTACTTTTTTTAGAAAATGAACGAGTAACGGTATTTAGTTACTTTGAAGGCCAAGTAACGAGTAACGGTATCTCGTTACTTTTGAGGAGTAACGTGTACAACTCCGCTAAAACAGCCTTGTTTTTATTCTAGCCTGAGTATGCGTCTATTGTGACAAAGGCGGATGGGCAACCCGAAAAACAACTAACCAGTATGACAGTACTGCAACGTATATCGCTGAACACGTCAGTCGAATGGTTTGACTGATGTGTCCAGCGATAAACGTTGCTGTACTGAACTCTACAGCTGGGAATGTCCTTCACCCAGCGAGCACAATCAGGTTCCTTGGTTGAACCTTCTAGAAACGGGTACAGACCGAATGTAAACCCGGAAGTTGCAAACACGGGAAGGCACATAACCCATTACCCTCAGTCCTCAATGAAGGCGCAGTTCTCGAAGATTCACCAGCTCTTCCTGAAGCACAACACTGCCGTTCCTTCGAGCGCGTCGGTAGAACGAATCTTCAGCGTCGCCGGAGATGTATTTTCAAGGAAGCGGGGAAACATAACTGATGAAAACTTCTACAGGCAGCTGCTGCTGAAGGGCAATGACTACTTAAAAGAAAACAATAAACCATGAAACAAAAACAGTTGTGTATTTGGTCGTCAAAGTAACGTGGAAAGTAACTCGTTACTTTTGAGGTAACTCACGCGTTCCTTTTGAGAATCGGTAACGAGTAACGTATTTAGTTACTTTTTAAGCAAGTAACGAGTAACGGTATTTAGTTACTTTTTTTGGGTAACGTGTACATGTCTGCCCGGCAGTTGCTGTCAGGCCCACTGTAGGTGCTATTCCTGCGAACTTCTACTAAGATTCATAAAACTCGAACCTATTGTAGCTTATACTGGTTTGTCTTTATTGATAAAGTGTTTTTACCGCTGTAGTTTTATGAACAATAATGTGAAGTAACTAGTTCAGATTTTAACGCTTGTAATATAACATAAAGTCAATTAAAAACTTTACTTTTTACTTAAAAGCGATCCTCAAAAATATTAATATAAAAATGGCGTCCTGCGGAGTAACGAGTACAGTGCTACAATAAAAACAAATGGAAGAAAAAAACGAACTTTACTTTGAGAACGATCAAGAACGATATTTTCATCTGAGAAGAGAAGAGGGTATACCGGGGGAGGGGGGGGGGGGGGGGGCAGATGCGCGAAAAACCTGGAGCTAGAAGTGAGTTTAGCAGCACCTTGACTGCCGTTTGTCCCCAAAACGCGTTGATGATTTAGTTGGCTTATGTGTATCATGTGTTAGTTTTATGGTCCCGGTACATTTGATAGAAATGAGTCTTTCTATTATGGAAAGCTAAGAAGCTTGTCATATTCGTCTATTATTTTATGGGGAGATAAATAAACCATTTAGCAGGCAAGCTGGAATATGTATAATAAAGACGACCACTCCAAATATAATATACTCCAATCCTTTGCTGGGGTAGTTATTACTTAAGAGTGGCGTGATTCTTTTGGGAAGAGCCACAGCATCAGGCGCTTTCACGCGGATTCTTTGGCTAACCTGTACGCACAGGAAATTTGTCCTCGCATGCTCAAGGCCTACGATGTATGGGTTTCTATATTAACCTGTATGAAGAATTGGTCTAGAAATTTTAGTTCCGCCGACAAACCACTTCTACCAAGTCCTGGAACAGCAACTTCCATCATCACGACTCTCAAAATTGCCGAACTTTTATTAAAATTAAAAAAAAAACGCGCGAGGTAAAAAAGAACAATACGGGACTATCCGCTAGTGAACTGCGAAATTATAGTGCATTAGGTCAAGTGTGTTTTTATTTTTTTTTTCTCGCGCTTCTTTTTTACAATTTGAAAGCATTGGGCATACACAAGCTAGCTCGACAGAAATGACACGATGGGATGTTTCTCAACACGCACTACGACTTCCGCATTGGGAGGTTTGCGCGCAAAGTAATAGTTAAAAATGGTATCTTATTAATTTGTGTTATTTCGCCTAGTGCTTCCCTAATTCGGCAGCTTATCTGCGACCTATCACAAATATAAAATATCGCGTTCTAGACTTTTCGAACTTTTCGAGGTGCCAAAGGCTTTTTATTTTATAGCATGAACAGGAAATTGGTGGTAACCTTTTATTCTCGAGTTATAATAGTCGGACTACATCAGATGAACTAGAAACCACTGCGCAACACAGAGACGCGCGTGCCAGTAGAAATGACAGCTTCTATGATTCATGGGATCTTGTTTGTCAAAACAGTTTCTCAAAACGAGGGCTGAGTTTGAACACAGCAATTCTCACTTCCAGCTCGATGTTGAGCTGCAACCTTGTTTTCATAAACTCCACAGCAGACAAGCCAAGTTCACATTTTTATAAATTTCCGAGCTGGTCTGCAATTTGTGAAACGCTGATATACCCAGTTTTAACACTTTGCAAATGTATATATCTACACTAGCTCAATAGGACTGCCAACAATTCTGGAAGGAAAGGGCCGACACGCGTAGGTTAAACCAGCTTTTTGAAAGCCTTGGCAACAGTGAGCCAAAAGTTTCTGCATATCCAAGAATTCTGAAAATTGTTTGCTATTGTTCTACTATATAAGGGAAACGACCGAGTGAGCGAAAGATATAATAACCTGTTTTAATGTGTTTTTCTTTCTCTTTTTTTAATTCAGCAACCATAAATAAAATACTTACGTAACTGCATATGTCCACTCGGGGCACATTGCTAGCTTGTGACATTAATTGTCCAGTAATGTCCTCTTTGAGAAAGCTGTAAAAAAAAGCTTAGATGTTGGGTTCGTCCTCTCATGGTCATGCATTTTTTACGCAGTGTTGTAGAAAAGCAGCCCGCGGTTTACACTAAGAACTACAGATCGAAGAGAACAAATATTCATGAAGCATCGAAGAGAGCTGGAAAAATTGGTAGTTATTCTGCACTGTCATCCAAAAACCTACAGTATGAAAGGAACAAGCAGTTAAAGCTGACATTTAAAACCCGCTTCACGAAAAAACGATGCTTGTTTTTTCTTCAAATTTAAATTAACACCGTGACCAATCACTCGCTTGAATATCTGATAGCATTTGTGAACGTTTTTAATGCAGTATTGTTGTCCTGGAGATGACATTAAACAAGATAAAAGAAATGACAATACAAAACTGGCTCTTTGAGTTGGGTCTTCATAAGTACGTTGTTGTTATCATTTTGTTGCGTCCACATCAAGATGTTCAAAATACGTTACATCGCTGTGTGAATATCGAAACGATATCACTTCACAAATGATTTCTATGTTCAAATTTCTTTTTTAATGCAGCAATCTTCTTCTTAATACTATTTTATTTTGAAATAACTTGAAATTAAAAAAAGGAAGGGGTTGTACAATATTCAAACTGAAATATTATTTCGAGTGTCTATATATCTCTTTGTATGCGTCGACACAACGTGTGTGCATCTCTACAAAAAAGAGGTACAGATGCGAAGTAAAATATATACTAAATATATTTTCCTCTTTGTTGTCCTCTTTCCGGATTGGAAACGCACTCTACAGATACCATAATCATGTTCACGATAATTTTCAAATTGTAGATCCAAGGGGAACGCTGAATCATGCACGTAAGAATGTGGATTTGTCCGGACCATCATGAACTCTCCTTGAAAGGAGGACACAGCGATGGCCAAATGAATCTAAGCTGGTTTAAATGAACCTAAGAAATTAGTTTCGCAATTTCAGACATTGTAATTTACCAAAATATTGTGGCAAGGAGGCGTATTTATTTTCTAAACATATCGAAGGAAGCATTTACCTCAATCACAGGTTACAAATAAGAACCAAACGTTTCATATGGAAAAGTGCGAGGCAAGCCTTTTTACATTAAAAGCAACAAAAAAGTTTCTTGTGGTCCGTTGGAGGAAGGAAGGGCAGGAAGGATAAATAAATTTTGTTAAATTAAAGGCATTCGGGCCTTTTATTTAACAAAATAGGGAGCGACAGACAAGTCAGAATATATATTTGTCTATGTACTTTTTTTCGTTTTCATTAGATCAAACATACCAAACGTGTACATCAACGCCTTGTTGTATTTTCTCACACAGACACGAAAAAAGGCTCAACATTCGTTGGAAGAAAATTATCTTTTTTTTTTTTTTTTACATTCCAGAAGAATGGTTTCGCTGCATAGCCAACCCGGAAGAACAGAAGGGAGCGAAGGGAGACAAGTTTGAGAAACAAGAACTAGACGTATTAGTGAAATTCAGGAGGAAGGCTTAATAAAAGGCTCGATGTACACCTAAGTACTTCTTATGAGTTGTGAATGCGGAAGCATGCGTGTCATTCTTCCGTTCCTTATTTCGTCTGCGGCGTAGTTGCGTCGACGGCAGAGCGCGCGCTCTTCTTGGCTCTCCTCGCCGCTCTGACCTTGGACGCTACGTGTTACCGACGAGGTGACGGCGCGGACACGCAGAGCCATGCGGTGGCGGTCGTTGAAACTGACGCGCAGCGGCCAATGGGAGCCTCGTTCCTTGAAACTATGACGGGCGCCAGTCAATGGGACCGAAGACGAAATCCATCAGCTTCACTTCGTTCCTTTGGGATCGGGAAAACTAGGTGCCGTTTGGCTAGGCTTTTCGCGTGGTTTCAAAGCTGGGAGCCGACTTCACTTGGAGAAAGGAGTTAAGGTGCCGATTGGCGCGGCTTCAAAGCTGATGACGTCGGCTCACTCCATGCGACAGTTAATTCTTTCGCATTAAAAGAATCACAGCTGCAGCGTTCACCAGCTCGCCTCTATCATCACACTGTCTGGGCGACACGCCCCACACGCGTGGGAGTTTAGCGTCTCTTCATGCACAGCCCTCTTGTGCTGTCGTGTGTCCTAGGCATTCCACAATATTGTCATCTTTCATATAAGCAAATTTTCTCTTCGGAATAAAAAAAAAAGAATTTAGTGGCAATACGAGTTCTCCCTATCGAGTGGGAGCCGAAAGGGTGAAATCTTTTCCGGGCGCCTCCGGCAAGCTAAGTCATAAAACCGACTGCCACATTGCAAAATGATACGAAATGTCGAAAATAATCCCCGGAGACGAGAAACCAGGAAGACAGGACCCGGCGATTTTTTTGGTAGCGCACCAGTCACCTAGCTGTGTTTGGAGTTTTGTGTTTGTCCTTTGTCTTGTTCCCCGTCTCCAGGGATTATTTTCGTCATTCTTGTCCAGCTCGCTTGCACCTTTGCATGAATTGCATTATCATCATAACCTTAAAATGGATTCTGCTCAACCTTGTTGGTGGCACACTGGTGACAGCTGATAAAACCCGTTTGCTCTATTGACGTCTAACTCCTGCTTAGCTCAGTTGGTAGAGCGCTCCACTGGAAATGCAGAGGTTTCTTGCTTGGTACCAGGACCAGGCGGTTTTCTTTGGTCAAGCACCTGTCACCTAGCTGTGTTTAGTGATTTGTGTTTGTGCTTTCATTCCCTTGTTCCCCTTCTCCGGGGATCAGTTTCGTCATTCTTGTCCAGCTCGCTTGAATCTTTGCATTAATTGCAATATCATCGGTACGAAATGGGGCGGTCCATTTGAGTTTTTTCTTTTTAACAGCTTAACGCACCGAATAATTTCTACGTGTTTGTTTTCCTCCCCGGTTTGGATATCGCTTGTCCAACCCATGTTGCCGGCCCCTGTCCTACCACGACACCTTCCTGCTAAGTCACGGTGTCGAAGCACGCCAAACAGATTTTTGTTTACATGTATTTCAAATGTGAGCCCAATACCCCATTGCATAATCAAAAATCATGCACTAGCATTTTGACGTCGTCACATTTAGACTGGGCGCCAAGACAGCTTTGAAATGAGTTCGTCATGCGCTTTGCTGGGCCTCGTGTTTACTCAATGTGTCGATTGACGTTGGGCGTTGGGCTAGGGCCCTGTTGCTGAACTTGCACCATTCAAGTGAGAAAAAGTTACGTGGAGGTAAGGAGACTGTTCACAGGCAATGATTCCCCTAATTGGTGTTGGTTAGACCAATTTGGCTCATTCCGTGTGCGTCTCTGCCCCAGATACGCAGGCCACAACCGGCTATTGCCTACTATAGCCTTGAGTTGTAGGCTTCAAAATCAACGAGCCAGTATATATGGCAACGTAGTCTTAACAGACAGTGCAGAGATCTGCGATATGTCGCCAATTTGTCTGCAAATCCGCACTAGGAACTCGTATCACGATGCTGATCTGGACCATAGTTATCGATCGCTCCGCTTCGACTGCTCAAAAGCGATTCGGCCCTCGGGGTAGCGATGAACGGAACTAAAATATGCATGAAAGGATACTCAAGTTTGTTTTAGTCACTGGTATAGAGCTGCGCTTCGGATAGTTAGTGCTTAACGTGCAAGACAACAAAACAAGTAATCGCAAAAATTCAAATGAGGAGATAGCGCCGCAAATGCGAACGTAACTGTATAACGATCTCGAGAAAATGGTGCGTTGTCTGCTCCGCAACAGCATCGGTTTTAATCGTGTGCGGAGAAAGCGATACTTTCTTCTGATCCAGCGGTACGACATTGTTTCTATAGGCGGCCAAGGTACCTGCGTTACATTATACGACAGACTCAGATATCACGCCAGAGACGCGTGGCAATCCTAGGAGCCTAACTTCTGTTGTATCTAATATTTGTTTTTCTCCAAGGAGTTTGTTTGAGCTCAGCGCTTGGCTTTTGCGTATATATGTATTTTATTTGATTCATTACTTAATTGCCGAAGTGCTATACTTTCGCCTAAGATGCCACGTGCGAACTGAAGAACCAGCAGCGAAGCTTAAATATGTAACTTGCTCGGCTACTTAGAACTCAATCTTTCATACATCAGTGAACTACCAGCGCTGTGCCTAACTTTGGCACTTGTTTGACGAATTAGGACCAAGATACCCGGACTCTAGTCAAAGAAGGTCAAGTTCGAGTCTGCATTCCTTCTTCGGGATCTTTAGTGCGAATAAGTTTTCAGCTAAGACCCCATTTTGCCAAGCGAACTGTGCTACCTGGGGGGGGGGGGGGGGGGGGGGGTAGATTTTGTACCGCGTGTCGTCAAGGTTAGCGGCAAGACGACATTCGAACTTTGTCTCACCACGCGTTTATTTGTGACCGTGGTAGGGTGAGGCAATAATTTGCTTACCTTACTTACCGTGCAACTGCTCTCAAAGGCGAGACTTGCCAAATGCGCGAAGTTTCACAGATGAATTCGTACTGCTTCGAAGGTGTGATTTCAGAATTTTATTAAAACCAGCAAAGAAGAAGGTGAAGTTTGGTGAGGAACCATGTTGCCGGCGTCACTCGAGCATCTCACGCAGCGTACTGCATCGGTAGGGGTGACCGCAGCATTTTCACATCTCTTACAAGAAAGAACTAGTGCGAGAAATTCTAAAAAAGGTCATACTTATCAATTTTGCGATCTAACTCGAGTAAGGGGGCAAGCAGCAAACCATCGGTGCCGACGATGTGTATCAAACGTCGAAGGTCTGCAAATTCTAGGCGCATGAATCGTGTTCGCTTACGCTCGTTTCCCGCCACCGGGTAGACATATCCGGTATTTGGGCGACGAAAAAAAATGATCAAACATTGCAATGTGTAAATAGAAAGACATAAAGGTGAGTCTAAAGGAGAATGGGTGACGGTTCCTCTTAAATCCTGAATGTCTTCTATTGGCTTGGCGAGGGCAAAACAATGTTCTCACCCATATACTGTAAAGGACAACGTTCGAAATGGCGGCAGCCTTATGGAAAATATGTGTATGCTCTCTGCGACACTGGCACACTGAATGTGTAGGGGCTATGTCGCGATAACAATAGGGATCATACAACGAGCCATGGTACAGGCACGCTGCACGCAGGAGACCAACTCGCTCGGGACAGAAGACCGGAACCCTGAAACGGCTGGCTCCCGGTCCAGTGAACAACTCCTTATTTTCCGATGTGTTTACTTCATAAATAAATGAACCTTGGCCACTTTATAAACGCGTCCACAGCGACACGACCGCCGTATTCTCAGGTCGTTCCACAGAAACTTCCGCGTATAAAATTGGATGTGACTTTCCGACATAAACCCACGTAAATATCTGAACCAAAAATAAACAATTGAAATGAAACTAAAGAACAAACAAATTACTACGAGAAGCCGGCGTCCATCGGCCACTGAACGCCTCGGGCGTCATGGGCTGCCACGTAATAAAGGGAAAAAGTTACTTCCTATTGCCCTAACGTCGATGACGCAAAGGAAATGATTAGAAGCGATTGACTGCGGAGTGAAATGAATCCTTTTGTGGTCATTGGCTGCTGATGTTTTCAACCTGTCACCAACTGTTGTGATTTCTTACGTTCCATTCGTGCAGATACTGCGGAACACGCTCAGCAAACAAAAGTTTATTTTTTATTTTTTTTGTTTACCGTTATAGGGTAATGGCTAACGTCATATCCTTCTCATGACCTGCCGATGACACAGGGTTGTATTGATGTGGTAATAACTGGTAGTCTGTTAGATTCCGTAATACGAGTATGGCCTATGCACCAGCTTTCTTAGCTATACCTCATTCACTGCGGAAGCAGCTCACAGCACTCTCCTTTTTCAGTATTTTCTAGAACGTTATTTGTTATGTCTTGGTTTCTGCATAGAAATGAGTGCACTTATTTATACCATGCATTTAGTGCAGTCAGGGTTGTTTTTACATATTACTGTGAGCATTTTGAAGGTAGGGATGCGAGGGCTCAAGAAACGATATTTCTGAAAAATAAATATTTTTGTTTCTTTGTTTTTTAACTAAAATTAAAAAAGACAGACCTAATTTATTTAAGTATTAACAACCCTATTACGTATTTTATCTTATATACTACGTATAAAACAAGGTAGTTTAAAAACGAACAGTTATTTGCTGAAGTTGTTGAACGGGAATTGTCAAAAGAATATTCTATTTGCCCTAAATATCGTGGAGACGACTGGTTCTCTCGTATGTTTCGACAAACTCCTGCGCTTTTTTTTTTTTTACTTATATATCCTCGGCACTCTTTTATGAAAGTTTCTTTAAATTTTTTTACACTGGTAAGGCCAACGCGTGCGGCATGTCTACCATCGTTCCCAGACATATCCTTGGTGCATGGATAATTTGCTGAAACGTCTGCGTTCACTAATTCAACGGCTGAATTGTGATCGGCTAAACTGAATCGATGGCTCTAATTGGCATTCATCGCTAATAAGAGATTAGCTCAACAGAGCACCTAAGCTGCTTACCTTTCAAGCTGAGGTCAAGATGTCGGAATCTTCGGACTCGTCTGAGTCCGACGGCCAGTATTAAGGCTCCAATGCAGTTTGACGTAGCAAGAGCGCTACGCTATCGCGGTGCACAAGGAGACCGAATGGTCGCAGATGTCGAGATCTTGCTCGTTGATCAATGAAAGCTGCGCGTGGTGCGCTACGTTGTGTTTCTGCGCTCGATGTTTATGCAGAAATGAACCTTTAGCGACGGACTTCTGACGTAATGCTGGTAGAAGTGTTCCCGTATTTCGTGTACCTTCCAATAAAGTAGAGCCGAAGTTACATACCTTATTTTAGGGGGTTTGACCAAGTTAAAATCTAGGCGATAAAGTGGTGACCTAATATTTTTGGTGAAAGTGCTTGCATGCGTATTATGACTGATCAATTATCATATCTCACATTCGCTTGTAGTCCCCGCTAGTTTGCATTGTTTGTCCCCGCTAGTTCGCATTCAGGACTTCCTTATAACCATCTTGACCTATCGCTTGTTGACATTTTCAATTATCACCTCCTGTCGTTCAAGAGTACCATTCCACTTTTGTTATAATGTGTATTTGGACAGTTCTTTTCGGAATATCTTTTCGCGCACTACCGTAATAGGCGTATGGATGTTGGTAGGCAAAATAAATAGATAAATAAATACGTACCGCCAGGAGTGCTGAGAGTTGACGCCACATCCAAACGCCTTGCGGGACAAAGGAGCTTTATTTGTTTGCCTTCCAGAGGTCCTTTTAGTAGTTAAATAGTAGTAGTAGTAGTACTAGTAGCAGTAGTAGTTAAGTGGTTTATTCACACAAAAAAGAGGCAACTAAAAGAGTTAAATCACCGCGTTCCGTAGCTAGGCAAAGTCATATCCTCCAAACATCAGTTCAATCTAATAAGACTTATTTTTCTATACTTATGCAGAACTGGTGGGACACGAGTAAAAGGCAGACATGGATTGGCTTGACCTGGCTATGCCAATATACTTGGCGACGGCGGAGAAATAATCACGAGAAAATAAGAGAAAAAACAAATACGCTAACAAAAAAAAGGAAACAAAATGCAAGCACGAACTCTATAGTAACTGTTCAAAAAGACGCATTTGCAATATTGCAATATTTACATGTGTAATAACGATATATAAATAGGCATATATGGTTTTAATGGATATGGGCATTGCAGTTTCAACATTAAGGTTACTTCGGATTCGATCCGGTAGTAAAAATAGGAGGGATTCAAACAAAAGTGTAAACCCTTTGTTGGTTTGAAAGTAATTGAGACATTCGGGTAATTTTAATACTAATCTAAATCCTGATTCAAATGTCTACCTAGCCTCAATTCATCTTATAGACAAATTTGAAACGTGAAAATCCCCATTCTTCCGAAATTAATTTAAATTTATAATCTTCAGGTGCAGAGCAGAGAGCAAAATCACTCCCCCTTTCTCCCACACACACATTTTTCGTCAATCTGGTCGTACCGTCTGAAAATCTATATTTATTTTCCTGAACCTAAAAACAGTTACGTATAGTCAGCCAGAGGATATTACCGGTATGTGCCTGATATGCTGTCGTCTTTTCTTATTTAATGATCTTAATGACTGTTTTTTTTTTTCGTGCAATAAAAGCTACTGCTCTCGAAAGGCCCTCATAACTAGACACTAACGAGAATCAGCTGATTTAATTAATTGTGAATAGGCCGAAAATGGACTAGTATTTGCTTTCTTTAGCTTTCCTTTTTTAGATTTGTTTTCTTTAAATACTCGAAGGCCCAAACGCGGCCTGATCCACGCATCCACTTGACGCCGATCCTCTGTCTTCTCTTGTCTTTCTAGGCCACGGGCTTTGTGCAATACAGCCGAAGACGACGACATCGGAGTGACGAGCATCGGCACCCACGTCCCACGAAACGAGAGCTCGACCTCCGACTAGCGTCTCCGACAGAATCCTCCGACGTCGACCTGCGAAGCGCAGCCACTGGCAGAGCGCGCTTTGGCGGAAGAAATCTCGTTTCCGCCCCTTCTGCCGCCTTCTATACGTTTCCGTGTCTCCCGACACATCGAACCACAACTGCTGCCCTGCCGAGCATCGCCCCGTGACCCGAAACCGGGGTGAGCCTAGCCACTCCGTCCAGAGAGCCCGAGAGACGTGGACGGAGCCTCAGGTCCGGCCAGGACTCGCTCCTTGACAGCGCCAAAGAAAGCGTCGTTGACCCTGCGCTCCGAACCAGGGGCCCGAAGACAGCAGCCATGGATTGCCGAGGGATGCAGCCGCAGAAGAGCGCCCACGGCAGCTCCAAGAGGAAGGTGAGCCCGCTCCTTGGCAGCTGCTACAGGCGCTCCACCCTGTGGGAAAGAAAACGCGCTCGTGTTAGGTCACCTAGAGTCACTAAACTCGCTACGCGTATCGAGTGCCTACAATGCATGCCCCAAGTGTCTTGTGGGCGAAGCCATTTTGTTGCCCTGCAGAGCGACGGCAATAGGCGACAGTGTGATTTCAAAAATTCGAAATTTGCCCAGTACGAGTACACAATAGGCTCTTCTTCTCTTTCCACTTTTTCAACGCTAACAACAACAACGACTTTCTGAGCTTTCGATGCGGTATCAGGAAGACTCGGACTGGGGACATAACAAAACACATCGTATCAAGCTTCCAGCAATTGGCGGTAATTACTTCAAGCGACAAGGAAGCTATGTGCCGTTCTCCTGAAGCGTAGCTGATTGCGTGGCTCTAGTTGTAGCCCATTGGAGAGAAACGGGCGAGTCTCAGGTCACCGTTGGACGCATTATCTCGTAAAGCGATTCTACAGAAAGACTCGCCTGCGACGGCGCACGGTTTTCCGAGAAACGAAATACGTCAGGCCATCTACGTTTTACAAACTTGCGAGTAATGCAAAATAATTTTCGATTTATTTTAATCAGTTTGATTCACTCTAAGCTTTCATTAATTCAGTTTATATTAAGATAAGTTTGATTCGGACATATTATACTGAAATTATCGCCACCAATAGCCCAGGAAGTATTTCTAATTTCGCTTATAATTTCTGTTATGTCTCGCCCGAATAAGATATTGTACTAACTTATTCTTATACAAGCCGTAAGAATAGTTTCTTTTCGGATTATCGCGACAATTACAACATTTTTTTCTAGTGTCAAAATGATATCTTCATGATAGTATAAGTTCAATTTTCTAGTCGTGAAGCCATGTTACTTAAGTGGTCGACAAATCCAATCAAGTTCGCTACGATTTTTCTAAGAAATATACTTCCTAGAATGTGTTGTTTTTAAATAAATAAAGTGGCAGAAGTTCGAGCCATTTTAAAGTAATTTATTTACATTGTCCATTCATCTGTGCATACAGAAATGTTGAATTACTTTCATCCGACTCTAATTAGCTTTGCCCTGAGCAAAGTGGTTAACTGCCACGTGAATGTCTTTAATCGTGTTACTGATACAAACAGAACAAAAGCAGGAGCTGAAAACCTTACCTTGCTACTTACAAAATAACTGGCAAAAAGGCAGATGTCGCATCGTTAAAATAAACATATTGCGTTCCGTTGCTAAAGTAAGTGGCTAAACAATTTATCATTTGAGTATTTTTGCAAACTCCATATTGCTTTAAGAGAAGTTTGGTTTAATATAAAATCAAATGCTCGAAAAAGTATATTTATATCTACCTTACCCTTCTCATTTATTTGACTTGCAATCTCGGAACTAACCCATTTAATTGAGCACTCCCCGATAATTACTCCAAAGCGTACTGTTAGGGAACACGAATATTACGATTGCTAAAATATTGAATCATATATTAAAATGGAAATGTCTCCAAAAAACTTACAACTTGTTATAGTCTATGATACAGACCTCAAGATTGTCAGGTTGCTTCTATCCTTAATTTATAAGTAGAAATCGTTTTTATCGAATGTCAAACTTGGCTGCTTCTTCAGATTTGAACGTTGCTCGCTGCGTCAGGTTACTTCTCTTTTTAATTTTCTGGCCAGCAGGGTTGTAACAACAGCCGGGGGTTTTTTGAATTACGTCACTGTGCCTCCTATTTAGAGTAGCCGATTAGTCCGCTGTCTGTCGAAAAAAGGGCCGGGTTTTCAGAACCAGTTCCATACATGAGTCACAAACCTGCACCGTTTGGTCGTCATCCCAGCTCAAAAACCGGTTTTGCCTCCTTTTTTTTCCCCCTTCGGGAAGAACAGGTTTTGTCCCCCGTTCCCCAATCCTCCGAAAGTCCTATTATGTTTTCGCTACGTTGAAACGAGTTGCGTATTTTTATATATATATACATATATATTGACCATTTTATTTTTTGTAATTATTTGTTAGCACATATACTAGCTTTGAAAACTCCTGCGACTGAACGCCAGTAATTTTCTTGCGGTGTTTTGATCCGAAGGCGTGAGGTGGCGCCACTTCTCCAGGCCAGTGCAGACGTGGAGTTTCCATGGCAACGCGTCCAAGTGCATCGCCGCTTCCCTTCCGCCGTCCCGGGCGCAGCGAATGCGGGATACGAAGGGCGCGGTCTTTCCCTGAATCAGGAAAAACGAGTCCCGTCCTCGGAGCCGACCCCGAATTATTTTCTTTTCTTGGTCCGACCCCTAAAAAAAGGAAGTCGTCTGGTCATGATTCACATCGTCGGGATCTGCCGGGACAGGACTGTGAGTCATGAAATAAACGACCCAGTTCATTTCTGTAAATTCAGTCAATTCGCGTGACCTGCGACATGGTTAAAATAATTTTATAAAAAAAAGAAACACAAACGTTTCAACACTTGTGGTCTTCCGCCTTGTGACGCAGCAGTGAAGGCCGTTATTAGCAGACTTAGAAAGTGACCATATCCTGTTTCGACTAAGTTTGAAAAAGGAGCACCCTACATTTGCGCGCAAGTGACTGGCAATGTAATTTAACTACAGGATATTCGTAATGTATTACTTTATATAGTCGCCCTCTTCATTACAAAGATAAACGTAACACGAAACTGAACTCATTGTGATCAGCTTCTAGGTTTTATCTCAGCGATACTGGAAATCGTGCAGTCAAATAAAAATATTATAATAATCTTTATTTGCTAAGGAGAGCGGTGGCACCGCGGAAAGGCAACAGCCCGTACCACGGAGGCCCGCGGTGCCGCATCTAGTGATGGTGATTCTGTGATGAAACTATTTATACGAGATGAGGACCACATGACCTCCTCAAAGTTGTGGAAACCACTCCCTGAGTGTCGGTCGCTCGGTGACTGTCCAGGCAAGTCTGCCAGCGAGCCGAGGCGACATCTTTGAGTCCTAGCAGTGCATAAAATTATGCTTAGAAGCTGTTTTCGCAGAGGCAACACCCCCCCCCCCCTCCTCTCCTCGGTTTATAGTCACATGACCAATGATCAATATTGTAGTAGGCTGGATTACGGATAGAGAGTCCGACCAGTGATACCACCAGCGGCTGCGTGCTGCTTGACTCCTGGCAATACATGCGAGTCTATGGGACAAATTAATAAAAATTAACCGTTTTGAAACTGGAAAGACCGGTTCAAACTGGTACCAGTTTCAAACATGGTTATTGCTCCAGTTTGACCAGTTTCATAATGGTTGAAATGGTCAAGGTGGTTCGAACTGGTCACGCTGGTTGACTGGTCATGGTGGTTGAACTGGTCAAACTGGTTGACTTGTCACGCTGGTTCGACAAAAATATTTTTATTTGTTGGCGCCACCACTGCGCTTCGGAAATCTTTATTATACACAAATGGAGACACAATACACCTACTAAAAGCATCAACTGAACATACATTGAGCGCATACACATACATAGCACATACAAACATCAATACAACAGCACACTAACCCGATCACTACTTCCGAGCTCTGCGTTTCCGTCTTTTATACTGGTCGTTTTGAACGTACGGAATTTCTCAGTGATCGCCTAAGGAATAAAAAATATTCCCAGCATGTTGATTTTTTTTCAGCAATGCCGTACCTCTGAGAGTGTTTTGAACAGCTCAGGGCATGAATCTCTTAGTAAAAAGAGAACGCTCGATCATGCCGTAATTTTTTGAAAGCCAATAAATTTAAAAAGCCAATTCGCACACCCCTACAAATAAAGCGAGAAAGAGGGGTCGATTCGGTAACCAATTGGACCAGGTAGGCCAATCTGGTGGCCAGTTTGGTCAATCTGGCTACCATTTGGACCAGGTCGGCCAGTCTGGTGACCAGCCCGGCGTCTGGTGACCAGTTCGGCCAATCTGCTGACCAGTTAGGCCAATATGGTGACCAGTCAGGCCAATCTGGTGACAAGTTAGAAGGTAATCTGGTGACTAGTTAGATCAATATGGTTACCAGTTAGACCAGTCTGGCAACCAGTTGCATCAGTTTGATTTCCTGTTAGACCAGTCTGGCAACCAGTTGCATCAGTTTGATTTCCTGTTAGACCAGTCTGACCAGTCCAAATACCAGTCTGACCAGTTTGATTTTCAAACTGGTCTTTTCAATAGGGAGTTGCTTTAAAAGGAACTTTTATCAGGTTTCGCAAGAATACTAAGACAGAATTTGCAGTCGTCAGTAACGGTTAAAAAGAAATTAGCCAAAATGTGTGCGAATCTCTGTCATCTGCTGCCATCGGCAAAATTTTTCTTCTCGACTGTTCCGAATCCCTGTCGTCATGCTTCAAAACCCCAGTTTTCGCTTTAAGTAAAACGCAAAACCAACACAAATTGTTTGAGAATGTTTTGTAAAAATAACTTACTTTAACGAGAAAAAGTAGATTTGTCATGAGACGTTGTCTGCTTTCATTTGGAAACAAAAATGATGCATCAAACAGAATCTGTAATCCTCAGTAAAAATATAAAGGAAGCATATCATCGAAGCAAACCTGTCTTGCTGCTTGTATGATGGCGTTGCTCCGACTGATTGCTCGTGAGGCCCGTGAAGAGAGTCAACGGAGGATAGAAAAGTATTTCCCCTCTAAATATTTAGGGTAAGAAGTATTGACAGATTTCTCAGCATTCCTAGAAACTTTCGTCGAAGTTTGGTCGTCCCCAATATAATACCAACTAGAGAAATATCACTTTTCGAAGTTTTTCTTACATGCTTCAAGGCATTTGCTGGTGTCACGTTATGAGTGCCGGTGCTGCCGCTCGACCCCAGCCAAATAAGTCTCGATCCGCAATCCAGCCGACTACATTAGACATCAGTTCACATGAAAAGGGGGCGAATATCCGGCCAAGAATTCATTCATTCCAGCAAGGAGTGAGAGGGCCACCTGTAGCCGGAGCGTTTCACACGGCCATTCTGACAGCGCGCAGATCCTAGAGCCACCTAAAAAAAAACGGGACTGTGATCCTCCGTTGCTTCGCCGCAAACTCCGTCAAAATTCGATATCAGTGCCTGACTTCCTGCTCCACGAAAGGAATTCCCTCATAAATCATCGACGTCCTCACCTCTCCATCGTGAGGGCTCGTTCTGCTGCTACGACGAAGGTTTGTACAGAGCACCGAGCTAGCCTTGCTTTTCTGTCCTCAGCTTAACGTCGCTTTCTCTCCTCGGCGTCTCTTTCGCACGTCGAGCACGGTGGTAATCAGCGGGAGGCCAAGCTGTCTCCTCTCGATTCCGCTGTTTCCCCTCGCGAAGCGAAGACTACGTCACATCCAGTGGACGCTTTGACCCGCAACCCGTTCATGCGCTCGAGAAAAGGAGAATGGAACATGTACTTTTCGGTGTGGCGACATGGATTATTGTGGAGGAGGGGAAGGGGCTGCTTGAATAAAAGCTGCTACATTCAATAAGCTACACTTGAGGGTAACGATGTGTCAGCCATCTTGTAGCTTAAAGCGATCGTTGCCTGCCAGTTGTCCCAAGTTTTATCTCAAAATCGCAGGGAACCATTTTCCGTACACCGACAATGTTAGAACAGTCCTTGACAAAGCACAACGATATTGCCAGAGCTAAAGCTCAGTAAGTCGCCTTTGTCGAATTGTAACCAAGCAATAAAATGTCGACGTCTACGAGACAGCCGGGGAATTCAGTGTCTACACTCGATCTGAGCGTGATTTGTTTGGTGGCTGTATAGTCATGATTGTTTACCAGCCACATATTGATACTGTACGGGCGCGAATTCAGCGACCTTCAAGAGTCAAAGTATCAGAACACGCACGACTTGAGTCACACATTCCACGTTCGCGGCTTTTCATTTTCTCTCGGACCTGCGTTTGTGAACGTGCCCTGTCGCGCATCCGCGCGAGACGCGTGCTACCTCCTTCTATAAGCAACGGCGAGCCTCCGAGCGAATAAAAGTGTGCGTGTTCAGCGTAGCGCGGCAGCGGGACAACCAAGGTCGCAATCTTCCCGCCCACCGCTTTGTGTCGGTGCGAGACGGCCATGTTTGTTTCTTCCCTGCCCGTCCCGTTTCTGCCGAAGTCGGACAGCAGGCGTATCTTCGTTCCAGCAGAGTGCCTCTCCCCGTCCCGAGGCCGCGGCGGGCGAACGCGCGTTCCCGCCCAATCGAAAAAAAGCGAGCGACCGTTTGTCGGACGGCAGGCAGGAAACGATAGTCGGTCTTTTGCCGTGCCCGCGGAGGTGGGCGGCGTCGCCTTCGACGGCCCCTCGGCTGGTCCCGGAGAAGAGCGGGCTCATTAGGCTGGCTGACGACGGGGGCAGCGCGCCGCCAGCGTTGGCCCAGGAGGAAGCGGGAGTAAATGAGTGCGCTCATCAGCTCCGCGGCCTCGGGACCCGGAACTGTCAGCGTTCGGCGGAGCCCGCTGCGTCACTGCCGCCCGATGTCTGCGTACCGCGAGGAAGCAGCCCGCGCGGCGGACGGTAGTCCCTCCACGACGCCTGTGAATCGGGATCCTGGGAGGAAGACATAATACTCGATGTCAATCGGCCGGCCTCGATTGTATTTCCGCGTCGAAGCCTCTAGTGCTGACCTTGACGTGGCGTCCTTGGCAGAGGACGCCACGAGGCATCTGTTCGAAAAGTATAGGAAGAAAGAGCTTGTTACGAGCTGAAAGACGCACGTAAAGGTTAATTGCGAAAATGGTAGTAGGACGGCGGAACGGCGGCTTGGTTCAGGTTCTACCAAACCTCTGCGCAGAAGATATTTCCGAGGTCGCCGCTCTAACGGAAAAAGACATAAACAAACATATGCGCCCGTACGCCCCATAATACTTAGGGTTATCGATAAGTTTTGCCTCCTAGGCTGTTCCTTTTATATTCAGTGATGAAACTGAAAGAGGTTAGATTCAAATGAAGGTTTGGAATCTCCTCTTTCCCAGGAGTACGTGACTTTTCAATGTAGTCCCCAACGTCGGCGATGCGCTTCCGCTACCGGTGCACCGCTCTTCGCATGCCGTCGTAGGCGATCGCGGACAACTCTTGACGAGACCAACGCCTCGCTGGAGGAGCTGTAGTTTCATGGCATTTTCCCTCATTCACATCACAGGCCGGACTTGGCACCATGAGACTTTTAAGTGTGTGTGTGTGTGTTTTTTTTTTTTTTCAAAATAAAGGAACATCGGAATTGTACACTGTTCGCAGCCGAAGACGATGTTACCGATGCAGTGCGCCGTTGGTGTCGTCAACAGAAGACCTCAACCATTTACGACGGCACGCGGAGAGTAGTGCACCGGGAGCGGAAGCGCATTGCCTTAGGTAGGGACTATATTGAAAGGTTATGTGCTCCTGGGAAAAAGGAGATTCCAAACTCATTCGAATGTATAACATCTTTCGATTCCATCGGTGAATAGAATGTTATGAGGCAAAACGTGTTGATCCCACCTCGTATTTATTTATTTATTTATTTATTTAATATACTTCAAAGCGCCCTTTCGGGCATTGTGTGAGGGGGGAGAACACGGTTTGACAAAAAATATTGAAACAATAAATTTCGTACATATTTGCTTAAAGACAAGAAACAATGCAAATATACACACTCAAGAAAAAGTACACTCGTACACAAACAAAAATTATATAATATACCCACACAAAAGAAGAACACTCGCGCACAAACAGGGAGCATCATGCCAACCAGGCTACAGGAAAAGAAATTAAACTGTCTTCGCACATGAAAAACAAAAAGGTCACCATCCTATGACTCATTCCTGGGAAAAGTGGAACAAACGTTCACATGTAGATTTGAATTCATTTTTATCTGTTATATTTACAACGTGGTGGGGCAATGAGTTCCATTCTGTAATGGCGAGCTGTAATGGCGAGTTGCGAAATTGGTTAGTGCGACAATTTGATAAGCGAATTTTGTGAGGATGATCATGTCTGGGAAAGATGCGATGAGGGGGAGGCAAAGCGTTCCTTAAGGTTAATATCAAAGTAATAAATATTGTGGATGAACGCCAGACGTGAGACTTTGCGCCTGGCGTCTAATAAGGGTAAACTAGCCCTTAGTTTCAGTGCTGAAACGCTCGTGTATGGTGAATAGTCACTATATATGAAGCGCTCGGCTTTGTTTTGAATTTTTTCTATTTGGACAATTAGGTAATCATGGTGGCGAGACCATATGATGCTGGCGTATTCAAGCTGAGATCTGACAAAGGACTTAAAAGCTAGTAAGCGAGTTTAAGGGGGAGCTAAATACAACATCCGTCTGATGAATCCCAAGGAACGACTGGCTTTCCCAACGATGTAGTTAATATATGATTGTGCCAACTAAAAGTATCGGAAATGAAAACGCCCAGATATTTATATTTACTTACCTTTTCCAGAGGGACACCACTGATAGCGTAGTTGCAACTGATTGATGATTTTTTTGTTGTCACAGTCATACATTTTGTTTTTTCGATGTTAATTCGCATCTGCCACCTGTTGCACCATGAAGCAATAGAGTTCAGATCGCTTTGAAGTGTACAGGTGTCGGCTGTATGTACCATCTTTTTATACAGCACACAATCGTCTGCGAAGAGTCGAATCGATGAAGAAATGTTAACAGGGAGATCATTTATATAAATGAGAAAAAGAAGGGGTCCCAGCACGGAGCCCTGGGGCACGCCGGACTTAACATCAGTGCTTGATGATAACTGATCAGAAATTGCAACAGATTGGGTTCTATTCGTAAGGAATTGTCTATAGTCGAAGTCGAATAGTCGAATAGAATCGAAGTCGAAGTCGAATAGAATCTATATTCGAATAGTCGAAGACCTGCCTGAAGTATTTCAAATATTTGAAATACGTATTTGAAATACTTTGATTATTTTTATTTTGAATTTATTTACGTACCAAGGAATATATTTGTCAACTATATTTAATTAATAAAAAATGTGCTTTTTAAATAGTTGTATTTCAAATACTGCCCCAAAAACAGTTTTGGGCATTGCACCTCGAAATCAAATACGTTTTCGGACAGTCTTCGCTGCGCTTCGTGCACAAATAAGCGGTGAATAAAATTAATCAGAGAACCAGGAATGGGTGATGGGTACACTTATCGACTTTTTGGTCACGTGATTTTATTTTTTAAAGAAGTCGCTTTAACGACATCTTCAAAGATGCTTGCCGGTTTCAACGAATACTTGAAATTACACTCACACTGCAATCATTGTTTCTTTCTGACGTTATACCCCTCCGCCTTATGACAAAATCATGTTTAGAGCTATAACTTCATTTTATGCACCTGATTATTTGTTTGTAAAGACTTCACACTTGATTTGTGCGCGGTCTTTTTTTACACAATTTTACACAAATTAACTCTACTGAATTACTCTGTGGAAACAAAATGTATCAAAGAAGCATTTCAAGATGATCAAATACTCTTCTTGCAATTGTATCCTGTATTTACATACTATTTTAGAAAGTTTAACTGAACTTGTTTTTAAATACATTTTTGTCTTGGTATTTTATATTTGCATATCGACATATTTTTGCGAGTATTTTGCCCATCCCTGAAACGTATTATACAAATAAAACACCAAATATCGTCGGTGCTGTGCGCCTCACCTATTTAATAAAAATGTCATTAACGTAAAAAAAATCATTAAAGACAGGTGAAAGGAAACAATGCCATTTATGTGCCATATGGCTGGAAAAGTATGGTAGATAACCATGACTAAGCATAAAATTAGCTTTTGCTTTCTTAATTGGTCTAAATACATACAAAATGTCAAACGGTTTGTTCATAGTATTCGACATATATTCGTCTACCATGATGATTTTAACCCAAAACTAAAACAATTATTTTTTTTTTGCAATGAAACAGAACGTAACAGGGGACAGACAGCGTAATTCAGCAAATATTTTTATTCAACCAACCTCATTATATACAGAAATACAACCGGCACAAAACCACCGAACATTCTGCTTTTCAATGTCGCGCGCACAACTCTCACCCACATCACAAAACAAACCGGGTGAGGCCACCTATATCACCTTTCGGTTTAGAAAAAAAAACAAAAAAAAACACTTCTAAACAGCTAGAGGTCACCAGAAATATGCAATGCTTTTGTATACACCAATACAATATTTTTATATGCACGCATACAACGTGCGTGTGACGTAGTTCAAAGCATCGTATAATTTTAATGGGAAAGCATTCCCTGTTCCATGGAGCGAACCGACGACATCGGCTTTTGAAGCCGCGCCAAACGGTACCTTCCCCTGTCCCAATGGAGCGAAGCCTGTCGTTTATAGCAGAAATCTGACGGATAGGCTCCGATTGGCTGGCGCGCGTCATAGTTTCAAGGAACAAGGCTCCCACTGGCTCTCGCGCGGCGTAGTTCCAGGGAACGCCACCAGAGAAGCCCTCTCTCCATGGCGGCGCAGCGGACGCAGCGGCCCGGCCGCCGGTAAGAGGTGCGGGGCTCGGCCGCAGAGCCCGCACGGGTAAACTCCGGAGAGGCTGCAGAGCCGAGCTCAGAGCGGCGTGGCCACTTCACAAGAACGCAGTCAGCCTTTGGCCGC
Organism: Ixodes persulcatus; assembly: GCA_013358835.2. Taxonomy (NCBI): domain Eukaryota; kingdom Metazoa; phylum Arthropoda; class Arachnida; order Ixodida; family Ixodidae; genus Ixodes; species Ixodes persulcatus. The sequence continues at coordinate 398,783 of JABSTQ010011576.1, forward strand.
TACCTCGGCAGTAGCGAAACGTAGCCGTCCACGCCAGTACGCCACAGAAGGGAGCGGAAAAACAACATTCATGCTTTCGCAGTAATTCACAACTTGTAAGAAGTGCTTAGGTTTCCTTGGAATGTTTTGCGACATCTAGCTGTCTAGAAGGTTTTTTTGTATAAACCGAAAGGTGGTTGGGCTTTGTAGGTGGTCTCACTTAGTGTGTTTCGTGATGTGGGTGAGGGTTATGCGCGCGACCTTGAAAAACAAGATGTTCGGAGGTTTTGTGGTTGTTGCAGTTGTGTGTATAAGAAGATTCGTTGAATAAAATTATTAGCTGAGTTAGAGACGCCGTCTGTACTTGTTATTTTCTCTTTCACTGTACAAATATTTCCTCCTTCTGCCCCAGTCTCACGTTAAAATAACCCTGATAAACTTCCACCAGCTTGACTGCACACTGATCGTGATTTCGACATATGGGTCGCGTAGGTACCTATGGTTTTTTACATTAGGTGTTGCCAATTATTGGACAGTCATCATGACCGATCTGGAGGGCTTTAATGCGCAAAAACACGGATGAAGAAGAGACACATACGATGTGAACTGGCTCTAGTCCGTGTTGTATGTCTCTTCTTCGTCCGCGTTTTTTTTATTTCGATTTCACGTTTTTCATGTAGTAATGAACAAACTAGCCCAATCCAGACTTTTTAATTCATCACGGCCAAGTTTTTATCTATGCTTGTAACCATGTTTTAATTGCTACACGGTGATTATTTTATTCGAATTCAGATATATGTTACATATGCAAACTTCAAAAAACACAATTTGAACGAAAAAACAAATTTATTGTGGCTGATTGCTTCAATAAGGACCCTTTGCTATCTTTTTTTTTTTTTTTAAATGCGTCTATCAATGGAACTACCTAGCCAAGAGAGCTGTAAATAGTCAAAATGTGCCTGGTTATATTAACAACATTTTTAATATTGTATTGTATTTTTATAATGTCTGCCAACCCGTCTGCTCCTCACGACTGACAGTATGTTAAAATAAAAATCTTAAAAAATAAAAACTACCAATAATTGGCCCGCCCAACGGCAACTAGTTGATCGTCGACACCTTCGAGATGTATCCGGATCTCCAAGGGCCCTCGAAGCAGAAAAGCTTGAATTCTTGCGTAGCAGAGTTTTACCTCGTAACAAATAGCTGACTGCCAATGTTTATTTCTTGCGCTATATCAGTGAATCTCTTTTTTTAAGAGTCTCCCCATTACGTTCAATCTTCTAAATTATTTATTACGTTGTTCTGAGCCAGATATCTTTTTTTTTAACATCTAAAAGCGCCCCAAGTAGACATGGATGAAGACGTTGAAAGAGTGCCTGTCCTCATGTGCACCTTCCTTTGTTTTTGTCACGTTAGTTTAAATCTCTTCAGCTTCTAAATTTTGTCAAACGTTTTGAAAGTAGGAAACGCGTGCAATGTGTGCTTGAATCACCGACAACACGCAGCTCACTATCTAGCTTATGTCGCTAATATGAAAATGAAGAGATTAGGGCTGGGCGTCGATTAAAAGTTTTAACCCGATTAATCGCTACTCTTTAATCAATTATTTGATCGATTAGTTGGTCTCATTCATTTCTATGTGTATTACGTGAAAAATACCAAAATATATTTATTTGTTGGCCTTTGCTCATTATGTATTAAAGTGCGCCATAAACAATTTTGATTATGAATCCAACTCGCTGTGTAGTTAAGAACATGTTCAAAAGCACCCTTCACTCACAGATCATTATACATCAGCTCTATGGGTGACTTGGGAAGTAATCCCCTACTTTTTCAAGTAATTTTGTGATTGTCACGTTCCTGTTTTCCGGCAGTAATTTGTAATGTAATTGCGGAACAAATATTTGTAACGGGTTGCTTTAATTACGCTTTATTTATTTTTCATACGAGCTTATTAGAGTAATTGGAGCAATATGAGCAGGTAATTCAGCATCATAAAAATATCAAGTTGAACAAAATAGAAAACATCGTGAAGAGGATAATAACTGAAAAGAAATCACGATCTTTTGGTATGACCGGTCACTGGAACCACTGGAAAAACGTGCAGGGCATATACAAATAGGCGAAAAAAAAATGTCAAGAAAACAGCGCCCAGTAGGCGTTGTCTATCTTGATCTCCTAGCGGAAGTAGATGCATGTGCACCGCTATAACTGCAGAATTCCTGATGGCATTCTCGGTCGCCGTATAGATATAGCCGGATGGCGGGTGGGGTTGTATAGCTTTAGCTGCGCCTTCTCAGCTTAGAGGTGAACGGAGTGCACCTACACACTTTCCCCTAATTACAATGCTTTATTTTTACGAGGACTACCATATGGTATGAGAAATGGAAAGTAGTGTTAAACAACATTTTTGAAAACGTCACTTATTTTTTTATATTGTTTTCTTGATAAGTGTACAGGAAAAGTAACGAAAAAGTAATGAGTGATGCAACGAGGAACGTCATCCCTTACTTTTCAGCGAAAGAAATTTGTAATGGTAATTCATTACGTTTGATGATCGATAATTTGTAATTGCAATCCATTACATCTTTCAAGTAACGGGCAGAAGTCTGCATGTTACAAAGGGGTTCGCTGATATTCGCCGGGAGGTGCGACATCCTTCGGTTGTTTCGAGTCGTCCTGGTTGCACTAGACGGACACTATAAGGGCAATAAAGTGGTCGGGACACGTGTAACCTCCTGCCCTTGTCAGGAGTTACAAATCTTGCCCCTACAGTTGACTTTAGGCTAAATTTATACCTAAAGTTTTTCTTTCATACAGGTGTACTCGTCCACGTCTTCGTGGTGAAAGCATGCAATTTTTACTTTCCTTTGTTTCGTCAAAATGTTGCCGATTAACCGGTTGAAAAAAAAAAAAGTAATCGCGATTAAAGCATTAATCGATTAATGAGCGGGGAGAATCAATCAGTTGCCCAGCCCTAGGAGAGATCACGCCTCCCGCCTGATGAGACTGATGGGTCGACTTTTGTTTCGTAGTTTACATCCGGTTTCGATCGCTATGCGGAGCGCCAGTTCGTCTGCTTCTTGCACAGGGGTTGCGATAATGTCAAAACGCAAAGCCCCTTTTGACTGATTGAAAAAAAAAAAAAACAGTGGGTAGACCTCAAGGCATCTAGCATTGAGGTCTACCCACTATCCTTCCAATCAAAGCCAATCGGAGCTCAGCGTCGTTCTGATGTCCACCGCAACTCCTACACCAAAAGCAGACGACTGACAAAGCTGCACAGAGGTGGCGACATTTGGGCGCAACAAAAACTAATATTGAGGAAACGTGAATTTAAAAAAAAAAAACACAATGTAGGGAGGTGTTGTTCTCTCTCTCTCTTTTTTTTTTTTTTTAATGGGAAGGTGTTCAACTTGTATCGACTAAAACCGACGAAAATGCTTAATGTCGTGTATGGAATTGACCGATATTCCGCCCCATGCACAACCCGACCAGACGGCATATGCTGAGGTTTATCAGGCTCGCAGTTGACGTGGTAGCAATGTCCATTGACCCATTTAATATTGGCAATATAATTGATTATTTGGTATTAATGAAGTAATGGCCTAGTGCCGCTCTACGTTAACTTCAAAAGGGAAGCAATCAACGCTCGCCATGGCTTTGGCAATAGAAATGTTCCTAATTGTGTCGTCTGAGATCAGTCGTCGAGCGAGGCACACGCCTCACTTTTGGGTCTTACCTGCGTGAAAACGTAACTCTATCCAATAAAGCTCTACATGTAAACTGAAAAACAAAATTACTGAAAAGGCTCCCGAGCATGCATGCCCGCAATCAACTTGTATGAAATGGAAGTGATTCATAAAACCACACTTTACAGCGCATACCTTGAAAACGTTCAAGTATGTTGGAAACGTAGATGAAGGAGTTCCACACGGAGAGCTCCATATCGGGTGTCACCAGCGACACAAAGAGATAAGCATATCGGATTACTCAACACTTAATAAACAGGACCGTATCCATTTCTCGAAGCGTCATAACAATCACGGTCCATCGAGGGTTCCGGTGACATCGGCACCTCTACGTGTCTCCCAGTTTGCTGACTGCCGCCCCAAAGAATGGCAAGCCGTTCGATTACGGTCAGCAAGCGTAGCCGGGGCAAGAATAGATCGCGACGTATAGCGGGCAAACTATTTCAGCATAGATGCTAAAATAAAGCGTAGAAAACAAGCTTCTCTTTTTTTTTTTAGCACAACTTTTCCATTATTGGTACAATCTTTGGCTCAGTGTGTTAAGCGAAGCAGTCGACGATGCCCTATGGCATTTCTTAACTCTCGGTATTCTAAGGAGCTCAGGGTATTCCGGGATAGTACGCCCACGCTGGAAGTTTAATCGACGCCGGGCTCAACGAAGAGTAAACTCTTTTCCCGGTGATTCGGGCCCGCATCGACTGCACGGTGGCCATCGATTGCGCCCGTCCCAGGAGGGCGGCGCGCACCTCCGAGACTCCGCTTCTGCTTTTGCCTCCGCGAGGGTTGTCGTCTTTCTGGCCGCGTCGCCTGGCAACCCTGGCAGCCAAAGCTCGCCCGGCGAAACAAGCAAAGACGCGTCCCCGGATCGATTCTCATCGGGAGGATGTCGTCCCTCCCCGCGCCTTCGGCTCCCCTGCCTCCATTATTATCCTTCCCGCGTAGGCGACAGCCCGTCAGGTGAAACAAAGGCATTTTCCCCCCTCTCTCTCCCTTCTCGGCGCAGCAGCAAAACTAAGAAGGCTGGCGTCGGCGCACGCGCAGTAGCCTCGGACAGGAGCTGGGGGGGGGGGGGGGGGGGGGGGGGAGATCTCTTCGGCCGGGAGACTGTCTGGAAATAAACGGCCGGCAACTTGGGCAAACTCGGGCGCTGCCGGAGCCAATGGCGTGGTCGCTAAGCCCGTCGGGCCGCTAATGGCAAGGCGGGAAAAAGAGGCAAAAACAAGGAGGCCTAACCCCGGGCGAGCCCATAAACTAAACAAGGGACGCGGCTATAAAGGGTTGGCCGTGCGCGGGGAAAGAAGACCGCATCCCGCCGGCGGGCTGCAGGTCCCCAGCGCGCCAAAGTAATTAAAGCGATTAGACCGGAGGCGAAAATTCGGCGGCAGCCTCCGGCTGAAAAAAAAAGACAACAACAACAAAGAACGCAGAAAGCACACATCCCGAGGAAGAAACGAACGGTTGAACGAAGTACGCATGCGCGCGCCGCTTTCTTTTTTCTGCTCAAAAGGCTGCAGTTTGGGCACAGAGACGCAGCGCGTGGACGAAGCGCGCTTCCAGGAGGATCGACTTTGGCTCTTTCATCGGGAACGTCCGAACGGAGCTTGCATAAGGGAAAGACATCAGAGCAATAGAGAGTTAGTAGATCGTTCCGATGAAGGTGCCCGATACGATACGTTGCGCGCGCAAAGGCGTGGGCGGGGTATTGGCTATCTTTATCGGAGTCGTCGGAACCATACACCAGGAGTCCCCAGTGAAGCTCGACCCGCATTTGTGGCCTAGCTTTCTACACTGGCATGTGGAAAATTAGGCTGGTGTTTAAACGGTGAGAGGTTGATGTGCCTTCGATATATGGAGAAGCCAGTAAACACCACTGGCGCAGCGAATATTGCCGTTTTGTAAATCAATATTTTAGCACTTATCTGTTTTTTTTACTAATTCGTGACTTTACCGTCTCTGCATCATTACCAAGACATGAGCTGTTCGCGAGCGGATAAAATGAAGATACGAATGAATGAATGCCGTTGATGAAAAATGCATCCAATGCTGTACGACGGCAAACCAGGCGTGTTTAACGTTGATCGAGCAGTTGGAAGTGCACATACTTAAACTGCTAAGAGGCTTTTCGGGCAGATTTTCGAAGCGCGATGCAGGAAATCAACATATGCCGGATATATTATAACCATTCAAAAGACGATAGTAGAACATAGAGATCGATTACTATTTGGAACTGTATGCTACATAATCTAATCTGCGTGGCAAAGCGACAGTTTCCTTTGAATATATTCATGCTCGTTTTCGTAGCTATTGTCCGGGCACTCTGATGGAAGTTACACAGGACTTGAAAAACATCGGTTCAGTATTAGAAGGTTCCAAACTGCATAATGAAAGAGAAAACATGCAGTGAGATCACTCTGCAATACATAACACGATGCTAGCTCTTGCAGGCTTTTATTTTCACCGGATCACTGACTGTCATTTTGAACATGAACAGCATCAGTTCAAGGGTGCGCCTACCTTCAAAACGGCGAGCGTGTCGCCCCATATGTAGTCCACAGTGAAGGTAATGCCACGATAGGAAACAACGATAATAATTTCGCCCGAAATGTGCCAGGGAATTACGATAGAAGCTTCTGCATGCTCAGGAAGACCGGCGCTCCGCAGTTCGTACTTCTTTTGACCATGTCTGTAGAAGCACCTGCTACTGAATATACAAGTTGTCACAAAAGAAAATTTACACGGTCTTTTTACCGCAAAAATAAACTGGGCATCGCCGAACGCTCATTCTCCGCCCAAATGTAAAGCTAGAGGTCACAACCAGATGAAAAAGTTTCAGCCCGATTCGATAACTTAATCAAAAGTTATAAGTAATTTTCTGAAACTTTCAATGGGCAAATGAAGCTCATTTTCGCCCGTTTTCGGTTTCTGGTGCCATAGAGCCCCATGTGTTCGAAACCTCCGTCAGCCGCCATTTTCCCATTGAAATTTTCAGAAAATCACTTATAACTTTTGATTAAGTTATCAGATCGGGCTGAAACTTTGGCATCTGGTTGTGACCTCTAGCGCTACCCTTGGGCGGAGGATGAGCGTTCGGCGATGCCTAGTTCATTTTTGCGGTAAAAAAGACCGTGTAAATTTTCTTTTCTTTTGTGACACCCTGTACATTTTGTATAAAGCGAAAATATAAAAAGACACTCGTGGTGCTATCGCTGCGCATTGTACAGTCAGCCTCAACTTATCAATTCAGCGAATTCAAATTTTCAAACGTGTTCTTTCACCCTTAGCATTCGAAAAGTGCACAAACCAACCGTGTCTATCATGCGCAGAGCTACCACAAAAAAATGTGAGAGACAGAGAATAGTGATCTGTTAAGAGACCAAGAATTACCTGTACACTTCAGAGATGGTTCGCTTTTTTTGCAAATTTGAAGTGGGTGTGGTTTAAATGAGGCGCGAGGTACCAAACACTCGCAATAACAAAGTAACCAAGAATCAAATCAACAAAACATTACAACCACGTTCTGTACCTGAAACGCAAAAGCGAAACCGTGTGTCCGTTATGTGTTTAGACAGCATGAACGTTGTCTGTCACAGCCTGATCACACCGGTTCAACCTGCATGAGAAATTTAGCCGGTGCGGTACGACTGCTAGTCTGGATTCTTTAACGGTTATCATGAAGTAGTGATAACAATCAAGGTTCCAAATTTTCGTTGTTTAATGTTTTTGTTTTTTTTTCTGAATTCGCTGGTGTTACTTTTCCTTTTTTTAAAGGGGGTGGTCTATTGTTTGTTTGTTTTTCAACAGATTTCGTGTTTTAGGGGGTCCATTTTTGGTATCATGCAAGAAATCACTGTTTATCAAGATTATATTGATGAAATCCTGAGAGGGGGCGTGGTGTTCCCCAACCTTGAGGAGTGACTCGAATACTTCAAAACGCCCAGGTGCCAATAAGAGAAATGCGCATAACAAGGGCTGTAGTTCCGATTGAAGCAGCAGCCTGCCGGAGAGTTTGGTGTGGGCTACGTTTCTGTTAAGAACAAAATAAGCTGTTTTCTTTTTGTGGTGCGTGAGTTTTTTCTCGTTAAAGACAAATCCAATTCAGTGTTGTTGTTTTTTTTAGTCTTCTTCGATGCTGACAAAACGTCACACCGGTATGCCGCTTTTTATATATCGATATGGGCGAGGGTGGGAATTAAATCCAGGATCCCCTGGTTCTACACCGAGAGCTTTCGCACCAGATTCCCCAAGCTATGGTGCGCTAGCCCACCAAAAGTGTATATTCAGTGGATGCCACATCGCTGCGCTTTGTGGTTGAACGTGTGCTGATATCGAGCGTTCGCAGGATTCCTTTCGCCCTGTCAGAAGTGCTGCTCATGGCAGACGATGAGTGGCCTCATTCACAGCTAGTGATCATGACTACATCCAAGAATTCTATTGGAGGCTTCTGCGAAATAGACGGGCCCTAGCGGTTAGAAATGAAAGATGTAGCGCAGTTCTCTTTGCAGCGTTTGGACAAATCACATTTTAGCTGCGCCTTGCGCTCCAAAAACGAAGCCGTGAAAGTAGTTTCAAAAATACGTTATGAAAGCCGGCAGTAGAAGCTGCAACGGCACATCAAATCCTTCGGTCTCATATCAGTGTCACCGGCAAAATATTCAGCAAAGCTTGATCTGCGCTCAGGACGGGACATGCTTTCGTCGCATCCGTTCCACTTCCATGTCGTCTGTTGGCGAAAATCGGTCGGGGCCCCACTTGTACACATCGCGACACTGTTAGCGCGAACCATAGAGTTATTATAATGTACGCTAGAGGTTCAGGTACGTGGCGCTAGTGTGCTGACGCAAATTGAAGCCGACAGCAACCAGTCCGAAATTCACTTCCGGTAATGCATTTCTAGGTAAAAAAGTGAGTGCATTTTCTCCCTGCGCTCGATCATAAGAGCGAATATCCCGAATAGTTCGTACGTAATAGGTAGATAGGAACAGGTCTCAGTCAGGGCGACCCAATAATTGGTCAGTTACGGCGTTTTTCTTTCACATTCATCGCATTAAAAACGGTGCTAAAACGGCTTCGTACGTGTATCTAACAAAGTACGGTAATCAGCAAATTACAAATGTAACGTACGATACGTTGCATTTTTTTTTTTACTGTAACGGGAACGAGTTTCTTTTTCACATATGGAACTTATAACGGGAACGCGTTCCAAATATCAGAAGGAACGAGGAACGATCTTTCCTTCCTTTTTTGAGGAACGTCTACAACACTGGAATTAAGTAACAATGTAGTTAGTAACAAGGTAGTTCGGAGGGGAAACGTGTACAGCACCAGTTACCCGATTTGGTTTTCACCCCAGCTCGTGCTTGTGATATTCATGCTAAAAAAGCACCAAACACACAACCAAAATTATGTGCGAAAAATATCACGCATTGTCACAATTATCATTGAATTCTATAAGGAAAGGACCTCTCCTTCTAAATGAGCCTGCAATGAACAATTAAGCAAAACAAGGTTCATTCAGTTAACCAAATTGTGACTCTCTCGTCCTCCTTTAAGTACCTACCTTATCAAGCTTCCATTCAGTGAGAGAATCATATTAACTATGAACAAAGCTAGATAAAACACAGAGTGCAGTCGAATTCGTGTAATGTACCAAGGGACAACAATTTAACCCAGAAATTTGAATACAATGGAGACCTACACAAAGATAAAGCTTCCTGCTTGTAATTCACGCCTCCGTTGCCACGCACGAATGATTATTTTCTGTGCCCGGCATTGGCAAAATTGATACCAGAACTCCGGTACGACGCGGACAAGATTTACGGAACTCTAATATGAAGCATGCGGAATTCAGGTTGAACGCGATCTCCCAAATACAAGACTTTCTCCGTTGCTTTATGAAAGAAAAACAAAGGATATAGGCAAGAGTCGCCCTCGGCATCATACCCGCCCTGACATCTCCGTCGCCTCAGCATGTACCCGCAAATAAGAGAAAAGAATAACGTTCTGCCTAAGGATGGTGTTGGGAAAGAACAGGAAGAGGGCATTACGTTACGAACCAGCTTGTACATCGAACTGAGTAGATAATGCTTTTATCGCGCCCATTCTACGCAGATGCATAACAGATTTTTTTTTTTATTTACACATACTGTGACCTCTGTGAGGTTATTGCAGGAGTGGAAATACAGAAACAAAGTAACATTCAAACAAATACAACATGCCCTCCTTAAACACAACAGAAATGAATACGATGACGTCATACGTCACTGAAAAGAATAGGCAGAACCGCGCTAATAAAATCACCATAGGGAAGAGCACGTATTTTTTCTTCAAGAATATTCCAAATTTCATATACTATGTGGAAGAAACAAATATTTAAAGCAGTTAGTATGAGACTGAAAAGGAACAATATTTAATGAATGAGATCGTCTGGTGCGTGAACTAGTGAGAAGGAAATATATTTACTTCGCTTTGTTCCACAGTCCTCGTTAACAATTCTGTGCAACATTTTAATTATATCAATTGTTCGCCTTCTAGACAAAGGCTCCAGCCCCAGACATGAAACAGCCGAGGAGGGCGAAAAATTACGGTCATACTTATTCAAAATAAACCTCACAGCCTTGGCCTGGATAGATTCAATGATATTAATGTATTTCTTAAAATAAGGATCCCAAACAACAGATCCATACTCCAAGATGGGCCTAACAAGGGTCTTATAAGCACAGAGTTTACTTCTTTAGTAGAGCATTTAAGAGTACGTTTAACATAACCTAATTATTTAAGGGCGCGAGAACAAATAAAGTTGACATGCTTGTCCCATTTGAGGTTGGACGTGAAGAAAACACCTAAATATTTGAACTCCGTAACTTCATTTAAAATGACATCATCGATGCCATAGCCAAAAATTAAAGGGGATCTCTTATTCGTAAATCTCATAAACACAGTCTTATCAAAGTTAATATCCATTTGCCATTTCTTGCTCCAATTAAAAAAACGAATAAAGGATTCGTTAAGTAACAGTTGATCATTAGGAGACGAAATGTCATTGTACTGAATGCAGTCATCTGCATAAAGACGAATTTTAACGGGTATGTCTTCAGCGACATCATTTATATATAAAATAAATAAAAGAGGCCTAACACGGAACCCTGAGGTATACCTGAGCTAACCGAAGCTTCCGAAGAGAAGGCATTCGCAAATGAAACAAAGTGCGACCTGCAATTCAAATAATCTGAAATCCAGTCAAGAAGAAGGGAGTTTCTAAGAATGACTTTTAACTTTAAAAAAAGCTTGGGGTGGGAGACTTTATTAAACGCCTTCGAATAGTGAATAAAAATCAACTTGTGCTCTTTTATCTAATGATGAAGCAATGTCATGAGTAAATTCCAGAAGCTGCGTAGTGGTTGAAGAAAGACAACGAAAACCGTGTTGGTGAGGACAGAGTAAAGAATTATTTTCAAGATAATTGGAGATATGCTTACACACTATGTGTTCGAGGAGTTTGCTGCAAGAGGATGTAAGAGAAATTGGTGTATTATTCAGAAGACTGCTTATTACCGGATTTGAAAATGGGAACTATTCTTGCTGATCTACAAAGTAGAGGAACAATTCCGCATGAAAGAGATTTTTGAAAATTATAGTTAAATATCTCTATGTCCAGACGCAGTAACGATAAAAAAAGAATTTGGAATATCATCCGGGCCTGAACTCTTTTTACAGTCAAGGTTCACAAGCAAATTAGGTACACCGGAGTCATTAACCTCAATGTCTGTTAACGGTGGACATGATATAGTGGGACGAAAACTAGGTTCGCAGCCGTTATTCAGAGTATAAACAGACGCAAAATATTCATTAAAGCTATTCGAAATATCAGAAGGGTCATTAACACATTTTTCCTGAATAATGAAATTACGGGGTGTTTCATCTCTGGGTAGGATGGACCTCCAAAACTTTGCTGGATTTGACTTCCTAAATTGAGTCAGTGTTACATAAAACCACAGTAATGCTAATTACTCAGGTGATTCTTCTAATCAACATATCGCGTTTTGTAAAAATTCGGTAAACAAAGAGCAAACAATTAGGTTTCTTTAGACAAAATATATAGAGGAGACTTAAAAGAAAGCGAGAAGTTAATCGGCACCAGGGACTCTTGACCAGATTGCTAGAAACAGTGTATCAGCTGAGACTGGTTGAAAGAAAGCACTGCCAAAGCCAGCGCACGAGTTGAGCGGGACTCAAACTGCATGCGTCTCAAACCGTTCGCGCGCCCCAGCCTTTCCAGTGCTTTTGTTCACCCAGTCTTAGCATGTGTCCCTGTTCTAGCACGCGGGCCCTGGTGTTTCCGCTAATAATAAGCTTAGCTAGTGTAGTACTGCCACTATACTTTGTTTCACCTTAGGTCCGAGCGTGGCCGAGGTTATAAGCCGAAGGTCCAATCTAATGGCGAAAAAGTCGCACCATCATGGCGCGCTCTCCGCAGTTGATAGGACCAGCGGTGTTTGCCGTCCTTCTGTGTGTGCTCCTCCACGGGCTCGTCCTATCAAGAGCGAAGAACGCAATGATGTTGCGCTTTGTGCGCTGTTTGATTGGACATTCAGCTCACAACAACGGCCACGCTCGGACCTAAGCTGAAACCAAGTATAGCCTGGGGTCTTTAACGTACATCACGCAGTGGTGAGACAACCGCACGCCGCAATACGATGATCATGTAGACCGAAGCGGGCGGCGGTGGGCATATAGCCCACTATCCATGACTTCTACAGCGCAAGATTCGCTCTCCGTCGTCGGAATTGTGGCGCCTTAACACACCCGGCTACTCATCACCCATCGGTATGCCCATAAATGCGTTTAAAAAGCGAGGCATTATTAACCCTACAAAACATGATATATCGGCTACGGCTTCAGAAAAACGACACATTTAGAGTCACGAGAAAGCAACTCGTTGCCTTTGGCTTTGAGCTGAAGGAATATGTGACGTAAATCTCACTAAATGTACTTAGTTACTTTTGGACGAGTAACGGTATTTAGTAACCTTTTGCAGTAACACGCGCATGCATGCTTCGCGCAGTCGCCTTCAGAATAGGCCGACGCGGTGAGCATCGCCTCATGTTTGCATAACGCTGTTGGTGAGGGACGAATTTTTAAGTAGTTTGCTTCGCATAAATATTGCCGGAACGAAGGGTTTTGTTATTCGATGTCACGCGAAACGCGAGGCACGTCACAACGTTCGAAGGTTTAACATATTGTATAACCTTCCGCTTTATCGATGCCAAAGTGATTGCGCAAACATTCGCTACTTGCCTTTCGTGACGCGCTTTTTCGACTCGCCGTTGAAATTCGCACTTTCTTGCGTGATCTCATTTTGCGTTAGCTTTAAACTCTCCGAGTCAATGAAGTTTCAACGTGTGTCGTTCCAAATATTCGTCGTCAATAAATGATAATATCTAATTTTCGCGTTTTTTTTTTGTTTTTTTTTCGCAACCAGCGACGATTGATTTCGAGTAAAGCGCAATGTGCATACTATGGTAGCCTAACCTTCCGTATAGATGTGGCGTTAGCTCGGTTGGTCCTCAGCGACTTCTCCTTCTCACGATGCCGAGCGTGCATTAGTATAAAAAGTCGGAATTCGTAAAGAGCGGACATTTCGCGGCGCGGCTAATGGATGGTGACAGTGACTTCGTCCTGCCGTGGTTACTCGCAAACGACGTCTTCTAGCGGACGAGTTGGAAGTGCAGCGTGGCACAACGGGAAGGAGGCCCCTTGTCGCAGGTTAAGCATTGCCAGACGTTCTGATGTGGAACTGATAGCTCCGCACGCTTTGCCCCGTGCTGTCAGTAATATTTGTAGAACGCTCTCCGTTTCTCTATAAGTCCGACAACAACCGAATCCGATGGAGCTAACCAAGTGAAGCCAAAAGTGCGTCGACATGGCACTCGTATAGTCTTTGAGGATTACCCGCCCAACCAATCACGCACGGAAAGAGGGAAAGCAATCAATGTGCGTGATCGGTTTCTTCAGGGATTCCGAACGCACGAAGCCGATGAGTGTCGTGACAATACACTTTTTTGCCTCTGCTCGGTTGGCACCATCAGCGTTGGCTGCGACACGACTTTAGTTGAAACAGAGCATGGTATGCAGGCGCCGAAGCATGACCGCTAAGGATACGGACAGCTAGCTCCTTTCTTTCGCGTGTCCACTGGTTTGTGTCCCGTGTTTCTTTATACCAGCTATCGCGACGAATAACCTTCAGTCGTGTAAGTGAATCCTTGCAGTCTCGAGAGGGCGGCTACGAGACCACGAAAACCACCTCCTCGAGAAGTAATACCCGCGTTCAATCCCGACCTGCGAGTCTTCCAAGCGAGTACCTATTCTACCGGGGTCGGCAATGACCTATAGCGACCCCCCCCCCCCCCCCCCCCTAAAAAAAAAAAAGAAAAGACGGCGGCCTATAATTGCTCGAGTTCTTCGTCGTCCGCGTCCGCAGAGACGTCTCACTTAGGCCCGAGTCGCGTTGCGCGAGTCCTGAGTCCCGAACGACCACCTGCCCTACCCGCACAGCCGAGCAGCAATCATCCGTCAAGGCCCCCTGTCAATCGTCGGGACAGATGTCGGGCGCGTCGCGATCAACGCGGCCCCCGCGGTCGCCGCAGTCGGCGCACCAGCGACGGGCGACAGGTGGCCGCCGCTGCGTGCGTGCGGGCATCTGCGGCCTCATTAGCCCCGTCGAGACTCGCTAAGTGCTTTTAATGGGCCGCAGATGGACGTTGCGGTGGGTCGACCCGAAACCACAGCCGCCACCGCCATATTGCCTCGGGCGCGCTGCTTGACGGCGCGGACGCGGGCGCGCTTTGTTTCCCGGGCGCCGATTAATTGTTTTCGGACATGCGGCCGAGGCGGGAGCGAAACCCGCCGGACGCCCGGAAACCGCGCAACCACTCGATGGCCAGGCATCGATGGGTCACAAATGGACGCGGCGAGGAAATAGGCTGACTTCGAGCCAAATTTGCGTCAATGTTCCAGTCTTCTTCCTTTCTTTTTTTTTTTTTTTTTACATGTTGCTGCAGCTTTGCTTGTTGAGCATTGACCGGAGAAAAGGCTGATGCGTGTGTTATTAGGTTGCGCGTGCCAGTTTGCCGCTCACAGAATGCAGGTTTAAAATGTACTCCCTTCACGAGCCTTTTTTTTTTTTTTTTTAATTACGAAAAAGCGGTTCGAGCACATACACTCGAGTCTTCTTCCGACGATTTGGAACCTGACTTATTAAAGCGTGAAAAAACAAACAGTTTGTAGCAGTTTTTTATCACGCTTGGCCCTTCTTGCAGCCGGCTGTGGTTTCTCAGCGATATGGGAAATGAATACATTTAGCTCCGTTTCAATTATTCTGTAGCGTGTATGTGTAGACAGCGTGAAGATAGTCAGCCTAAGTGTGAGTGTAGGAGTCTCTGCTGTAAAAGAGGATTGTAGCCAGCCCAGTACCACTGCCTGGGTCTTTGACGTGAATCACGCAGTAGTGATACACACGCCGGTATACGATGCTCGTCCAGATCTGAACAGGCATGGTGTGGGAGCCCAGGATTCCTGGGTTCTGCAGCGCGAGCTCCGAACTCCAGTGCGTAAACACCGTCGGTCACCGATCCACTCTAGTTTCGAGTGCAACGTAGAGTGCTCTTACTGCGTGTATCATCCGTGTGCAGAAAGGAGCCTCGAATAGAGTAACTCGGGCTCCCTCAGCCTTCAGTGCCACCCGCGTCCAGCCAATGGAATGGCGTCGACTGATCCTGTAAAGCAATAGACCTTTTGCGAAATTCCCAAGCGCCAGGGAGCATGCTCCGAGAGTAGTTACACGCGCTGCACGTGCTGGCGTCAGCAGTAGTAGCTTTTCTACAGCAAATGTCTAAAACAAATGGCATTTGAACGCGCGCTTGTCAACGCTTTATTTTGGTGTTTTACTTCGAATCATTTATACGGGGAAGGCGAGCGCGTGTGGCGCGTGTCCATACATTCCTATCATTCTCCTTGATGCTTGGTTAATTTAGCAATAGGTCTATTGACTCCTTTGAGAAAGTCATCAGTGCTTACAACAATTTTTGGTATTACTGCGGTTTCCACGATCCAGGCCACATTCTTATTCACCTATAATGTGTACGGGCACATGAAAGGTTTATGTAGTGAGTGTATTCCTGAGGAGGTGTCTATCCAAGACCAAGGTACCCAAGACACGAGGATACCTTCGTGAAATTAATTTGGAAGATAATTTTTGCGACCGCTTCGAGCTAATATTGCCTCCATCAATGTGTTTTACCAGGTCGTTAGAGTGCGAAAACATCACGACGCTAGGTTGGTTCCTATATTTTGTTAAGGTTATTAGTTTTTTTTTTTTTTTGTAAACATCTGTTTTCAAAAACCGCGATACAAAGTAAAATAAACACGTTTGTACCTTTTCATCACTTGCGGGCTGATATTACAACAATCACTTTGATTGCTGCTTTGATTGCTCTCGTGGCAGTCGCATGTCACAACAACATGGAGCACGAGCAAGCGCGTGCATCCACCAGAACCAGATATCCGGTTAAATATAAAGGCAGTCATCTCCAGTATGTTGGCACGGCCGTGACTGACAGCTTGTGTGTTGGAAGCAGTTTCCAAACATAAGCTGGTGTTGTTAGTGTAAAGTGTTGGTCTTAACGCCCCTCCACTCAGGATGGAATCGCCATATTGCGCAGAGGAAACCACGCATAAACAAAAGCATGCGTCCACACTAATATGTTTGCCAATTGAGGTCAAGAAGATGCCTGATAACTGGCAACTCCAGTGGTGTTCATTTAATAAGCTTTTTTTCTGTTTCATGTTTCGGCCGCCAGGCTGCGCCTGTCCTTGCTTTATATGTGGATAGGACGTAGCTCCCCGCTCCTCTCCTTCACGTCTTCTCCGCTGGGTGGCGTCGCGTCCTCCGGGAGACATCGGATGTCCCTCTTTTTTTAAGGGCGGGAGGCCAGCAGCAAGCTTGCCTATTACGCCCGACCGTGACATATGCACGGAGATCGCTGGGTGAAGAGGACGTTCGTGCACACCCATTTACGAAACGTAATAACAAAAAAGCACATGGAGACGGCGGACCTTTTTTAGTTGGAGGCCAATGAAGACCCGGTATTGCTCCGCTTCCAACTGAGACAAATACTGAGTCACCAAGGTGCGAGACCAGATAGCGACACTTGAGGTGGGCCGTAGAGGACTGAGATGCAAGACCGCATGAGCGTGCACCTGTATACGAAAATTACGAATCATTGCAGATAGACTCGGTTTCCATAAACGTTTGTGGAAACACGCTGCAGGCAGCCGACTTCTCATTGAGACCCGTGGCGGTGCCTCGCGTAGATGCAAGTACGACGCCTACTTGACGGACACGCTCTGCAGCGCATGTGGGGATGCGGAGGAGAAAATGCCCCAATTGCTACTTCAGTGCCCGTAAGACTTGTGCCTGCACTATAGGCGTCGACACGAGCATTAGCAAGTCCTGGAGTTCGTGGAAAAAGAAAGTCGCCTGACGTGCAGCAGGCGGAGGCTCGAGGATTGGTGGACGATACGCCCAGGATGATCAGAGATGAGACATACTTCATTGTGTCGTCTGTTTCGTCCACTTGTGTGTTTCTTTAGTTTTAAGTCAATGAAGACCGTTCCTTTTTTTTATTATTTTCTCGTTGATATGATGGATAGACTCTCGACTTAAAGGCAATGCGCCGCAGGAAACACATGCATACATTGCGAATAGCGTGACGGAATGTTTCCGGACGAGAGACACCGAAGTACGACGTCTTTATTAAAAAAAAAAAATGTCTTTATGCAAACCTAAAATCTTGATGCCGCTGAGCTCTGCCTCGTCGGGATTCGGAACAGCATACCACGTAGAAGACGAGGCCTGCGCGCGTGACGTCAGCGTCAGTGAATCCAAGCGGCAAACACGAGCCGGAGCTCGACGGGAGTCGCCACAAAGACGCGTCCATCTTGGCGTCGCCGTGTGCCGGTGTCTTCGCGTGCTGTAGCGGAAACGTGCTATGCTATAGCGTGCTATATGATTGGAAACGGTGGAAGCTCCCAAAAGTACGATGAAAACCCATTAATATTTGCACGCTTATTAATGAGAGGCAGCAAGAAGACAAGAACGAAGTCAACCGGCCCACCGCCTCGAAGCTCGAGCGAAGTGCAGAGCGACGCGGCGACGCCCACGCACGAGAGCAGAAGACCGAAGCCGCGTCGGCGAAACACAGCGCAGCAGAAAAGCCGACACGAGACAGCCCCCCTTCCAACTGCTGCAAGCAAGCAAGGTGCACGTCAGCTACCGTGATGATACCAGCAGAAAGGAAAACAGGTTTCGAGTCGAAGTCCCCGAGCACTCCGTCTGCATACACTCGCGGAGGCGCTCGGAGCTCACGCGTCCGTAAGAATGCAGCTAGCGTGAAATAAAGGCACGTCGGAGAGCGAACACCCCTCGAAAATGAGTGGCGGAGTGAGCGGAAATCACGGACGTGTCATCGTATAGTCGTGGGGTGCGGACCGGCGACTGGAATTCCTCGGCGCCGCGTGTTTCTCCGGCGCTGCTCCCGCACCTCTTTCTTAGCTCTCTCGCAGGGCGGCGGGAAGACGTCGCTACGACCCGGGGCGCTCTCTCCGTGCAGAGCACCGGAATCGGAACAAAGCCGGTCACATGGAATCAAATTGTTTCATTTTATTTTCAAACTGGTAACAGCACACTTTAAGAATTCAGGAGCGTCTACTTCTCCTCAAAGCATTTAAGAGAAGCACTCGCTGCAATTTTTGGGGAGATTTCGGTGAATGATGAGGCTTAAGAGATATGTCTAGACCTAGAAAGAAACAGTTTTGGGTGGGACACTTAACATAAAGAAGGTAATTTTCAGTGCTTTACAGGAACTGAACCGGAAGAAGAAACCGTAAAAGAAATAAAGAAATCGAAGGGGGATTGACGTGCCAAAGGACCGAAACATGTAAAGCAATTGCACAATTATTTCGTTTCTTAATGAGTTTTTAGTTTCCAGCTTCACTCAACTATAAAACGTAACACTATTTCTTGATTTGACTCAAAAGCATACCCGTGCTGCACGTTTCATCACAGCGCTCAGAAAGCCGTTCACAGCGGTATATGCATAAAGAAAACAGCAGCAAAGGACAAAGCGAGAAAAATGTATCAACCAAAATATTAGCTCTTCGATGTTTGAGCTATAGATGTTTTCCATATTTAAGTTATGCTCAGGTATATATATCAGGCCTCACGTTTAGTGGAGAACGCTTTCTCTAACTCGTCATTACCTCAGTTTTTTTTTTTTGTTTTTTTTTTGTGTGGATTTAAGTGTTTGGCTCACCGAGGTATTCCCAGAAAACTGGAAGGACTGATATTTTTTCAATTGTAGATATGAGAGGTCTTCGTTGGAAAGGTTGTTATGTGGTTGCGCATACGTCTGATAATGCAAGTCGTTTGAAGTCTATATGCACAGCAGAAATTGCTCATCAGTGTAAAAAATGTGGCGGAATGTTACCCACGCCCTTGGATGAACTGTCACCTAAACTTCCCTTTTGTCTAAATTAAAATTCAGGTCTCAAAACGACGACACAAAGCAGCCTCGGTTCGTAACAAGGCGCACTCCCCGGGGAAAAAAATAAATAAATTAAAAGTATAATGAATTTTTTCTTCTGAGGAACAAAGCTTACGCTTGAACAATAATTTTAATATAGGTTCAGTCACTGAATTATAATTTTATTACACTACTAGCGAACTTCGCATTGTAGCGGTACGGTCCAAACGTCGACTCAATCTAGCAACTAAGGCGGGAATACTAAAAGTATTGCTTAATGCACTGCTAACTTACTTAAAATATACTTCCAACACACTTTGCAAAGTATTCATGAAAGTAGACAATTGGCATACTTCGAGCGCGTTACTTTTACCAAGCAGGTCAACGAACGGGGCTCGCCCGTAGACGCTTCGTGCGACCTGTGCAGGCCGCAGTTCACGGCGGACGGTTGAGCCGACGGTATCTACAGCCTCCAGGGCCCGGAGCAAAGCGATCGCAGGTGCGCTCTTGACACTGACGGCCGATCGTCGAACCGGTCATTAGGGCCGCCCGGTCTTCGGACTCAGTGCTAACCGGCCGTCGTCATTACGTCTTCTTATCTCTATTCTCAAACTTCCACTCGAAGGAGGCAAGCAGGCGCTCCTGGAGCGCGTGTATACATGGCGCGGAACTCTGTCCGTCTGGAATTCCCAAGCCTTTGTCGGTCTGCACCCCAGGGCAGCTGCAGATTCTGCGACAAGCGATGCCTCGGCACTGCATGCAGCTCGATGTGCCGATCATCCTCGGACCTCCGCGCCGGTCGAGGGAGGTTGATTGAGGGGTGATGGTGTGAAGCGGCACTGCCTGCCTTGTTCTGCCTGTATCTGAAATCGGATATCGAAGGAGCGAAACTTTGCTGCGTTCGAATCTAAACCGTTAAAAGCGCGCAGGACAGCTGTCTAGGTTATTGAGACTAAGCACTCAGAAAATGGGGAAAGGAGCAATTGTGTTCTGGGTATGTGTAGATAGCGGGAAGTTGGCTCCGGTGGGCATCCGGTGTTTCTGATCTGGATGAGAAATTTAGCCACTGCAGTACGAGCGCTAGGCTTTGGCTTTTAACGCCTGTCACGCAGTAGTAATGCACGAAAGCACGCCGGTACGATACTATACAAGATTGAAGTGGGCAAGAATCCACACAGTAAAATTGCTCAATTCCGCAGCGTGAGTGTTTTTTTTTTGTTTTTTTTTTTTTTTTCATTGTGCTCTCAGCATTGGTTCGCATACGGCTATCGATCCTTCATATGGAAAAGAGAGGAACTCAGGTGAGCCGAGCAGTAACCTAAATGCTGTACTCTAAAGAGTAAACATGCAGTGTACAACCAACCAACTTTGTCCGGTGGCTTCTTCATTTAGCGCCCTAGGACGCAGGGAAAAATGCGCTGCTTTTTGCAGCGTATTGAGATTTTTTGGTCAATCCAGGTGTGCGGTGCCACGCTGGTGTAGCGTAGTAAACGGGGTCTCCTCACTTATTTGTTCGATTAGTGCAAATAATATTTTACGTATCAACTGGCATGAACATTAGTTTTAAAATACGCAACTCAGAAAGTTACCCTAGGGTGAACAATTCGAATCACAGGAAAGATCCCCTGCTGTCCACTGCGACCACACAATCAGCGGGTGGCCCGACCAAAATTAAACTCGACAAACAGGAGTCTACGGAAACAGCGGGCGAGATAAAAACTCCCCACGCAACCATAAGGATTCCCAAGTTTGAACGTTAGCGAGCGGAACACTTCACAGCGAAGGGGGTTGGACGTGCAGGTTGGCCTTCAGAGGCAGGGTGATGTGGAATCAGCGACCCATGACCTCTGAAGTCTTCTGGCAACTGACTTATGTCACGTTTATCAGCAACCTGTGGCCATGGAGGCAACCAATGACACAGAAGGTTTTCTTATATATATATATATATATATATATATATATATATATATATATATATATATATATATATATATATATATATATATATATATATATGTATAACCAGTAAAAAGGCTCGCTGTTCAGAGCAAACACGAACATCACACAAAAAAACAGCATGAGCAAGACAAAACTCATTCGAAGCCGCAATCAAAAGAGCAGTTACCCCTCCCACGCGGGGCTCTCTAAGCAAGTGCTCCGCTAAAGCGTACACGTTCGTTCTTATTTTGGGCCTTCCGACTTCAGTAGAAACCATGACCCGTGCCGTGGAAACAACCAGCATCGACCGAAAGACACACGAGAGCCCGCGCAGAAAGCGAAAACATAAAGTTAAGCTGAATGCAACACGCGCGCCAGTGAAACTGCCCGAAACTGGTACCATAACATACCTATTTCCCAAAGTGCGTGGCTCTGATACCTCTAGGTACTGCACACTCGAGCTTTCGAAAAAACTCACTTCATGTGAAACGGCATCTATTCCATACCACCCGTGCAATGTAGGATACGAAGTAAAACACTGCAATTGTAAACGTGGAAAAACCCACTCGACGCTACGCACAAACAATACCTTTGCCAAACACAACAACGACGCATAAACACCGACCAAAACGAAAACACGAAAAAAGTCTATATAAGAAAACACAAAACCCATTACTTCCAAGCGGACAACACAATCGGAAGAGCGTGTCTTCTGGTTCTGCCCTTGCACACGAAAACTCCGCCAGGTTCACTAAAGCCCGCCACTTTTCAGGAAGGGTGCCTGAGTGTTCCGGAACGCCGCAAAGCTCTGCTCCCCTTCTCAAGCGCCGTTCATACATTTACAACCGAGTACGACCGAGAGAGATCAGACCGTTTTTTAAGCCTCTTCGCGACTTGTTAGGACCAGCTCCGCTGGAGCGCATCTGGTCCTAAGACGTCGCAAGAGGCTTAAAAACCGGTCTGGTCTTTCTCGGTCGTACTCGGTTGCATATGTGTGAACGGCGCTTCACTTGCAAGATGGGTCTCACTCAATTTAAATAGACAAACCCCTCCCTACCACTTCGTCTCTCACTCCAACACCCTCTTTCATTCCTAGAAGGTGATATTTAATCAAGAGCCTTAGACCAGTTTACATTTACAGTCTTTTAATGAAGATATTTCATCTATAAAGTAAGAAGACAAGATAGTTTTTTCGCGAAACTTTTGCACCACAAACTGATAGGGGCTTCGACAAAAAAAAAAACCAAAAAAACAACATCAATCGATGTCTTCATTTATTCTCAGCCACCACACTGACACGTTTTCTCGTTATTTGCATTCTCCAGTTAAACGTGTCCTGTCTGTCTGCAAACGGCATGACGCTGGTACCACGATCCAAGAACGGTTCACGAGAAGGTTATCTTGCATGGCATTAAGATGAAGGTACTCGAAATACTGCTTGAGAAATGTTTCAAGATCTTGACGATTTGGCCATCCTTTATAGCTGTAAGTGGAGAGTCTTTGGCAAGCATTATCTTGCTTCTGTGCTGCAGATAGCCACCGAAGATTTGTTTGCGTTGCTGGCAGGGACGTCTCCGCGAATGGAATGAAGCATTCGTCTGCTTCTTACACCTCTCTGTCTGATATCTGAGGAAGCGGGTTTCTAGAAAACGAGTAAAAGCAAATGACGAGCAAACGCGTCAGTGTGGAGCCCTAGGATAAGTGCAGACATCGAGCGCTTGGTCGACAGCTGTGAAAAATGCCTTTAAGCATTCCAGAAATTAAGATTCCCCTCATTGTCAGAATTTCCAAGTCGACCGTGTAAGAGAGTGGCGATGCTACTCTCGCTATCCAGAAATAGCGAGAGAATCACAGCAAAGTGCGTTATAAGGCACTGCAAATCGACATTTAAGGCATGGTATCCGGATGTCGTGTTCTCCGACAATGGTCCTCGGTTCGCGGGAACCAGAAGTTCAGCCTTTACTAAATTCTCCCAAACATACGAACTTAAGCACATTGCATCAAGCCCTCGCTAAGCATAAAACAACGGCGGCCTGACGGAAGCTCCCCTGAAGATTATCAAGCGTTCACACAGCAAGCAGGAATATTCGTACGAGACACTAATCATCTACCGTTCAACACACCTGCCTAACGGATACAGTCCGGAAGAACATTTTATTGGAAGAGGAGCGCACACTACCCTCCCGTACGCCCCTGAACTCCTCGATCGAAGACTACCCCACAAAAAAAAAAAAAAAAAAAAAAAAACTACGTCACTACAATCAAGAAAACAGGAGGAAACAGGAGTCGACTTTTTAACAGGGTCAAACTTGCAGGGTTATTTTTTCTAGATCTCGCTGCTGCCCAAGCCAACGGCGGTCAACTGGTGTTGGGACCGAGCGGTGTCCGTGGTGGTGGAGGGGCGACTCGAGCCAGGCACCGGGCTAGAGCTCAGCGGGAACAACGATGAGCCGTGATCTCTCTCAAAAAGTACACTGTTTATTTACATGATATACAGTTAGATCGAAATCAGAGAAGAACTTTGCTTGTCGAAGTTTGCTCATTTTAAACACTTCGTTCTCCCTAGGTCCCTAGGTATAGGACCCCACATCGGCGGATGGCCTGCCAATCACAGAAAGGTGCCCCGTTCAAACATCGCCCACATTCTATTCCCACGCACACTCAGCCGCCGTAAACACTTCACTGCCGGTCTAGATGGCGCCGAGAGTCTCACCAAAACACCGGCATAGTTGGAATCTACGCAGCGGGTCAAAACATCGTCCGGGGCCTAGACGAGACGTGCCGAAATTCGATCATCCGTGTCTACGCGTTGAATGAAGGCGTCCGGATGATTTCATCGCCCCGGATCGTGCCTTGATGTTTCGGCCGTGAAACCATAGCCGTTGTTTTCGCCGTTCGAATGCTATATCACAGCGCCCGTCTCATGCGTTCCCTGGGCAGGCGTGCTTCCGAAGCGACGATGGTGCCAGGCTCACTGGGTCAGACGACCTTAACCCGCGAGAGGCGCTCGACGAAAACAAACGGCCAGGTGCAGACATTGCAGAAAATGGTCCAGGGGGGGGGGGGGGGGGGGGGACACTCATAACGGCGTTTAACCCCGCCACGGGCCATACGCAACACTGCCTCCCCCTTCTGACAAGTCCAAGAGACCTGACTGGCAAGACTGACAGCTTATAAAACACACTGCGTTGCAGTGGCCAACATCTCCGAAAAGACAGCCAAAGACCGTGAAGCAAGAAGCGTGAACATTTTGTCTCATGGTGTTTCTTACTAACTCTAGAGTGTTATGTCAGTTTTTTATACACCATATCTCCCCTCGAGAAAGGTCATTCAATTCGGCCGCTTTAAATTCTAAGAAAAACGTTTTTGTCTAAGGTCGCTGACAGCCAAAGAAAACCAGGGCGGTGCCTTCGCAACTTTCACGAGCTATAGGGGGCGCTCTGGCGCGAGTACAAATGGCTGTCATCTTGATGATCGTAGTAGAACGCAGCACTCTAAGAAATGCCCGCGCATCTGCTTACCCGCAAAACACTCAAAGAGTAAATCTTGGAGATCTACGAAATCAGCTCAGCGAATGATGAGGCGGAACATCCGTCTAGACCTAAAAGTGAAGTCTGCGCTATGGCATTACGCAATGCAAGCGCCATGCCTGCATTGCGTACTTAATTTTGAGGTCTAAAGAGATATTCTCCCTCATCATCCGCTGAGCTTACTTGGCAGGTCGCAGAAGCTGGCTCTTCGAGTGTTTGGCGGGTAAGTAGACGCGCAGGCATTTCTTAAGGCTGTTTCACGTGCTGCGATTCTCGTCCGAAATCGGTGCCATTTCCAGTAAAATGTGCGATTAAAATCGCAGCCGCTTTGTCGCAGTGGCTCTGCGACTGGTTTCCACCAAGTTGGTATTTTGTCGCAGAGTCAATGCGATCGCTTTCTCGTCAACCAGCCGTTCATTAGCCAGCTTTCATCTGCGATAGCTGCGTATTCGAAAATAAATTTAGACGCATAAAAGCTTTTGGTTTGATGGTTACTTATTAGAAATTTCTAGTTAGATATTGTATCCGTAAAACATTTGTGTTTATTAAGACGTTTTTGTTAAATTTTAGGCGAAGTCAGACGCGTCGCGTCCGTGTGCGCTGCAACTAACCTTGGATAGGAAAGCCGACCGCGCCGACAGAAATCGCGTGGTTGTTGGAGCATGTGAAAGCATACATTGCGATCGCACACGCTGCGTCGGCTGTCGCACCGATTTTTTTTTGTCACAGTCGCTGCATGTGAGATAGGTTTTAAAGTGCAGAACGAGGCAGGGTTCGTGACACGTAAGTAATTCTGGTTTTGTTCTATATGAGCGGCGTTAAAGTCTTAGTTTATTATTTCGCGCCAGGAAGGTGTAAGCGTGCACCTTGATTGCGAAGCCGATCATCCAGGAACTAGAGAGCGCCATTCTCACACCGCGGTATACCACCCTCCCTGAAAGTGGCGAATTGTATAGCGGTGTGTAAATACCTCACTTTCGAATTGTAATCAAACATTGACTGCCAAAATATTTTATTTACATATTCGGATATCTATAGCGTTTGAGATATTCAATACTAATTAGACATATCGAACACCGCTACACAAACTCCGGGTTTATGAAAGAAAGCTGATTACATGGTGCCAAAGTACTTCCCGGCATTGGTTAAGTAAAAATCGAGCCTGCTTGAAGAAGTCTGCACTGACTAACCATTCCAATTAAAAGTAGTTCTTTGTACTCCTGAAACAAAGCAGTCAGGTTCGTGCTCAATTGACGCGCCCAGCGAAAACACGCAAGCCACGTACGATCTCGCCATTTTAAATTTAAGTACTTTGCGTCCGTTAGCGTAAGCTTTTCGTGCTTCAAGCCGGTAGTTGCGTCAGTGTTATGACCTTTATTTAGAGAAACACAAATAGCAGAGATAACTTAACCCTCTTCTTCGACTCGTCCGCGAACCTTCCCGCGGTGTCACGGTTAGGTGACGCGGGACATCGCTTCGATCGAGTCTATTCATGCAGCGTGCTGTCCATGCTCTGTGTGTACACACGCTTGAATGGGTGGACATCCCATTCAGTTGCGTCTCAAATTTGTTGCCCGCAAGTGATCATTACCGACAATTTTTCACGGGCTAACCGCTCTTCTTTCCTGTTGTTTGCGGCAGAATAAGCACATCGAAGTTGTCTTCTTTGGCCTACAGAGAATTTGTTTAGCTTATGTGCATTACAAAATAAGAACGTTGCATTTGATATCCGATGCGACATTGGAGTTTTTGGCACCAAGAAACTTAGGGAGAGGAGGAGACAAGACGTGTTCGAAGGGTGGGCAGAGATGAAGGCAGCTATAGCGTTCCGTCTACCCAGTTATCAATCCAGTCAGGGCCCGGTGTGATGACGTCCGTATACGCGGCCTCGTCTCCTCTTCTCCCGCACTTTCTGGGTGGATTGGGCTGACGCCTTTGCTTGGTGATGGGCCTTTCGGTGTTCTTATTGGATAATAAAGAAATTGAATTTGCCACGAGGCGACGAAAGATGGGAGTTGTAAACACATAAACAAACAAAACGGCAAAAATAAACGCTTATGGTATACATAAAAAAACAACCAGAAAGACGAAGCATTTTTAAAAGCAGTTGGGTCAGGTAAGGTTGCCATATGGTAAGGAAGGTGGTTCTATTCCACAGAAGTGGGAGTAATTAATGAATAAAAAAATGCATTCGTGCTGCAAGGCAGGGCGCCACAAATGAGCAGAATGATAGTAAATTTTATGAAAAAGAGGCAAACGAGAAAGCTGTCTGCGAAAAGCAAGATTAGGCAAAGAAAATGATAGCGTCATGGAGGTTACACTAGAAGTCCGATGATAGTTAGAAAGAATAAAACGTGCAGATTTGTTTTGATTCGATTCTAATGACTGAGTAAGGTACTCCGTGCCTGGGGGTCCCAGTTGGAGGCTGCGCACTCAAGCTTCGATCGAACCAGTGATTTATAGAGAAGGAGCTTAAGGGATAAGGAACAGAACGAAAATTTATTCTTAGAAAACCAAGCATCCGGTTAGAATTGTTAATTACGTGCACTATACAAATGTTTCATGACAGGTCACACGTTATATGAAAACAAAGGTTTTGATACATTTGCACAGATTCAAATTGCATGGTGTTTAGGAAGTAAATAGGCGAAACCGTGTTACGACGAGACACGCGCATTGATTTGCATTTGGTGATGTTTAGTGGAATTAGCCATGCGCGGAACCGGTGTGCTATTAGGATTAGATCAAACGGGGAAAGGCTGATGTCATTATTGGTTAATATATCTCGGTAAACTACACAATCATCGGCAAAACTGCAAACAGAGGAAGAGATGCTGACTGGTAGATCATTACTATATGAAAGGAGGAGTAACGGGCGTAGAACGGAACCATCCGGAACACCTGAGTTTACGGGTCTAAAGAAGAATTGGAGTCATTGACTGTTACAAATGGTGAGTGATTATGCAGAAAACTCTAAATCCAGTTAAGTACGTTTCAGACGATATTAAGTTTACTTAGTTTGAAAAGCAATACCTGATGACTGACTTTATCGTTGGTGACTGAAACCTGAGACTGTGGTTTTAAAAACGGAAACTCGCGAAGGAGGAAGAAAAATCGACAGGCAACGTCTCAGAGACGTTGTCTGTCTCTTTTTCTTCCTCCTTCACGAGTCTCCGTTTTTTTCAAACCACAGTCTCAGGTTTCAATCATCATTTAAAACTTACACCAGCTCGCCTGCACTCTAGCCTTTTTTTTTACTTTATCGAAAGCTTTAGGAAATCAAGGAATGAGCAGCCTGCATGACACCCACGTTCCAGAATGGTATACATACTTTGAGTGAAGGATAAATGTTGCGTTTCGTAAGAGAATGGTTTCCGAAAGGCATGCTGACATGGTTTAAAAAAGGTGTTTTAGTAAAGGAAGTTAGCAAACTTCGTGTGAATATTATGCTCTAAACCTTTGCAGGGAACGCTCGTAGATATATTGGGGAACATTATTGGGTGAATACTTATGCCCCCCCCCCCCTTATGTTCAGGGCTTGAGGCACCACCCTCCCTCCCTTCCAGTCATGAGGTAAACATGAAACATCTGAAAATGGCTGAAGGAGTTTTGCCATAATTAGGGAGGCGTACATTTGATTGTTTTTCAGGAGTTCGGAATTAATTTCACGAACACCAGCAAATGAGGACAGCTTAAGAGAATCAAATAGTTTAATTATACCAGCAGAATCGAATATTACTGGGAACATTGGGAGATAGATGTCTCAAAGTCAAAATTAGGATGGTTTCCAACAGCGTAGGAAAGTTTTCTTTTAGGACATACACTTTTATATACTATATATCTCACTAATTTTACCCCTTTTACGCGATTGGTTTATGGCAGTACACCAAAAGGATTTAAGAACTTTTTACCACATTTTCTTTATTGCAATATACTTGCGTGGTTGAATTAAACGTGCTCCCCTTCTGGAGGCAACGTCCAACTACTATGAACTTGAGGTCCCATAGCTTTTATTTTGGTGTGTGGAAGGGATAACTTTTTGAAAATTCTGGCCTACTGAACCTTCTTCACTTTCTATTAGGCAAGAAAAAGATTACTGACCGCCATGCTGTTCTTAAACACCACACCAACCTCGTAATATTGGTAAACCCTTTGGTATCTTTTAAGGTTAACACTTAACAGTCGTCGGGTGGTTTATTGGCACACTTCAGTTGAGAGGCTAGAGCGTTACAATAAATCGACCCCCCCGGCCACCCTAAAAAAGAAAGAAAAAAAATCTATACATGCTGTCTCGCTCCCTCGGGCTACGCTCCCTACATAGAGGTACCGCTTACATTGAACTCACGATACATACCTTTGTTTTAACATAAACAGGAACAATAAATACAGGAGTTGTCGAGCACATATGACATTGGAATCGCAGCCCTGTTGGCTCTTCCACCACATAGTATTACCGAAAATTCGGTTAGAACCACTTATCCACGGATACACGAGACAATTCCACACAAGCCTACAGCTCATTCCTTTAATGTGGTGTATTAACTCGAGCTTTCTTTAGAGCAGTTTTATTTATTTATTTAATAATCAAATATCTTAAAGTGTCACAACCGGAGGTTTTCGTAAGTCTTAGATTCCCATAGCAATCACACAGAGCGCGGTAGTGTTCTCGCATCAAATTTAATGAGCACGAATAATAAAATATCGTTATATCATGACACTGCAACACTAGGAAAATTGAAGGCATTGCAGTGGAAGAGTCAAGAAAACTGAAAATTCGGCGTATACAATTTTACCCTTCCCCTTTA
This sequence comes from Ixodes persulcatus, assembly GCA_013358835.2. Taxonomy (NCBI): domain Eukaryota; kingdom Metazoa; phylum Arthropoda; class Arachnida; order Ixodida; family Ixodidae; genus Ixodes; species Ixodes persulcatus. Next base: position 428,368 of record JABSTQ010011576.1, read on the forward strand.
AAAACCACCAGACAACGAACTAAAAAGTTCCATACTGATATTGATTGTAATTTTAATGCAAGCTGCGATAGTCATCTTTTGAATCAAAGTGTTCGAATGGCTAGTCACCATTTCCAAGTGAGAGAAATGTCCGTCGGCCTAGGCTCACGTGGTGAAGGAGAGTGCGTCAGGGCAACCGGCCACACTGCAGTGTCGGCTTCCATTGGAAGGAGGGAAAGGGCCAATCAGGCATTTCCTCTGAGCTCTGGGTCGCCATTAGCTGGCAAGGAAGTTAACGTTGTTTGTCCAGCGAGTTTGCGTTGTTTGTGCACCGGGCTTATCGGTTTCTCATTAACCTAAACTGCGCGCAGTAGATCGTTTTTTTTTTTCTTCTCCATCGAGCCTCAATTTTCTTTTGTCCACTGTAGCTCGCTTCATTATCTTCCGCATCAGCCACCACCGTTTCGCAGTCACAAACGGAAACCGTCATCGTTAACAGAAACCCCACTCCTATACGCAAAAGAAAATAGGCAAACAAGGTATAACGCTCAGTAAAATTCCCCCCAAACGGGAGTCAATAACCTATGACATTTGAGCGATTGATATAAGTATTGGAACACAACTGCTGCCCATCCGTATTCTCTCGACGTCGCGTTTAAAAACACAATTAATAACGGTTCCCCCAGACTGATATTTGCGTCCTCAGCATGCGTCCATTACCGAAGACTCACGATCAAGATGGAAATGGCGGCCCTTGGGTTTTTCAGACAGAAGGTAAAAAGATAGAATGTATAGTAGCGAGCAGAAAGGACAGCCGGAATAATGCCGCGGTGCGGCGTTGTTAGCGGTGGCCGGCCGAGCGGCCCCGCGTGGCATGCATCACCGGGGCGCTGTGTTGTTTGCTCAGACGTTACACGGTGGCGCTGTTGTTATCGGGGCGCTCATCTGAATAAAAGACAAGAGGACTTCCGTTTCTTCTCCGATGAATGATGACGTTCCTGTCTAATCGGACTTTTGTTCTTTGCTGCCATTAGGTCATAAAGAGACGAAAAAAAAAAAAGCATTCACTGTCGGGCGGCGTAATGGCTGCCCAGGTATACGCACCTCCGTATGCTCCGCCCAGTTTGCGCGGAGAACCAATGAAAGGCACGAGTCCTTGGGCGGTATGGAGCCACCTAAGAAGAAGGCGTACGCGATTCAGTTCAAACCAACAGAAATTCTCCTGGGTCGAAGACAACGTTCTGGACTACGTATACGAATCGCTAAGTGGCGGGATCAATCTGGAACCTGAACGGACGAGATTTTATGGAGGCTTATTTCGAATAGGGGGTCGTTTAACTGAGAGTTCAGTTGCACCCGAAATGAGATTGTCAGGCTCTCTAAAAAATAATCCTAAAGTTTTCTTTTGTTCTTTTTTTTGTTTAGGGCGTGCGAGAAGTTTGTTGTTGATTTTTCACGTGAGCCCCTAAGAAGCGTTTTTTTTTTATTTTTTAGTTATACAAGCGCGTTCGGACACAGTACATCATAATTAGTCATATTCGCACTTTACCCTGTCTTATTTCGACCTATTCTCCTTTCCTATTCGTCGAGCGCGTTCGAATACGAAAGTCAAACCACGAACGCCGGCTTTCCGCTTTCTAACGCGTTTCTCGAGTGCAGTGGAAACAAAGAGGCTAGCTTTGAGTTTATACCCACTAATCATTCCAACCAGAGCTCGGAGCTCCGACGTCGCCTCCGCCCTCTAGTCCCCTTCTCTCCCTCAGGTTACAGCCAAACCGCGGGACCAAAGCACGTGATCGTCTGTATGTGAGCGCGTGTGTGTAAAGAAGGGGGAGGGAGGGGTGCTCACATCAAGAAGCTTCTTCGGGGTTATGCGGTTCTCGAGCCATATAACACCGGGACCTCGAAGAATCCCATTTGACGCCTTTTCTTTTTGGAGGTGGAAACGCGAAGGGTGTAACGAGAACGGACCAAATCGAACGTGTCCAACAGAAATTGAGATTTTGAGAATGTTCCTTCTGAGATGGTCTAAATGAGATGATTGAAACGAAAACAGGCTCAAATCATATAGCCACCCGTTCGGGGGTCCTGCTTTATCTGGAATTGTGCATCGGCGGGAGTGTTAAACATTTCGGAAAGGGGTTCTGTGGGGTCGCTGGAGTATACCGTGGGTTTATGTCGTTGTTGTGGTGAATCGCTGGGGTGCTATTCGCTTTCCAAGATGCAGACTCGTCACCCTAAGGAACGAAACATACACGTATATTTTGATATTCAAGATGGACTATTCAGCTTCTATTGCTCTCTTTGAAACTGTGTAAAGTTACACTTACTCTCTTAAAAATACCTGCGCGCCTACTTACCCGCAAATCACTCACAGAGCCAATCTCTGCGATCTACGAAACTAGCTCCGCGAATGATGAGGCGGAACATCTGTTTAGACTTCAAAATTTAGTCTGCGCTGTGGCATTACGCAATGCGAGCATGACACTTCGCATTGCGTAAGGCCACAGCGCTGACTTCATTTTTAGGTCTAAACGGATGTCCCGCGCCATCTTTCGCTGAGCTGGTTTCGTAGATCGCAGAGATTGGTTCTTTGAGTGATTTGCGGGAAAGAAGACGCGAAGGCATTTTTAAGAGTGTAAGAAAAAACAAGTCACAGTCATTGCAGTGAACTCCTGACGCTGTGGCTGTCTCGTACTAATTGCGAAGATTATTGACCCAACAAAAACGGACGTAGAATTGTCTCCTAAACTTCGATTTGTTGGTGCACGAAACCGTCAGAGTAAATTATTTATTTTTATTCTGCGCGAAACTCCATCGATAACTGCTTTCACTCACCCAACTGAAATGGCTTCAATATAGTTAGAAAGAATAAACGAAATAGGAAAGATAAAGTCCGGGTAGCGCAGCTCTTCGGGCCAAAATTTGATTTTGGTCTGGAAATTTAATGCCTTAAAAGTTAAATAGGAGGTGCATCGATATTCGATTGGAGTGTTTCTCACTTTACACGAGTTTTACTGGCACTAGTATAACCCAAGTATACCCGCACGCAACGCCACTGGCAGAGAAACCTCTTTGTTAGGGTGCAATTTCGAGGATATAAGCGAGCGTTTTCTTTCGACCTCTCCTTCGCAAAACTTGATGACGTAGCGTTAGGTGCGCAGTATCCCCCATTGACGGTATTTGAATGTGGTTCATAGATTGGACCCGAGCATTGCGTGAGCACTCGATTTGAGCTCGTGATAATCAACATGTCGACAAGCGTTCGAATAATGACCCGCGTTTTAATCGCGGCAATGACGACAATAGCCGAACCCTAACAATGTCTGGAACTCAGCGCGTGCCCTGTGCTTTGTCAACTTCAGTACTCAATCAAGATTGGCGATCAAGATTGATCGCTATGATCAAGATTGGCGCATAAAATCGGCTCCAGATCACGTGGCCGCTTGTTCTGGCTGCGAGTTGAGGAGGTGAACGCTGCTCGTTTTTCTCTATTGTTTTCTGCGACGTTTAAATTTATATATATATATATATATATATATTATATATATATATATATATATATATATATATATATATATATAAGAAGCAAGATGCTTGGTCATTTTTAAACTCACAGGAAGTAACCGTTGATAAAATAGAACACATTAATTCAGATCACGAAATGCAAACTGATTTGTACATCTATCCATTCTTGTGATGCACACAGGAAAGTGTATAGAAAACGCAATATTACTAAAGATAATCTTTCACCCGCGCATGCTATGGGAAGAGAGCATCGGACGGCGTCGCCTCTGTGGCCTATTGTTTGTAGGGAACCTACAGATTGTAGAAAGGGTCCAAATCAAATCATGAGGAACGTTTGCAGTTTAATGGCGGACGCCTCCATCTGAGATTGGTCACAAGTGCGCATGCGCTGCTTTATGTCGTGGCTACGAGGAAAGCAGGCGGAATGGCGGAGACGCTCGCGGACGACCACCGCGTTCGTCACCTGGAGCTCGTATTGCAAACGCGGCCCGTAAACCATATGACCCAGATCGAGCAGTTGGAAATTTTCTGCAGTACAGGCTCTCTAATTATTCGCTGCCAGCCAACGTTACTAGATTACCTCAGTTGTGGAATTCCCGCGGAAGGGGGTACCCCCCCCCCCCCCCCCACCCCCCGCCCACCTCACTCACTACAATCCGCCTCCTGTCGTTTGAAGCGCCATCTAGATTTCCGCTTCCTAACTGTATGTTCTATAGAGCAGACCTTGAACGCCATCTAGACGCTGCGCTTCGAAACATATGTGTTCCATATAATACACTGCAGTTACCACAGCAGCCGTCCGGCGCGTCGAGCGACGGGAGGCAAGTCGTGGTGAGTGAAGGGGGGGGGGGGGGGGGGGGCGCTTGTGCAAGCTGCGTCTAAGGGGTAGTTCCGTAACTGAGCTAATCTAATAACGTCGCTGCCAACTAGCGGTTGTCCCCGCCTACTTGCCGGGAAGCAATTGTGACGAATTGCGCGGGCCTGGTCTGCACGTGATTATTACAACGGGATTTATTTATTTCTTCACAAAATCCGAAAGTTTTTTTCTTCCTTTTTCTTTTGTGTAGCGAAAAACATGAGTGAACGTAATCTGAGTGCAGCGGCAAAAGAGGACCTACCGATGAAAATAATCTGTTTGCCGCTAGGGGCGTCCTGGTCGAGGCTTGAGTTATGTCCGCTTCTTTCATATATGGGACGAAACGGTGGAACGTATACCTATCAAAAACTTTCGGGAGTTGTAGGAATTAGGTAAAAATATCGCCACATAATTCCGTCTCCCATTATAATTCTTATCTATATTTAATTATCTGCTTTACACCTCTTATTATGGGAAACTATACGACTTCTACCAAAGGTCGCCGAATACCTAAGCTTCCGAGAACAAAAACAGTCCGTTAGGGTAAAGGGGGGCAAAATTAAACACAAAATTTCAAATCAATTTTTCAACTTCTTTTTTTATCGCGAGTCGGTACAAAATTGTACAAAAAAACCCTTTGGCGGATTGCGGTCAGTAAAATGACTGGACTCGACCGAGTGTAACTACGAAGTAATTATTGACACTAAAAAGTCGCAAATGTTTCATTTTGACCCGGTTTCTGGGTTTAACGAGACGGCTAGTTAGGCAAATAAGACACCCTTTAAGAAAAGAAAAAACTTGGGGGACACTTAAGCTTCACCTTTAAGAGTGGAACGCCATAGCGTTATCGGGTCCCGTTCGCAAAGGCTTCTCATATAAACGCGTGTTCGTTGCCAAGCCGTGCAAGGGTGTGCGTGGTCTAGCCGGTAGCGTCACGTGTCACGTGACATCACACGTGACTATGACGTCATGATCCAATCGACCTGCTAAATTTGGCGGGAACATTTTCCGCGAAATTTGGCGGAAAAAAATGGTCCGCTAAATTTGTCGAGAAAGTTGCGCTCGGAACATTTGAAGTACACTCCGTGGGCCACTATACGCATTCTTCGTGAGCCCGCTCTTCGCACGCCGTGCATTGAACGGGTGCTGTTTTGCTCCTTAGTGTTTTGTACACCGAGCAATTAATGCCAGACATATTTTGCACTCGTCGTGCGGATTGAAGAACGCGTCTGCTTTGCCTATTATGGAACAAAGTGTCGGCGGACTGTCTCCCTCACGCTGATTAATCTTGCACCTCGGTTTTATTTATTTTAGACTAAGTGAAAACTATCCTCAGCACATCATTGTGCGTGAGCCTAAATGAGGATTCTTCATTCACACAATATGCTCGACGAGTTTTCTTTCTTTTTTTTTTCTTTTTTGGTGGAAAGGAATTTGTCGTTTGACTTCTAACTGACTTTTATAAGCCACTTGCTTTTTAAATGCGTTGCGTTATCTTGTACGACCTTGGAGCGCACCCTTAGATACCCCGAAGGCTTTTACTGCAGAGCGAATGGACTGACGCTGCTGAAATGCACTTTCAAGCGCTTTCTTCGTGTCATTTTTGCAACATTAAGCCCTGGCTGATTCTTTTGTACGTCCGTACCATCCTATAGGCAAAAAAAAAAGAAGCTATAACTCAGAAAGAAATATAGAATCCGCCACAACTCACTGTATGCCTGTTAAGGGTGATATTGTCGCGTTTTTCACTTTAGTAGTGCTATTTTTTTTTTAAATAATTTTATGGCAATGAAAGGTTAGGGTCATAAATGTTTATCTTTACCTAAATAACCAAACGAACAAATAAAACAAGAGTTTCGCTTTGTACAGTATTTTTCCAAACTTAGCTACGCACCTTTAGGAAAAACGCGAGTGCAGAATTTGATATTTTAATAGCGAGCACATTCAAGAACGATGCCCATTTCCTTCGTCAGCGCGTTTTACTCCAGCTGTATCAGATTTTACACGAAGTAAAGCGGACAAGTGCTGGCACATGTCGGTGAAGTATTCAAATCACATTGCAAGATTTGAATTCAGATGGCGCTAATCCCAGAATGTCGTATTTTGCCCCGCCTGACTCTACATGGTCTTTGGAAGTCATTGTTTAATACGCTTAATCTTGTAGAATCCAAATGGCTGAAGCTAAGTGCATTTGTTCACATAGAACAATCTGCTACAGTCATAACGTAAATGTATTTTAATCAGATTCCAACCTTAAGATCAGAAGAAGCAGCCCATGACAATTGGCTGTATGCGGAGAGCAAGTCGTCTGCTTCTTCAGCAGAAGTTGCGGTGACGTCAGAGCGACGCCGTGCTCTGATTGGCTTTGATTGAAAGGATAGAGGGTAGACCTGAATGCTAGATGCCTTGAGGTCTACCCACTATTGTTTTCAATCAGCCAATAAGAGCTCGGCATCCTGACATCATCGCAACGCTCGTGCAAGAAGCAGACGAACTTCCGTTCCGCATATAGCTAAACATTTGATGAGTATCGGACTCCCGAACAAAATGGATATGGTACTCCGATGTAGAGATCTAGATACCCCGTTTCTTTTAAATCGTTATATCGAGCTGATTATGGAGATATTCTGTGCAAGCTGGAGATGTGTTAAACCCATGTTAAAGGCTGTCCCATGGCTGTTGTGACTAGTGACACGTTGATTGATTACCTTCTTTGATTTTTTTTTCCCCTCACTCCTTTATACTAGTCGTACCGTTAGTAATATTATTTGAAATATTATTATATTCAAGTTTTACCTGCCGCTGTGCATGGGCCGGTGGGCAAGGCGAGGCTAGGGATACAACATTCGAGTTTCTGTTTTTTACTGTCTCCCCTCTCCCAGAGGAATAAAATGCGAAGTTTTAGTTTAAGACTATATCGCACTAAAAAAAAAATAAAATAAAAATATATCTACGACAATCACGTGGCTTTTAAAAATTATTGGAAAATATATTTTATCAATAGAATATTTACTTTGGAGATCGAGTAATAATCGAGAACTATATTCGATTAGTTTTATACCGGGAGTGACTGTAATTGTAATTGCTTACATCTTTTACTTTCTCTTTAACGAGTACTGGACCGGGTCTATTCGATCCAGCGGGGGTGCTCGCGCGCTGGAGCCCCAGGCACCGGCCGTTGCTGTTTGCCTCGTCTCCCCGAGCAACGACATCGGCGCTCGTTTTTCTTCCTGTTCCGAGTCCCAGCCCATCGATCGAAGCCGGTTTCTCGTGCATTTTTCTTTTTCTCCTTTTTTGGCGTTTCTGGCCGAGCAACAACTCCTCCATTGATGCGTCCAATCAAAGCCGCCATCGGGAGATGACGTCACTACGCCCCTCCTCCCCCCAACTGTGCCACCGCCGCTTTTTGCGATTGCCTCTACTACTTTTCTTGCCTGCTTTTAGGGCCGCCGATATCAAGTTTGTCTCCCTCTCCCCGGAGGAAGGCAGGCTGCTTAATTCGCTGACAATCGATTTTTTTCTTCTTGCTGTTGTTGTCCTTTCCCTCTCGCTGTCCCCCGTATCGAGGGGTGCACCTGTGTAGGCGCTCTCTCTTTTTTTTCCCCGCCGCCGTCATCAGCATAATGTATTCCCCTGGCTGGCGGTAGGGGGAACAGCTTTTGTCGTTCTTGAAAACTTTTGTTGCAGCCCGGGAGAGGGCGCGCGTCACCCACCCCTTCCTTCAGCGCCCGGCGTTTCTTCTTGCTCGCGTCGCGAGCGGATGGGGGCTCGAGCTTTCATGCAGGCGGGCATCTTGGGCGAAAAGCGCTGATCGCGGCCGAAATTGCGGAGACCTGCAGCCCCTACTCCGTGATAACTCGCTGCTAGGGTGCCGTTCATAAAAGAAACCCGTGAACAGCGAGCGAGTCGTTAAAAGAAAATAGCGATCCCGCTTCCAGCTCTCTGATTGGTTCTTGGGTGTTTTTATCGGCAGCAATATCATTGGCCGTGGAGCAGTGATAAGATCCTACGAATTCTCCACGTCCTGTATTTGTTAAGATGTCGGCGACTATAGATGCTTCGCCGGAGCAATATATAATATATATATATATATTTTGTGTGTGTGTGTGTTACGGTAAACACATTACTTAAAACTCTTTGTGTGGTGTCTCGAGTACACAACAGGTTGCTTTTTTTTTAAGTTTGTGACAAAACGTTTTGAAGGCCGCAGTATACAGAATTGTCTTCTGCCGGGAAGAAAACCGGTTCCCAGCTACCTTCTTTACGTTCCTCTCGCACTTTTTTTTACTCCTCTCCTTACAGGATTGAGGCTGTAAGCAACCCCCCCCCCCCCCCCCCCCCCCCCAGAGGAGGAGGTTCTCTCTGTTTCTCGAATGGAGGGGCCGTTTCCTCCATTCGGCTTGTTCGTCGGCCTTTAAGGAAACATATCGTACACGCACTCACGGTTAGGTGCATACGCGAGGAAAGACAGTACAGCAGTTAGGAATTCTGTGTTGAACCAACACGTCCGAGATAACAAAGCCGTAGTGCTGATAGAGATGTCGTCATCGAGAAAGGCCAACGCTGGTCTCAGATATTGGACAAGACGACTGCGTCAACATTCGGCTCAAACTTGACTCGAAGCCGAGCGATGACGCAGCACTCGTTGCCAATCTGTGTCCAGCGTTGGCCTTCGCTTGTGACGCAAAAATGTCGCATTTCAGCCTTGTTTTCTAGGGGATGTTAGCTGGAGACTCCAAAAGCCCGTGCATAAAGACTGGAACACATGCGCCAAAAATCTCGCTAAGAATCGCAACATAAAAAATATATATATATATAGAGAGAGATTTTTTATGGGTATTACACGAGAGTTTAGCGATGCAGAAATTGAATGTGCTTCTAACAAGATTACCCTTGCGATTTGCCTGAAAATACGTTAGTTTCTTGAAAATATCGGGGAAACAATTTTCGCATACTCCGATTTTCGTTCGAGTTTCGGAAGAATTTGAACATATGTATCATGTCTCAGATCCAAAATGATAGCATGCAAAAACACACCTTCTAACACCAACGTAATGATGAGGTTCATTTCAATGCAACGCCACTATTATTACGTCGCGCAAGACCGCATAAAACAAATGCAAAGTTAACACAAAAAACAAATACCTTTTTTTGTCGTCTAGCCCATCACACGCACCTTCAACCTTACATAGAAAATCAAAATAGTCAACGCGCTGTCAACGCCGCCATCCTTCTTCGCGCCGACTCTCGGCACCCAATCTTCAGATTTTTGCGACTGGTTTCGCGTTAGTTCCTCTTTTGTGGCACACTTCTGGAAGAAAAGAAAAACACCTTCTTTCCGTTCATTGCGGACTCTTTTCTCATTTTTTTCTACCTTAAAATATATAAAGGTCGTAATCCTAACGGAACATAGAGATGTAATTCAGTCAGATGTGAGCCCCCTACAGCTGCGACTCCATGGTTGTATAAATTGCCGACCTTGGTCTAGTAATCATTATCGCGTGTCTTCTTTCCTGCGAAACGCACTGAGAATCAGCTGTAATTAACGCCATTTGGGGAAAAAGGCTTTTGCTAATCGAGACTCTCAGAATGCTCCGAGCTACGAAAGAACGATTGGATCCGGAGTATACGGACCTGTACTTTCTGAAGGTATACCACGGGTCGAATCATTGAGTCGTTCCTTCTTCCCTTCACTTCCGTAATAAGCTGCTGTGGGATCCGAAAAATTGGAGGCAGACAGCGCTTTTGTTTTCTTCTAAAGTGGTGAGCCCAGGAGATCTCATTTTCGCAGCCACATCCATTGTGATTGCAGCATGAGCCAAAGATAGCGCAGACGCACGAGCCGCGAAGCAAAAACATGAGATGCCACCCCCTACGTTTCTTAAGCCGCCATTCACGTTTTTTTCTTATTTTTTTTATAATTTCGAGTTCTTTTGTTTTTACATTTTGTGCACCACACGTACGTTCGGCGTTGGCCTAGGTATCATTACATCATCTTGTGACAGCACTGTATACACTTCAGCTAAACTTGTTCTTTCCAACTGCATGCTCGATAAGTTGCCAACGTAACCGTCCTCAATTGCGGATATAAGAGAAAACCAATAACATGCGTTGAGAGAATTTGAAATGGTTGGGGCCCAGTGTGTATATCACGTAAACGGCGGTGGATTTAACAGCCCGGGAAGGAGGAGGGGGAGGGGGGGGGGGGGGGGGGCTTTCTCCGGTGAGCTTTCTCCGGTGAACTTTTCTCCGGTGAGCTTTTCTCCGTGATTCCCCAGCGGCACCGGCAAGCAAAAACGGGCCAGCGGCGCACCACGTCTCCGTCGCCACCCGAACACAAAGCAACCGGAAATAGCGTTCTTGTTTGTCTTGATCGCGCGGGAGCTTTAGTAACTCTGTATGCATCAACAACATAAAGTCGGACACTCTGAAATTTCTGTAAAAACAAGTGGCTGCACAACTGTTCTTGAAACTTCAAGGTTATAACAGTTCGCACAAATGAGAAAATATTAAGTTATAAAATTGATGGAAAGACAGACTAATAAATCCGTGTGGTGCTTTCTACCCGAACACGCGTCAAATTTAATAATAATAATAATAATAATATGCAACTCAACGGCCTACCTTTATTCTGTCCTTCCGGACGCCATTGTGAGCCGGAACGATTTTCCGGAGAATATCGTCACCATCAGCGACGGCACCTTGATTTGGATTGTTATATCTAATCGCCTTACTAACATCCACTACCCTCTGTAATGCCTCTGGCCTTGAGGGCATTCGAGATAGAATAATAAAAAATAAATAATATAATAGTGTTTATTTTATGTGCCCAAAAACACGCGGATTTTCACATTCGTGCACACAAGATGATAAAAGTAAGAAACACAACACACGCACAGCATCAAATCTACAAATTAACATGGCTACAAATAGAGGACGCGCTTCGCACAAAACGTACTACAGTTTAAACTTTCAACTAGACTCTCCAAGTCTCGGTAAAAAACTGAGGGATCCCTGAAAATGTCCAAGCTAGAAGATGCTATTTTATTAGATGAAACTTGCATGCGGGACAATGGTGAGAGTTTAGACGTGAATGGAACGTAAAAGACAGTAAAATTCACGGTAACATGACAAGGGAAATAAAAATCGACAGAACTCACAAGTAGGTTAGCATCAATCCAACCACTTACCATCCTGCGCAAAAAAGCAAAAAAAAAAAAAAAACCATCAGATCACGCTTGAATTTTTTATTTTCCAGAGACCTATATAACTCACAATTAGAAAGAAATTCATAATCATAATAAAAAGGACTCTGAAAACGCCTGCCATGTAATATATTGTCTGGATTTTCGAAGGACTGTTACAATTTTTTGAGGCTCCCAAGAAGGCTTTCCACCGTCACTATTTATGTTCTAGATTTTTTCGTTATCATCTTGTTTTGGAATTTTCAGTCTTCTCATTGCATCCACCCCCCTTAAAATTGTAATACGGGTTCGAGTGTCGAGTGCATCACTATCCGAACATTATGTTTATTGTGGTGTAATTGCACACCATGTCCCAGAGCCAAATGACCTTGTTAAAGCTAAACGAATTCTTCTAAAAATGTTGGCTCTTTTTAAAACTTTGATAATTTTTTTTTACGTTTGTTGTGCTTGCTACCTTTTCTTGGACCACAAAGAGGTTCCCGTCTCTATGACTTGTGTGCGACTCGAAGCTGCTATTGACGAGCATTGTTTCGTTTGGTTCCTTTTCCGATTTGGATATGACAATACCGGATTCAGTCTGGCAGACAAGCCGCCCGTCCTCTCGAAGCATGGGGCCAACTTTGTGCCGGCAGATTACAAGCGCAAGCCTGAAAAGCGCCACCCGAACCAAGCGGATTTGCCAGCCTTTAACCACGCGAAATCCATTGCCCGAATTAGCCATAAATAATCAGGCGCGCTTCTATGCCCGACTGACAACAAACATGCGAAAACCTATGGATACATACCTCAAAGACCATTGCCCTTTCGCAAATTGTATAAATCAGTCTAGCCATTATTAGCGATTGGCTTTAAAACTGCAAGTAAAACATGACTCAAAAATCTAATACTTAACAAGTTAATCAGGCAATTTTAGTTAATTAGCCAATGAATCGTGATGAATATTGCCCCGTCTGACGTCCGCGGAGCCCGTTAAATACAACAGTGAAGACAGTACCCATGTAAAGACCCCCTACCTAAAAAAAAAAAGAAATCTTATGTTGCAAGTAAAATTAATTCGTAGCAAAGCGGTTATGCACTTGATCCCTCCTTTTCCGGTCCGGAGAGTTCGAAGTTTGAATCAAATCACGGATCGGGCCAAGCTCAGCTAAGGCAAAACGTAACGGAGTGAATGAGAAATACAGGGCCGCGCACGGGGCAGAGATAACGAGACAATTTTATTCACCGCAGCTTGGGCTAGTTGATTTTCCAAGTTTCAGTACATCACAGCGCATAAACGTCTCACAAAAGCAGGTACTCACTGAAATTACAGACATAAAAACATACATAGAGCGCTGAACTCACAACTCTTGGCATTTTGTCTTCGTTTTCTTCTTATTGATAAAAGAAAATCTGGAAATAGTTTTGTCATTTTTTTCCGCCTATTAAAACCTTTTGTGAGACGTTTATGCGCTGTGAAGTACTAAAAAAAATGTTTACTCAGTAATGTCCATCAGCGAAAACGTAGATACACTTCTTTCCATGAAACAAACGGTAAAAGTTTCGAGCAGTTTGTGGAGAAAATGTCTGATAAGTACCGTGAAGTACTTGACGAAATGAAAAGACAAAATACAAATATCAAAGAATTAAAGAAACATGTGGAAAATACATAAACCAGTGCAGCACAAGGGGTTGAAGAACAAAAGCAAGAAAGAAACGAGCTTCAACAGAACAGTCGAAGGCAGAACTTTGAGGGGCATGGTCTTTTATAGTTACCAAATACAAGCTTGTTGAACAGACGAGAAGAGGTAGCAACCGCGCTGGGCGTCGCTGAACTGACCGAAGGGGATATTGCAGCTTTGCTAGTGGCCGGGAAGGCAGGCACCATCTGTCTGGTTCTCATTCTTTCCTCATCCAGAATTACTGTTTAACAGAAATCGCTGGTTCGAGAAAATATTTCTACTCAAGCAAACCATGACAGATAGTTGACTGATGGGTAATCTTATCGGCAAGCACCAATACTATTAAGGTTGGTAAAAACTAGGGCCGTCGAACAGCATTACCGATTTCTGTTGCAGAAGAATGAGGAGATTTTTAACGATAGAACAAGCGGGTAACCGACCTATCCACATCAGCAATGAAAGCAAACTAAAAAACAATATAGAGCAAACATTGTCGTTAAGCCAAAAGTGCAGTGTTTACCAAAATTATGCGAAACACGGCATCTGCGTGGTTTTTCATGAGAAGCGATTTCCTGGACGAAGCTGAACAACGGCTCTTCGACGTAGCACATGTACGGTTTGTTGAGTGCTACATCACAACACCGTTGCTCGGTTTGCCGCCAGGATAGCGCTCCCGTAAAAAATACACCGTTCGCGTGTCCGTTTTAGATTGGTGAGTACTGTACATGGGATAAGAAACAGTCATGACGCGGAATAAGTGTTCCTATATGACACCTCTTTCAAGCGTTATATAAAGGACCACCTATAGGTTCGAAAGACTAAAAAGATCCTTAAACCTTTTCATCTAAACGCGCGGAGTTTACGTAATAAATCTGAGGATGTATATATGTTTATATCTGGTTTCGCTTTCTTCTTAATTTCGTATCCTTGGTTTTGCTGAAAAGTGGTATACCGGAGGCGGTGAACAAGGTATTGTGCAGGTGGAAGCCTATAATTGTGAAGCGGTTTGTTGCGAACCTCGATACGGAAGCGGTGTTTTCTTGTATTTTCAGAACAGAGTAATAAACAGTGTATTGCCAGAATTTACTTGTATAAAGAATAATTTTGAATCTTTTATTAGGTGCTGAAGTATTATGCTATAGCTTTGAATAACGGACCGCCCTCTGTTGCCTTTAAGGTTTTTTCAATCTTTGGGAAGATCTACTAGTATATACTACCTCAGTAAATATGAAAAAGTGACCAGAAGATTGATTCATTGATTGATGATTTAATTCATGAAAATATTATTCAGGAATCATTCACACAAATTGATGTGAAAATCTCATCAGACTCACATGACGTAATGCTCTAAATCTTTGTAAAACAAAAACAAACAAATATAAAACCAATGGCGAAACTGGCGGAAAAGTAATTAATTCAGGATTTACTCATATCATTCAAATAATAGGGTCATAAACGCGCACCAGTATTGTATGCAAAACAATAAATCATCCGAGTCAACCTAGGTGCATACTAAATATAAAATATTAGAAAACATTGGAAAACTTGCATACACAGAAGAATTCTTAGATCTTAGAAAGACACTTGCTTGTATAAAACAATAAACCTCACACCTGGCGATAGAAACTATTGTTTTAGAAGAAACCCAGTTTATCTCGAAAAGAATTCGAATATCTAGCTTAGTGATTTATCCTTAACGTTGAAATACAATAAACTTCATCTAAAGTCAAGCAAACAAAATGTCTGCGGTTTCAGGAACAATGTATACATACTTCTTCTATGAATTCGATAAATGTTTCGAAGGTTCAAAACTTGAACCCGTTAAAACACACCTGTTTCTTAGTATGTCGTTTGAAGAAACGCTAAACTACACAAATTGCGAAAATATGGTTCAATATCTAGAATAATAGGCACTCTAAAAAGTTTAAGTCAATTGTTACCAAAGTAATTAAAATTTTAACTGAAATATCCCCTTCCATTCACGCCTACAGTATTGTAAACTAGTATGGAGGACAACAACGCAACTTAATAAAGAATTGATTTTTGTTCCAAAAGGAAGGCCGTGCGATTTATTAAAATCTTTCCAATGTATCCTCACTCAATTCCCTTTCTAAAGAATACTATAATGATCAATAAAGTGTTATAATTTGTATTAAAATTAGGCCGATTCAATAACGTTTCTAACATGTGTTCTTAAACCCCAGGAAATTAAAATTGCCTGAGGCTTTAGGATACATGCATCATTGCATTTAATCTCATTATCGTACAACTTCAAGTTTTGTTACTATGTTAAACGCAAAATTCTTATTTGGCAACAATTAGCATGTTTCGCTCCCGGTGTTCTAAACAGACATCCTACTCCTGCTGAATTTGCTCAAACGACCGGCTCATTCGGGACATTAAAAAGAAACGTTTAACGATATATTACCAATGTCTCATACAATCTGCAGTTGGTACCTCAACTTGTTGGTCTACTCGCATTATTAAGTATGTGCCGATGTCGAGTTGATAGCCGTACGAAGTTGGTTTGGTTGATGTTTTGTTTTGTTTCTCTTTTCTGCTGAGTGCCTTAACAATTTGCTAGGGCCCCGTCAGAAGACAATACGTCTTCTTTTTCCAATCTTATTTTTTTTATAAATTTTATTTTTTATAAATTTTATAAATTATAAAATCCACCTATTATATTTTCTTCATCCTGCTTTTTTAAAATTTAATAGTATAATCGATTAACTTAAACATTCCCGCGTGTTTAATTTATTTTGCGGCACCTTTGCATTTGCCATTGGGCCTCAATGACACCGCTGTTGCGTGAACTTCTCGCCCTCATCGTCGATATTTTGTTTTTCTTTTTCAGAGTTAACGAGTAAAAAAATGCAGTCGAAACGGGAACTTATCATAATGGTCAACCCCCTAATCGAATCTCGGTGCATGCTTGGCATAATTTTTTTTTTGTATATCACTTCCGCTTGCTTATTCTAAGTAATCATCCGCTCGCGTCGACCAGGTGTGACCTTGTGAGTGCCATCCTTCCCTAAACCCACCGTAGTCAGTGCTTAAACTCGGGACTGCTTAGGCGCGCTGCTCACTTTATAACAGTGGGCTAGGTAATGAAACAAGGTGAACACGCGGTTCTGTACTTATAGAGGGAACATACTTGGTTAGGCTTTGTATAGCCTTTGCAATGCACAAATCGCACGAATTTATGAAGTCTTTTTTTTTTTACTGATTGTCTCGTTTTGCGTAACTATTCATAAACTTGACTGACGAAAGAAGCAGGTTAAAGGACGGAAAGAAATGTATGATACGTTTTACTAACGTCTATATTGATTGGCTATAGCCACTCAAAAGGAGAGAACGGCCCGGAGGAGCTTTGGTTGTCCCGGCTCTAGCGCGAGATTCCTGCCTTCGGCAATGCTCCGCGGCGTCCCGTGCCCTCGAAAGCCCGCGCAGTCAAAGCACGGTGGAAGGCATGGGGCGCGTGTTGGAGGCCAAACATTAAAAAGGCTCGCCCTGCCATTCTCCCCAGGTGAGCTACTATGGCGAGTAGTATTGAAAAATTTAAGAAATGTCTTATTGGCCTATAAATATTTATTGAACTGACATATTGCATTTTTAAGCCGGTGGACCTAAAACAACATTACGGTGCTTTTTGTATCTACCATGTGCCCTAAGAATAGGGGGTAAGAACACGGAAATCGGAGAGGAACCGGATTAAGATGAATTCTCTAGCTGGATGCTACACTCTAAAAAAAATAATCTGGTCGTAAAAGAAATCTTAGGGGTCTTCGTGAAAGCACCACCTAAAAGGGTTCTTCCTGAAAAACATGTAAGGGGTTCTTTTAAGCTCGTATTTTTTTAGAAAGATTTCTTCACCGCCCAGTTGCCTTTCTAGTGCGCCAGGGGGTAATAGCGCTTGAGATGAAACCGTTCTTTACGAGCTGAAAAAGTTTTTGGTTCGTCAAAAAGCCTTTAAAGAACATATTTCTTTTTTTTTTAAGGTTAGACGGATAATTTATTATGTAAAAAAATGACCAAATTATAATATTAAATAAAAACAAAAAAACATTGTCTCCCGGAGGAGCGGAAGACTTTTGGTTTTTAGTTTTACCGCGCCGGAAAAAAATGCCCGTGACAATTTTACCGAAATTAACCTTTTTCAGCGGTTAATTAATGAGGAAATTGGATTTAAAAAGAGCAACAAAAAAGCGTTTTTTTGTGTCATTTTTTTGTCCCGTTGTCTAGTGCTTTTCCTATCGAAGCTGTGCACAAACTGGTCCAACTTCCCATAATGTCGAAATTGGAAGGTGGTTGAGAAATTAATTGATTAAGCATTTGGTTAATCAATTCATCTCACGAGCCCAGTTGGTTGACACCTGTTTGCTTTTTACATGATCCGTTTTGTTCTACTGATTACGTTCCACTTCACTTACCTTAACCCAAAGGTCATTAATACGAGTCCACATTTAATCTCGTGCGCGCTTCACCGCAAAACCAATAAAAACCGTTTTTACTGAGCTTCCCTCAAATTTCCGCGATGTTGTCTGTGAAACTTGTCATTACACCTAGAATTAGGAAAAAGATAAGAAATGAAAATACATAGCAAAGATGGATCTCCGGATGTGTCTTTATTAATTACAGTATTTATATAATAGCATTTTTATAAATTACTTGGCCTCCCAGTTTATGGCTGTACAGTCTCGCTTTCTTCATATTTATGTTGTAGTCGCGCTTTCACAATAGAAAAAAGAAAGTAAAGCAGTTTTTTCTGAAAATTACTTAGTTGTTAAGTTTATCTGAAATCAAAATTAGAAAGCATGGCCTGCCAATTCAATTGTTGTCATTCTCGCCTCTCTTTGTATTATGTCTGTTGACCAATAACGGAAATGGGTTTTTGCTGCTAAACTACCATTTCGAAGTTCAGGTGAGCCCGACTTAACATCTTCATTTGCAATACGTGGCCCGGTTATGCATTTGAGTGCTAAAAGTTTGTCCAAAGATATGTAAAAACTTTAACAAATATAGGCATTGTATCTGGCACATCAAGATGCAATGTTTCAAAAAGGCCAAAGTAGTATGTATTTATTTGTCACTAATAAATTTTTGAATAAATTTATTCACCAGTAGTTTCAATGCACATCTACTACGAAATAACCATTCGTAGTAACATCGCACTCGCGAAATAAGTCGGTGAACTCGATAAAAGTTCTAACTAGAGCCAACTGCATTTTTTATAATTTCTTGGTATTTCTTCAGAAGTTTACTTCATTTTAAATTTGATTTAAATATAAAATCTTTCACGAAAATATACATTTTCAACACGCTGAATATTCAAATATATATATATATATATATATATATATATATATTATTTATTTATTTATTTATTTATATGATATATACATTGGGTTTCTAGTGCACCTTGAAGAGAGTGGCAACTTCGCCTCAAAAACGCTTGATGTCTCGATGTCTCTTTTGTAGGAGAACACTTTAGCGAGTGCAATACGATTCTAAAAGTGGTGTCTTTAGAGAGGCACTGACAGGTCAAAATCTATTTTTTTTATTATCCAAAACGATTGAAAACGATGACTGGACGTTACCCTAAAAAATCGAAGCTTGAAAACTCAGTATTGTTTATGTAAAAAAAAAAAGAAAACAACTTCGAAAAGCCGAACTTGAAGTTCCCTCGCGTTCCGCGCTAGTGCAGTGACGTCAAAGATGAAGTCGTCCTGCAACTCGAGTTTCTCTCACGCCTCCGGACCGTCCCAACCGGAAGTGTCGTGTTCTCCCGCGTCCCGCGATCAACCGCGTCTCTCCGTGCGAGCCGCGCATATCGCTAGCCGTGAGCAGACGACGCTTCACTATCGAGTTTTAAGTTCTTTTGGGGCGCTTTCTGCTGTCTCGAATTCTTTGGAACGGTGTGAGGTTGAAGAGGACAGACACCCAGTGAATGTTTGTGACTGGCGTCAGGGGCCATGTCGCGCCGGTGCTGCGGGAAAGACTGCCCCGGCGGAGTCACAAACAAAAGTACGCTGCACAGAGCCCCGAGGAATGCGCCAGAGAATTAAGGCGGCCTGGCTAGTTGCAGCTCCTGAAGGAAATTAGGAAGGTTTCGAATCCGAGTCCTTTATTTGTTCTCGACACTTTGTCGACGATGATTATGACGTCAGCCCAACGTTACTGAACCACTCAGTCGGGAAACTGCCATAGAGACTGCTCTGAAAAAGTGGCACCGACCCGTCCTCCAGAACCGAGCTAATGACGATCACAACGCCGCCATTTCTCCCGCAGCGGCTACTTGAGGAACTGCACGTGACTTCGATTTTGGCTTTAATCGGCCATTTGGGCTGAGAAACAGATACGGTGGAGGTGCCACCCCCGACTCCCAAGCGGACGCGCCGCGAATTACTACCGAAGCTAAGATGCACCTAGGTCGGGACGCGCTACCTGAAATCACCGCTGAGGCATGGTTGTATAAAAACAGTATTAATTGTGCCGCAAAACCTTGCAAAATAAAGATTTTAGAAAACATCACGCGCCCTCAAATTGTACTAAACTCCAATAAAAGTTACTACAAAAAGAGTTTTTTCACGTTGGTTTTTACGCAAAAACATGCGTCTGAAAGTTCAAGGTGACCACAGTAAAGACAAATGATAAAGGGTAGCGCTGCTGTCGTATTTAGCTCGGTCTCGGTGGACGCCAGCGGCCCATGTTTCAACGGTGAGTTTCCCAACTGAGGGTTCTATAGTAACGTTTCGTCAGCCCGAGCGTCTCTAGAGCGTTGGGGGTTCAGATGGTATCCTCGGTTGAGGCTGTGTGTCGTTCCGACGAACTTCCCGCAGCTGGTCACATCACACAAAGCAAAACGTCAAGGGCTAAAGGTAAGTCTATCAAGTATAGAGAACTTGGTCCGGTTCCCCGACTCCCCGATCATCCTCTCCGCTACAGGTGCCGAGCGTCGCCATGTTTTCTGAGGAAGGATAGAAAGCCAGGCGGGGACATCACTTCCGGACTCCGATTTTCGATAGTTCTAAAGAATGGGCGCAGCGCGTTCGAAATTGCGTTGTACGTTACGTGTTTTACGAATGCCGTTAATAAGTATTATAGAAATGTCGCTAACAAAGCTTCGAAATTCGATACTCGATTACGTCACAAATAAAAAGAAGTGACGAGCTTAGGAAAGGAAGAGAACAGAGCCTAAAATAAAAAAAAAAAGGCGCGAGCGTGCGTTGAACATTTTTTCTGCGTCGTGGTAATTTATTAAGTCTATGACTACAACTTGCATCGCTTTAGGCAAAAAAATAAAATATACGACCTTTGGGGTGTCAGCGTCCTTTTAAGGGGCATCACGCCGTTGCGATTACACGAGTACATGTTATTCAACGCGTTCGGCAATCATAAATAAGTAAAGTAAAACTTAAAGCAAAAAAAAAAAAGCAAGACTATGCGTCTTTTTTGCATAACATTTTTTGCTAAATTTACCCGATCGAGCCTTCGTTTTCTTTTGCCAATTCTATCGGGACTATTTACAATCAATCATTGTATCTCTGATAGTAAATATTTGAATATCATCTCTTTCACTGGAAACGCAACATATGTCGTTGACATTACAAGGTCTCTCATTTTAGCATCATTCCGTGTCTCCACGTGATCCCAAAACGTTAATGCCGTTATAAATGCCTCACACTCTCGAGCTGCATGAACATGAGCGTTTGTGAACTGCTTTCGTTTTCGGTGCTTCAGGTATACGCGGGAATGCTAATTATACAGGGGCTGATACCGGAGTCTTTTCTGAAAGTGTCCGAGGAATAGAAACTAATATTTGGAAACAATATAACATTCTAGATTTAGTATATGTTATATAACTATCACGCTATTACATTCCTCGAGTGCGGAAATTTTCTAATATGGTAGGCAGGGAAAGTGTACAAAAGAAAAAAACACACAAACCAAATGCGCAAAAAAATAACATTTACAAGTCTCTGTAATGCGAAAATAGAGCGCAGCTCTTGAGGAGGAGGAGGGAAAGGTACGGAGGGGAGGGCAGGCCCCTCCTCCTCCTCCGTACCCTCTCCTCCTCCCCTCCTCCTCCTCCTACATTCCCTCCTCTCCCCGCCTCCTCCAATTCAGTTTCCCCGCTAAAGTTAGTGAGGAAATGACGGCACATGACTTGGTGTCACGTCACCTATGAACAAATTGAGTTTCACTGATAGATTTAGCGAGAAAATTGACGTCGAGAGGCTTCAAAATCAGTTCAATTTCCCGCTAAATTTAGCGGGGAATTGCATTTTGGTTGAGGTCATGCGACGTCAATTTTCCCGCTAAATCTAGCGGAGAAACTGAATTCGTCCGCTAAATCTAGCGGAGAATCTGAATTTTCCCGTTAAATTTTGCGGGGAATGAAACTTGTGTAGAGGTCACGTGAAATCAATTTTCCCGCTAAATTTAGCGCGGTTACGCCGACGCCGACGCCGACGCCGACGCCGCGAAACACGGAAACGGGCGCCTAAGAGCTGCTCTCTAAAAACAACCACAAATGAAAGACGTTTACAAATCTGTAATGCGAAAGCGCAGCTCTTGAGGAGGAGGAGGGGAGGGTACGGAGGGGTGGGTATGGCCCTCCTCCTCCTCCGTACTCTCCCTCCGCCTCTCCTCCTCCTCCTATTTTACCCCTCTCCTTCTGCTCTCCTCCTCTTCCTCCTTTCCTCCTCCTCTCCTCCTGCCGCTGAATTTGTTCATGGGTGACGTGACGCCAAGTCGTGACGCAATTTTCCCAGCTAAATTTATCGGGGAAACTGCATTGGTGTTGAGGTCACGTGACGTCAATTTCCCCGCTAAATTTAGCGGAGAAACGTATGCAAAGCGAGCGGTTACGCCGACGGAGACGCCGCTCAACCCGGAAACGGGCGCCCAAGAGCTGCGTTCTAAAAACATCATGTCGGACGTATAAAAAGTATTTATACGTTTTTGAGTTTAAGATTGAAACTATTTTAATATTGTATCGTGATCTCTAATTCTTCTAGGAAATATTACGGTTTTGTAGAGATGTGCCTAGGACTTCCGAAAGAGGGCGCAAGATGGCAAGTGTCCCAGATTAGCCAGCATGAGCATATTAAAAGGGCAACTCTGCTCAATTCCGAAGGTTTCGGGATAAGGAGTGATTTTGCATTAAAAAGCCTTAGTAAAAGACACCACGTCGTTTGCTTCGCGAAAAATGGGATATATATTTTTAAATCTAATTTTAAACAGGAGCGGAAATCGAAATCGAAACTTCGGCTTCGTCCGTCAACATTTTCCTCGGGCCGCCAAGAACATGGCCATCACGAGATACGAGATATCACCTGATCCTCTACGCAACGACGGGCGGGATTGGGGCGGGCGTGTGCCAGGCGCAAGTGTCGTCTGCACCACACTCTTCGCCGCGATTTTGTGTCTACGACATTCGACGACGTCAGAACAACTGCGGCATAAGTCTGCGCACGTAGTGTCCGTAGTGTGGTCGAAATTCCCAGAGACAATACTTACAAACGGTGAGAAGACGGCGGCGGTTGTTACCCGGGAGACGGCGGTACGCTTTCCAAGAAACGCGCTGCGCAGGCGCGTTACGCCAATTACGTGGACACCGCTGAGCGCTCAGAGGAAACGTTGCTGACGTCATCCTCTACGCTCGCACAGAGAAGTAAAAGCAAGCAAAAGGGGGCAATGGTGATGACGTTTAGCTCAATGTTGGTTACGCCCATGCTGTAGCCTTTACTGCGCTGTTGGTTGCGCCTGAATTCGCCCACTGGAGTCAGCCGATTTCAGCAACTTGGCGAGTTGCAAAGTTTGCCGGACCGTTTTAAGAAACATTTAGACATAACTGCGTCGTAATATTTGACGTGTGGTATTCCAAGGCGATACTGAAGAGGACTGCACTGTTTTGCAAAACCGAAAATGAAGCGGAGTAGCCCTTTAAGAGAGGGAGCAACTGAAACAATGGACAGCGTTTGAAAGGTAATGGGCGAAGCCTCTCGCACAGATTGATCGCTGGTGCGCACGCTTTGCGTCGTCGCGTGTCGAGGAGGAAAGCAGGCGGAGACGCTTGCACGCAATGGACGCTCTCGCCACATCCTCGCAGCTTGTGTTGCAATCGCGTCCCATCACAGATCACGTAACCCCAGTCGACCTGTTCTCAAGACACACTGAAATGTAGGCACACTTACCCAGATTGTTGGAGAAGCCGTCTTAGGACGAGTTTCCGATAACGTTTCTAGGAGAAATGAATAGCTTTGGCAAACAAGGTTCTTTGAATCCGACGCTCTACGTTGTCTTATCTTCGAAAAAACGACATAAAAAAAACAAAAAAAAAACGTAAAAAGGGAGCTAATGGCCGCCGCAGTGAATTCGTGCCTTTCAGCCTGAGTTGGTCTACTCGGCACCGGCGGAAACAGTTTACATTCCATGAAGCTTTTCGTTACAAAGTTCGGGGTGCCAGAACTGGTCAATGTCACAATCTTGAAACAATATTTTTTTTTTGTCCCCGATAGCATTTTGTTTTTCACTTGAGTTTCACGTATCTTCCGATTTTCTCACCACTGTATTACGAAAGACAAAAAAAGAGGACGGTAGTTCAGATCGAACTTTCTGCGCTGATATAATTGGATGCTAATAACAACAACTTTGAGGCGCTTCAAACCATCATGCAGGGTTTATTTAATGCAACGATTTGGCTCGAAACTACATCCAACGCCTCTGAGACAAAACGGCACTCGGAGAATGCACTTTATTTGGCGACGATATCAAGTTTAGAAAGCACGGTCCCCGGTGCTCCAGCCCCATTGATTAGTGAATTTGACCACTTCATGAATTCTGATTCTGACTGCGAAATACCGAGACTATTTCTGCAAAAAGTAATAATATGGGAAATAAGGGGAAAACAATACAAGCTTATACAAATCCACTTGTTAGTGATTACGCAGGTGACTAGCAAGTGTAGGCTGGTATCAGACGATTGCCGCTTGTAACGAAACCGCAAGGCTCGCGATAAACGATTCAGCCATATATAACTGAGTTCACTGGAATCCGTCATCTACTGAGTTCAGCTAACTTCAAAATTACGCAATAAAAAATAAGAACTAAGCATTTTAGTGAAAAACCCGAGACTGGAGTATTGACAGACGACGACCAGGAAGAGAAGGAGAACGTCTCAAACACGGCCAAACCTTTATTGAGGACAGGACCCCTATAGGGTTGAAGAAAGACAAGGAAGGAAATTGTTTGATACACAGCAGCTCACTTGCACCCTTACATTCTGCTCATTAGAACTAAGCCGTGATATTTCCTGCCAACCGCACTACAGCTTTTTTACGAGTGATCGAATCCCTGAGCCTCGACGAATCGATTCGTAAGAGTTGGGACATCCATCGTGTAGAGTTGTGACGGTGAACCCTTCCATGTATTACGTGCGTGTTCGGCGTGTATAGCGAAAATGACTTATTGAGCCGAAGCAACGGCGGATGCAACCCGAGACACCGGAAGGGGAAAGCCGAGTGACCAGCCAAGGATAAGCACGGAACGCCTGGAACCCACAGACTGGGCGCGGTCGCAAACCAGACAAGAAGCTTCTCGTAACCCCAACCGATTGTACCCTAAACAGTTAAATAAATATATCCTCGCGCTATCCCAAAGTAACCAGAACATCTCAAACCCAATTTGTTTCCGCTTCAAAGGCACGATTCCATAGTAAGCTATGGAATGTCAATGCAAACCGTGCCCTGCATGGTTTGCATTGACATCTGCTCGTGCATTGCAAGTGGGTGCCGTCAAGGGTCTGCACGAGGACCAGTTGTTTATGACCGCGGCGTCAGGATCGTCTCGCTTCACGACGACCAGCTCGGAACCCTAATACAAACGCTCCGTGTGTCTGGCCAGGCCGGGACTTCGTTTACGCATTCTTGGGAAGTGTTTTTCTGCCTGCTCTGATTATTGCACGCGGCGATCTGTTAGTCTGGATAATTGGAAGCGGAAGGAGGACTGACTTCCCAGTCCCAGCCTCTGCTCCGGCAAGGAGTGCGCCGATATCCTGAACTGTATTATTTTTTAACCTTTCTTAATTGACAGTCTCTGATTTGGCCAATTGAATGGTTTTTATTCTACACTACAATTTGTGTAGTGTGGTAATCTACCCGTTACGTCACAGGCGCGAGCAGAATTGCTGGACGTCCGCAGAGGCACCCCAACGAGCGACCCACAGCGACGACACATCCATCGTCAGACAATATTGTCGGTGTTCAAATTTGAGAAAACTTCACATGGTTCCCAGACAACACACTGCAAGCTTCGTGGCCGATGACACTTTATGGAAAAGAAAACGCTTTCTCAACATTGTTGATTTTTAATGTTCGGGATGCCTTAAGCCACGTTTAAACTATCGTTAAGGTAGCAGATGTTACGGTAGATAGCAGCAGTTAGTTTTTCCAAATGCTAGCCACGAAAAAAAAAAAAAAGAAGTTTAGGCGCCTAAGCCAATCGGTAGATGTGCGTAAATGGTGAGATTTCAACTCAAATCAAATCCGAATCGAATAGTGTCGAGTAGTTTCCAAAAATTCAAATGTGAAATCAGACATCGACTATATATATATATATTTTTTTTTTTCTCATGCACATAAATGAAGCCAGAAACCGATTACACTAAACAACACCGCAAGCACGCTGAACAAAGAAGGACTAGCAAAAATAAAAATGGCGTCAATCAAAAACTAGGGACGCAGCTGAAAATTGTTTCAAGCCATTCATGTAATGATACACAACGTCGACAGCGTCATGAATGGATAGACAGATACGGCTGAACGACATGATTCGGAGCGAAATCGGGCGCCACCTAACCGCGGCACCTCTCTTGACACAGCGGGAAACGACGGGATAGCGGACGAGCCGACCAGCGTACTCGTTCTGTAAATGTGAAGAACAAAAAAGTGAAAAATCGTATTGCAAACTGCTGGGCAATTTTCTTGCATGCGTGAAACGTTCTAGCTTCGCGTGACATCAGGTCACTTGACGTCAAATTTTCTGCTAAATTGAGCGGGAAACTTAATTTGTGCGTAAGTCACGTGACATTAATTTCCCTGCCTAGATTAATGGGAAAAGGAAATTAGTGTGTAGGTCACGAGACGTCAATTGTTCCGCTAAATATAGCGGGGAAACTGACGTCACGTGACCTGATGACACCTGACCTATGCACCAATTAAACTTTCCCGCTATTTTTAGCGGAGAAACTGAATTGGTGTGTAGGTGTGTGGCTTTCCATAATGCAACACTGCGCGCCTTGCATTATGGGACGTCTCAGGCCCCTGCTTCATGAAATTCAAAGAATGCAAAAAAAACTAAAGGCTTCGGCGCAAGCACGAACGACACCGAGAGCTCCGAGTACTGCATGGTAGCGCAGAACGAGCAGATCCAACCTCGGCGCCGCTCCGAGTTGCGCCGGAGCCTTTCGGTCTCGGGGTCCGGTTGGTCCGGTCGCGATCGGCGAGGTTTGGCGCGGCGCCATCCTCAAAGCGTGCGCACACACGTCGCCTCTGGTCCAGAGTGGCCCGGCGGCCCGGCCTGGGGCCCTACACGCTTGGGTTTTGATGTTTCTTCCGTCTCGTAACTTCATCCGCAGCACCGAAAACAGCGGGCACGATCTTTACGTTTACTGAAAGCGTCGAAAGGCCTCCACGTGCGATGCACCGGAAAACGTGGCGCGGCTGGTGCCGGAAATGCAGCTTAAACTTCGAGCTTTGACACGACGTGGCGCCACCTTTGTGAAGGGCTTGGTGCTTATTCATGTAAACGTTGCCGCGTCGGCTTCTTTCGAAGAACGAGTGGAGTCGATGCGCTGTAGTCGCTTTCATGTAAACGCGGCTTGGGTCTTCGTAAGGGCGAAAGGTGCCGACAGATTCCGGTGTAGGCCCACGAGCATGATTCAAAGATGCGTGCCCTGCACGGTTTGCATTGACATCTGCTCGTCCATTGCAAGTGGGGGTGCCGTCAAGGGTCTGCACGGCGACCAGTTGTTTATGACCGCGGCGTCGGGATCGTCTCGATTCACGACGACGAGCTCGCAACCCCAATACGAACGCTCCGTGTGTCAGGCCAGGCCGGGACTTCGTTTACGCATTCCTGGGAAGTGTTTTTCTGCCTGATCTGATTATTGCACGCGGCAATCTGTTAAGCGCAGACCGCATGGCGCGTTTTTCTGCACGCGAAAACGCGACGCGCTATGAACGCTCGCGCGGAAGCTGACGCGGGGGCACCCGCATGCAGACAAACCCAAGTACCGCCGGCCGCGCGTTATCAGCGTTGCCAGATAACCCAATTCTCAACACACGATGTAAATGTTGACGCAAATACTAGAAAATTAGAATTAAATGAACAAATAAGTAAATAAAACGGGTTTGTGTGTCAAAAGAAACACCTCTTCAATTTTTATATGGAAAATAAAAATGCTTTAGAAGACTTTGAAATGTGCTGAATACAAAACAGCGTACTGTGCAGGATCACGTGATAGTTCGACCGACCCTCATTGGGCGAGAGCCGCTTCGACGCCTCGGCGCGCGCGTCTTGTTCTGGGTCGGCTATAAACCAACGCTCCCGCGAAAACGCGCGCCCGCGCGCAGGAAATGACGTCAGTTTGACGCCGACGCGCCTGAATCGCGAGCAAAAACGCGCCATGCGGTCTGCGCTTAGTCTGGATTTGGGAGCGGAAGGAGACGTACTTCCCAGTCCCAGCCTCTGCTTCGGTAACGAGTGCGCCGATATCCTGAACTTTATTATTTTTTAACCTTTCTTAATTGACAGTCTCTAATTAGGCCTACTGAATGGTCTTTATTCTACACTACAATTTGTGTAGTGTGGTAATCTACCAGTTACGCCACAGGCGCAAGCAGAATTGCTGTACGTCCGGAGAGGCACCCCAACGAGCGATCCGCAGCGACGACACATTCATCCTCAGACAATATTGTCGGTGTTCAAATTTGAGAAAACTTCCCATGGTTCCCAGACAACACACTGCAAGCTTTGTGGCCAATGACACTTTATGGAAAAGAAAACGCTTTCTCAACATTGTTTTTTCTTTATGTTCGGGATGTCTTAAGTCACATTTAAACTTGCGTTAAGGTAGCAGATGTTGCGGTAGATAGCAGTAGTTAGTTTTTTCAAATGCTAGCCACGAAAAAAAAAAGGAAGTGTAGACGCCTAGGCCAATCGGTAGCTGTGCGTAAATGGTGAGATTTCAACTCAAATCAAATCCGAATCGAATAGTGTTGAGTAGTTTCCAAAAAGTCAAATGTGAAATCAGACATCGAATATATATATATATATATATATATATAATATATATATTATATATATATATATATATATATATATATATATATATATATATATATATATCCCTCTTGATAGATATATTGTCCCTCTTTGTTCCGCGTGCTTGCGGTGTTGTTTAGTGTAATCGGTTTCTGGCTTCATTTATGTGCATGACCAATATATATATATTGGTCATGTACATAAATGAAACCAGAAACCGATTACATATATATATTGGTCATGCACATAAATGAAGCCAGAAACCGATTACACTAAACAACACCGCAAGCACGCTGAACAAAGAGGGACTAGCAAAAATAAAAATGGCGTCAATTAAAAACTTGGGACGCAGCTGAAAATTTTTTCAAGACATTCATGTGATGATACACAATGTCGACAGCGTCATGAATGGATAGGCAGATACGGCTGAACCACTTGATTCGGAGCGAAATCGGGCGCCACCTAACCGCGGCACCTCTCTTGACACAGCGGGAAATGACGGGATAGCGGACAAGCCGACCAGCGTTCTACGACTCTTTCTGTCAATTTGAAGAACAAAGAAGTGAAAAATCGTATTGCAACCTGCTGGGCAATTTTCTTGCATGCGTGAAACGTTCTAGCTTCGCGTGGCATCAGGTCACTTAACGTCACATTTTCTGCTAAATTGAGCGGGAAACTTAATTTGTGCGTAAGTCACGTGACATTAATTTCCCTGCCTAGATTAATGGGGAAAGGAAATTAGTGTGCAGGTCACGGGACGTCAATTGTTCCGCTAAATATAGCGAGGAAACTGACGTCACGTGACCTGATGACTCCTGACCTATGCACCAATTAAACTTTCCCGCTATGTTTAGCGGAGACACTGAATTTGTGTGTAGGCCTGTGACGTCCTATATTGAAACACTGCGCGCGTTGCATTATGGGATTTCACAGACCTATACACCAATTCAACTTCCCCGCTACGTTTAGCGGAGAAACTGAATTTGTGTGTAGGGTGTGTGGCTTCCCATAATGAAACACTGCGCGCCTTGCATTATGGGACGTCTCAGGCCCCGGCTTCCCGAAATCCAAAGCATGCAAACCAAAAAAACAAAACAAAAACGTTTCACTTTGAAACAAAAACAGAAGATAAAGCAAAACTCAAGCTCAGCGTGTCCTTTAGGTAGTATTGCATTAAAAACGTTCCTCCTAGCCAAAATTCGTAAATGCAATCAAATTTGTTTCTTTTCGCCACGCAATGTAGGCAGGTGATTTGGCCGTTTGTTCCGCGCTTAATTTCGTCGGGCTTCCTCTCGCGAGAGCAACGGCGCTGACGGGCGTATGGCATGCCGCGCCGTCATCAGCGTCGGAGCGGCGACACACTTGGGTCTCGGCTGTTCGGCGATAGCAACTACGACCGCTGACGAGCTTGCCTCCCGGTGTGCGCGCCTGATGGCGAAGCGCAACTCGCAAACGACAGAAGGCCCTCTTCGGAAATTTAAGGGACGCGCTTGGTTTTCTTGCGGCTACACGCAACGAGATGTGCGCAATCGAGGGGTTGCTCAGACGAGTTCCGTGTCATTAGGAAAGGCTGGCATCATACCCCTCCCCCCCGCACCCCCCCGCGCACCCCCCCCCCCCCCCCCTATTTGTGTGCATCGCGGAAATACGGGTGGTGGCCTTCCACCCTGCAACTGCGATGTAGGCAAAATAACCCAGAATGCAGAAGGTTCTGGCGCCAGCGCTGGTCGCGTTTAATAAAGCCACTTGAAATTGAAAGTACTTAACATTAGTGATGTAAACACATTATCACGCAAATTCAAATTCCTAGGACAATTGCGAGGAAAGAGGAAGTCTAGATTACTCTCGCGAACGTACTTAAAATACATCTCACGTTAGAACTATAGCTATGTCGCTTCATTGGAGTACAGTGAGCTTAACGCTTGTGTCTAGTCATTATTTGTCAACTCGCAACTACACGTTAAGCGGGCATTACTAAAACGTTTTCCTCCACGGCCGCTTGAACACTGCCGCTTCCCCGGGGGATCCATCCATACAGTGATCCAGCTGAGTTTCACGAGTTCGTCGCTGGAGGCGTGATCCAGCGCACATGAGCAGAGGAACTGTATACATGCCCGCTTGCGGAGAAGGGTGCAGCAAGCGTCTCAAATTTTGGACTCCAAGTATTGCGGCAGAAGCGTCCGTCGCTCTTGCAGGGTACAGACAACGCAATTACTCGTGTCTACATGGCACACAAAATTTCCGAAGATTCAAGAACTTCCTGTCCCGAACTTCAATCGTCAAATATCTAGATATCCTCCTATATATGCAAGCCTGACGGATCGCCACGAGAAGTGGCCGCCGAAATGAAAAATGTGGAGCGGCAGACAACAGATGAGAGGAGAGCCACGTGACTGGCGCCCCGCTGTGGCGAGACACCGAATACCCTCCTCCTATAGCGAACAAGTGTATTTGCGGTGTCCTCTCCAGCTGCAAAAGCTGTGCCTGACGCCCAGGTCCCAGAAATGATTCTTTGTGCTCTTGCTACCAGACAACAACACACTGCAAGCTTCGTGGCCGATGACACTTTATGGAAAAGAAAACGCTTTCTCAACATTGTTGATTTTTAATGTTCGGGATGCCTTAAGCCACGTTTAAACTATCGTTAAGGTAGCAGATGTTACGGTAGATAGCAGCAGTTAGTTTTTCCAAATGCTAGCCACGAAAAAAAAAAAAGAAGTTTAGGCGCCTAAGCCAATCGGTAGATGTGCGTAAATGGTGAGATTTCAACTCAAATCAAATCCGAATCGAATAGTGTCGAGTAGTTTCCAAAAAGTCAAATGTGAAATCAGACATCGACTATATATATATATATTTTTTTTTTCTCATGCACATAAATGAAGCCAGAAACCGATTACACTAAACAACACCGCAAGCACGCTGAACAAAGAAGGACTAGCAAAAATAAAAATGGCGTCAATCAAAAACTAGGGACGCAGCTGAAAAATTTTTCAAGCAATTCATGTAATGATACACAACGTCGACAGCGTCATGAATGGATAGACAGATACGGCTGAACGACATGATTCGGAGCGAAATCGGGCGCCACCTAACCGCGGCACCTCTCTTGACACAGCGGGAAACGACGGGATAGCGGACGAGCCGACCAGCGCACTCGTTCTGTAAATGTGAACAACAAAAAAGTGAAAAATTGTATTGCAAACTGCTGGGCAATTTTCTTGCATGCGTGAAACGTTCTAGCTTCGCGTGACATCAGGTCACTTGACGTCAAATTTTCTGCTAAATTGAGCGGGAAACTTAATTTGTGCGTAAGTCACGTGACATTAATTTCCCTGCCTAGATTAATGGGAAAAGGAAATTAGTGTGTAGGTCACGAGACGTCAATTGTTCCGCTAAATATAGCGGGGAAACTGACGTCACGTGACCTAATGACACCTGACCTATGCACCAATTAAACTTTCCCGCTATTTTTAGCGGAGAAACTGAATTGGTGTGTAGGTGTGTGGCTTTCCATAATGCAACACTGCGCGCCTTGCATTATGGGACGTCTCAGGCCCCTGCTTCATGAAATTCAAAGAATGCAAAAAAAAAAAACCAAAAAAACGTTTCACTTTGAAACAAAAACCGAACATAAAGCAAAACTCAAGCTCAGCGTGTCCTTTAGGTATTGCATTGAGAACGTTCCTCCTAGCCAAAATTCGTAAATGCGATCAAATTTGTTTCTTTTTGCCACGCAATGTAGGCAGGTGATTTGGCCGTTTGTTCCGCGCTTAATTTCGTCTGGCTTCCTCTCGCGAGAGCAACGGCGCTGACGGGCGCATGGCATGCCGCGCCGTCATCAGCGTCGGAGCGGCGACACACTTTGGTCTCGGCTGTTCGGCGATAGCAACTCCGACCGCTGACGAGCTTGCCTCCCGGTGTGCACGACTGATGGCGAAGCGCAACTCGCAAACGACAGAAGGCCCTTTTCGGACATTTAAGGGACGCGCTTGGTTTTCTTGCGGCTACACGCAACCAGATGTGCGCGATCGAGGGGTCGCTCAGACGAGATCCGTGTCATTAGGAAAGGCTGGCATCATACCCCCCTCTCCCCCCTCGCACCCCCCCCCCCCACCAATTTGTGTGCATCGCGGAAATACGCGTGGGGGCCTTCCACCCTGACACTGCGATGTAGGCAAAAGAAGCCAGAATGCAGAAGTTCTGGCGCCAGCGCTGGTCGCATTTAATAAAGCCACTTGAAATTGCAAGTACTTAATATTAGTGATGTAAACACATTATCACGCAAATTCAAATTCCTAGGACAATTGCGAGGAAAGAGTAAGTCTAGATTACTCTCGCGAACGCACTTAAAATACATCTCACCTTAGAACTATAGCTATGTCGCTTCATTGGAGTACACTGAGCTTCACGCTTGTGTCTAGTCATTATTTGTCAACTCGCAACTACAAGTAAAGCGGGCATTACTAAAAAGGTTTCCTCCAGGGCCGCTTGAACACTGCCGCTTCACCGGGAGGTCCATCCATTCAGTGATCCAGCTGAGTTTTACGAGTTCGTCGCTGGAGGCGTGATCCAGCGCACACGAGTAGAGGAACTGTATATGCCCGCTTGCGGAGCAGGGTGGAGCAAGCGTCTCAAATTTTGGACTCCAAGTATTGCGGCAGAAGAGTCCGTCGCTCTTGCAGGGTACAGATAACGCAATTACTCGTGTCTACGTGGCACCCAAAATATCCGAAGATTCAAGAACTTCCTGCTCGTCGGACTTCAGCGAAAGATATACAATAGCCTCCTATACACTGACAAAGCCTGACGGATCGCCACGAGAAGTTGCCGCCGAAATGGTAGAGGTGGAGCGGCAGACAACAGATGAGAGGAGAGCCACGTGACTTGCGCCCCGCTGCGGCGAGACGCCGAAATACACTCCTCCCTAGCGAACAAGTGTATTTCGGGTCCTCGCCGCTGCAAAAGCTGTGCGCTGACGCCCAGGTCCCCCAGAAATGATTCTTTGATGCTCTGTGCTACCAGATCCTCGCGCTCCAAATCTGCGACCGGGCACTCTATGACCAGTCGTTAAACCGCCAGGCTTTGTGAGTATAGAGGAGGCTATGGATCTATATTTCTCTACCGCAGAGCGAAAAATATGTACCGCCGCAATTTCTGCGCTATGCAAGGTATCTTCCCCGTAAGCGGTGTGGCCAAATATGGCACGGGTGCCTATCCGCAAATGAAAAGGTGGCGGGTGAAAGGAAAAGGAAGGCGATACGCTGGCTGCGACATTTATTTACTCTGTGTATAGACACTATGAATGCTCTAGCTTCGCTCGGGCCTCGCTCGTCGCCAGCTCCCTCCGCGTCGGCGGGTTAGCGCCGCCGGACCCCGTGTCAATACCACTAACTGCGACCACTGTCGGAACTTTCACCGGGTTAAGAGCCACTTGACAGGCCGTTGTTTTTGGGTGCGGGAAGCAGAATATAGCGGCCGTTGTTTTATCGCTCTTACTCGAGCCAAGAATCAGCATTAGTACTCGCAACTCGCTAAACAACACGCTAAAAAAAAAAAAAAAAATATTCGAGCAGAGTGCATCCGGACGAGCGCGCTTCCAAGAGACAGCTAGCGCAATCTATCAAACTTTCCAGGCGGAGCATTATCTCTATACGGGAGATACTGGAGATACGTCACAAATCACGTGGCTGCTACGCCTCGCTTGGGAAGGCTACGGCTGCGATCTCCTGCTGCAGCTTTAC
Organism: Ixodes persulcatus; assembly: GCA_013358835.2. Taxonomy (NCBI): domain Eukaryota; kingdom Metazoa; phylum Arthropoda; class Arachnida; order Ixodida; family Ixodidae; genus Ixodes; species Ixodes persulcatus. The sequence continues at coordinate 462,662 of JABSTQ010011576.1, forward strand.
AACTTAGCCCCTCCGGGTTCGGTGACTTGGGATGCGAGCAAGGCACGCGCCGTATACACCCGAACTCCCACGATGGTGCCTGCCAGAAACTCTTTAGTGCAAGGCTCTGTCAGCGAGGAGCTCGAACTGTAGGGCCACTTTGCCCATCTAGATTTCTACAGAGCTCGGTGATTACCCGACAACAACACCCGTGGACTGCATTCTTGACGTCATCTTCCTCAATCGAGCGCGGGGCAACGATTGGATACGAATGGTGCGTCGCGATTCGGCTGAGACTCGATTTCACTGATTGGTCACGAGCCTGACGCTGCGTTGGGCTTCGTCAGTCGAGAGCTGCGTCAGAAGCCCGAAGAATTAATTTATGTTGTGGTTGTCCCCAAAGTCTAGTTCTCAACTTAGCCGCTAGGTGCTCGGCGGCTGGATCTCCTCCTCGATACTCGCGCAGCCTTTTAGCGATGGCGCCGATAGCGAACAACGACGCTGTTCCTCGACGAGACGGCCTCGAGGGCGCGCCCTCCCGGCGGAAGCCCGGGTTCCCCGGAGCCCGACGGGGCACATCGGCGAGCGTGACAGCTACAAGGCGCGCGTGGTGCCTCGCGGCAGCTTGCAGCGACACCGGCGCGAGCACCCCCCACGGCATCTCGTATCGCCAGTCAGCGAACCCCAATTAATGCGCCCAATTTCCGGCTTCGTCTTCGCCACCCGAGCTATTTTTGCTGCGCCGTCCCAAAGAAGCAGGCGCCGCGCTATCGCTCCTGCTGCTCTCCGACGCGTCGGGGCCGCGTCGAACAAAGCGCCGGGGATGAAGGCGCGCTCTTGTAATGAGATGTTGCTCGGCCGCGCGCTGCTGATATTCTTGCCCGACGCTTTTCGCCGGGCTTTAATAAGCGGTAATTAGTTTAATTATGCGCGAAGGAGAGGCGAAAGAAAGCGGATACGCAGTCCACGCGTGTGGTTTACGGGCGAAGAAAAAGAACACGGGGTGCCCCAGCAGTAGGCTTACGACGCCGTAAAAATGCCCGGGCAAAAGAAGAGAACCCCGAACACGAGCTTTCGCATTTTTATGGTGAGCCCCGCACGGCGGCCGTTGCGCACGCGCAGAAGCGGAAGGAAGGGAGAGAGAAGAGGCCACCGGGGTACCGCCGCCATTGGCTGGCTGTCTTTTATCCGTTCTCTAAAACTCGCGTTTCTGCCCTTTTTTACCGCGCGTCCCCCGCTAATAAGGCGGGCGCAGTTTTGAGAGCGTGTTTACGGTTGAAAAACGCTAATGAGTTCCTCGGTTGCAGCGCGTCCCTGTTTGTTTCGAGATGCGAATGCACGCATCGGGGCACCCGGATCTCGCCTAATCGGTCGAAAGTTCGTAGAGCGCAGATACGCCATCCTGAAAGCCGAACTAACGTTTCTGGTATTACTGCCGGAATTGCACCAACAGTTCTCACGTGACCGCGTCTTTCTTCTTGCCTCTTCGAGGTTCGAAGACGTACGGGAAATAGGTTATATATCCTACGTGAACCGCGCGCTCGTTGATGTTGAGCGCCACATTTTCTATTTAATGACTGCCTCTGTTTAGGGTCCTAATCAAACTTACTCCCGAAGACTTGACTACGGTCGCATCAAATGATATGAGTAAGCCCAACAGTCTCATTCTTTGTATTTTATTCTGTTTCGCTTTTTGTTCTAGTATATGTCGCATGCTTCGTTAAATAATTAACCCACTTCATTTTGTAATGAATTTGGCTCCTGTAAGAATAATAACAAAACAATTTTGTAAAAATACGTTTTTTTTTCACTGAGATACACACCAAACGAAATTTAAATAAGCTTTAAGTATCCCCATCTGACGAAATGAAATGCTTCTAAACGCATGGTGTCGACCTTGTCCTTCTGGTTCCGGTTTCATATGTTTGTATTTGAATAAGGTTCGGTTCCAGTTAAGTCATGCATGCTAAATATCGGATCGGTTATTGGTTCCCCACTGCGGGAACCAATGCAAGCCGGCCTATGATTCTAGTTAGACCGTGGCCACCCGTGCATTTGTTGAGCTAAACAAAACTAAAATGTCGGTTCCCATTCGCTAAGAACAACTCATGGCGTTCAAGTCGTCCTCTGCGTTAGAAATACTACAAGAAAACTGGTCATCAGAAGCTTTGATACGGAAATGAGGACAGAGATATAAATACATGCTTAATTTTGTTTTGTGATATTGACTTTTTATCACAAATGCCAAGATATGTAGATTACGTGGACATAAAGGCGCTCAGAAGCAGTACAAAAATACAGTTATAACAGGCAACGGTAATCAGCCGGCAGATACTGTACTCGCAAACTACCCGTCCCGGATGACCAAGCTGAATACGAGAAATACAACGAAAGGCCGTCGAAAAATGACCCAAACGAAAAAGAAGACGACAAGAAAAAAACAACAAGCTACAACTGAACTAAAAAAAAAAAAAAAAACCAATCTTCTCCAAGCCGGGGGCGGATCCAGAACTCCGTTTTGGGGGTGAAAGGGGGGGGGGGGGGCGGAAAATTTTTAAGGATACTATTCTCCCATTCTTTCTTGTGCACGGGGGGTCCACCCATGTCAAATCGCCCTCCGAGAAGGGGGGAGGGAGGGGGGTCGACTTTGTTTGGGGGAGGGGGGGGGCGGCCGCCCCTGTCGCGCCCCCCCCCCCCCCTTGGATCCGCCCCTGCTCCAAGCAGCGTCCAGATCCCAAGCGATTTGTTTCCCGGCGCCCTGTGCCTCTGTGTCGTGCTCTTCGTGGCTTCACGTTGCCTATCCAGCGAGCTCGGTGGCGCCTTCAGTTTTTGCCATCGCAGAATTAAGAAACACAGTTCAACACCACGTCGATATTTTACTTTGACTTTTCTATATACTACTCCTCCTTCCTCGGAGAATATAGTTTAACTGCAACGAGACAACCAAACGAATAATACCTCTTTAGCACATTGGAATTGAAAGGTACGCCTCCTCGCCAACGCAAAGTCGTGATACACGTAGACGTGACATTTATGTAGGCTTCATTACTATTGAGCTGTCTCACGTCACTGTTCCCTATTTAGGCAAAACTGCACCACAAAGGCTACCGCTGCGAACGTTGAACCGTTGAGATTCACACGCGCCTCCACCAGCGAAAACAGGCGTGTATTCAACTTCGTTACAGAGTGAACCCTTTTTCAACGAACCGGTAACCGCCACGTGTGATTGCGATTTCGTTACGGTGTACGCTCAATATCAAATTTTCAATTTAGATTTTTATTTGGTTCCTGCACTGTGAAATCTAACGGTTTTCTTCCGGTTTTTCGTTCTGGTTCGGTTCGACACCCTGAGTAAAGGATACTTACTGCTTTAAGTTATTTTGTGTTTATGCACATGAGGAGCTGGACTCTGCACTTTTTTATTTATTTATGTATTTATTTATTTATTTATTTATAAATACTGCTAACCTCCTTTTGGGGAATGTATAATAGTAATACAGAAATGCAACAAACAACAAAACAAAACAGAATGGTCAACTTATCACAAAAAGCCTTTCAATGTTGTTTTGTGTTTTTTATAATTCGACTGATGACGAGTTTACCTGTACTTTGGAAAGCCTGTTCCACTCGTCGATTGTTCGTGGGACCAAAACGTAAATGTAAAATGGTCAGTACAACAAATATACGGAACCAGCGCACTCTCGTGCAAGCTTCGCGTAGCTCGGATCACTCGGGGTGTTAAATACCTTGAAGCATCATCGTTAAAATCGTCACTCGGGGTGTTAAATACCTTGAAGCATCATCGTTAAAATCGTCATTCAGTAGCGTATATAAAAACTTTAACCTCGCTGTACGGCGCTTTGAAGATATATAGGAACTCTAGTTGGGCTTTCTCGTACAGTGACACCACAGATATGTTTCGTTTGAGATGATTGTAAATGGATCGCCATGCATATAAATGTACTGTTTCTAGCTTGTCAATGTTTACGTCGTATGAGTGTCATACCTTGGACTTGGAGGCATAATCGAGAACAGGTCGAATCAAGGTTTTGTAAGCCGTGATATTTGTATCAAACGAAAATGCTTAATATAACTTTTTAGATACCAAAAATTTACCTTCAGATTTCCGAACCATAGAATTAACGTACCCATTCCACTTCAAATCAGAAGAAAAGTGCACTTCTAGATATTTGTACGCTGAAACAATTTGTAGAGAGTTGTTATTAACCTGGTACTGGTAAACTAATGCGGACTGTTTCCTAGAAACGTCATCCGCGCACTCTTTTTTATATAAGGGGGCAGCGGCCAATTTGTACACCACACGGACAACCTTTCTAGCAGAAGGTTAAGTAACTGTTGACACTTTGTATTCTTTACTTCACTGAATAAAATACAGTCATCAGCATAAAATGTCATATCTACACCAACAAATTCGAAGCATCATTGATAATAATAATAAATAAGAGCTGTCCCGAGACAGAGCCCCAAGGGACACCGGACAAAACATCAGCTAAAACAGAAGAAAAAAACACTGCCCAGAGAAACAAACAAAAACAAATGACGAGAATCTAAGTAATCTTCAAGCCAAGACGATTATTTCAGATACGTGCAAGATTGAACAACACCTTGGGATGAGAAACGCAATCAAACGTTTTTGAGTAATGGAAGAATAGAATGTCGACTTGTCCATGTCGGTCCACAACTTTAGCGATGTCATGCGTCGTTTCATCATCAGCTGGGTAGTAGTGGAAAGCCAACGGCGAAACCCGTGTTGGCCGTGACGGAAAAGTTAATTGGTTTCAAGGAAAACAGATATGTTCTTGAACACGATAAGTTCTAGAATCTTAGCACACGACGATAGTAAAGATATGGGCCTATAGTTGTTCAATGATAAGGGATCCCCCAATTTGCAAACTGGAATTATTTTTGCGATCTTCCACTGAAGTGGAACAACCACCTCCGATAACGACCGACTGAAGACAACGAAAACAAATTATAGCACCATTCAGCATACCATTTTAGAAATCTGTTAGGATGCCATCAGGCCCCTGCGATTTTTTGTTATCATGGTTTCATAATAAAGAAAATTCCCTCATCGGAAACCTTGATGTCAGGCAATACTAAAACAGTCAACCAACAGAGCAACAGCACAATCACCATTATCCTCCATAAAAACGGAACCAAACTAGCGATTGAAGCACAATGCCATCATCGAAGAGTCTGAGATAATTTCATTTTCTACTTTACGCCTGCTAATGCAGGGAACATTTAGGGGATAAGTATCCTCAAAATTTTAATGGAATGGACTCCAAAAAATTTGAAGGGTGGAGCTAAGGCTCAGGAACTTTGCTTCACGCACCTGCGTCCAAAGGTCAGCTTTAAGCTGCTCCAGAGCAAGTCGACTGTTTCTAGCACTTAACTTTATAGATCGTGAAATGTTTCGCTTTATATGAATTATATCTCGATGATTCCAAGGATTAGGCTTTTTAGAGCGCTTTTTTACATTAGGGACAAAATTACGCAAGGATTCTTGAGTAGTTGCCTGAAGGGTATTCCACAGTACCTCTAGATCAGTGCCGGGAAGAGAATTAGTGTGGATGAATTCGTCATAACGAATCTCAGGCAAATCAAGGAGACTTGTCAAGAAAAGAAAGTTCAGCCCCGGAAGAGCGGTATACGGAACCAATATTTAATGAGCGCAGTTAAGTGTTCACCTTTAGCCATATAGCTTCAATCTTAACATATTTTTTCAGAAATGAGAGCAATAATATTTTTGTTAACGCAAAACGCAACACCACCCCTCGGGAGCCTCCGTCTCTCTCCGTCAAGTATGCACGCCTTCATCTAACCACATTTCTGTAACAGCGACTATGTCCGGCTCATGTGCCTTAAAGGGGCCCTGAAACGACTTTTTGCTGTTTTTGTTTTAAATTTGCACAGAACCTGAGCGCACTGAACGTGGTAACTTAGTGACCTTTTTCTTTTCTTGAAATTTCTTTTATTTTAAAAGTCATAGGCATATTAAAATTACAAAAACAAGCAAAAAATGACCTTCATCATGACGTCCTTGGTCCTCTGTCCCCCCTTTTCCCGCGCCCGCTGACCGCGTGACTGAGGAATGTGGAGATGGAGGGGAAGACGGGGAAGGGAGGTGAGGCCGAGGTGAGAGAGCTGCCCGGAAACTGGTTAGCTCTCTCCTCGGCTGACCAGGACCAACAACGTCACGATTTCGTCACATGCCGGGCGCGTTCGACACCACGGGGGGCCCCCGTAGGAGGAGGGGGTTTCCGCGTCATCCGGTTAAAATATGACGCACTGATATTTAGTTACTCTCTCCGTGCCCGCTGGCTTGCCCGAACCACAAGAGACGTGGAAACCGCAAAAAAGGTAGACGCTTAAATAGGATTGCAGGGACCCTTAAAGGGGCACTGACACGTCAAAATCATATTTTTTTTATTATCCGAAACGATTGAAAACGATGCCGGGACATTACCCTCAAAATTCGAAACTTGAAAATTCAGTATTTGTGAATTAAAAAAACAATTTCCAAATGCCGAATTTGAAGTTCCCGCGCGATCCGCGCCAGCACAGTGAGTCAAATTTTGCGGTCTCCTGCGACTCGACTTTTTTTCAGACCTCCGCCGTTGCCACGGCAACCCCAAGCGAGAAGGAGGTGATATCACGCCGGCGCGGGAAAGAACCGGTTTCTTTCCCGATTTGCCGTGTTGCTCGCCGACGACCGCCGCCAAGTTTTCCGAGGGAGGGTACAAATCTAGGAAGCAACATCACACCGAACTCTGATTTCTGGTATTTCAAAAAGAGGGGCCGTAGTGCGTTCGCAATTGCGTTAAAAAAACATGTTTTACGATTGCTGTTATTATATGTTATAGAAATGTCACCTACAAAGCTTCTAAATTTCCTGATTTTTGACGTCACCGATCAAAAGAAGCGAGGAGGTGAGCGCGGGAAATTTAAACGCCAAAAAAAAAAGGCGCGCGCGCGCGGGAAAATTTTTTTTCGCGATGCGTTTTTTTTTTGCGTGTCTATGACTCCAACTTGCATCGTTTTAGACAATAAAAAAAAATACGACCTGTGGGATGTCAGTGCCCCTTTAAGGAGGTGCTCGACATCTCCCGTTGTGTTTAGTAAACTTCTTGCACTTTAGGCTCATTATTTTTAAAAATGTCGCGGTAGAGGCGGCCTGTTAGTCATGACCAGCCACAGTTGCCCTCCTGGTGGCCTTTACCCTTACGTTTGTACTCTCGTCCCAGTAAAAAAGTTCGTTGTCAATTCAAAGTTTGTCTTCTACAAGTTTTTGAGCCGTTTTGTTTACACTCCCTTGCGCTATCCCAAAGTTTGTTTTGTTTTGCGGTCGTGTCCCGCAAGTAGTCGTCGCTTATCGAAATAGTTTATCCTTTCAGCTTTGAGCAGTTTTTAAAGATTGCCGACTTTTTGTTCTTTTGAGTTGTAAAATTTCATGATGACCGAACGCACAGTCTTATCTTTTTTTCTGGCCCAAGCGGTGGATACGCTCCACCGAAGTAACTGTTTAAACGAGTATAAAAAATGTCCTCGATAACTTTTTTTTTTTTTTATCGAGAAGCGCTTGATATATGCCGGATATGGTCCTAGGGTAATTTTTTTTCTTTGTTCATGTACTTTTGCTTGTAAGGCATTCAAGCTTTTCTAGAGGTTCTTTAATTTTAAGTCATCGCCCTAGGAAGGTTCAGCACTTCGTTCATTCCTGACATCTTGGAATTTATATCAGCGATTAACGTTTCGAAACGAGCCTGGTCGGACCTTAAAGGGGCACTGACACATCAAAATCATATTTTTTTTTTATTATCCGAAACGATTGAAAACGATGCCGGGACATTACCGTCAAAATTCGAAACTTCAAAGTTCAGTATTTGTGAATTAAAAAAACAATTTCCAAATGCCGAATTTGAAGTTCCCGCGCGATCCGCGCCAGTGCAGTGAGTCAAATTTTGCGGTCTCCTGCGACTCGACTTTCTTTCGGACCTCCACTCCACACTATGAAGCAAATCGCCGTTGACACGGCGACCCCAAGCGAGGAGGAGGTGAGCATGCCGGTTAGAAAGGCGCCGGCGCGGGAAAAAAACGGTTTCTTCCCCAACTCGCCGACGAGCGCCGCCAAGTTTTCCGAGGGAGGGTACAAATCTTGGAAGCAACATCACACCGAACTCTGATTTTTGGTATTTCAAAAAGAGGGGCCGTAGTGCGTTCGGAATTGCGTTAAAAAACATGTTTTACGATTGCCGTTATTGAATGTTACACAAATGTCACCTACAAAACTTCTAAATTTCCTTATTTTTGACGTCACCGATCAAAAGAAGCGAGGAGGTGAGCGGCGGGAAATATAAACGCCAAAACTAAAAAGACGCGCGCGCGCGCGGGAAAATTTATTTTCACGATGCGTTTTTTTTTTTGCGTGTCTATGACTACAACTTGCATCGTTTTAGACAATAAAAAAAAAATACGACCTTTGGGTTGTCAGTGCCCCTTTAAATCTTTAATTTCCTGTAGTACAGTTAGCCTTAATTCTTCCAGACGCGTAAGAGGGCCTGGGTTAGACTCGACGTCCCCGCACAGCGACAGCCGCTACACCATCCAACACTCAACTACCATAGCAACATGACAAGTGGGGCACGACAGAACAATGATAGCTCTATAATCCAATCTAAACAACGTTTTGGACGATCATCACCAACCTGTGCAAAGAACGGATGCAAGTTCAGCGACATTCTCGCGGCAGAGTTGCCGCGCCCTCTAGAGCAGCCGGGTGCCGGAGCAGCGTTCTCGTAGCCGTTCAATGACGTCACGGTGACCTGGTGTTGGTGCGAAGGAGGAGCTCCGATCAGATGAAAGTGGACCGAGTTATCGTAGATAGGCATTGTGGCAAGTCCGTTGAGCGAGGTCCGATGTGAATGAAGAAGCAGCGGCTGTGCCAAGAGCAGTTTGAGCGTCATTCTCGCGACAGAGGCGCCAAGTTTAACAGGGAACTGTCCTAATTTCTGAAATTAATCTAAAACTACGTTTTCTTCTGCCAAACAACATAGGATATGACTTGTGGCCGTAATATTTTATTACGGAAGCGAGATCTCAGAAATGTATTTTTTAATTTCACGTAATAAATCTTTTTTTTTTTTCAATATTACTGTTAAAATTGTTCTGTATTGTTACAGGAGCAATTAGAAACACTACCATACATGCAGCCATAGTCACGATAAGATTGAACAAAAGTCTAGAAAATTGGCAGTATTCACAACATCTGGTGGTAATTAATTCCAATCGGGAATTGTTCGAGAAAAAAGTTATTACATTTTTTTATAATTATAGGGTATTATTGTTCTGCTTTGAGAATGTAGTGGATGTAAGACAAACTAATTAATATAATTATCTTTTTTCAAGCTTTTCAATAACTATAAGATAAACAGTCTCGAACAATTAATTCACCTTCGTTCCTGTCAGGTGTTCACGTCCGCATCAACATGGCTGTGCAGGTGACACATACCGCATTTACTCGAGTATTAGCCGCACTGTTTATGAAGAAAACCTGAGGGGTTGCTTTTCCGCGGAGCGACGCGGATTGCCAATCACCGCGATCGACAACATGATTTCAGCGGTTTACAGGACAGAGATAACGTCTTCGTGCGAAGGTACCATCTGTGAAGATTGCATTTGCATGGAGATTCGTGTTCTCGATCTAGTTATTCGCTGTATTATTTATGAGCAACGCGATGATAGGCTGTATATGTGTTCTGCGGGAAAGTAAACGCAAGGGCTTTGTTCATAAGTAGTGTGGGTACATACAGTAAAGTTATACACAAAGCGCACTGTATCTGGATTTTTTCAAGTGCTCAACAACAACATGAATTTGCGAATTTTATGATTACATACTACTGGCTACATACAGCAACAATTCTCTAACGTTATGCAGTTTAATTCGTGAAACTTGACATGAGTCTAACACAAAAAAGGAAAAACCGCCAGGCGCTGTTTATTCCGAAGGTTAAGCAGAATAACTCTGAAACAACAGAGTATCAAGATAAACTAACTTTTGGGACACTGCCAGATTGGATAAATGAGACCACCAACTTTTACCCCCTAAATTTGTGCGCCAAAAAAAAAAAGAAACAAAAGCCCACATTAGACAGCACAAGCCGTCTTGATGTTTAAATGCATTTTTGTAGGAGTGTTGAAGAAAACATTAGCGATGCCTTGTTCGTAACAACTGTTCCGCCGATTGTTCTAAGTTTTAGTTTAATCATTATTTCTTTGTTAGGATGCCAGGAATATTCATTATTGGTTAAGTAAGCTTGTTTGGATGATCTAGATTGCCGGGTTGGCAACGTCTAACGGTCCTGCACTGCCGAGTGCCTTGCTCAAATTTCGAGTGGCAAACTCAGATGGCGAAGAAAAGCTAGTCAACATTGATATGCAATAAAATTATGATAGCTATTTTTTTGTATATAAATATGTCTCCATATACTCCAGCAATGTCTCTTATCAGGAGGATAATTTAGGGCATTTCCACGAAACTTTCTTGTGGATCTGTCGCTTTTGGAAACGTAATTTATTTTTTTTTTTTAAGTTTCCAGCTACCGTTATCTACAGAGTCCCGTGAAGCAGGTAACGCAGTATTTAAGCAGCGACTCTTCAGCTTCTTGAGAAGCTATTAGACGGTCGCGTTGGTGAATGAACAATAGCATATTGTTTATTTGTTTACCCTCTAACTTTAAAAGAAAATTTAATGCCACGTCACACCACAACTTGGAACAGCACCTAGCGTTACGCGAGAAGGTCACGTAAATTGACCTCAAGGTGTTAGGTGAGCTTGCGTCACGTGGCCTGAGGTCATGTGACGTATATTTCTCACCAAAATTTAACGGGGTAACGAACGGATGGATTGAAGGAGGAGGAACCAAGGGCACATTTCCGATATTTGGGTGCTTCGTTGAAAAGCATTCCATGCTTATATATAACGTAGCAAAATATCAATGCCAAATTGGATCACAATTTATACTCCTGTTGCGTCTCTGCGAAATTACCAGCCCAAAATGTCTTCTTGGTCAGCTGATTTTATTGACAAAATGGTTCTTGTGTAAATAGAGAATTCAAGTGCCTCTGAATGCCTTTCCTTGATCAATACATCAATATATTAAAAAATATAGTATAAAATCAGTGTTTTGGCAAGTGTCACATTTCTATAATCCAAACGGTTGTGCAGATAAAGTGATTTCGGCAAGCTAGCCTAAATTGTTGTTGCATTTTAGAAATCCGCCACTATGGGAACGCTGACGCTTTAATTACGTTTTAAAATATTAGTTTGAAATCTGTCTGAATCTAATGTATTACGTAACTGCCGAGCGATTTTTTTTTTCATATGCCATACAGTTTAGGAATGAAAAGCAATAGTTTTACGGCAAGGACAGGCCTCCAGCACGTTCTCCGCTGTAATTACTCCTCGCCGACCCTTCCACCAAGGCCTCAGAAACGCACAGCAAGACAATAATTTCGAGCCATTTTCAGCATCTAGGCTGACGATTATATCTTACCAGCACCTAAGTCTGGAGGTTTAATGGCGTTTAGCCTGAGCGTAATTTGTATCCCATACTCATTGGCACCATTGGTCGTCGCGCTCGTCTTTTTTCCCACTACCCAAAATGTCGTCACCACCGTGCACCATCATGAGTGTTGGGCCGCCTAAAACGAGGACCTTGGGTAACAATATTAAGCATTAGAGAAGGTGAGCAAGGGGGGCAAAACATAAACACAAGTCTCCAAACACAGGTAAGTGACTGCTGCACAACTGAAAAAAAAAAAATCCGCCTGATCCTGGTATCGAACCAGGGACCTCTCCCTTTCCAGTGGAGCGCTCTACCAAGCTAACAAGGAGTTAGACGTTAGTAGAGCAAACGGGTCTTAAATGCTTCCACGAGCCTAACACCAACATGAATGAACGGCCTGCATTTTATAGTTATGGTGATAATTCAATTATCATCATAACCTTAATGTGTTTGGACATTTGTGTTTGTCCTTTGTCACTCATGTTCCACTTCAGCAGGGATTATTATCGTCCTTCTGGTCCAGCTCGCTTGCACCTTTGCATTAATAATAATAATAATAATAGTAATAGTAATAATAATAAGAATCATAACAACAACAATAATCTTCATTTTCGTTTGCATCAAAACAACCCAAACGTCTTCACTTTGGTGCACAAAGAACGAGTAAACGCCAAATTAACACATGAACAAATAAAACACACATCACAGATAGGTAGCGATCCCTTGCCATTCCTTGTGGTAAACAAAAACGCCACAGAATATTTAAATACCTGTATAGTCAAAGTGATTGTATTGTGATTGCCTGCGTGACAAGAGTGAAGATCTGGAGACCGGTATAGACAAAAAAAGCAGAGTGATTAGTAGTTAAATAGGAGGGGACATGGATATTAACATTGGATAAGAGCCAATCATTATTTATAATTCCATTTACTATCTTGTGCAAACAAAAATCAAGTCGCGTTTTGTTCTTCTGTCAGGCAATGTCCTCAGCAAGAACTTAGCTCATAGAAAGTTATAATCAAAATAAAAGCGGCGCTGAAGATAGCGGGCGTAAACGATGCGTATTATGCGTTTTTGCACGCTTTCAATTTTTATTGACTGCATTTCTGACAAAGAATTCCAAGCTGCAAAACCGAATCCAAGCCTTGTCCTAACTAGAAAGGAGAATAAACGGAAATTACAGGCAGGGTTTTAAAGTGTGTCGTGATGCGAGATATCAGTCCCAACATCTTTTTTGCACTTCCAACAATAAAGGGCACATGCGAATGTAAATGTCAGTTCTTTATCTATGCTCACGCCAAGGTCTCTTACAACAAAGATCCGTTTGATTGAAGTTCCTTTTAATACATAATCGTTATGCAATACATTACGACGTCTTCGCAGGGACAAGGACATTTGTTTTGATAGGGTTCAGTGACAAGTTATTCACTTTACACCACTCAACCATCCGCGACAGAGCATTCTGTGAAGTTTCGCAGTCCACAAGAGTATGAACATTCATAAAACGCTTAATGTCATCTGCAAAAACAGCTCGTCCTTTTCAACATATGACGCTAAATCATGTACGACGACAAGAACAAAAAGGAGCCAAGAATTGACCCTGGGAACGCCGGAATTGGAAAAATAAATTCTTGTGCGAATATTATCTATTTGAACACGGTTAGGAACATCATGATAGGCAACTTTGAAACAATTTGCACAAATCTGCACAAGAATCATATAAAAATAATTTATGTATAACAACTCATGGTTTACTTTATCAACGCTTTTGACATATCAAAATATATGGAATCAATTTTACCTCTGTTCATAACAACAGGGGCACAGAAGTTAAAAGAGCGCACAAATTAGTTTCAACTGAAAAACATGTATTCAAGACACAAATTTTGGGCAGAAGTAAAAACGAATTCGGTTATGCATAACCGAATTCTTAAACCTTAGAAAATCTAGTCAATAAAGATATGGGGCGATAGTTATTGGGAACAGAAGCGTCCCCACCTTTGAAAATAGGTAGAGTCATTAATTGCATTATCGACATTGGGTCTTTGTTATCAACTTGTTTTGCTTTTTGTTGCTGTTAAATTGTGGTTGCAACAAATCTACCTTATATGAACTGTAAAAATTCTGGGTTGCCAGTTTTCTCGAGTGCGAACCTGTTCAATTTGTTAAAAAAGCGAGTCTGTATTTTTTTATATTTGAAAGCAAGCGAATTGGGTAGCAGCACCTGGACAATGCAAACAGCACCACCACGGCCGGAGATTAAAATGAGCAAGATTTAGTATGAATTATGCGGAATTAACGAATCCATATTGATTTAGATCATATCCTAAGTAGTCGCGGTTTTAATGGATCGTAAAAAGTAACATAGGTCAAAGAAAAACATATCACAATGGTTAATACCCGAAACTGTGCTGAGGGGAAAAAATATTCAAGTCGAAGGAAAAAGCACAAGAGAAGACGCCTCAAAACGCAGCTAAATCGTTTATTTTGTCTTGCTCTTTACATACCCTTGACTGACACCAACACTTTAATTGAAGACCGAGCGTGTCGGTAAGGCTCATTTTTTACACACCAAGGAATAAACAAATAAGATTAAGCACAGAACATGAAAAACAAAACTAAAAAATTTCCTCTCCCGGACATACACAGTGGACCGATTGGACTCTTAGATATATATGAATCAGCCATTGAATGACCTCTAAGAAATGTCCAGTCATTCTTGATACAATCATCACCAACTTCCCTCCCAGACACATTCTTTGTTTAAAAGCATTGAAATCATTCCTTCACATTATACGAAAAAAAAAATAACTTTAAAGCATTAGCTACTCTTTAGCCGCCATTTTTTTTTTTTTTTAGGGGGGGGCATTTTTGTTTACAATGCACCTAAAAAAATTACCGCCGAATGGACAAGGTTATATTCCAAGGAACGTTTTTTACTTACTGTCAACCTGCATCGAGGCATTGGAAATGCAATTTTCCATGCCCCGATCTCTTACGATCCACTTGATATCATTAGACGTTTTGTGTAAAACTTTCGTCTTTGAAAAACCTGCCGTCCAACTGTTACGTTCCCCAATATGTTTCGCTAGTACTGAGTTTGACGCGTTTATTTTTACTTTTCTTTTATTATCTAGTAACCTATCGTTTACATAGCTTGACTTCTGTTCCCCATACTTAAAACCACAAGCCAGGGGTACCTCACATGGGTCAAAAATCTCGTCACAAACCCACTCGTCATAGAAGATCTGGTTACACCGGACATCTCGTCATAGGCCATCTCGAGCAAGGGGAAGTTATAACGGCGGGGAACTCGTAACGGCGGAGAACTTAACCTTTGTCAATTCTGACAAAAAATTTCTTTGTCCCAGGATGCCCTTTCATGGCTTCAATTGCATGATTTAAAATAGGCCACATTCCTTTTTCTACTTGTTAAAAACTATAACAAGTAGAAAAATGAACAACTGATATTGGACGTAGGGCTCTCTGTTTAAGCAAATAGTGTGTGCGTGGATGACGATTTACCAATTTGACTCCACCCTTCCGGAAACGTGATGTATATAATGCGCACAAAGCAGGTAGAACTTTGAACGTTACGAAAACTATAAAAGCATCAATCAAAACGTCGTACAGCAGCATAGTTTCTCAGCGCTGGGTTTTCAATCGCTTCATCGTACAGCCTGTCGGTTTTTTTTCTAGTAGTTAACACATTTGTTCCTATATGTATATATACATCAAAACAGCGTTCTACCAAATGCGCACTTCGGTTTTAAGGATTTGAACCGGTAAACAAACAAGCAAAAAAAAAACATTCTTAAAATTAAAATAATAAAAACACGAAGGTTTACGCAAAAGAGTGCCTTGGGTGGGTGCGCACCTGACTTCGCCGGCACGAAGATAAAGGGGGGACGCCGAGACCACTATGAACACGAAATCGTCGAATGATTCCTCATTCAGAACGCAAAAAAAAAAAGGAACGTCTCATTAGCATTTATAACTCTATCAAGATGTGAAGTGAAATTTGTCAGGCCGGAACTGGAAAGAATAGGCAACTCCCCGTAGAAATTGGACGGTGATGGATCCTCCGCCCTTGCCCTCTACCTTTCCCGGTTTCCCCCTCCCCTTTTGCTACCTCTTTGACACCCTCTTATCAGAGTGACCTCGGGCGCAGCGCGAATTCTCTTTTCCATAATCAGACGTCGTTGCTATATGAAAGAGGGTTGTTGTCTCGTTCTCGTCCATCGTGCTTTACTGTTTCAATTTTAAGTATCTGCATTTCAATACGCGCGCATTAATCAGTTAAAAATCATTTCTTTTTTTGAACTTTTGCATCCCCCTTACAGAGGTCTGCCCTCTAAAAGCAACTCTGAAGAGTGCTTGCAATTGAAAGAAGGGGTCACAGCCAAAGAAAACACTCCCTTGTGGGATGGTAGACTGTTTAGCGAACAAGATAAAAATTAGGTAAAAAAATGCGACGAACAAAGTGAAAACATTTAACAACTGTTTTATGACAAGAAGGACAATGCGACCACTCTCCCTACTACGGCATCATCTAGAACGAAATGCCCTTTTTGACCAGTTTTTCTATGACAAGCTGGCTGCAACGAGGGGACCTGTTCCCATTTCACATAGAGACTCTTTCTTGGAGTTGGCACAGAACTGACCATTCTCGATGTGCCTTCTGACAGATTTTATTGACCAGGTTCAAACGGAGTCAGCCTATTTAGTTTGTAATCTGACCTAAAGACGACGCCAATTTCAAACGTTTTGATGGATGGCTTTAAATTGTGAGAGGTTTCGTAGAAAAACTAAGTCACTGCTACATTTGTTTTTCTGTTTTCTTTATCTTCTTTACGGTCATATGTAAAACAAAGTTCTAGTTCTCTTTTCATAAAATCTCCAGTCTCTTTCATTGTCTTTTTAAAGAGTGATTAATCAAGGGATACATGAATTCCGCATGGCTTTTAATAAAAGCTTGACAACTCCAGCTTTAACGTATTTTGCATGGCATCTTTTCTTACATAAAAGACGTTTCTCATTTTCATTCCCGTATCCCAACAAAGACAACCTTCGACATGCGCGCATAAATCTAGAAACTGTAGGATCCCATTCTCTGGCTTTCCTACGGTGAACCTTCCTGAAGCTTTTGTTGTGACCAATTTTTTTCAAGGCCTGTGATTCACTACCCCGAAATGAACAAATAAACATATTATCTACTTACCGTCTCACTAAACAACCATTGGAGGCACTTTCGTCTAGGCTGTCAGTTATTGTACTGTCTAATGCGTTAAGATAAATTCCCGCCAGTATTGGCGCCAAGGACGATCCTATACAAACTCCAGCTTTTTCTATGTATTTCTGACCGCTGTATCTTATTACTGCTGCTTAAAGGTATAGGTATAAAATAGAAAGGCAAGAGTGCACTGCTAAGCCCGTCTTAGATTTAAAGTTAACCAAATCTAACTCCAATGCATCCCTAACTCTTTGCGTTAAGCGAATCTTCCTCCAATGAGTAGTGAATATATTTTATGTCCATTGGCATAGCCGAATATTGCTTCCCGTAAGAACCTCCCAGAGCCTCGATCAGCACTTCTGAATTTCTGAGCGTTATACTTTTCTTCGAGATGCACTTATAATTCAACCAACGTTGTAGAAAGTTAGACTCTATGCACTGCCAGATTCCGTATTCCTTAATTACTGTGCCCAGAGGCATCTCCGTCTTGGAATCCTTTAGGAAAAATGTATGACATAACGCCGAACTATTTTGGTTCGTCATCTGCTTCGAAAGCCGAGTCATGTCCTCTTCCTTAAGAATTATGACAATACCTTTTTTGTATTTTACCAATGATACCCTTTTTGTTTAACAAATAAGGAGTCTAGAGCTTCCCTACTCTTAATCTTGTTCCATGTAGGTTCCAGTTAGTAACTGAAATTTCCCTGCAAAAACCTTCCGCATCACTGTAGGAGAAATGTGTCCCATATACCTCTTAGTTTATGCAGAACAGTGTTTTAGATAAATTGAGAAGTTGGTATATGAAACAGCGTTCAACATACTGACATCTGGAAAGCAAGAATGTCTTGTGAAACGATGTTCCATGTTTTGAAATCAGGAACAGCGATTTAGATAAAGGGTCGTCTAGGAGATAGCGTTGGCTTGTGGTTCTAAGTACGTGTAACAGACGTCAAGATATGTAAACGGTAGGTTACATTTAAAAAAAAGTAAAAATAAACGCGTCGAACTCACAGAAAACGAAACATATTGGGGAGTGTAACAATTGCACGGCAGGTTTGTCAGACACGGAAGTTCTACACAATGAGCCTAATGATATAAAGGGGATGGAGAGAGTAACAATAAGAATCAAAACAACAGAAAAATTGTACTTCCCAGGCCTCGATGAAACTTGACAGTAATTCAAACATGTTCCTTGGAATGTAACCTTGTCCATTGGGTTGTAAATTTTTTTACGGGCTTTGTGCACAAAGAGCATGGACCTGAAAAAAAAAAAAAGGAAGACAAAAAACAAAATATAAACAAGTCTAACTTTTGGGGATGAATGGTTTGTTTCGTTTACAAGTTTTGTCTGTTGTTATTTTGTGTGACTTCTGCATGCTGTTCATCATTTTCTCATATTATTGCGGTATTTATTGGCATGTTTCTCCTGTATGACATGGTTATTTCGCTGTAATTCATTTCCTCATATTATTGTATATATTGGCATGTTTCTCCTGCTTGCCTTGTTATTTGTTGTTGTTCTGCCGTGCGTTTCTTTTTGTGACTTTCTTTCGTCCCCCCTACCGTAATGCCCGCCGGGCGATGTAGGTACCAAATAAATAAATAATTAATAAATAAAATAAACTTTTCGTACAATGTGGACGAATGGTCTTAATGCTTTATGTCTTTCCAAGGTTCATAACATTGTTTTGAACAAAGTATTATCTGGGAGGGAAGTTGGTGATGATTGTATCGAGGGTCACTATGGACATTTTAAGAGGTCATTCGGTGGCTGATTCGTAAGTACTAATCTGAGAGTCCGGTCGGTATATTCTGAACACAGTGTAGGTCTGGGAGAGGTGTTCGTGTCTGTCGAGGGTATATAAGAAGCGAGAGAAAATAAACGATTTAACTGCGTTTGAGAAATCTTCTCCTGTGCCTTCTTCGACCTCATAGTTCCCTATTTTTTCCCTCACCACAGTCTCTGGTTTTAAACATTATGATTAACTATCACCAGCTCGCCTGCAGACTCACTGTTAGAAAAATATCTCTAGTTCTTTTTTTTTTCGCGCTTGTTCCGATTTCTTTTCTCTTTTGCGCTGTGTGTTTTTTCTCCTCAGTAATATGGAACCTACTTGCCCACATTGTTGCTTTAATTGTGTAGATTTTCTTTTTGGTTCCTGAGCATCAGTAGTTTTTATGGGATACCGAACAAAACCAAAACTGATTGAGAAGATTTTCAGGGGCCATAAATAATTAAATCAGGGATTTGTTTTTTTTTTCTTGCTCGTGTTCTCGTAATTTTTGCAGATAAGGCGTGTTCTATGAGGTAGATTAAAGTTTCAAGCAGTACCCTCGATGAAACAGGCCACCAAGCGATGTAATTTAGAAGAGTTTCCTATATAATTTATTTCTCGATTTTTTAGCGCTTATGGCCCCTGAGGGAAAAACTGACGCAACGAGTTTAAAGGGATACTGAAATGAAATTTGGATTTCGCAAAATAAGGCCACAGACGCGTTGCACGGGATGCTACGAACTCCAAGACCTCACTCATACATCGATATCTCAAATTTGGAAAAGAAGGGCACGATCAAGTGAGGACTCTGACGTCATCGTTTTCCCGTAAAATTTGAGAATGAGGGGAAGCGGCCTCGCTTCTGTCCTCCTCGCTTCGGTTCACCAGCTCGGCGGGACGAAGCGAGGAGGAGAGGGAATGAGACTCGTGACGTCACATGTCTCGTCGGTTTCGTGGGCCGCGTTCAATCGCCCATACGTACGAATAAAGAATAAACTTAGAAAAGCGGACGCACAAAACGTGAGGAATACATAGTGCCGACAGAGTAATGCATAGGTCGAATCCTTAACCGATAAAAGACAATAAAGGGCTAATGCATATAATTTCCGAGGAATATTGTCGTATGGATTTCACCGAAGTTCCGTAGCTATCAAACTAGCTATTGGCTCAAAAAAAACAAGCAATTGTAATGCATTACATTTTAGCTGCAGTAGCGATAATTATTACTAATTGTAATGAGTAATAATAGGAAGTAGTACCATTTTATTAGTAGAAGGTAACGAGCGTAAATTAAGTGCATTTTTAAAGTAATTTACACGAGTATCCTCTCCGGCAAGTACCTACGCGTGCTTCGGTATTAGAAAGTCCAAGACAAAACTATTTTCGAGTGTTCATAATTCCGTTAACTTTTTTTATTAGTTTTACCGGGGATTTGTGTCAATCTTTAAAAAGATAATTCGAGAAATAGTTACCTCGTACGACAAATCTTGAATGAAGGCCGATTCAAAAACGGGCTTTTGCTTCGAGGGCACTGCTTCAAACGAGTTTGCATCGAATCGCTCAAATTAGCCTTACAACGTCAATCGTGTGCTTTTGTTTTCAGCAAGTTTGGTTTTGTGACGCTCCTGTCCTATGCAGGCACTTAAAAAACGTATTGGAGAGTTCATTGACTCTCTAAGACTGCAACCAAAACTTGGCAGCGAAGATATTCTACGAAACATTAGCCAGTGACTAACATATCATGAAGTTTCCCGTCGAGTCGCTCAGAAAGTGAGCTTCCTCGCAGTGCTTGCCAGCCGTTTCGAAGAGCGCCCGATAGATGGCGCAATGTGACCGGGTTTGGTTCATCACCTCGTTCGGGGTCCCAGCGCCGAGCTCTGGCGTCGGGCCTCTCTCTTTCTGCTCGTGGAGTGGTTTCGTTTTCATCTTTTTCGCTCCCTCGTCTGGGTCACGTGATCGCACTAGCATAAGTTGGTCGGAGAGCGTGGTTGTCTTGGAAACCAAAATTTTGCTTAACACTAGCGGCATCGATCATGGCTCTTGTGCCGTTGTTTCGGACAGGCCTGTTCGTGCGCTGCCACGCCCTCTTCTCTCTCGAAAGCGTCTGGCACGAACCCGATGGCCCTTCCTAAGGTCTCTTTCGTGGGACTTTTTTGAGACGCCCGTCACGTTTATCCGACTTGAAGGGATGTAGACTTAAAACCGCACTAACATCCCAACGATCGACTTTTTTTTTTTCTTAATTATTGCAAGTTGTAGTCATAGACGCGCAAAACAATACAACAACACGAACGAAAATTTCCCCAGGCGCGCGCGCCTTTTTGTGTTTCGCGTTTTTTCTCTTCCTCTTCTCACATCCTTGCTTCTTGTTATTTGTGACGTAACTGATTATGAAAATTAGAAGCTTTGCAAGCGACATTTTTATAATATTTAATAACGACATTCGTAAAATATATATATATTTTTTTTTGACGCAACTGGGACCGCATTATGCCCCTTCTTTTGAAATGTCAAAAATCGGAGTCCGGAATTGCTTTCGTGTCCTGGCTTTTTATCGTCCCCCAGGAAACATGGCGGCGCTCGGCACACGTAGCACCGAGGACGATCGGAAAATCGAGGAATCGGACGAAGTTATCTTTTCGGTGCCCGACGAACTCTCGGACTTCGAAAAGGAAATCGTCAAACGGCCAAAACAACTGCGTTTAGTACCCGTGCAGCGTATACTTTCGGCTGTGATTCGGCCGGGCAGCCTTTCACGCAACACCGGCGCGAAATGGCCTCTCACGTCGCTCACGAAAGTCCACTCCCCGTCGTCTTCAAACTCTCACCGTTTCAAAAAAAAAAAAAAAAAAGACATTAATATGGTTTTAAAAGAACTTTGAAGTCGAAAGTGAGGCGTCGTCTGCTCTCAGGGATATAGGCCGCACGCGCTGAGAAGCGCGGGTGATCGCGGGACGCGTTAGAACACGCAACCGCGCTGATACGAAGGCATGGCGCGTAAATATATCGTCGTAAAAACAGGTTTTTATTGATAAAACATGCGTTATTATCTATAAAGTAGCAGCTCAGAAATAAGAGATGGTCTACTAAACGAATATCGTTGCACGGGAAGCGATCGGGCGCCGCAGAACAACTCCGACATGTAAGCATTGCGAGTGGATTCTTATTCGTAGCTACGAGTGTTTATTCGCGCAGACACGCGTTATTCACTAGAATGATAGTTACACACGGCAGTTAAGCTAGAAAGGTGTAAACAGGTAAATTATTAAGGGACATAAACATTAAGGCGCAATGTAAGAGCAACACGTGTAAACGATGCTTCGGGGAACATGGGTTTGCTTGGAAGCAAAAGTTTTTAGTCATGTAAATATTGATCTTAAAGAAAGATCTTTTATGAACAATAGTTCTTATAAAATGGCATCACACCGAATGATGCAACATGGCAAAACAGTTCATAATAGCAATGTAACGCATACAGAACCAAACGCTCAAGGAAAATATTGCATACAAAAGAATTAACGTCTTGCTGAGGAATTATGTTTCTTTCAAGATAAAACAGCGTAGAGTTACTTTATTCGTGGGAAAAAATTACGGCGGATAAAAGTAGGGAAAGATATCTTTGAAAGAGATTATTTCCCTCAACCTCAACCTCAATCCTCCAAGTTTATTTTTAATTAATCGAGGTTAATTTAGTGAACCGGGTTCATCGCGGCTTTACTACTCAGACACTTACGAACTCTCAATAGTTTTATCACTTATCGCCCAACAACATATGTCTTCTTTTTTTTTTATTCGAATGGCTAGCTTGCACCGCAACCGATACATCAACGGAGCAGCATGACCTTCCTGAGCTAGTAGCTCCCACGAGAAACGGAGGTATTGATAACGACGGAGATACGGACGCGTGATTTAATTTGCATAAAGGGTTTTTACCTCTTAAAGGTATTGATGCAGCCAAGCCACCACCTTAAGTAAATTTGGGTTACTACCACCTGAGGCAACGGACGATTGATGCATTTCGACATCGCTCGAGAGACTTCGTTCAGTTTCTCGGGCCCGGGACGAAACAGAACACAGAAGCCGTAGCGTAAAAAAAAATTACGGACGAACCTGCACACATGATACTAGGGGAAGAAGCGAGCCACAAACGCTGCATAACGGAAAGCACTTTTGGAAGCCGACAGCGCGTTATAGAACCGAAGACGTCGTCGTCGTCGTGCTTGAGCTCACCTGTGACTTTTAAGCATACCGTCTTCTTCTGCTGCGTCTCGACGTTCTTCGTCGACACTCGAATCTCACAAACACACGAAAGAACACCCAGAAAGGAACGATTGAGTACCCCGAGTCGACACGTCGACACCCATGTGGTTTTGACTTTCGAGCCCAATGGTAGCGGCAACCGGCAGTCGGCCTCCGGGTCATGGCAGTAGTCTCGTTTCTTTCGTTGTAGTAGTAGAAAAAACCCTGCCATCCGAACTTCAGAAATAAAATTAAGATATAGCGTGCTTCTTATTCTAAAATGCAAACTTCTACAAACGGGCGAACACTTAAATTATTTGTAGCAAAATTTTGGATACGGCAATTCAATTACCACGGCGCTCGAATAGCTGACGATAGTCGACATTCCGAAAAGAAAGAAAAGCAGAAAAGTAAAAGAAACAACAAAAAAAAAAACCTAGGAGTTTTCTAAGGAGAAGCCCAACTTCCAGGATCGCCTCATCCTTCTGACGTTGGTGACGTCAAGCCTCCAAGCGCTGCGGCCTTGACTCTAGAGGTTGTTGAAACACGACACTTCCGGCGGGGACGGCTCGGAAGCGGGAGAGGAAACTCGAGTTACAGGACGACTCAATCTTTGACGTCAATGCACTGACGCGAATCACGCGGGAACTTCAAATCTGGCTTTTGGAAATATATTTTTTTTTTTACTCCCCAAGTACTAAGTTTCGAAGCTTCGATTTTTGAGAGCAATTCTCCAGGCACCGTTTTTAATCAATTCAAGTAATAACTAAATATATATATATATATAGATTATTTTTACCTGTCAGTGTTAAGAACCCAAGAGTCAGGGCACGGGACACGACTGCTCCCTGTTAAAAGTAGCCGTGTTCTGGCTAATTGGTTTTATGTGTACATATGCGCGGCACTGCTAGCACAAACGTGCCTGTGTTTGTGCTGAAAGATTTTCCAAAATCGTGCTTTCGCTAATTGTCGCGCGCTGTAAATCATTGTTACCAACACGCTCGTCTTTTTACTTAAAATTACAATGAGTTTGCATTTTCAGTTAATGGTATAATTACGGTGTATAAATAAACGCTATAGTTTTAAGCCCTTTATATCCTTCTGTTTTTATAACTACTCTGTTTTATACATTTATAATTTTAATACCACGAACGTCACAGCCGCGCTTTTCAGTTAATTTTATAGCACCTTTGGGCGTCGTGCTAATTTTTAATCACCTAATAAACGTATTAAAAAATTGTCACACTACCACTCGTTAAATAACCACAAAGGAAAGTAGCTAAACGATTCAGAACAAATATTTTTTTTTTTTTTAACTCCGAAAAGAAACAGATACACACGCGTCTTCCATGGAAGATCGGCCGACTTTTCCGGCTTCTTCCTTCCCCTTTTACGGCGAAGTAAACGCAGACAACGAACAAAGGCGGGGCAACGGGGGCCGCTTTCACTGACCGCGAAAGCAGAGCCTTGAACCGATTAAAGTGTCGCGTGTTACACCTCTTTGGCGACATTGAATGCTCGACTAATACCGAGCCTCGGTGGCCGCAGAAGAAAAGATGTTGGCCATTTAGGGACCACCCGTTGATGCAGGCAGGTCCTGCAGTCACTCTTAAAGAAGCCCTCAAAAGAAAAAAAAAAAAGTTTTTTTTTGTACAGTCTAACTAGAACACGCGCGTCAATAAATTAATTTTACACGCAAAGAAAAAAATAATTTAAGAGCAATATTGACGGTGCGAGATGTATTTTAAATTCTGCGCGCAAAGTCCATGCCGTCACGGAATGATCATACACACTTTCCACCTCAACGAAATGGTCATACAATCTCTCAACATCAACGTGATGGCCAAGCCGAGAGAAATGACAAGAGAGAAAACAGGTGGAAAGGAGGTGACTACCGACTAAATCACGTCTCGCGCCGTCAATATTGCTCTAAATTTTTTGTTTTCGCGTAAAATTAATTTGTTTACACGCGCGTCCCAACCAGACTGTATAAAAAAATTTTTTTCGTTTTCTTTTCAGGGGCCCTTTAAGTCTTTACGATCCGAGGTGTGTGATGGCGCGCTAATTAGCGGAGCCTTCGAGGAACGGCTATTAGCGACGGTGTGGTCGGCGTTTGCAATGAACCAAATCATAGCTCCCTGTTTGCCGATAATGCCTGCCCAATGGCCGGTTCACGGCGAGACAAGTCCCACCAATAAGGGCGTGGCAAACCTTGGTCGTGACGTAACGAACGGAAACCAGAAGAGGGCCCCATATAAACATCTTGGCGTTAATAGACGAAACAATGTGGGCAGAAATTAAGGCGTAGGAGTAGACATGAGGGACGTCGGAAGCACCAAGCTCTGGTTGAAATGATTACTGGGTAGAAGCGAAGCCCTTGTTTTTACTGCACTCGTCGAACGCGGTTTACAACGCGGAGAGGCCAGGGTTCTGCGTTCGACGTTGGCGCTTGAACGTCTGCAAACAGTGATGCGGAGTCAAATGCTTTGCGTCTACAAAAGCGTGCCGATATTCGTCAAGCCGGATATTCGGTTAGGCAGAAGAAAAGCGAATCCTGTTTCAAAAGCCGGTTTTTCCAATATAATAACCGGTTTGGGAAACCGGTTAGATGGTAATTCTACCTTATCTCACGCGCAATAATGATCAGGTTTTTTATGTTTACTTCATAGTCTTAGGATTACAAAGAATGTACTATGTTCATCCGGTGATTATAAAGTGATACACTTACTAATGCTTTTGCATATGGCGAGAGCGATCTATATAGGGGGCGCTTTGTCCAGCCTGTTTTCCACGGAGCTCGGTGTTTGCCCAACACGAGGCCTATGAATTGGAATAGCTTCATCACCGGCGTCGATCGAGCCCGGGGCATAGAATTACCACGAGTGTTGCGTCAGTGTTCGGCCGAGACTCGTGCTCAAATCGTTGCTGCGCTGCTTGGACACAAGCCCTAGCCAAACGCTGAAGCGAAGTGCGGCTTCGTCAGCCGAGCGTTGCGTTTAAAACACGAACGGATCATTTATGCTGTTGTTGCGCCATGGATAGAGCTCTCAACCTATAGCCGCTAGGGCACGATGGTTGAATGAATGAATGCCTCCGAAGATCCTCCTTCATTTTCAAAACATGCGGGCGATATACAGGTGAAACCCACGAGCGAAAGGGTGCGGGGGCAATAATTCATTTCGATCCAAAACTCTGAATAGGCGAATATACGGATTTGTATAATAACGGACTAACGTAACCGGTTTTACAGCGATGTTGTGTATGGCTAGGATTCCGTAGCCTTTTTCGTGTGCGTCAACAAACACTCTTATTTCCCCGCTTTATTTGGCGGGGAAATTGACGTCACGTGACTTCAACACCAATTCAGTTTCCCTGCTAAATTTAGCGCGGAAAATGACGTCACGACTTCGTGTCATGTCACCATGAACAAATGCAGTGGCAGGAGAAGAGGAGGAAAAAAGGAGGAGGAGGAGGGAAGCGCACCGCCCTCTCTTTGTCGTCGTTCCAACCGCCTGCGTTTTTCCTTTCCTTCCTCCGGGTGGCGGTACCGTCGCGCGTGTCTAGTTTCCTCCGGCTCCTCGGGGCGGCGAGAGTCCACGACATGTGTGTGCGTATCTTCCGTCACGATGTCCACCGATCAAGACAGTAAATGTGGTCCTACCTTTGCTCAAACCTCTCTTTCACGTCTACGTCGTGTAGTAAACAGCTTCTCTGGTCATCCACCTTTACAGGGTCGAATGGCGTATCATTTTTTTTTTCGAATATCCGTTTATCCCTGTTTTCATATTTGCTATTTCGAATAGTCGGATAACAGGTTATCTAAGAAAACCGGTTGTACTGCTGCCAGTAGCGTCTACCCACTAATCATTTTAACCAGAGTTCAATGTTACGACGTCCCGCCTCCCTCTCGTCTCCTCTTCTCCCTCAGTCTCTGCCCGCAGAGGTTTCTTCTCGAGTTTCAGGAGTACGAATCTCCAAATAAGCTATAGTCTAAAATATCAAAATTGCCGTACCTGGAGTCAGTAATTCTACGGAGAATCACCACACATAGTTCCCTTTTCTGTGCACTTTGTGCATCATTTATTTTGGAGTAGCACGATCGTCCGATTTACAGGCGAACACTCGAAGGGACTCCGCACCAGGAAAGCCTCGTTGCTCAATTCATGCTGCGAAGAACAATACATTTTGCTGCGTAATTTCTGGCATGGCAAGCGCTACATTAATATGTAAAAATTGAGACTGATAGTACAGGTTCCGAGTAAACGAACGGTAACTTCTGTGCTTGAAGGGGGGAGGGAGGTGGGGGTTGAAAGTTGAGAAATAGCTTCACAGGGGTGCCAGTTTCCAATAAAAGCATTGACTGAAGATTGGAGATATTAATTATCATTATATCAAAAGCTTTCCAATTATCTCCGTCGCAATAAAAAACACGCTTAATCCTTGAATTTATTAGCTCTAATTTGAGGAATAAGAAGATTTCGAGGAGGTGAAATAGCAATGTTACCGATATGTTTCAATTGACGTATTTTATGTAACAGGCGTGGCACATTCACTTCATTATAATTTTTATTCGTGGGAGATTAGTGTCGTCAAGATCGCCGATAAAGTCAAGTTTACGTACAAATTTCAACCAAATAACAAAATAAATTCATAATTTCTGTTAATTCTTATGTGAAGGTATGAAGACCGCAGCGATATATGTGTGTAATTCTCAAAACGCTCACTCGCATTTTACTACGGTTTGTTCCGAAAAGCAGACACCGGAAATTTCATACTCTACCTACTTCCACAGTTTCCTGGCTCGGTCGTCTGGAGCGGCAAGCCCTTGGCGCCGTCACATAAAATATATGTGGCCATTCCCAGAGTTTGCATAAATGTTTGTCCACGGGTCATAACTTAACAGAGTGACAAAAGCAGACCCGAAATCCCTCATCGTGAAACATTAGGTCGCTTATTTGTGACCGCACATGGCATCTTTAGTATAGCTTGGCTTCGGTAGGCGAAGCTCGAAAGATAGGTAAGGAAAGTCGCGGCTGACGTTGCCAGCATATATCAACTCCCCAAGTTCCGCAAACCACCTTGTTTGCTCGGGCGCTCGAGTAAAGAAAGTGCTTCGCCATCCGCGTGCACAAGCACGTTCCTTCCTAAGCCTGCCGCCCCAACCGTCGAGGTGGAGGATACACCTTGCCGAAGACAGACGGCAGCCTCGAGGTCTACACCTACGGCTCCGGTTCGGGATGTATCCGTGCCGAAACACGCGCTCCAATGTCCGGTGCGCGATGACCGGCGCCGACAGCGGCCGCATGCCGTCGGGCGCCGTATGCTGTGACGACGGCGCCCGGCGTCGCGATGGTGGGAAAAAAACAGAGGAAGACACAGCAGCGACGGCGGAGAGGGGAAGCGCTTGGTGCGTTTGACTCGGCCCGGCGGAATTTGCATAAAAATATGATTTATTAGTGGGCCCAGCGTTCGGTCGCTAAGCGCGGACGACGCTCGCCCCGGTCGCTCCCTTCGGTAAAGAGCGGCAAGAGTCGGGCCGCACGCTAATTGCGTTACACGGCGCGGAGCGAGCAGCCCGGGGATGAGGGCAGCAGCATCGCCAGTCACTTCTTGCTGGTCGGCGGCGAGCGACGACCTTCGCTGATGCAGTCCCCCGGCGCGCCGCCGACGCCGCACGCACGCACACGGAGCCGGGATCGGACGTGTTGTTCCGATCCCGGCGTGAGAGAGAAGGCCGGGGCTCCCTGCTCCAAAAACCTTGGAGTGAGGAGGAGAGAAGTCGGTCGGACGAGGAGTCCCGCGCAGCGCTGGAACCGCACCGCGGTGTCTTCTTCTCTGCAAAGCTCGTGGGGAACCGATCCACCGAACCCTCCTCGTTAGCCCATATTAGCCGAATGCAGAATTGCATTCTTACGGAATCTAACTCAGATTTTGCGAGAGTTCGTTGTGCGGGTTGCATAGCGTGGTAGAAAGCACTGCAGAGCGTTGCCCCCGCCCCCATTTTTTTTCTACAGCGAAAATAGTTTAACTACAAATTTTAAATATGATCCGTTATATTTTTCGAAAGGTATGGGGTATCAAAAAATTTAAATGCGAAAATTATATAGCGTTCACGGCAACTTCATGCATTCGCGAACTTCGTCGGCCGTCATTTTCCCCTTGAACATTTCTGGGAAATCGCCGTTAACTTTTTAACAAGATAACGGCAAGCTCTGAATCTTTGGCGTCAGCTCCAGACCGCTAGCGCTATATAAAGCTGGCCTGCCAGAGTTCCCGCATCCTGAGATCAAACTCCTGCCTAACATATGCACAAAAAAAAAAAACGGCGATCTTGATGGTTTGGAATGCAGGTTGCGGAAGCAGTGTGGAAGATTCAACTTTGACATAGCCAACTCGTTAGCGTTCTCCGCCAAGTCACATTGAGGACTAAGTAACTCCACGAGCGAGCCATACTGCCACGCCCTGGCTCTGCTTCTTAGATACTCATGATCTGGATGAGCATCGTACCGGCGTGCGGTCGTGTATTACTACTGCATGATGCACGTTAAAGACCCCAGGCTGGCGGTTGTACTGCACTGGCTAAATTGTCCAGCGTCCCGCGATCAACCGCGCTTTTTCTTGCCTGCTGCCGATCGCTGTGAGCCAGACGACGCTTCACTTTCGGATTTCAAGTTCCTTTGGGGCCCTATCAGCGATCTCAAATTCTTTTAAACTGTATGAGGTCTAAGAGAAAGCGCAGTGGACGTTTGTGAGCGACGTGAGGGGCCACGTCGCGACGGTTCTGCGTGAAAGGCTGCCCCGGCGGAGTCACAACCGAAACTACGGTACACAGACGCCGAACCCACTTGTTTTGACCGTTTGGCGTTTTCTTTTCGAAGTCTGAGAGGCCGTCCGGCACCTAAAAAAGAGAACTTCGTCCGATTCACCGACTCACCGATCATCCTCGGTGCTACATGTGCCATGCGCCGTCGGCGCGACGATGTTTTCCGAGGGAGGATCAAAAGCCAGGAGGCGACATTATTTCCGGACTCCGATTTTCGATACTTCAAAAGAAGGGTCGTAGCGCGTTCGCAGTTCCGTTATAAAACATGTTTTAGGAATGCCGCTGTTAAATATTATGTAAATGTCGCGTACAAAGCTTCTAAATTTTATAAATGATTACGTCACAACTAAAAAAGAAGCAAACAGTTAAGCAGAGAAGAAAAAAAAAAACGACTTTTGGGGTGTTAGTGCCCCTTTAAGAAAACTGAGGCTTTGTGAACCAGCTTTAAGACTCCCGCGCCAGTCCACTTTAGGTCCAGCAAACTGAATATCTGCAGCTGATAATCCTCTTTTTACAGTGAGCTGTTAGCGACCCCCCCCCCCCCCCCCCCCGGTTTCTTTTCGCGTTAGCGTAAACGAATTCAGTTTCCCCGCAAAATGTAGCGGAAACATGGATGTCACGTGACCTATGCACCAATTCAGTTTTCAGTTTCTCCGCTAAACTTAGCTTAAGAATGTAGGTCAAGCGACCTATGCAATAGGGAATTTTTGTAGACCGCGTTTCCAACTCCGCTAAGGACTCCGCAACGAAAAAGTTGCTACTGCGCCTGCGCGCCGGTAGCCTTGACTGTAGAGTTCCGGCTATCGTAGGGGGTTGCGGAGGGCGTTGCGGGACGGCGAAAACCATCTGCGAAAACTCCTATTTATTCAGCTTCCCCGCTAAGTTTGGTGGGGAAATTGATGTCACGTTACCCGACTTCGCCGGCCCTACAAACAAATACAGGTTCCCCGCTAAATTTAGCGAAACGTTCTACGTCACGCGACCTATGCACCAATTATGCTTCCAAGCTAAATGTGGCGGGAAAACACATAACCATCTTGCTGTCGCTGTCTAAACAGATCCTGTAGTGTGATCGTCCCGCATTTTTTTTTTTTTTTTTTTTTTAAGTCTCGTGGTTTTTGTCAAATTATGCACCTCCGTGACATAAAATGAGATACCAAAAAAAAATAGTTTATTTGTTCTAATACTTTTTTGTTATTTCATTCTTAAGGCAACATTTTGGAAACCCACGTCTATCACGTCATCGCGTTTATCTGGAAATCCAGATTCGGCTCCTTCAAGACCCATAGGGGGCGCACTGGTTCCTATCAGAATGGCTGTCATCAGGATGATTCTCATAGTATTTTATGTTAATCCTCATAGAACAACAGTGTGATGTTGGGTCTGCGAGGCGCAAGTAATTCTAGTTCTGTGAAATACGATTGATATAAGGGCCTTACTTTATACTTCTACGGTAGGAAGGTGTAAACATAATAAATAATACCTTATAATAGTATCTTTATTTTTTTCCCACAAATATTGTAAAAAAAATACAGGAGGACACTTGAGACATGTTTACGTGTAGGAATGCGAAAGCATTCGTACACGCAGCGCATTCCTGCGAGCAGCGCGCCCCGCTGTCCTCCGCACGGGACGGCCGGGCGGTGCGACGTGGCTGAAAGCAGAGCGTAGAACATGTGATAGAGTAGCGCACACGGAGAGAAAGCGGGAATTTCCCGCTCTCTCCTCCCCCCTCCGGGCCTCCGGCCACGCATGACACGTGACCCGTAAGGGGGGAAAGAGCAGCGGTACCACGCGGGCCACCCTCTCTCTTTTACCGGCGTGCGGGCGTTCCTTGCAACTCTAACGCGTCCCAGCCAATGGGAATTTGTTGCTCGTTTCGCTCAGCCGGAGGTTTGTTGCCGTTTTTCGCGGTTACAGACAACGCCGGCTGGGCTCCATGGGACAGTTATTGCTTTCGCATTAAAACAATGTTGAAAAGGTGACAAGGAAAAAAAGCTGTGAAAAACAGCTTGACGAGCCTTGAGCCACATGCATCTTCACTGCGAATCCAAACATCCAGTAGCTATAAGGAACGCGACTCTCACACCGCGGTACCACCATCTCTGAAAGTTGCGAATAGAGCCAAACAAATGTAGGACAAAACAGCTGACAACTCTTATCACATTGAAATACCGTATGCGGAATGGGCATCCCTAATTTTCGATGTCCTAATTTCGCACCGGCATTCTTATATTTTTTAATACAAAGAGGTACGCATGAACATTTAAAAAAACACAAAGTGAGGCAACGAACATACACAACAGTGTGAATGCTCGCTCCCTCTCTTTGTGTTTGTCTAACGTTCAAGGTGACCTCGTATTGGCAGGTACCAACTAGCTCAGCTTAAAACTGTTATATTTTTTTTTTTTCGACGCGTGAGACGTTTTGTGCTGCATGTGCCATTAGCTCAGGACGATTTGCGCGTTTTTTTTCTAACCACATTTGCTGGGAACGTGAGCTCAGATCGTAGGCAACTATCCCCTTTGCACGATAACTGGTGCAGCCGAGGCGCGTCCCACAGAAAGCTCGCGCAGACAGAAAGAATTGAAGAACCAGATATGACAATTTTAGGGTATGGAAAAATACCACACTGTGTCCAAGCACCGCTACACACGATTTATTGCATTCATGCACTGATCTCGAAAGCGATCCCATCACCATCTTGTTCAGAATCACACTAACCAAAGATGTGATTTCACCTTAATTAAGGGCCTCAGTTCTTCAGCGAGTTAGTTGCGAATATGCTGAGCATCTTCCCAGAATTTTGGCCACAATTCTGAGTCTGATTTGTAACTTTCTTATACAGTTATTTCTACCAAGTTCTACTACCTTGTCCAGTCCAAGGCACCACTGGAGCCATATTTGACATGCTTGTATCTTTCGTTTCTAACATGCCCATGAAAACACGGATCTACCGTTCATCAGTCTTACAATTGCCTTTGCCTGAGTCTTAGCGCTAGCTCTTGTAGTCATGGAGGTGCAGATGAGAAAACCTTGCGCAGAGAGAGGGGGGCCACGGGAGGAGTTTAGGTTGCTCGTTTCCGCTTAAAGAAGGCGAAGAAGGTGGGACGTCGTTGCTACGGGACGGCGCCATTTATTTCTGCTCCTAATTAGCCTTGTTCAGCTAATGACGTTGCTCATTGATTAGCGGTACGCCCCACTCTGCAGTGGCGCGATGTATTTTAGCGCTGCGGCTCTGCTATCTTCTAGGCGATACACGATTCTATGCGGGCGATCATTCTTGCCACGAACGCTACGTCTGTCCACTGAAACTCTGTAACATTAAGGTAACTTAGTGGTAAATATTGACGTTCTAGTATTCATTTATAAAATAACGCGGATCTCCCCTCTTGGAGACGACTCGGTACAAGCACCATGAGAACCAATATGTAGGGAGAACACGATTACAATCTTTCAAACATAAATCTAAACCATCAAACCAATTTGTTCCAGTCAGGAGTCCCAGCATGCCTGTCGTCTGAGAAATAAAATCCAGAAGGACTGACGTTTTGACCAAGCACAAAAAGTGCCCCCCTTCGACCGTTGAGGTTTTTTCTTGAACAACAAGAGATGCATCTCTGGTACCTCAGTTCAAGAGCAGTAAAGGATGAAGGTTCACCAAACACCTCCTTGAAGTTTTCACACTCCTGAAAGGGATTTCTACTCTCCCCTCCCCCTTACGCTCCCCCACGTTGAGTCCGAATAACCCGCAGAATTTTCTACGCAAAATATATAACCCTATGTCCCCCTCCCCCTTTCCCTGAACCTCCACTCCCAGTTTTAAAATTCTGGGTAACCCCCTATCCGTTTCTTTTGGCCAAGAAGTCAGTGACCCGGAAGCTCAACAGTTCTCGTGTTATTCATTTTTTTTTCTTAGATTGGCTTAACGCAATGTTTTTCTGAGGCCATATTATCGTTTAGAGCTAAGAATGCAATGAAACTAGTATATCGAAGTTTTTTTTTTTGTTTTACCTGCTTAAGGTTACATATGTATCAGGTTTCGAGGACTGCTCCGTATTTTTATTGAAGAGCCTGCAAACTTGATCTAGCGTTACATGGCATCCATAAGGTATCAATCTGTCACTGTGTCAGAAATTCAACGGGGGTGAGTAAGGGGCAGTTCTGCAGATGCCGATTTTTAATACCGATATTACAGCCGCCTTTTACGTCTCCCGCCTTCAAAAGTACACTCGGCGTCTGCGCCGCAGTTGATTTCATTTCTGCGCTCACTGCTTCTTCTAATTAAAAGGCAGCGCTGCCCCAGCCAGCAGCCGCGGAAAAGTGAAAGAAGGTGGTGCCAAGTGGAGCTCGCTCATTGGCTGCCGCCGAGAAACACTCCCGCGCTTCTTTCGTCCTCGCCCCGCATTGTTCTGGTTTTGTTCCTTCCGAATTGCGACTCCTGTTTTTGTCTTTGTCGGGCTCCTGGGCGGCGACTGGGAAATTCTCCGTTTTTCTTTTTCCCTCCGCCCTCCCTCCTCCTCCTCCTCCTCCGGCATCCTCCCCCGCCTCTTCCCTCGCCTTCCCTTCGCTTCCCAGCAGTAAAACAAAGGGCGTGTTGCGAAGCTCGTCGCCTCGTCGGCCGTCGCTTTTCTATCGGCGGCAGCTATTCCTGGGGACACGCGGCAGTTAGAACGCTGTTGCAGGCAGCGCCGAATGTCGCGACTCGCTGCCCCTCACCGCCGTACGTCGCCGGAGTCCACGTCACAAGCCCCAGAGGCCCCGTAGATGGTTCAGGTAATGGCGGCTTCTTATGGGTGAACGCTAATCATCGCCCACTGCGCGTTGACACCTTTGTCTATTGAGCAGTAGTGACGCGTTCTCTGCATGCGCCATAACACTCTTCGGTGAAATAGGACTCGCCGCGTAGGCATTCACAGCCCAGTGACTCGACCCTTTTTATTGCCTGTGTGGTGCGCAATTGAAAAGGTGGATAGACCATTCAAATATTCGCCTTCTGTGGGCGCTGTCTTCTTGGTCTACTGGACTGCTGTGGAACGCGTTGAGATGATGTGCTAGAGGTCTCTTCTATGGAACATTAGCGCCGTGCAGGCGTCCATGGCCCATACACTCCGAATTATTTTACCTGAGTGATAAGCGCTGGAAAGTTGCATAGTCGCTCGTGAAAGCAACAGTCGGGCATTTCCATCGGGGTGTCCTTGAGCGCCGAATTCCTATTCCATCATCCGCTAGGTAAGCTCTTCCGTGCGGTCTCGCGAAAGCATTCCACAGATGCCACCAATCTGTCTGCAACGCAGGTTAATCGCCACTTACGTTTATTGCCCCGCGTATGCATCTAAGGTATATCGATTCCGACTTGTGCCTGAGATGATGGCCGGTGAAAACCGAAGATTCATGTTATTGAAGTCGAGGTGGAGTATAGGGTGAGATTGACTCATAGGGGCATTATAGTTCGGGCTCTGCGTTTGCATCTAGGTGCTTCGTGGGAAAGGGGGGGGGGGGGTTAGACTGTTCAAATCATCGGCTCTTCCTCCGTCTCGCCGTAACAAGAAGCTTTATGCAACTGGACGCTAGTATAATCTGTCGTGTCCCGCGGTGCCTCCGTTAAAGCGTTACCATTGGCCTCTAGCAAGACGACCGATTTTCAGCGGCCTTTAACGACCATGACACAGCAGTAATTATTTAAAAGAACGCCCTTAGAGCGCCCCTCTATGCCTTTATGAAATAGGGTGTCCGGGTGATACCTTTCAGGCAGTTCACACTGCTTTCTTAAAAAAGATGGCGCCAGTGAGTCGTGTGATATTCTGGTATCCAGCAAAGACAGCTCCGTTTTAGTATAAGTAAATCACTAATTTTAATCGCTCTCCTTATTTTTATATGTATTAGATTGGCCTGAGGCTTCAGAGTTTCCTGTCGCTACCACATTTGGCACAAACGCTCTTCCCTGCCTCCTCTAGGCAAGCTGTAGGGAGCAAAAGATAATTTTTTTCCGAGCCGTCCTTCTCGTGCAACGCAATACTTTGGTGTCTCCGCGGTCACTAAAAAAACGAATACTAGAAAACTTTAATTACTGCAGTTTACAAATGTGCATGTGTTCGGCAATCTGACCTCATCTCAATAACAACTTCAAATAATTCGCGCCAATGACGAGAAAAGTTTTTTTTTTTTTCATACATGCGGGTTTCAAGGTTCTTCCGAGGATTGATAAACGTTCCATAGATTTAATATACTGGCTGCCTTCATGTGGGTATATTATGTCCCCAAGGCTAAATGGCAACTACCATTTTTATTAAAGAGTTTGAGGCGGGAGCACGAAGTTCTCCAAATGATAATGTGCCATCGTCTGAGACTCGCGTTTTTTGTTTTTTTTTTCAATTTTATATTTCAGGTTAACGCCATGTAAGTAAAATGAATTGACGTGTTTGATACGAAAGCGTAAAAGGCGATTGGAAGAACTTACTTAGAGTGACGAGCGTGCTGGTAGGGGTAAAATATAAATAAGGGACGAACATAAAAGACAAGGACGCGGGTATGTGTCTTCGCGGAAGTTGGTTTTTCAGGCGACGCTAAGATGGGCAGCGGACTGAAGTTGCAGCGGCTCAGCTGAATTGACGTGCGTAGTCATAGATAGGGCTTGCGGGGCGCATTGCCGCGCGCGGACAGCGTGAATTCTGGCGTGCGAAGCAGACCTGCACAGCCGCGTTTTTTCGGACCCTGCACACGAACTTTTCGCGAACCTATAGACAGCTTGGAGTGAGTTCATGCTCTAATTTATGCGTTTCTTTAGCGGACAGGCTAAAGACGACTCAAACTGCGCGCGTTGTTGCTCAGTAGTTGCCTTGGTACACCGCAAAAATAGTTGTAGTGTTTAAAAATTAATGTCCTCCTAAAACAAACAACTAGATGCCGCGGGTAATTAAGAGTATGAAAGCTCTGTCTGTATGTTGGAGAATTTTAATTGTCTATGTTTGTAAGTCCTTTAGGCCAGTCTTATAGAGTAACTGTAAAGTACATTTTCCTTCAGAACAATCAAGCCATTGTTTCACGAAATATCTTTGCGTTATATTTTCGTTTTCCCAAAGATGAATGAAGCATCTTTCGAAGTAAGTGCTCATGGTGATTAGGCGACTATTTTGTTCGCACTACGCCTGGTTTCTGCGTGCTTTGTCTATGAGACATGTCATAGTTTTATTAATGTGTCGCTAAGTTTTGTGTTCTTTGTTTTCGGAGAGTGAGAGTTTTGTACCGCGATGGCGGATAGCCCGAGACTCCTCACGATACTGTTTCCCTCGTTTTCCCTCGCAGGTAAGACGCCAAGACGGCCTTTCCGAGTATGCTGCCTTTTTCGAAAGCTTGATGGGCGGACCCAGCGTGAGTCTCATCCACGTTCATGCTTGATTTCCGACGTCTGCGCCCACGTTCGCGATGCTCGCGCTGAGTGCAACTTTTTTCTTCGTAGACCATTACGAAAGCTGAAGACGGTCCTTGACGAGAGGGCATAGACTATTCCAACAATCGCTTTCTGAGTACAATATGACAACAAATGACGATATACGTGGTTCGTACATTTATATCAACAACTATAGCGAAGTGTCTTTGAATATGAAGACGCGTACGTTTACTTTAATCCACGTGAACAAGAGGGCTAAGAAGAACCACGAGAGAGACACACATGCACCCACGTAGACACCATACAAACTTACTTTTAGAGACGGTTTGTGTGTTCTTTTTTGCACGTTTTTGTTTTTCTCCTTAGGTGTATTGGGTTTAGATTTGTCTGTGGGTCGTCACCTCGCCACCGCTCTCACTTTCCTTTCGAATGTTGGGTGTAGATGTGGCCGTGCATTTTGCCAGTACAAAGTTTACAAAACGAGCTAGGACAAACATGTGCGGAGAATGAGACTGCGAAATACCCCGGGAACTGATGATACCGCCGCGCCCTATTTGGACGCTATTGCAATGCCTAACTATGTCTCGCCTCAATTATGCAGTCTCATTACTGCGGGAAGCACTAACCCGAACCATTTTTTAACTACCAGTGCAAACCTTAATGAGGAAATTTGCATTCGCTTGATGCAGCTCTCGCCCTTGCACAAAACAACCGACTTATGTATATTTTTTACTGTCATGGCGCGAGTAGCCTCTGACTGCCCTTATCTCTTTCCCCATCAACCAACAGAAAACGATCGTATTATCTCTGACGTTCACTGCCGGCATGGTCAAATCTAAGGGCCCTAAGCACCCTAAAGTTAACTTTTAAAAATAAAATCTTTTATACACTAGTTCTTTTTTTTTAGGCAGAAATGTTTAGCTTTTGGTGACAGAGGATATATTACGTCAACTAAATAAATTTCTACAATGTTTCGCTCGTGATATCATCTCTCTGCAGACCCCCCCCCCCTCCCGCCCCCACAAGCCTGACCTTTAAATTTGCCTTTGAATGTCGGTGTGTATAGGAAATTCGATAGGATAATGAACAGTCAACAGCGCAATTTTTGATGTTTCTTAGGGTTACCTTATTGAAAGAACCTGGGCCTCTACGCAGTTAAACTGCCCATGCGTGACACTTCAGCGGTCATTGGTTTTCGTCACCGCTAACCGCTCGGCTGACCAACTGTTCCTGAGTCATTGCTAATTTTGGAATTAATTTAGCCCAGTCGCGTGACGCTTGTATTCAAAATGCGAAACAGACAGCAATCGATAAAGACAAGCAAAAAAACACATGTTCTGTTCTTATTTTCTTAAAGGGGGAGGGGGGGGGGGGTGCAGCGTCGCTTTTCATCTTGTATGATAGTTACAATTATTGCTCAGATATACTCTTGGGTATCAGTCCTTGAATTTCTGCTTCTGTATATGCATGTGATAGCAAGCTTTTGTGCGCAAGACATTCAAGCCTCTTTGTTTTGGTGATTTCCTATTTTATAGGAACGATGGTCACATGATTTTACTTATCATAATGATATGTGAGATATATTTTTAAATAGTTCCCGATTCTTCCCGTGCTAATAGAGGTGGTTGCAAAATATTCAGGCAGTCGCATTTGAAGCAGGAGTAATCCGGGAGTGCTCAACGAAATCATTCAATATGTTCCGGCTCATCATTTGACTAGTGTTCATTGTTGTTACTTTAGGCGATTATTAAAAAGAACACAATGTAATAAAGGCATCCCATGCTATAGTGTTTTGGTTTTTATCTTATATTTGCGCAACGCCAAAACGATTCCGTGTTCATCACCCAAAAACCGGCCACGCTCTGTACATGGGGCTTTCCTGCACGCGCGGTCCTTATGTGGGGAAGCCTTCTTCACGCGGAAGTGGTTCTTGGAGCATGTGTCGGATTTGGCAGTATTTAAAACGCGAGTACTTCAAATACGTATTCATAATACTGCAAGTATCTTGTTATTTTAATTAAGGTGTATATTAGGGAATGTTTTATTTACTGCCTTTAAATACTCAAAAGTGGATATTTCAAATGCAATTGCACTAAAATTCATTTTCAGCCACTCTGCGATTTGACTCATGTATTAACACCATGTAAGTTGTCGCGGTTTGAGCGCTATAAATATAAAAAATAAAACAAAAGAGAGGAATAATAAGTGCATGGGAGGGGGAGATTTTTTTCCCGTTGATTGGAGCATTTTTTTATGAGTTTTTAAAGGTGCCCCATCGCTAAAGGGACACTAAAATATTTTTTTTGAAATCAATCGAGGAAAATGCTACTGAAATTAAATACCAAACATTTATTATTTTCCCTGATAACTTTTTTTAAAAAATGTGTTTACACGAAAATATTTCAAAAGCTGATATTTTTCAGTACTTGATTGTTCTAACTGGACTTTTAATTTTGGGCACAAGCTTTTTTTTACTTTGGGTTAAATTTAATACTTACTCCAAACTATCAGTAAGAAATGTATTCAAAGAAAGTATGTAAAAATATTCGGATAGACTCGTTCTGTATGAGCTTTTTATTTATATGCTTTTTTCATAAAAATTTACTTGCATTAAAAATTAACAAACTTTTGTCGATGATTTTTTTTTTTTTTTTGTATTTTGGCACACTTGTGCAAATACGTTTCTCATACCCTGAGTGCCACATATCAGTAGGGCCTATCCTCCAGGGACCGCAGTCTCTTTTTTTGTCGTTATTTTTTTATGTTAGAGGTGTTTTTTGCACTTTCGTCCGTAAGTCCAAAAAATATCGGACGTCAATTTAATAACACTTTTCATCCACCAGTTATCCGTAACTATACACGATAGCTTATTGTCACGGAAGGCACATGCTGAAGATGTAGTGTTTCATTCTACAAATGTAATTAAGGAATTGTTTGTACATCGTTATGGTCGCATAATGCGCATTCGTAATGATCTTTATAATACTACCATAGTTCCGTCGAGAGCTGATATGGACAAAGTTAAAGAAACCAAATGTGATTAAGCAAACCGCAAATTCCTTGGCCCAGCGGTTAAAAAATTCATTTCAGCGGGAAACAAAATATTGCCATTGGCCGGGTGAATTGTACCCGAACTAAAACGGAAAAAGCAGTCACGGGACTTAAATAGTGTACAAACCCCATAACGTGGACCGAATAAAATAAAAAAACACATGCGCGCTGCCCATTTTCTTTCTATCTCGACCGGTGGTTTTCACAACGTTCAGGATCCACCCTCTCGCCCGATTCAACTTTGATACGTTTATCCTTAACGAGGCATCATTTCTTTCGTTGCTATTTTAAGCAAACTCAAGGCCCATATTAAGGCCTTGACAGCAACAACGCAGCTTACCCTGAAGAGGCTCAAATCTGTTGCTACATTTCAAAATACACTAACTGATTTTCCCCAACCAGCACCAACATAAATAAAAGTTGCGCACGTTGACGCATTTTTTTAACAAAAATATAAAAAAACACGCTGAACAGATCAGCGCACAAAAAGACAAGGACACAGAAAAGGAACATGCACAACACACACGCGCTGACTCGCAACTGAATTTATACACAAAAGAAAGAAGAAGAAGACGTTTTGAAAGACACGCAGGGCACGCAGTGCGTGTCACACGCGACACAACACCATTTAACTACAATGTATTTGCCCCATAGTCCGATATAAAAACAAGGTTTCGGTTTGAAGCAGTGTCACTGATGGGGGGCTAATGCAGCAGTCCCCCAGGCTGTTGATGCAATGCACTTCCAAGATTTCGCGAATCGTCCTGTCTCGATAATGTCCAATTATTGTTGTGCCTTTAAAGGGACCATGAAACGAAGTTCGGGCTGGGATAAATGATTTTAAATTGGGACTTTACTATTCACATATCGTTTAGTTGGCCAAAAGAAAGAGGGTAGAAAGTCAAAAGCCAGCTTTTCGGTACGAGCATTTGAAAATATAGCGGACTATTTTGAACCTTCTTTCCTTCGAAAGCTCTCCGCCTTTTCATTAAGGTACATCCGCGGTTCCCAAAGCGCGCCAGCGGTGCCAACCTGACGTCAGCCGAGCCCAGCTCGCGCATTGGACAGGAGCACTGCGTCACTCGGACGTATCCGCTCGTCAACAATCAATCCGTCGACGAATAAATATTTGGATTCGCGTTCGTGGCCAATGAGTGCCCTGACGGAACTTATCGTCACTGGGGAATGACAAGTTTTATGGTGTGCATAAAAAGCACGGTGGAAGCTAGGAGTCATCGCACCGGCGCCGAAGAATGTCACGACGACGTGATTTCACAATTCGCATTTGAGTTGAGGATTAAAGCTAAGGAAGAAGAAGTAGGAAAATCGTTTCATGACCCCTTTAAGAATCGGAGTACACGAGCAGGAATTGCAATGTACGGGAAGATGACCGCCCACCGTAGATTTTAGTGAACGATCATGCTCGAGCAGGTGATCGTTTAGGCACCGTACAGTTTGGCCCACATAGCTTCTACCACACGTTAGTGGGATTTTGTACACCACTCCAATTGAACACGACACATAAGGGTGCCTGTGGCGTTACTGGCACCTGTCTTTGTTAAGGTGTTCCGCTATCGAGGGAACCTTTGAACAGATTTGCGCCATTCTTTTGGGAGGGAAAACTCCACAGGCACATCGCACCTTTGGGCTGCTCTTTTTAAATTATGCGAGGTTTGGTGCATGCATGGTAAAACTACCTTTCGATTCTGTTGGTCTCTAGGTTTCTTTCGCTGAATCCCTTCAGTCTTACGTACTAAGGCCGCCACCACCTCGTTTAAAACCTATGGGAAGCCCGACTTTTAGAGTCTCTCAACTTGAGCGTTAAAACTTTCACGAACAGTGTGAAAGCAGGACTTCGTAAGTGCAGCCCCAAGTATGGTAACCGCAATCCCCCTTTTAACAACTTTCGAATGTGCTGATGTGTAATGAAGGATGCCCTTTTTTCACCTAGGTGAGAAACTCCAGCAGATATGGTTCGTATGAAGAGATAACAAAAGCTCTAGGGATTGTAACTTTCCGTCCGAAGGTTTTTCAACTGTAAACTTAAGACCAAAACCACACCTGGAAAATACGCTCATAACCTTATCAATGTTATCACCTTCAGCAGACTTGGGATACACAAGCAAAAACTCGTCAACGCGAATTGTCTGTTTACGCTAAGACATTCATGATATTCAGTGGAATATAAAGTTTGTCACAAACCTCGTGTTAAGAGTCTGCAATGCAATTGTGGGCAAGACAAAGACCTAGAGTACAGTAGAAAATATTACCATAAATGGGAAAATTGAATATTAAAAGCCTCTCCAAGTACTCCCGGTGCTCAGTGTTCAATTGGAGTGGTGTACAAAATCCCACTAACGTGTGGTAAAAGCTATGTGGGCCAAACTGGACGGTGCCTAAACGATCGCCTGCTCGAGCATGATCGTTCACTAAAATCTACGGTGGGCGGTCATCTTCCCGTACATTACAATTCCTGCTCGTGCACTTCGATTCTTAAAGGCACAGCAATAATTGGACATTATCGAGACAAGACGACTCGTGAAATCTTGAAAGCGCATTGCATCAACAGCTTTGGGGACTGCTTAATTAGCCCCCCATCAGTGACACTGCTTCAAACCGAAACATTGTTTTTAGATCGGACTTTGGGACAAAGACATTGTAGTTAAATGGTGTTGTGTCGCATGTGACACGCACTGCGTGCCCTGCGTGTCTTTCAGAACGTCCTCTTCTTCTTCCTTTTGTGTATAAATTCAGTTGCGAGTCAGCGCTTGTGTGTTGTGCATGTTCCTTTTCTCTGTCCTTGTCTTTTTGTGCGATGTTCTGTTCACCATGTCATCATACCAACTCGCCCAACTTACAACACTTCTGCAATAAAAAAAACACGATTTTTTGTGAACAGGGAAGTTTCAGAAATACTGTTTTTCACCCGCGATACATTTCAGTTAATGTAGCTATAGCATCCGAAATAAAAATATCTAACAATGTGAATAATATTATGTTTCTAAAGGATACCTTATTTGCTAAATTAAATACGCAGGAATACACATGGAGTAATGAGGACACAATTTTCATTTACGCACGCAGTGCCCGGGGCATTCCCGCACACTACCTAATTTAATTTGATTCGTTTATATTGTATTAATTTTGTTGATTTAAATACTAATTATTTAAAAGAAACATTTATCTCCTAAATTTAACTGTTTGTAATTAATGAACATTCTTAAGTGTAAATATTCTTCTCTCTGTAGTTTCTGCAATCAGCCCAATTAAAAATGACCATATTTCAAATATTATATTCACAAATGCCTAAAATTCAAACTGCAAGTTAGGTAAGAACTCATACATTGCATCAATCAAATTTCGGTCTCCAGCCCTCAGACATTCCTAGTTTCATGAGTTTCTTCTTTTTCATGTACACGATGATTTTAAAGCCCTAAAACGACTCGGGCTTGATTAACAAGCTCTAGGCTATCCAGACCACAACAAAAGGGGGCAGATCACAAGTCCTTGATGTTTCTTTTTTTAATATTTACATATTTTAACGTATATTAGAATCGAATGTTTAATAGCCACTATTAGGGAGGGCGACGTCACCCAGAGCAAAACGCCGGAAGTAGGTAAGCCGGCGGCTACCGCTTATCCAAACGTGCAGCGAAAACCGGGTTGGCCTGGTGGCAAAATCGTGAAACAGAGGAAATAGAATTAAATGCAGGCATTTGGGGTTCAAAATATTCGGGGACAACGTTTTGTGGCAATGAAG
This sequence comes from Ixodes persulcatus, assembly GCA_013358835.2. Lineage (NCBI taxonomy): Eukaryota > Metazoa > Arthropoda > Arachnida > Ixodida > Ixodidae > Ixodes > Ixodes persulcatus. The sequence goes on from JABSTQ010011576.1 coordinate 506,503, forward strand.
CCAAAACTACGGGGCGGAGCTTCCGCACATCTTTAATTCCGTAAGCAGTTTCGGATCTGATTTCATGTTCGACGCGAATCGTCTGTTTACGCTCAGACATTCAATATATTCAGTTGAATATAGAGTTCGTTGCAAACCTCGTGTTAGGAGCGGGAAATTCAATTGTGTGCAAGACAAAGACCTAGAGTACTGTAGAAAATATTGCCATAAATGTGAATATTGAATATTAAAAGCCTCTCCTAGTAATCCCGGTGCTCAGTGTTTAAAGATATACCGTACGTTATACACAGTGACGTTATAATTACTTAATTCAATGTTATAATTAATAATTCAGTCACGGAGTAAATATTACTTCGTGTTTTCGTATAAACCTGATGAAGTCTTTAAAACACACACCAATAATACGTTCAGCTCGAGGTTATTTAGAAAACCTCCAATTACCAAGTAACGATGGTCATAAAAGCAACCGCAAACTTGCTGGTATGTTCCACATAAATTTGGACAGAACGGACGCTGACCTGTTCTGATGATTGTCACTTTACTTTCCTTTGAAATCTGTGACAATTTATAAGAGGGGTTTATCCAGACATGTACCTAACGCTCTACTAGTAATGAGTGACTTGAACGTCGTTACTTATTTCGGTAACGAGTAACGTATGTAGTTACCTTTCTTGAAAAGGAACGAGTACCGTATTTGGTTACTTTTAAGGTCGAGTAACGAGTAACGGTATTTCATTACTTTTAAGGAGTAACGTGTACGAGAAAATTGAAACAGCCTCGTTTTGATTCCACCCTGAGTATGCGTCTATTCCGACAAAGGCAGATGGGCAACCCTAAAAACAACTGAACAGTATGACCGTACTGCGACGTTTATCGCTGAACACGTCAGTAAAAGTCTGCAGCTGGGAATGTCGTAAAAAGTTCTGTACACAAAGTACCCTGCAATAATGCCAAAACGGCGATGCAGGTTTCTATGTAAATAAATAAATAACACAAGAAGTTTCGTTGGTTGCACTTTCTAGATTCGTGAACACACCGAATACGAACTCGGAGGTTGCCAACGCGGGAAGGCATAAAACCCATTGTCAACTTCAAACTTTAGAAGCAGAGAGAGCAAGATAGAGAGGGGAATCACATATTCCCCAGCTCTTCCTGAAGCACAACACTGCCGTTCCTTTGAGAGCGTCAGTAGAAAGATTCCGCAGCGTCCCTGAAGATGCATTCTCTATGGAGCGTGAAAACATATCTGATGAAAGAAAACTTGAAGAGGCAGCTACTGTTTAAATGCGACGATTAATGAAACAAAAAACCATGAGACAAATGCAAATGTGTATCTGGTCATCCAAGTAACGAGAAAAATAACTCGCTACATTTTACGTAAAGTAACGCGTTCCTTTTGTGAATAAATAAGGAGTAATGGTATTTAGTTACTTTTTTGGGGTAACGTGTACATGTCTGGGTCTATCTAACCAACATCCGCTAGGGACAAGGGTTCATTGGATTTCTGAGTAAAGACAAAGTCTAATGATACACGAATGCTTTATTTACGAACAAGCGCACTCTACCGGCACTAGGGGCGAGCACAGCGCATGCTTAGGAGCTAAATTTCTGGGGACCTGAAGCGTATGCGCGTGAGCCTTGTCTTCAGCAGCGCCACCGCCGCGGCATGACGTCAAAGATGCCTGGGGGTCTTGGCATGTGACTGTGCTAAGCACTGTTCTGACCTCGTGTTTAGACCTAGCGTTTTTATTTTTTGTTTTTGTTTTTTAGAGTGAAAAAAAGGGGGGGGGGGTCATACAAAATGTCTGTGGCATTTCCTACGGCGACGTGATTAGGTGAGGATGTTTGATAACTAGAAAGATAGAAAGGAACTACAAGGGGCTTTTGAGCGATTACGTCGCGGAAGTTAGTGGCTTCCAAAAATTCACGCCTCGTGATGCAACCGTTCTTTGAAAATGGCAGCAGCGCCCTGTGAATGTCGCACCGTGCGGAATCACATTGCCAAACCTATAGCAAAGTATACCTGTTTTTATTTCCTTTTGCTATATTTGAATCAAGATTAAACTCCGAGTTTAATAAAATTCTAAATAATTAGATACCCCATTTTTATTAGATATATAAGATCTAAAAATTTCCTTCCGGTTTTACTAAAAGATAAAACAAAAATAAATAAATAAACGGAAACGCAGTTATAATATAGGATGCTTTATATATATTAATAACGCGATGTTATCACGCAAATGCTTCGAGAATAATTATCAAAACCGAGAAAGAAATATTTTTGGTCAAATGCATTTTTGTGTCGAAACTCAGGGTACGGTGCAGAATATTTAATTAGATATGTTATGTGTCTACCACTGTTCATGGCATCCGTAGTAGACTTGTTTTCTGTGAACATTCTTTCGAATAGCGAAGCAACACTTTTTTTTTCTACATATTAGGAACGCTTGTACCTTGCCCAGAGATATTCAGTTTTTCTGTAGATTACGTTGTTGCAAAAAGACTTTTTGAACCTGGGATGTGAGAACAAGTTTAAAGAGATGTATCTGATTACCTGTATCGCAGGTCGCAGTTTGTTTTATTTGTGGATGCCATCTCTTCGGAGTTTCCGGTTAATTCAGGTGTGCCGCAGGGATCGGTGTTAGGTCCTCTTTGTTTTTTGTATATCAATAATGTTGTAAAACAACATACCGGTTAAAATTATTTTTTATGCCCATAACTGCGTTCTGCATGATGACATCGCGTCCATTATTGATCCGCTGTTACTTAATGTTTTTTTTTGTGCGCTTTTAAATTAGAGTAGGGAATGGCAAATGGACTTAAACTTTGATAAGACTGTAGTTATGAGATTTACAAATAAAAATCGCCGCTTGTTTTTAGGTTTGGTATCGATAATGTACTTTTAAACGAAGTTAGCGAGTTTAAATACTTAGGTGATTTAGTTACGCCCAATCTTAGCTGGGATAGCCATGTCAACTTTATCTACTCCCGAGCTCTTAAGAAGTTGGGATAGGGATATGTCACGCGGAATCTCAAATGCTACACCAGCGAAGTCAAAGTAGCCGCCTACCGAACCCTTGTTAGACCTATTCTAGAGTACGGATCTGTTGTATGGAACCCCTATTTTAAAACAAACATGAGGATTTTCTTGAATATATTAGTGTAGGGTTGTAAGATTTATTTTTAATAGGTATGACCGCAATTTCTTTCCTTCATCTTCTCTGCCATCTCTTGGGCTCAGACCACTGTAATGGTGGCGAAAGATAGATCGACTTAAAATGCTCCATAGAATTGCCAATGAAGACAGCAGCATCCAGCGAACTAAATACATTTCATGTTCGATTACTACGCGCGCCGCACCAGAGGATCTCATCCATTAAATGTGTTCCTTTTCAGTGTCATGTAAATTGTTTTAAAAATTCGTTTTTTCCGAAATCTATCGATGAATTGAATGAAGCTGACAGACAGATACGAATTCGTTCTAGTGATGATTTTATTAGCGCAATTAACACTCTTTCTTCCCCTTAATGCATGGCGTTTTTAGTGAATCATTTTAAGGACATCTTTTCTTTCTGGTTGTTTTGTTCGATGTATCTATATTTTCCACCCCTGCAATGATCTTATATGAGGTTGCAGTGTGTATACATCAATAAATGAATCAATAAATAAAATTGTAAAATAATAAGCAGCAATTTACCTCTATTGTAATATATTTTTTGTCCTTTTGTCCTTTTGCGCTGTGTATTTTTCATTATATTTTTTTTTTAATTTAGCACAAGATACAAATACAAAAATCACATCAATTGACTTTTCCAAATCCGAGGGTGATTAAGAATTATCTGCATTTTGACTGCAGAATAGATTTTAATAGAAGTCTTTCCAAACCTAGGACCTGTAATGAATAATTTTATTGGCAAAGCCTCGGTTTATTCGTAAAGGATTTGACACATCATTCACTGCCATTTGGCTATCGGTGAGTATCAGTTCACGTGCACGCTATATTTCGTAATCAATCGGGGACGCAGACGGACGTCTGACTTTTTTTTTTGTGACTGGCACTTGTGCGTCCTTCCTTTAATACCTGTGTCTATTGAAACACACTTTGCTTCCTACTGTGCTCAAAATCTGTTCGTTAAATATCGGCACCAGACATACCCTCATCACCAAAACAATAATGACTTCCTTTTTTTCAAATCAAAAGTGGAACAGCTATTGTTTCTTGCTCCTTAGTTACAAATGAACTTTCTTAACACGTTCATACTTGCATAGCCGTTACTGGGGAGACAGACCTCGTACAAAGAACGCTCATAAGACAGTGAGGCCAACACAGAAACAACCGGAGTGCGGATCATTTTAGTCATACTGGTACTTTCGTTGCCATGAAACGTCTGCTTAAATTTAACTCAGAAAAATAGAAAAACACAAAAGAACATCCCTTTGTTTTAAGGCGTGGTCTGTGTGTGGAAACGATAAATTGCATATTGCGTAAGTCGCTTATTTCGCAAAGAAATCTGGTTGCGGTGTGATTGGCGGCTACATAACACCAGGAAATACAACATGTTTTTGGAATATTATTTTAATACAGGCCTATTTGCCAAGGTAAAGAAAAAAAACTTCAATCCAAACTTAGGCAGCATGAACGTTATAAACGTGTGGGAAGTTTGATATCCATAGGGAAAAAAAAAATAGGGGTGGCGATGAAATCCGGTCCTACTACAAGCGCAGATGAACTTAAGTAATACTGTACGTTAAAGAACAACAACAACCTTGACAAAACATCGCTATGGTGGTGAGACTTTTCTCAAAGTATAACTACCATCTCAAGACCCACGCTTGACATTTCAGTCGATGGGGAGTAAGCGTCAAAATTAAAGAGAATGAATAGCCCTAGCTAGTAATTGTTTTCCCCGTTAATCTCTTCTTTTCTTTTTATGGTGTGTTTTCCTCGTACCAGGAGTCGTGCACTTGATACACTACTTACATTGTGAGACGTCTCCAATTTGTATTTTTAAACATGTTTTTGAAGCACCACTCTTCAGTACTGAAATCAAGTGCATTTTTAATATGCAAAGAAAACTAAATGACAAAATATCTAATTTCAAGACACATGACAACACTAACATTATTCTAATTCCCTTGCCAAATGCTCGCGTTTGAAATACTGCTCTTTTATTGTAGAAGTATGCTAGCACACGCTTTTTGGTGACCCTTCCGACGAGTTCTTGTTTACCGGTGCTGGAGGAAGGTACACGTGGCTTATGGGTTAAAAAAGTTCCGAGATTTTTAGGTACGTCATCTCAGTATTATATCTTGAGTTATGCGAGAATTCGTTTGCCTCGTTTGCTTTCAGCTTAAGTCTTTTCCCTGATCGTAACAAAGCTGGAGTTGCTCTTGTTTTCAAGTTATTTTTAATGCTCCGAAAAACATTTCGAGTGATGATCTTTTCGCATACTGTAAACGACAAAATTTTCGCGAGGACCTAATTTTCGCGAATTTCGCGAATCGCCGACAATTCGCGAAAAATACGTCACGCGAACAATTCGGGCAATATGTGAACACTACGGAAGCTACACTCGATTCGCGAAAATTAGAACCCGCGAATAATTTCAAATTTTCAGCTTTGGCCCGATTCGCGAAAATTTGAGCCCGCGAAAATGAAATCGTTTACAGTATACTATGACAGATACTTGAAGTGAACAGGCTACAGTGATTATGCAACGGATGTACCCTCTTTCGGTTGTTTGAGTTCCTCTGTCAGAAGAACTCTAGATCGTTGTTCGTTTTTGTATCAACGCTTCCGCGGCCCAATTCCTTGCTGTAGGGGTTGCCTACCCCGGTGTCCGGTGACCGCAACCCTCGTAGTGTGCAATTGTCAAGGTAGGGTGATCAAATAAAACACGAAGAAACCTTAGCTTGACGCCGGCCGTAAGGCGTCCAGCAAGTATCTGTTAGGAATAAGGTAGAGACATGTTGAGGAGGTGTGAGGCTGCAATAAAAAAAAATATGTTGACCAGCGTTTAGAAGTTTCGAGAGGGTTTGCAGCAGCTGAACTATTCTGGAACTTTCAATTGCCGTTTTAAATGAGAACCTGAAGAGCGGTTTTTTCGTCTCAAGTCAACAGAATCGTTTTTTTTTTTTAAACAAGTTTACCTGCTCGAGTTGTTTTACTTCTTAAAAATTCCTGGTTCGTGATTTCTGTTTTACTTAACTTCACTTATACGTCACCTATCAAGGACGCAAATTCTACCGCGTATAACGCACATGAAACATGCTTAAAAAGTTTCGAGTTTTAGGCGATTACATTGCACAGCCATTTATTTACTTATACTCTTATGTTATGGTTAGACGTATTCCTCGCACACAGTCAAACAAACGACGAATAAAACAAGGAGTGAGACGAACAAAGAAAACAAATTACGGTGCTCCTTTTGACAACCGATGTATTGTAGAGGTACCATCATATTTCAAATACCGTGTACGCCATCCAAAAACGCGCAAGAAATGCATTCAACAGCAATAAGCTATATAAAGGCCACGTGGCATTGAAATCACCACCTCCTTTCTTTTCACAGTTCGAAAAGTGAAGGTCTTTAATGAACGATTTACTGTGATGCTTTCGGAAGTAAAGATCAGTGTTATAGGCCAACGCTGTGGCTTGTTCATTTTTGTGTTTTTCCGTGTTTATTACTCTTCTTTTTGTTTTGTTTTATGTAGAAGGAAAATATTTACCTGCCAATCTCTAAAAGTGGAGGGTCTTTATGTTTAGGGATTGGCTGGTGAATTCCTAAACGTAGGGCACCTTCACATTTAGGAATTGGTTGGTGAATATTTTTCTGTTCTAATAATTTGTTCCCAACCAGACAGAATTTTGTCAAACATGACTGCTTTTACTTTTACTATTTTGTCTACGGTAGTTTTCGAATAGACTGAACCGCTGTTGTTTGAGTGTTTTGTTTTCTTATCTCAACAGTCGTTACCACTGAAGGACCTTGATCAGGAAGAAACCGTGTGTCATTAATGTCACACACAAATTAATTTTACTCTTGACCGAATGAGGGCTGCACGCTGTCCCTACGTTAGCTTTATATTTTCTTTCTAATCCTAGTCTACTAGCCTAATCGAAAACTCTAGTCGCCCTGTTCTAGGTAGTAACGCGTTGCTGTAACTTCGTTAGTTGTTGGTCTTTTTGCTGCAACGATTTGCTTTGTCGAAATTTAACTTGTAACTGTAGTCCTATTACTCTGTACCACGTAACGAGAAAATGACGACCTTACTTTATTTGTTACTTTTCACAATTGCTTGAAGATTAAGATATCACTAATCGAGTACAATCTAGTCATTACCTGCACTCTGGAACTGATGCGTTCCTCAATTCGAATGCAACGTTCGCCTTGCGGAAACTTGCAAATGCTTAGTTCCTCACTAATTACAAACCGGTTATAGCCACGTGGGAATTAACGCAAAGAACCTAGTTTTCTATAACAGACGCTCGCTTTTTGTGACTAAAGCCTTAACGCCTACCCGGCATACAAATATATCTTCGTGCGACACTAGTTGAAAGCTTATTAAGTAAGGGCGGGGTTGTGCTCACCATCAAGCAATAAGAAGATGAAAATTGCTTGAAGCAACTGCTTCTTGGTTAGAACATATATTAATATGGGTACTTTAGTTACACTTCATGCAATAATCATAGGGGGCGGGGCGTTTTCCACATTTTCTTGATTTTCGTGTCATAGAAAAGTAACTGAAAAGTAAGGCCTTTATTATTTTAATAAACTGCATCTGTAACGATTTATTTCATCGTTGCAGTAACTGTAATTCTGGTTTTTATCTTTTTAAGTAAATGTATCTGTAACGTTCTTTTATGCGAAAGTAACTTACCGAAGATTAGGGGAATAAGACACCATATCTAACACCCAAATTGTGTAGCCCCCTATACTAATTTTTTTTAAATATTTTTTTATTTCAAAGAGGTGCGGCAATAGCGCTTTCTTTGACCATCTCCCCCTCCTTTTCCTGTTTACTCCCTGGTACTTGTCTCTGTGAGATATGCGGAAAACAACGTTCGAGAGCAAGGAAATAAGTCAGCCGCAAACTATTGCAACATTATATAGTCTACCTTTGCATTGATGTAAAATTAAAAATGTTGGGTGTCCAGTATATCTTAAGCGCAACGTTGCACTGAACAAAGGACAGGAGCAGGAATGTCGAAGGAAACTTCCAGGTTACATTCAGTTTATTTTGTTTAAAATTGCAGCGCTGTGAAAGGCAGGGATGACATAATGTATATCACACGTTTATACCATCAACAAACACGGAAATACAAAAGAGAAACTTAACGAATTCCATAGTCCGGTCATATAAGGGCGGTAGAATTTATAGACTAACATACACCAATTAACTAACTAATGCATTTATTTTCCACCTTTTTCTTTGCCGGTCAAAAGTGAAAGTTTTGGTCGTAATCTAAACCCTGAATACAGAAAAATAAAATAACGGACAAGAAGACACAACATCTCAAACGCGAGTCTGTGTCTCAGGGTTTAGATTATGATGGTTCCTAACCATCATGCCGGATACTTTTGCTTCTTGCAGTATTCTATGTGGTTGTCATGGCCATCCTATTCATTGCTGTCAAACTCAATATAAGAAAAATAATAGTGGCGATAATTCACGTATTCAATGTACACAACTGCCATACTTTTGAGATCAAAATGTTCATAAACATATAAATCACCTAGGATCATCTAACGTCAAAATTACCAGCCAAAACACAGTGCAGTGTAACATATATATAGCTTTCAAGTTACTAAATGAGTACTTCGTAGCTGTCCACATGACGTAAGTAATTACCTGAAAATTTCTATTTCTAGTAAAAATTCAATTTCTCCCCCCCCTCCCCCCCCCCCCCCATGGCATCCGAGTATAGAATAGGATGCCATGGGATGGTAACAAACCTAAAAAGAAATACAATGCTCCGCCCTGAAACGATTCACGCCTCACTAAGGCTCTACACAAATCCCAGAAGTTGTGTTCCGCAAATATTTGTTATTATATTCATAATTTTTCAACACTTCAACGATTTTATCACCCTGCACATAAGATGGATAAACCGAATAATTTAAGGGCCCCGAATGACTGCTTCAAAATTGGTAATCAGTGCACAGCCCTGGTCATTATTGCACATCCATTCACATATTCACAGAAAACAGAAGAAAAAGAGTGAAGGCAGGCTGCGTCAATAATATTACCCACATTTGCGTAGGCATCAGCATCGAGAAGTACATTACAAACAGCTCCAACAAGGGCCTGCGTAGTGAGTGGTTGGTAACAAGAACACGGCTTCTCCTCGCAACATCAAAGTTAAACCTAAATAATAATAATAATTTTTTTTATTTTTTGTTGTGTCCAGTAACAGCACATAGCCTAAATAGTGGTACACAGTTCGTCATCCGAAATGAAATGTAGACAGCCAAATAGACCCAAAATTATACACAAATAATCGACTCCAGCGTACGTCGAAAAGTTGTCACGTCACTAAAGATGTCTATAGCAGATTGGTCAAGCCTGTTAAATTCCAGTGGCATTCTGTTTAAGGGAGACGTATCATATAAAGTCAGGGGTAGAACGGGCTCTCAAACCAGCTAGACCGCAAGGGAACATAGCAACAAACAGTACTTAACAAAAGTGATGAATCAATACTTCCGTTGACAACCTTATGTAAAAACATAAAATCATGTAAACGCCTTCTATCGAGCAAAGTGCGCAACCCTAGTTTTTTTAAGTAGTACATTATAGTTGTAGTAACACTTGCGCCCAAAATGCCTGTCATAGATTATGCCTATGAAGCGTCTTACGCAGTGTAGTTGATACAATTTCCAAACAATTGAAGCAAACTCCAGCTTTGTATGCACTAAGCAGCATAATAAACGCACAAGACAATCAGGCGAAGAAAATTGCCTCGTAAAATGAGATATCGCCCCAAGATTCCTAAGAGGGGCATTACATATAGCTGAAACATGATTATTAAAATTTAAAAATGAATCAACAAAAATTCCAAGATCACGAATGACGGACACTCAGGAGATGACACTGCCATCTATCGTGTAAGGGAACACAACTGAATCTCGCTTTCTAGTCAGGGACATTATTTTTGTCTTTTGCTCATTAAGCAAAACCGGCGGAAATGCACGGCAGAGAGCAAGGTCGATGTATTCCTTGAAATGTTTCTTGGAAACCTGTGCCGTGTCACTTTAGTGTATCCCTTGAGGCAAGCACGTAGCCAGGGGGGGGGGGGGGGGCATGGGGCCCGCCCCCCCCCCCCCCCCCCGAAATCTTTCATTTCGCTGCGATACAGCATTTTTCATGGTCCCCCCCCCCCTTTCCCGAATCAAAATCCTGGCTACGTGCCTCCGGCTTGAGGGAACAATTACGGTTGCATTTTTGCTCCAAATGCTTGAAATGACCATCAATAAAACACTTTAATATTTTATTTCCCCTTGCTTTTGAGCATTTCAAAATATTTTAGTACCACCAGTGAACTTCAGCTTTTAAAACAATGTTTAAAGGGACACTGACAAGGTATCCACTTTCACGTATATTTTATTATAACATTGTATAGGTAAGCAAATTTATTAAGAGAAAATATTTTCAATTCAAAATCGAGTTATTTTTCTTCCCAAAATTTGCCCCTCGCAAGAACTGGGTGAGCAGGGCTGCTCTCAGCTACAGAGACCGCACAAAACTTTAAATATATATTTTATGCTTTAGAAAACCTAAGCCAGATTTTCGGCACTGAAGTAAAAACAAATTGAATAAATGCCAATTTTACAACCGCTGACACACCCAAAGTATGTGAAATTAAAGTAACCTTGAACGGGTTGTAGCCGAGGAGGGTGGCCCGGCTTGCAAAAACACTGACGTCACAGTTCCGTGTTGTAGTTTCCTGACTTTTGTTTAACTTGTTCTTTAAAAAGAAATACCCCAACTCTGCGTCGAAAAGATTTCTGAGTGCTGCCTTTACTCCATGATGATACGTAATTTTTATTTTATATTTACGTGCCTTTTAACACTTTTGATTTAGAATATAAATGTGTACATACGCATTAAAAGTCTATATAAGTTGTTTTTCTTTCTTAAATAGTTGCACAAATTTAAATTTTTATAGAGCATTAATAAATGAAACGATAAGTTACTACAGATACATATTGAACTTTGGTGAAAGCAATATTTATATTGCGATACTCTAAAGCTAAATGATGCCGTACCAACGTTACCGCATTGCACAACGTTACAACGTTAGCACAGATCCGTCCTGTTGGCTACAGTTCGAACTCCTTCTCAAGAGTCAGACCATCAAAGCACACTTTTGCGCAATACGAACGTCCCCCTAATGTAAACAGTGCTGGGAGTGAGTCCAATAAATATATCCTAAGTGCGACGTCAAAAATAAAATCATGTCATAGGCACGGCGTCCGCGCCAATAGGGCACCAGTGCACTTAAGGCCCATAACCGTCCCAATAAACATCGTTGTGTACCCGCTTACGAGTCGCATGATGTCAGAGGTAATAGACATACCAAAAAGAAGAGATAGCATAAGAACTTGTATACGACTTATATAAGTTTTATTTGTTTCGGTGTGCTTACGGGGAAAAATCCCTATAAAACCTTGATCGCCTTTCAATGTGGAAGTTTCAAGTTTAAACCTGGCTACGCAGCCTCCAGCTCAAAGACAGCCAGCGGCGCCAGTTTCACGTAAATCTCCACCAAGTTTTCAAGGTGCCCCCCCCCCCCCCCTCCCCTCGAAGCTCCTGGCTGCGTTTGTGGGGCCCTCGTCCATAACACACTCCGCATTGTGCGCAAACCCTTCGGGCCCCTCACCAAGGTGTCCCACAAAGACGCCTCCCCAAAACAAGGAAGACCGGGCCAAACAACAACAAATGTGTGCACACAGAGCCGGTCGAGAAGGGGGGTTTGTGTCCAGATGCGACGCAAACCGACCTCCTTTTTCTAAGCTATGACGTGATTCCTCTTTTTCGGTGTTTATTCATTTAAATATTTTTGTTTCGTTCAATCTTTCTAGGCTTTAGCAGGTCCCATGAGCCTGAGGGTTGTTACCCGGAACCTAGAATCCGGGGCCAGCGCACTTTTTTTTTTTTTTTCACTCGTCTCTTCTTTGATCAAGTGCGGTGGGGAACAAAAGCCTCGCGGAGGGGGGACCGTCCAGGGAGGAGGCTTCCTGGGGAAAAATGAAGAACGGAGCCGTTCCCCGCTCCTTGTCCCCACCTTGGCCCCCGGGAAACGTCCGAAATAGCGCATTGTCCCCGCGCGCACAAAGAAGAATGAAGCTGGCTCGGCATTGTCTCAAGACTGGTCACCCTACTTGCTGCATCGGTGCTCTTTTCTGCATATGTCTATAAAGAGCTGTCCCCGCTTTTTCGGGCAAACTCCTCCAGCCTACTCTTTGTGCCGCCTTTCTTTTTATTTTTTTATTGTTGGCGCGTTTTTATTTTGATAATACAATCCTTTCCCTCCCTGTTTGCTGTTTTCGCTTCTTTGCTTTCCGGGGATATTCAAATAGAGACGCGATCCCCCCGAACGGGGTAAACGTTGACGCTGCCTAGGAAGGACAACAACGTCAGAAAGAAGGAAAATAAAACGCAAACAAATGGACGCCGAGTTCCAGAATCCACAAAAACCACGGGCTCTCCCCTTTTCTCCATTCGTGATGCATTGGGGAACAAAACTAAGGTTGTGCGCTTATTTTGTTTCGTTATTTTATTTTGAAGCCCAACTCATGCTCCGGCCCACGTAATTTTTTGTTCCTTATTTACTCTCAAGCATTCTTTTCTACCTTCTTAAAGAAAGTGCGATGTAGTAAAAAAAAAACAAAAAAACAGGAAGGGCAAAACGGTTGCAGATTAAATCGGCCCATGTCCCGGGAAAGAGAAAAACGGGTCGAGAGAGGGAGAAAAAAGCGTTTCCCGAATACTGAGCGGCGGACAAAGGCTCCAGCACCGGGGAGCCCTTTTGAAAAAGGGTCCACCTCAAAGAGGTATAGCGTTTTGGGGGAAAAAAAGGGCACCACCCAGCCTCTCTCCTCTCTTTGCTGACCGTTTCCGCTTTGATTTTACGCTCTAAGCTCCGCCCTTTTTGGGAAAACGGCTGCCTTTTTCCTAAACCCCGCGCTTACAGATGCCGGGCCAACCGTCGCCGCCTTCTCTCCCGTCCATTTCTGCTTCATTCTGGCGCGCATGCGCAGATTTACCTTCTGCCTCGGAAAAAGGAAAAAAAACAGGGTGGCCACAAACAAAACCAAGACGAAAAATCTGGAGTCGAGGCAGCGCGTCGTCGGTGGGAGGCCTTCCCTCGGCCTGAGAATCTTGTCGGTCCCCTTTATTTCGCTGGGAAGGAAGCTCTGTCGGGCATTTTTGGGTTGGAACCCGGAATTCCTTTTGTCGAAGGTTTGAATCCTTTGTTGCTTATTTCTTCCGCTCTGGATACGCTCATTCATTTTCGACGGCTCCCTCCTTTCCAAGAAATTGAGGTAAGCGTTTTTATTCCCCTCGTTTGCTTTTCTCTTCACACAGAATATCTCTCGTCTTTTTAATACATATTTTCTTTATGTTCTTTTTACCTGTCAGTAATACAGTAGCTTAGGTTGTTTTGGTTAGTTTTCTGGTTCTATCTAGAATGTTGCGGACTTTATGAAGTCACTCGTATAAACAGACACCTTTTGTTGCACATTCTCTTAACATTTTCCCCAGTTCTCCGGGCTGTCTCTCGCAAAATATTGACATAGGTCTATTTTTTATTTTTTATATTACTTTAGAAACATAATTTTAAGTTTTATTTAAATAGCCACGCGATATTTTAGTATTAACTTAGAAAAACACGAACAGGAAAAAAAAATAAGGCACGGTCGCACAATTCAGTATCTTCGAGCTTGATGTCCATGACGTCATCTACCTCCGATGTAATTCCCAAATCGTTGCTGTTGTTGTTTTGCGCATATATTTTCTTACATGTAGCTCGTGTGATTTTTTTTTTTTTAATTCCCTGATGAGGTCGGTTGGGCGTGCTTTATAACCTCCGCATGTTGCGATGTCAACGTTCGTGCTCTGCTACAACACCTGTTGCAGATCTCAGTCAGGCAATATTCACCAAAGCAAGTTTGATGCTATCTGGTTTATGCAAAACTATACATTAATTTTGCCGATTTGGCATACAAAAGAAATAGCCGCCGTTTTCTTAAACAAAACCAAACAAAACATGGGGTATAAATCGGGAAGATGACTGCGAGACTGAAAGAGAGAGAGCAGGCAGATTTGGATTATCTGTTCTTCCGTAATAATTTACATACTATGAGCCAGCTCAAAATTTTAAAATACGGAATCCAAACTTACGCTGTGATTCGCAGTCGTGTAACAAAGATAAGCCACCTAGAACCCACCGAACCAAAAAAATAAAATATATTGTTAATAGTATACGCCACGAAGCTCTGCCATAACGGCGGAACGCGTTAGGGGATTAAAGCGGCAGTACGATTTACTTTACAAGGCTATGATTCCGGATAGCGTACAAAAACAATAAAGTACTACGTGTTCTAATTAAAAAGCACAGCTTATGATGAGTTGTTCAGGTATTAACATGAAAATAAAATCTGCCACTTGACACTGAGTACGTGTAACGACAGTCTAAACGTGTCAAAATGATTTCTTATTACATTTTTTTTTTCAAAATTTTTTGTTGCCATATTCCGCTCATGAATACTAAAGTGACTTGATTGCTGTGACTGGGAAGCATGACAGCATATCTTTGTAATGCTTGGATAACGACACATCCCAAGTCAACTCTCCTCGTGAATATAGGTAATTGATTTACTGGTCGGCTAAGTAGGCTAAATATGAGAAAGTTGTATATTAATGTCAAATAACTGCTTGAGCTACGCTTGTTAGGAGGCCTCGTTAAAACTGATGATGGCTTATTTTTTTCTCTTTTTTTTTGTGTGTCTTTTGTTTTTTGGCACCCATATTATTGTCTTATCTTGTGAGGTTTCGATGTGAAAAACGTTTTTTTGTGACAGTGGCTGCAATAGTACAATGGGCGGCTTTCTTAGCACTGAGAATCAGTACTCAGGTCTCAAGCAGCATGACCGGGCATTTATATAAACAACTATTAATAGGTCTGATATATATATATAAATCAGAACTTTATGAATTCTCTACACATCTATTGAAATCTTTCACAAATCTCTCATGGCGTTACATAAACCTGTGAGCCTATGTTTCCCTAACAGGGCATTCTCTAGCTTCCTAGTCGAAAAAGCGCGAAGAGCGTCGCTTGATTACGAAGAGGCCCCTCGCGGAAGACACGTGAGGTGAACCGGCGCTGTTGCCAATACATAAAATAAGTTTATAAAAAAAAAACATCATTAATCCTTTCTAAATATTACCGCGTTACTGAGATTCGTTACCGTCCTTCAAATGCCAAAAAACATACCTTTACCTTGACTACCAAAACCTGACGAACAGCTACTTTTTCATTGGTTTAGATTTCAGCATTTTTTGGCACTAATAAGCCACTTATACGAACCTCAACAAGAATGAAAGTTTTACTGAGTAATGTCATTAAGTTTATTATTTTTATTATATTTGTAGAAAGTAGGTTTTTTTCTAGCTTTTTTTTTTGGGGGGGGGGGGGATTTTTAAATGGTGCCTTGAAACAGGGGATATATTTCCCCCTTTTGGCGCAGGATTTCGAAGTAATTTGTTTTATGCTAGAAGAAAAAACATGGTAATAAAAACACGATACTGGAATTCAGTGATGTAAAATATTTCACTCGTTGGTCATTTAGAAACCAAACAGTAGGTTCGAGCGTTACTCAAACAGGTAAGGCGTGGCCAATATCATAGTTACTTGTGACGTGTTATTTCCGCACGGGGGCCTGGGGATGAGGAAAGAATGTTAAGTTTACTGAAGAAAAGGCCGCATTTTATTGTTTCACTTAATTCCCCCAATACGCCGTTTGCGATGTCCTCTGCTAACAAGAGGACGTTGCGTGAAAGCTTGGACGTTGATCCTCGATCACTTCAAAAACGTTTAGGTGACATTTTGTTTGTGCTCCTAAACTCTTTGTGGGCCTATGGAGGGGGCACCAATTGCCAGATACATATCGCTTTGATGCAGAACAGTTGTTGGAGAAACAATACAAAGTCGCAGTAAATGAAGAAAAGATAGGAGACAACGGAGTCGAAAATAAAAGCATTATTGACAGCTTTGGGGAAGTATGCTAAAACAATTATGTAGTCAGTGTAAAAGAACATTGCACACACCGTAGTCGATAAAACCGTATTCGCAGTTACATACGGTTTGGTATAAACTGTTAAGACACGAAATTTGAAAGAAGAAAAGTTCACACAGCGTCTTTCTGCATAACAGTGCTGGCTAAAAGAAAAAAGAAAACTAATTCAAAAAGCTCCAGCAGAAATCGAATGGTCATACTTTGCCTCAAGAAATATATCTACCTCAGGCTTCTTTATCATAGCTGGTGTGTTAAACGCATACTGGATACTTTCCAGGGGTCTTATGCTTTTCCACTCTGAGCAATCGAATGCACGATGAAAGAGAAGAGTCTGTTAGGCACAGCAGTGGAGAGAGCAAGAGTTAGTTTTGGACAATTAGGGAAACCGTTCAGACATTTGTGCGAAAGGGGAAAATCCCGTACCTGCTCCCTTTAGGGGAGGTGATGCAAGTTTAAGAGTTTGCAACAATCGCTAATCATTGAAATAAATCTGCCTAGTAACATAATGATAGTAACGCAGTCGAACAAACTTCTCTAGATATTCAATTTAGTCTTGCTTGTCATATTCAACGTATTCCATATACCACGCTAAAGAAATCTAATTTAGGCAAAATGACCGATCGATACAAATGTAAGAAGCAAGAAAAACTCCTAAATTGGTTAGTCATTCCGATGATCGCGCCCAGTGTGCGGTAACAGGTATTGCCCAAATACGCCCCGAGCTCGCAAAATTTCAGTTTCCTGTCTAAGAAAACCCCCATATCTCGTACAACTGAAACGCGCTCAGTCGAGCATTTCTTCAAACTTTCAAGCGAACTCAAAAGTGATTTGAAAATTTTCCCTCCAAAAAGATGTTTGTGCGATTTTAGCTGAGGTGAGAACCAAGTTGTTATTTTTGCACTACTCTGCTAGTGCGTGAAAATGCTTTCTCCGTTCAACTGAAGCCCAAGCGCCCTCGTCTACCCAACCCTCCGGCATGCCCAGAACCTCCATTGATTGGAATCGCCTTCGCCAGTCGTAGTTACAATTACTAAAACTGCTGATTCTTCAATTGGAATTACTAATTAGGCAATTAATGTTTGTACTAAGTTTGTTTTTTTTTTTGCCTTTTTATTGTTTTCACCTTTATATATTTGTTAAGCGCCGTTCACACATTTAAGTCCCGTTCACAATCTTGCAACCGAGTACGACCTAGAGAGACGAGATCTGTTAAAACTCCTTAAACTTTCTTAGGACGAGGGAACACACTGGCACTCTGGCGCCATCTATGCGGTGACCCTGGAACTGCATTTCACAAGAGCGAAGGTGTTTGCGGGATTTCCAAGGTCAAATGTCTGTAATACCTATGAGAAAGGCTCGTTTATGACGTTGACTAAAGTTTTTCGAGCCAAGAAGGAAAGGATAATGCGCGAGAGAAATAGAAAATATGCCGGACCGCCAAGTTTACACTGCTACCCAATAGATGGCGCCAGTGTGTCCTCTTGTTGTGAGAGGTTTCAAGGCACCCAGTTCTAAGCGGTCACAAGAGTGTGAACGCGCCTTTAGAACCGAGTACGGCCGAAAGAGACCAGAGCGGTTTTTAAGCCTGTTGCGACGTCTTAGGACCGGATGCGCCGCAGCGGAGCTGGTCTTAAGCAGTCGCAAGAGGCTTAAAAACCGGTCTGGTCTCTCTCAGTCATACTCGGTTGCATATGTGTGAACGAGCCTTTACAGTGCCCACCCATCTATGTAATGCCTCCGGACACAGAGAAGAATGAATAAAATTAAATGAATTCATTAGCGAAGACTTTCTGCTCGTGTGCTTATGCAGCGTGCCAACAAATACCTTCACAGAGCGCACCTTTATCTTATCTTTACTAAAAAGCTGTGCACACACAGTTCTGGGAGCTACAATGTTTGACGAACATCCTCGTCAGAACTCATTATATAGCTCACATGCAATTCTCAAATGTCAAAAAAAAAAAAGGTAACCGGTCTCATTCAGTATCGCCTCCACAAGACAGACAACCCGAACGACCGAACAGTAAGCACCCTCTGTTAAGATACATATCCCTAGGAGCTGCACACGTTTAATGTCCGAAAAAGCACGCAGACAAAGATTGCCGAAATCCGTTGTTCTGACTTTGTTTCACCCAAAAACATTTTTTTTTTGCGTTTTTATTTGCTTTTTGTTTTTGTGTAATTGTAAACGTAAACTCATTATTTCCGGCCTTCATTGACACAAGCGAAGAATGTTTAGACAGCGTGAGCTCGTTCTGTCATTGTGTGGAAGCGCTGGGTCACCCTGTAGATGACAGACTTAACCAGTGAAGAACGAATACTAAAGACTAGCGTCCTTAACTTCCATTACACAGCAGTTATACACAAGCGTACGCCGGTGCAGAGCTTATCCAAGATCCCCTTAGTTCTGCAGAGCGAGCGTTTGCTCCTCGAGCTCTTTGCTCCTGTACAAACACTTCTCTGGCACCTAATGTAACAAGAAACGATTGCAAGCGAGATGGCTCTAGAAAAACCAAAGCCAAGACATCCGAACCACAAGAGACGCACTACCGACCCGTGCAAGCGATGCGCGTGGTGCATTCCAGCTCACGTACTAGCGCACCGCTCGCTACCCTAGCAGCAAACTTTCCCAGCTCATACTTGGGCCAGTTTGGCGCAAGCTTGGGACAGGCTTGAACCAAGTTGGCTCTAGCTCACGCCAGTCTGCCTCAAACCTGGGCCGATAAAGTGCGCTACATGGGTACATTCTTAATCTTGTTTTTAGTTTTTTTTTTGTTAGGTTTCGGATATAATTGAAAGTGTTTTGTAGAAAAGTTTCGCTTAACTAGGAGGAACCGGGTTTCGGATACCTTGTAGTATAAACGAAGCAGTGTTTTATATAACCATAAATGTTTCGTAGTTTATACAGATTAGTTTTTCAAATAATTGGTAATTCTAAACTATAAATGTAAGAAGCCCCTTCGGAAATTTTAGCTGAAGAACATTCGAGCTTAAGTGGAACGACACTCCACGTAGCACCTACATGTTTCAAATAAAACAAAAGGAGAAATTAAGCAAAGAGAACGCGGGACACATAAACTCTGATCCACATAAAAATTTAACATGAGGCATAAAAAATAGGTGGAACGTTAAAAAATGTGCGGAACCACGCCCTCAGCGGAGTTGACCTAGTGGCTGTTAGAAAACACCAAAGCGCTAGATCAAGCGTGGGCGGAGGTCTTTCGGCGCCATCTCGCGACACAGGGGCGAACAAGGAGCGCGTTAGGGAGAAAATAAGAAAAAACGGCGCTTCCCCAGTTCGCCGGTCCGCCACGCGTCGTCGCCACAGACATCGGCGGGGCCCTAACACCGAAGGCGGGTGCCGGGTTCAAGCCCGGGGCTCCGCCATCGCCATGCTCGGCGGACGGTAGCCGACGGTAACGTTGCGGTGCCGCGCCGACTGAATCTTGCGTCGTCTGCTACCAGCCGCGGAATCAGTTGACTAGAATGCCCGTGTCGCTTGCCGATTGCACCGTCAAGGCGGGACTGTGACATCGACGCAAGATGGATTGTCTGTTTCCCACGTGACGCGATAGAGGACGAATCTTCTTCCGAGTCGTGAGCTATAATGCCACGAGCTCCTCGTTGTCTGTTCATTGCTCGAGCGATCTCTGTCTCTGATGGCGGCCTTTCGGTCGGCTGATGAACTCTATTCTTTGTCGAATTTTCCGTCATTTACAACTGAGTTGTTTTCCTTCTGCTGTCGGATGCTGGCTGGAACCTTGTAGCATCGAAAGCTCCAGACCTGCGCTATTGAGAAGAGTCGACCGCCATGACGAAGTTCGCTTCACAGAGCTGACAGCAGCGACATCGCGTCTCATTCGCTGCTGAGTCGGTCTCGAGACCACCATCGATCTGGTTGCCTGAATCTGGTTGCATCAAAGGCGCGGGCAATGTTCAAGTTTCACTGAATCTGTGATGGTGGAAGAGTCATCGCCGTCTTTGCGGACGGCGCCACGTTTTTCGCCGGGTCTTCCGATCTCTGACCTGGCCTCTACACAGTCCTGTGAGGATTCGCGTGTTGGCAAGCTGAGCTCGTCCTCGAAGCGGTTCATGCCCTGAAAGATGCGTGCCGACGGCCGATCGCTACCTGAGAAGCCTCGTGATGTATGCCATGGACACTTCCCCGCTCGAAGAACTACGAGAACTTGCACAAGTGACCGTAAGTTCGACGAGTTTCTCGGAGTCAGAAACACAAATAAATAATGTATGGTGTTGTTGTCCCAATGTCTATAGTTCTCAGCTTAGCCACTATGGGCGTGACGGTCGGATCTACTCCCCAAGAAGGGAGGAGATCCGTCCGTCACGCCCTTAGCGGCTAAGCTCAGAACTATATGCATTGGGACAACAACGCCATACATAATATGTTTGTGTTTCTGACTAGGTGCTTTGCCGGCGCAGCCGGACGCCGCATCAGTGTTTGGCTAGGGCTTTTGTTAAATCAACGAAGCACTAACTGAACACGTGTTCCAGCCGAACTCTGACGCAGACCTGATGTCCAATCAGTTCCACGCCATCGATCGAGGAAAATGAAGTAAATAGTCCAGTTAACGGGGATTTTCTTGGGTAAACAACGAGCTCTGTGCAAAACAAGTTAGACAAAGTGCCTATATTTAGATGTTCTCTCCAGTACACTCCACGCCTGATTTGGTAGTTGAAATGAACAACCATGAGGCACTTCCTGCCCAGCAGGCTTAGCCGGTTGGTACCGCGATCTTTGTGTTTTAATAGGCGTAATCTCTCTTATTAAATCAGCGTTTAGTTATTTTCTCTGCAAGCCCTTTCAACCAGAGACTGCGCATAACGTTCTACAGCTCCACAGACCTTAGGCGTCGCAACAGACACACGATACAATGGCTGCTTGCCAGGGATGAGCAAAATGCTCGCAAAATCGCGTCGAAATAAAAGTACAAGGTATTCCGACAAAAATAGATGTAAGTAAAGAAAACGATCGCAATCTTCAAATATTCACATACTGGGTAAAGATACATCGAGAGGTATATGATTATCTTCCGGCATTTTTCCCAATGCGCTTCTTTCCGTAGTCTGAAATATGTGACTTTTAAGATGCGAGTAAACAGGAAACAATATTGTGCCTAAAAAAAGGGTAGTCTACATGTCACATCAATTAACTTAATTAAAATATATATTATTTTAGCAATAAAATTTGTTTTACAGGAAGGTCATAACGCGAGGAAAGATAATGTTCTTTTTTCAATGTGTAAATCCAGTACAAACGTATATACAATGATTTCATGAAGCGCATAACAGAACACAGCCAAAATACGTTAACAAGTCTCAAAGCAAGTTGTAGTGAAAAATAACAGCAACCGACCTCACCCGGAAAGAAAAAAAAATAGTAAGTTATACCCTGTGGAAAGGTTTCTTCTTCTCTTTATCATTTTTTATTTGTATCTATTCTGAACCAACTGCTACATCCCGAACAAGAGGGGGCCATTTGTTGAAGTACAACTGTATCTGAAATACACGTTTTTTTGTTTTGTTTTTTGTTTGGCTATTGAACTACATTTAACAAATATGTTCTCTAATTTCTAATAAAATACAAATGCCAAAAACATCGCAGTATTTCACATACGCAGTGAAAAAACTTGCTTGTGAATATACTGCCATCTGAGCTCATGGCACCGCACCCAGACTTTTGATATCTCCTTTCTAGAAGCAAAATAAAAAGCATGACCTTTGGTTTTCTGCTTTGGGATATTTGAATATATTGGGAAACATCTAATGTAATAACGTCAAAGAGGAGGACATGCTGCTTTTTCCGCCAGAAAATTCACACTTTGGTTACCTTGGTGGTGGCTTTACACACTGTCTTTACCGCTAAACATTTCAACTCACACGTTTCTCGGCGCTGTTGCGAATGCAGATACTAATTTGTAAAACCTTCATCGTAAAAGCAGCAACACGATGTCGGAACATTATAGCCTTTTATATGCGCAGCTTTGTACTTGCACGAAATCAATGGCTGCCTGCGTTTGCATGCAAAGTGCACAAGCACACTGCACCGCACAAGTAGGTTAATGTAGTTACTTCAGTTGTTACAAGAAAAAAACTTTGCTTGCGTGTTTAAGGGATCATTGATCACAATATTGCCCTAAAATGCCTGGCACGCAGGAAAGTAAATTTATTCGCTGACACCTTAAAAAAAAAAAAAAAAGAACAGAGGGCGTGGTTTATTGCGCTCAAACTTGCTGCAATTCCTGCTTGTTTCTTTTTCCCTCTTATTGGCTAACCCCGCCATTTGATTGGCTGCGAAGCGGTAACGATATGCTCGGAGTATCTTCAGCTGTCAGGAAGCGGAGACGTCTCCGATTACGCATAACAGTGGGATTAGATGTTGAACGCCCAAATTCCACGAATGCTCGAAATAGCCTCTGTGCCTTCACTCTGCACTCGAAATAACCCTCTGGTTACACAGAGGGCAAAACTACTTCTCAATAGGTAAGAATAGTAGTGGGCTCATGTTCGTCCAGTGACTTATGGGGAGCCTTAAGTGTATCCACAAAACGTTCTTTCTACTGGGTGATTCAAGGAGAGGCCAGGCTCTTTAAATCAACCGCTAAATTCGGTTTCTTAACCTATCGCGCTACGACTTTGCGCAGCGTTGCCCACAGATGGTGCATTCTTTTTTTTTGTAAAATTTGCAAAGAGCAAACTTTCCTGAGGAAAAAGTAAAGAAAGAAAAAGGCTTAGCTCATATGGAAACGCGGCGACGCCACCGGTCTTCAAACAACACGGCGCCGTTTCGCACGGGAGACAAGAGATGGCGCAACGAACGCCGCCAACGAACGAGCATACGGCGCCGACAGCCGGCGTCTTTAGCAGACGATCTTTTTGAGTCAAAAGCGGCGCGCGTTCCGCAGGCGGCGTCAGTCGCAGAAACAAAAACAGGCGCGGTAACAACAAGGAAGTGCAGCTCCTTGTCTGCTAAAGACGCCGGCTCTCGGCGTCGTACCCTCGTTCATTGGCGACACTTGGCGTCGCGACCGCTTGCGCCATCTCTTGTCTCCCGTGCGAAACGGCGCCGTGTTGTTTGAGGACCGGTGGCTTCGATGCGTTCCCATAGGACCTTAGCCTTTTCCTTCCTTTACTTTTTCCTCAGGTAAGTTCGCTCTTTGCAAATTTTACAAAAAAAAAATACACCATCCGTGAGCAACGCTGCACAAAATCGTAGCGCGATAGATTAAGAAACCGAATTTTGCGGTCAATTTAAAGAGCCTGGCCTCTCCTTGAATCACCCAGTATTTCTTTTTTGATATATTTCAGCATTATTGTGTTTTGATCCCCCGACCCCGGGCATCCTCGGACAAATCGTTTCCGGCACAGCGAATATCCGCCGTCCCGCCCGAGATACTTTAGTCCCATCACTTCGGGGGAAGTGATGGTCTAGGACTTTGAAAATAAAGGTCGGTGTCAATCTCTTTTCTCATTTTTGATTGATGAGTCCGTGAAAGTCACCATCGCGTTGCATCGCTTGAGGTCTCGCAGGGATTTTCTGAACCGCCTCCCGCTCCTCGCGGCTTTTCCTCCTTGCAGCGAGAATTACCTACTTCGTTTTTTGTGCGGATGAAATTCTGTCGTGAAATAGACAATTAAGGTCACAAAGTGGAGGCGTTTCGGTCATCAGGAATAGAATCCCCGAAGGCTACACTATATGCGATCGAATCAAGCTCCGGTTCCAAACAGTTCTAAGGTAGGCTTCACCTTGCGCGCCAAAGCGAAACAGAGAGCCGACCGCGCGGGAAGGGCGTCGCGCGAATTTTGGGATGGTTTCGTGTTCAGTTTTAAACGTCGTCATTATGAGGCTCCAGGATCATCCACTCAAGTGCCACTCTTCGTATAAAAAAAACATGATTTTGCTCGTCGGATTGCGCTCGAAGAAGCTAAAGTCACTGAAAGCGTAGAGGGCCTATCCGGCCTAAACTAGAGGTCGTTAGTTCCAAATAAAACTGTCGGGGCAGGTACCAAGACCTCTTCGTGGAAGTCTTCAGAAATATCAATTGGCGATTTGAACGGTGAAGCGTTTAAAAAGCCTATGGAAACTCCCGCATTGTAACTCACTCGATAATCGAGCCGTGACGTAACGGGATCGCGATGCCGTCTCCATAAAGCACTCCTTCCTCCGCCCTCCTCGCCCTCTATAACTCGCGTTCTCTTCCGCTGCCCCGCCTGTTGGCAGGACTGGGCTTCTGAGGGCGACTGGATGTTGGTAAGGAGGATAACCGCAAAAGGCGTGACGTCACAGTGACGAAACGAAAATGTGCGTATCAAAGTCTGAGCTTCTCGAATTGATTTCCTGGTGAAATATTAGTTATTTTGGTTCGATGATTTAGGCAGCGTATTTGGAGGTGCCTAAAATTCCACGAGGCGTGAAAACCTACGATCGCTAATTTCTAGGCCGGAGAAGGACCTTTAAGAAGCATGTGGCTTGTATGTTCCAGCTTTTTGCTTCGCGATTTGTCTTTCGTCAGTCTTGTCACCTAAGGCCGCAATCTGATTGGAGAGAAAATAAGATTCACAAGATTCGCCACGTTCTGCCTTTTAAAGGCCTACGTACAACCAAGGTTTTCTGCAGGAAAGATAATCCTCTTAGTGCTCCCCTCTCCTAAGCTGCGAGGAAAGCCAAGTTGGGGCAGGGTAAAACGTGGAGAGAAAATAGAAAAGGAGGAGGCGGGCAATGGTAGAAAGCGCGAAGTGTACGTCGGCCTTTAAATTGTGAGCGACGTAATTCCAGCTTACCACTCGATTTCTCACGGACAAGTAAAACACAAGAGCAGCGGGGACAGTGGCGGAGATGGTGGCAGGGACTGTTGGCCTTGATGCTGATGTTACAGCATGGTTCTGGTTGGCTTGCTCGTGTACCCCAAAGTTTTAACGGGAAACGCGAGCGCGATAAAATAGAAACTGCTGTGGTCCGCTTCAAAACCTTTAAAAATCAGCAAGCTGATTTTCTTAATGCACGTAAGCTTCTCCGTCACCTGTGATATGCTCTTGCTCTGATGGTTTTATATATAGCCAAATTAATTAGTTGTACGCACTAACCAGCGTCAGCTATCAGGCGCACGGCAAATCAATGCAGAATTTATCGCTGTCTCTTCCGGTCATCTTGGAGCTACCGCCTTGCCATCTATGGGGCGTTGAAGTTGCGAATAGCGTAGATGGTGCAATCGGAACAGAAAATACGCGACACTTGTTTACGGTCTTTAATATAGAGACCTTTATGAATTTACAGCTTTGCACAGTTTGCTTACAAGGTATACAAGTTTTAGATTTGAAATCGTCTTTCGAAAGAGGGGACCTGAAAAAAAAATCAATTTTTTCTCCGTGAACCTGTTGATGACCACAAGAACCTGAAGACGGAAGTGTTATTTGTTATACTCAGTTAACTAATATATTAATTGACGGTTTGCCCTGATTATACATTTCGGCATTCAGATTCACGATGGGTCGTGAGAGTCCTTCGATGCCACGAAACATAAATCGCTCGTGTATTTGTGAGAAATTCGAAAAATGACCTTTTGTTAGAGAGTTTAAGCAGAACTTGTTTTTTTGCGTCCACTTCGCATATCAGCACAGTGTTAGCGGTGCATGAACGGTGCTAGCCCCGACTGCAGATTTCCCGATCTCGTAGCGGGTTGCGGAGATGATTGGGATGGCGGAAGCGATTTGGAAATGCTTCCAATCAAGACAATATCTCTGGGTGACTTACTCGAGGCAAATGACCCGTCCCACGCATTTTCGTCACCGGCGTTCGTCAACGGCTGCATTTCATCAGTTGTTTGTCCACAAGTATCGGTATCGCGTGCCGCGGTGGCTAAAAGGATCCACCGACTGGCGCCAAGCACGATGCATTCCTTAAATCTTTCTTTCATTTCCCGATAGTCTAATCCAAGCCGCAAAAATAATTTCCGAAGCCAGAGCATGATCGACACGGAAGTAAAAAAAAATGGGTGGGTATTAAATGTACAGTTGCTCAATTTTTTAATAATATCAAGCGAGCGTCGACCGCCGGGACGGCCAGCGCCGTGCCGCGGAGGCGTGCGGCGAAACGGGAGCGATTAAGCGCGTGCGCACAAAGCCCTTTCTGGTGGGAGCGTCGTCTGCTATGCTATTCCGTTGATCGCACACAGCCCCTGCTCCGTAGGAAAGGAGGGCAGGGCGCTTTCAATGTCGAAGTGCATCGCCGATACGCCTCTCCTCTTGTAATGCGTTCACAATCCTATTGACGGTAGCCTGTATAACCCCGACTGTTGTTGCTATATCCCTTTGCGTCATGCCGCCCATCGACAATCTCACAACACGTTCCCGTGTTTATAGAGTCACTCGAGGAGGCATAAAAATGTGCGCGCACCCGCTCGTCAAAGGAAAGTGTGACTACCCGGCTACATAGGCTAGATGATGACAGCAAAAACGCAGTTGATAATACAAAACAGCAAGCGGAAACCCTGTCTGTACTCCGTTTTACTTTGCGTTGTACCGCAGCCGACGCTACGAGCCATCTTGGCCAGTCCGTCGCTAAAAGTGTGGCACGTGGCCTTCCCGTTGGGTACAACTGCATGTGAAAGCACGATGTCACGCAGCAGGGTGAAAGCACTGGATTGATTTGATGGCTCGTAGCATTGTTTACGGTATATAGTTTAATCCATCATTGCATTCAGTTTGTCGCGTCACCATATTTTTTCATTTTTTTGGTGTTCACAAAAGTAAACACAAACATGAAATAAAAAAAAGTAAATTAAACTCGAGATGACGCGCGATTTGTGCCACGCCTGAGCAGTATCGAAAAAGAAATAGAAACTAAAATCCAGCGCTCTTCAGATCTTTGCTTAAAGGCGGTTAGCTATGCTAGCAGATAATGAGCAGGGGGCTGTGTGCGGTCAACGGAATAGCATAGAAGACGACGCTCGCAACAGAAATGAGCTTTGTGCGCACGCGCTCCTATAACCTCTCCCGTGACGCCGCATTTCTGCCTTGGCACAGCGCTGACCGTCCCAGGCGGTCGACGGTCGCTTGATATTATTAAAAATTGGGCCACTGTACGTCCTTTATGAATAAACGAGTGGGTCTTTGTCATTCTTATTCTATGTTTCGTTTACGCTTTCGAACTTAACCGTATTTCCGGGTTTAATTTCGAAAATTATGTCCGAGCGTCTTACACAACGGTGTGACCGGTCTTTTAGTTATTATAAGCATGAGACTTAACTGTCCGGAATGTAGGTCTAATCGACATTTATGGTAGAGGAGGAAAAGCAGAACCTCTCTCCTCTCCCCCTCCCCCGATGTCCTGCCCCTCTGGCTGTTCGAAGTCGATTCGAAGCTTGGCGGCAGAAGACCGCAGCAACAGCGCCTTGTCGAGCTAGCAAAAAATTGCAGCTTATACAAAGATATGCCAATATTTTTTGTTTGTTTTTTTATATAAAAACAGTCATTTCTATGGGGCGCCTCTTATACAACGGTGCAACTTACGAACCAGAAAATACAGTAGGTGTAAATAACTACGGTGGGTACAAAGCTCGAGATTTCGAATCGGCACGTGTGGGCTAAAATAAGTAATACGGGCCAACTAGTGCACTGCTGTTTATTTGTTTGTTAGCACTTACGTCACGCTCGCGTCCATAACGCCGGTCTTACCGGTATTGCGAAGTGGTACATCATAAGTCAACCAGGAGAATGACGTGGAGAAGATGCCATTGTGCCATCGTCAAAACATCTCCCAACATTGACAGTCGTTTGACCCCTTTTGTTAGGGACAGATTTTGGATGTCCTATTGCAGTCGCCGGGGAGAGGGTGCCTCGATGATCGTCAAACACATTACAAAATGTATACATCGTTGTTATTGTTGTTATTGGGACCTAACCTTTGCTTCTGGCGGTCAATGTGTGTCATCTCGCAAGCTTACAACAACATTGTATTCGTTTTGCCTTACTGCATTGAATTTGTCTCGAGTTCCTGTCCACATAGAGTCTGCGAACAGGAGCACTGGTGATGGGGATTGAAAAAGAAACTGACACATCTATTTTAGAAACCATCAACGTAACTTTTCTTTTACATTTTCATCGAAATGTTTTTTGTTTTTTTTTTAGTAGCATAAACTCAAAATTTCAAACGAATTAAGTTTTTTCTGCACTGAATTCGAGCTGGCAGTGAGCCCTTATTAACGTGTAAGTAATGTACTTATAAATATATATTTGTTTTTTTTAAAAACAAAATGTTATAAATGTTCAGAAGATACTGAGCAGCAATACAGACTATGAACACGGCCGTTTCGAAAATAAACCTTTTTTCTCCGAGTTTAAACCTCTGAGAGAGTGATACATCTAACAGGAATTTTGAGAATGCACAGGTATGAGCTTGATGCCCTGAGAACTGCGATAGAAGCACGTGGTAGCTCAAACTCTCGAGGGCCGCAGAACGTTATACATTCATCACTCTTCTGCCTCGTTACATCCGAGTATTTATGAAAACACCCAACTGGGCTCGGTCGTGGGATGTGTTATCAACTCATCAGAGCTCGGAGCGGGCAGAGCGGACGATCGCCCTGCAGAACCCATAGGAATCCTGGGCTCAATTCTCACCACTTGCCCTTGACGATTTAGATGAGCATCGCACGTACCAGCGTGCGGTCATGTATCCCTACATTGTGACGGTCTTGGTGATGGCCACGTCGTTCACTTACAGCGGAAGCATGAACATATTTCTTTAGGCAGGCTAACCTCCCGCTGTCTAATAAGTCCTATACTAAATGAAATGCAGTCTTTAGGATGCGATCGTTTAAAGATATTTTAAAGACATTAAACCGTCGTCTCGGAAAGTGAAGAACCTTTATTTTTTATTATTTTTTCCGGAATATTAAAGGAGAACGTGGCATCTATTTCTTCGCAAAGTTTAGTGTCAAAACTCAATTGGTGTATGGGTTACGTGACGCCAATTTTACGGCTAGGTTTTCTGGGGAAATGTATCACGTGTCGTCAGGTGACACATTTTCGTGTCACGTATCATGTGTTGTCAGGTCACGTTACGTCAATTTTTCCGCTAAATGTAGCAGGAAAACGAAAGTTTTTAAGTCACGTGACACCGATTTCCCCACCAAATTTAGCGAAGAATGTGAATTGATGTATAGGGTACATTGCGTGAAGTCAAGTTATGTCAGATTTCCCTCCGAATTCATTGGGGAAACTTAATTGGTGTACAGATAACGTGACATCAATTGAAGCCACGTAACCAAAACTGCCATTTAGTTCCCCCGCTAAATTTACCCGGAAATGCAATTACGGAATGATAAACTAAATATTGCAATTGTGGGTTCGTTTAAGGAGCATCTCATGCTTTAATATGCCCGCCACTATTTTTTTAATCACTCGACGTCGACAATGAATAAAGTAATTAATGTAAAGGTATTGTTTCACCTGGTATTTCGATATGTGAATGTCTTATTTTGATAAACGATAGACCCGTAAAAAGATGTAAAAAAGAAGGCCTACCTTCATGGGCCACATCGTAAATCACGTTATAATTGCGAGGGAATTCGGAATTGTCGTCGTTGCCACTCTAAGAGGTGGATAAAGGACGGAAATATCTGGCCCGCTTGCACGCGAACCGTATTGACCTGCTGCTGGGGATGGACATTTGGCCCTCCCGATTCACAGCTCTCCTCGTGCGCGGGGACTTCAAGTTTTGCATTTGGAAAGATGAGCAAGTGTAGAGGGAAGAGAGAAAAGGACAAAAAAAATGGAAGACTGAGTGCTGCCCATAGAACGTGAAGGCTCGGGACGCCCTTCCTGCATTCGACTGACTATGCAACGGCGCCATTCGGCATCACGAGCCGCGACATGGACACGTTATATACAGAGCCCATTACTTCTAAAGAGTGACACGTGTCTGTACTTTGTCGCTGTAGACGCTTTGCACTCGCGCCAGATTATAGCCGCCATTGCTGTCCTTCCCTTGTCTTGCCGAGAAGCCGAGCCACTGAAGCGGGCATTAACGAGCCACCACAAAGGCCATTGTTGGGGAGAAGGACACGGTAGACTGTAGAATGGCAATAACCTCTCCTGCTGTGAGAATGAACAAGTGAAGTAAACGGAATAAGAGAAAACAAAAACTGAAGGTCAATTATGGCGCCACGTATGGGCAGCTGCTACAAAGAACCTATCTTATTTAGCTTTGTTTTTACGCCCTTTCTCCCAACCTTCCAACATTCCATTCCTCATGTGGCAGGTCACAGACAAAAGGTAATCGATATTAATTTTTGAAGTGGAATCTCTGGGAGGAAGGATCATTCTGCCCGTCTTATACCTCTAATCGCCCGAAAGTTAAGCCCAGCTTGTGCCAAAGAGACTCGGTATTTTGTAGAGTGTGAAACTGTAAAGATTGAAGTTTCAAATCGAATAGAATTCGACGATAACATTTGCAAATAGTGGCCAAAAAGAGTAATGTCGAATCGCAGACGAGTACCAGAAAGTGAATTTGTAATTTGCACATGAAACAAAAAGCCACAAAGCCACACGTCTTTACTGTTTTCGCGGGGCGCGCGGAATCCGGGTTGAGCAGAGATGATCTAAAATGTATTCAACAATACATATACTGGGATACATCGCAAAAAAAAAAAAAAAGCTCAATTGCTGATACTGAACTACATCTGTAGAAAAACATCGCGATACTTGTCAGAAATATATTTGAAAAATAAAAGAGGTATTTAAAATTGCAAATACACGAATACATTTACGCGGTAGGAATACTGATCTACATTTTTCTTTAAAAAAATAAACTATTTCAGATTTCAAAGTTCTATTTTCAGTAATAAGTTGCTATTTATAAAACAGCAATAAAAAGCCCGTCTGCAAGATACTTTAACTTCTTTTTTATATATCGTAGCAATACAAAAAGAAAACATATTACTGTGCTGCTACACTGCATTATATTTGAGGAGGAGGAGTTTTTCAGATAGCTTGTCGTTCCAGCGCTGCCCATTTGGGCAAAGTGTCCTGTTAGCCTATACGAGCAGCTGCCGAAAACAATTGATCTTATTGAAACGAACAAAGATCGCCTTCACACTCGAAAAGCTTTGAAGCGTGCAAAGAACATTTGTTTTCTTTTTTCTTTTGTATTTAAGGTACAAAAGGTTTTTGTCACGGAGGTAATAACGGGTAGGTTTAGTCGACGGTATTTGCACTTGCACTGCAAGAAACAAGCCCTCCAGTGAAAAACAACAAACAAACAAAAAAACCGCATAGCAACCGTGAGATGTACCTTAAATTGTACATGGGGTCCTTAGGCCTGAAATAATTGTAGCGTAGAATTAACGCTTCGGATTTTGATATAAAGTTGTGGCACATAAGCGGATCTTCACTAGGTCGGACTTTCCGTCCGGAATAGAGCTCAGGTTCTTTAGACATCTTGAACCCCAACAGGTCAGCATCCTCGAGTCCGATCCTGGCGCCTTTTTCTGTAGTCATTTGAAGACGTTGCCTTAAAATAAACTGGTGCTTTATCTGTTGATCAGAAGGCAGAATATTTTCTATCCTAATCAAAGTAAGTACGCAACTCGTGCCCACTGTGCCTTTAACGTTTTGAACCAACAGAATAGGCGACCAACTAAAGCACCCCGGATTGCAGAATATGGAAGGGGGACACGAATCTTAGAGTCTTAACGTTGTATGTAAACCGTGTTCTGCTTGATAGCATAGCCTCAAGGTTCTATTCACTGTACCAGCCATCCCCTCGAAGCACAGAACAAAGCAAACGGCCACTTGAACTTTCTTAAAAATTGGGAACGAGACACTTTGGTCCGGGATTGTACCACGATGCAAGGAAGACAGGGAAAATGTATTTAGATACTGAAATACAGTTACATATTGAAAACTTTTATCGCGATACAGACATATGAATACAAAAAAAAAATTATAACTTACCTTTGCGATACTGCCCAACGCTGCACGGAACGAAAAGAGGCTAGAGAAGGTAGCGCCAATTAAAACGAAGACTGGATACTTAGAGTGCTGGATGAATGGATGGATATGGATGCACTTATGGAATCGAGTGGCATATCATGCCAACTAGCCAACTAGCCTTGCGCCTCCCTTGATGCCCCGGTGAACGACGGGTTAGCCAAGAGCAGGGGCGGATTTAGAGAATGGAGTGTGGGAGGGGGGTGGGGGCGACCGCCCCCCCCCCCCCCTTAAGCTTTTTAAGGTCAATTTCATAAAAATAAAATCATAACTATAAATTAGCCAAAAGTTTTAAATTTCGGTGACAGCAAATATTGGGTCAACAAAATAGATCTGGGCAACGTTTCAACCGTAACGTCATATCTCAGCAGAGTATACCACCCCCCCCCCCCCCGCCCCTTCCCTCCGCCAGCCGAATGCCTACCGCCCCTCCCTGTCCTGACCCATACATCCGACCCTGGCCAAGAGGTCGGCTTAATTTTCGTTGCTATTTGTATTTTCATAATAATGGGTCATATCATGGAAGTAAAAACCGAGAATATGTATGCAATGCTCAGAAATGGCTACAGGTGAAGCTAGATCCTTGAATTCAAAATGACGACGCAACAAAAAAAAAAAAAAAAAAAACTACAGCGCGTCCCCAAAAATATTTACAAGCTTTCTTTTTTTTTATATAGAAAAAAGCAACGACGTTTTGTAAAACGTTCACTTATCGCTTAAATGTAGCGCTGGGAACCAGATGTCCAACTGAGTAACAGGCTGTAGTGGAGCTCGTTTTAGTTTTAGTTTCAGTTTTAGCAGATGTTCAAATTTCAGACCGAATTGTTATGTTTTCAAAAGTATGTGATTCTTAAAACAAAATGTAAATGTTAAAATGGGACTTTTTTTTGGTAACTGCCGTATTATGTATTCCAGTGCTGGGTCGGCTGTCATGTTCCCATTGGAAATTTTAGAAAAAAACGCAACTTTTCAAAAAGATAACGGTTATTTCTGAAACTTTGGCATTTGGATCATACCGCTGGCGCTAGATTTGGGTAGATAATGAGCGTTTGGCAATACGTTGTTTCGTTTTTGCCGTAAAAAAGGTGTACATTTTTGTGGGGAAATTCAGTACATTCTGTCCGAACGGTTTGTTAGTCCAGGTTTCCGAATGCAGGCTTATTTAAATTCAACAAAGGCATGTAAGGACTTTTCCCACACAAGGAGCGTCATAAAATAACCCCAATTTTTTCCGGCAGTACTGACATTAGATTTACCAAATTATTCGAAAAGTCGAATACGAGCCATTCGAAAGTCGAATTGATTTATTTGGACGATCATTGTTTCATTCGAATTCTAAATTCGAATATGCACACACCCCTAGTATTTTGCGACAATTCTCTTTTACACTTTGTTGCTTTTGTCCTCCCGAACTAAAACATAATTTTGACAGTTCGCTGTCATCAACCTAATATCATTCTCAATTCTGGTGAGAGCTTTGTCAGCGGGTGTCGTCTTTTTTAACAGTCATAAACTTGTTGGTGGCGGAACCTGGAAGTGGGGACGTGTTCCGAAATTGTTACGGTTTCTCGTAATTAGATGAGCCAATCAATAGTAACGCGAAAACTAGTATGGTTAAAAAAGTAATTGGCCAAATTCAAAATGATCGAAGACGTCAGTGTTCAAAACTATTTTTACATGGAAAACGGAAATCGAAAATTAAAGGTATTGTAAAACGGAAATACATATGAAAAAGGCCGTTGAGCCATCCCCCTCGTTATAATAAAAGGCAACAACAACAATAAAACAAACAACAAACGCTTCTGATCTCTTGCTTTCTGGTGCCCTCTGTCGGCGGACAGTCGAAACCGGCGTGCCTTTTGCGTGGGCGTTCCTGTTTCCTCCTCCCATCGATCCGCCATCTCTTTTTTTCCCGAGGGAGCGCAGGCAAGCGCGGCGGAAGAAGCGGCGCACTTGTGGCGATATTTTGTTGCTCCGCGCTGCTTGTTTTCGACGGCCCTTGCAAAAAAATTGGGGCGCACGTCGGGAAAGAAAGAAGCGAGGCGGGCAACATCGAGAAAACAGTCTCCTACGCGGGCAACGCGGGGGCGGTTCCGCGCTTTCAGATTATGTTAATCTCATGTCGACGGGGGCGGGTAAATTATTTTAATGAGCCGCCTCTCGCGCGCTGTTTCCTTTCTTTGGCCGAGTTCGTCTGCTACTGCGTCGGGCGCCACCTCGCTCGCGTTTTTCGTTTTGCGCCTCGGTCTGGGGCCCCGTGGCTCCCCGTGCACGCGCGTGGCTCGGCTCTCTTGTTTTGGGGCGCCGGAGCGGGATCGTCGTCGTCGGGGCCTCTCTCCTCTCCGGAGCTCGACGACCGACGCTGTCCGGGGCTTCGGCGCTTGGTCCCGTGAGTACGATGCTCCGCGCCATCTCTCGGCCCGGAGGGGAACCGAGTTTGGTTTTCGGTGGATCCGCGTCACTTTCGGTCAATGACCATAGCCTCCGTGGTAGTCGCTGGTTCGAAAGGCAATCTAATTCATGGGTAAACGATAGGCGCTCTCCGTTTACACGACTGATAACTTAGGATTAAGGCAGCGTAAGTTCGGCAACCCTTTCTCGATTTGGCCGTTTGCCTGCAGTGCTGGTTTACCTTGCTGCGGTAGCCCCAGTCGCAAATAAATGACATGTTTCTGGTTCTTTGAATTGCACAGCCTGATGGCTGCCGATATAGCAGGAAGTGCGTCGCTGGGCACAAGAAAAGCGAGAAAGGCAATTTTCAGCGGAAGCTTTAACGTTGGATCTTAGGTGACACGCCTCCATGCCTCGTGCAAGCCTTACTTCTGCATGCAACCCACCTGTGCTAGCTTCCCTACCAGTGCATTCGGCCCACGTTTAGAACCGCGTAGAGCAGAAGGAGTAAACGTGGTGCTGCTTGTTGACGGTATCGTACTGCAATCTGTCTCGCCTCTGTCATGCCAGATCATTGTCAGCAAATATATTTCTTTTGGGGGTAACACGCTCAAGGAAAGCCCTTTCGGTTGTGCTTGAGTTCGTCCTCTGCTGATAATGCTAAACCTGAACACTAAAAGGTCAGAGCATCTATCATAATTTTCAAATTTTACGTAACCAGAAAGGATGCAGGAAACAAAATATAAAGACATTTTATGGAGCCACAGATATTTTTTTCTAAAGAGTGACCATGACCCTCACCCAGACGCTACTCGGGTAAAGTGAAAGCGACAAAAAGACCGAAGGCAGGACGAAAAAAGGACAGGACAAGATATATTGTATTGTCTTCATACTTTCCAGCACGCTCAAAATCGTCAAAATGCTACTCCTGCGTTATAAGCTATGCTATCATCGGGAGAGATCATCTCTCACTAATCAGAGCCCGAAGATCATCTCACACTAATCAGAGCCCGAATCACAAGGAGGATACATAAACGCGCGCCCAATTAATTTCCAGACATGGGATCTACGTGAAAACATTACATCAATGCCATATTGTGCAGGTGCGTTCTCTTTCGGAAGTGGCGTGCTAGTTCCTTGATGTCTTCACATCTTGAACATTCTGAACACTAGCAGAACTGACGTATCACAGAGCACTGAATCTAGTGCTATAAATAATGAAAATAAAGCATATTTTGTAGCGTTTGGACTGTGTCAACTTTGAAACACGTTTTTCTTTTTCGCTTTATGTCATCGTGCAAGATATTTTGAAAAACCTGATAGTCTGCATGCTACAGGAAAGGAGAGCCCCTCTCCCAGCTTGCTTAGTTTCGAATTCATTTCGAAAGCTTTATTTATTAGCCTATTTAACAGGATTCGCGAAACTCCCCTGTACCATCCTCAAGCAAGAAGGAGGCATCTCAATTCAGTCGATTTTTTCTGTCTTCTTCCTACGTGAATATTTTCCAATGGACAGTGAGTCTGGGACACGCAGACTTGCTCAAAGCAACCTCTAGAGGAGCTAGAATCTCACGCAACATTGACATGATATCTCCTCGAACTTAGGACGAAGCATGAATGGCCTTTACGAGTGAAGCTGAAACAAACATGTACTTTTTAAATAATATCAATAAAATATTTCAATCGAACGAGGCTGTAAGAAAGGCGTCTCGCTCTTACTAAGACATGCATGCAAACCAAAGCGACAAGCTACGATTCTAACCTGAGTAAATTGATCGGAAAAGTAACAGTTACGCTTTTGAAGTTGGATCCCCTCGTAGCTTAGGAGAGGGTAAGCGCTAAGAGGATTATCTGCCTCGCAGATAACCGAGGTTGTACGTTGGCCTTTATGCTTTCTATTATCGACATCGAGGGTTTTTCCTTACTTTGGATCTTCGCGATAAGAAAAGGCTCCATGCGGACCCCTATGCTTGTTGCTTCTCAACAGCGCAACCGGGCGCAGGTAGCAGCTCACCCTCCAGGTAGATTGGCCCATACCGACCCTGCATAAGTAGCGACATCGTTAGAAAAGAGCGCTCCAACTCTTTTTAGTGGAGGCTGTTTAAAATGAATACGCAAAAGTTAATCACTCTTTCAGCTCGAGAAAAGCACTGTTTCCTCGAGATATGTCAAAATTAAATGTTTCTTTCTATAGGCTTTATTAAACTGCACGACCTGGGAAGAAATATTCCCCTAGAAGTTATATATACCTCTATGATTTATAAAAAAATAAAAAAGGACCAAGCTCTGTTCTTGTTTTTCGGCCGCTGTCTTTTAGCGTTGTTTTACATTATTATTTGTAAGGCGCTTACCGACACCCAGATCATTTTAAACGTGTGTATGTCGTGCATATGCAAGTTGTAAATGGGTTACTCCCATTATACGTTGAAATCGAGGACAATAAAAGTAATCGACGTACTACTATAAAGGGCTGCGATGAAAACGAATGTATGTCCCATTTCGGAATAATTGTGGGACTGGAGCTTCCGCAACAATGCTGTCACTGACAGCTTAAGAAATGTCGGTCGTTCCTTCTCATCTTATCGCCCGTTGCCACGTGATCTACCACCCTATTATTATTACATATTGCCGCACTATCGTCGACTACGGAGCCCTAATAGGTTGCTCTGGGCTCGCGACAACCGGCCTTTCTTGAGCTCTTTAGGTGGCATCTTGGAGCCGTTGCAGGTTTCTCGTTCGCGGTCTTCAAGTGCGCTCTGTTCTTTTCTGTCCTCTGCAGAACTATGCTCGCAGTCCAAGCGGCAACCCCAAGGGGCCCTCGTTGGCGGACAACTACATGCAGCTGTCACACTTCCACCAGGTGAGACCCTTCCGGGGAGGAACTCCCTCTCTCACGGTGGTCCGTCCTCCTCGCCGCGCCGGTTCTCTTTGGGACACTTCGAAGGGCGCCTAAGGGTTGGCCGCGAGGGCTTCGCCCAGAGTTCCTCGCTGTGCGAAGATAGCAAGGGCGGACAGACATTTCTTGCAGGTCATAGAAGCCTTATGTGTTACAACAAACAACCGACGTTGTGTTTTTTTTTTTAGAAATACAGTTTTTTTTGTTTGTTTTCAAAGTACATGAGAACTTGTTTTCTTCCTGGAAAACTGAAGGAACGTTCGCCATTCTTTGATTCCGGGAGTCCTAAAGTTTCTGGAGACAATTGAGCCCATTAGAAGTCAAGAAGATGCTAGTGATACAGAGTTCGGCGATTGGTTGAGGAAATTTGGTTAGGCGGAAAGGAGCGAGATAGTTTGAGCCATTTGCACATGGTACGGCCGTAGGCACCAGCACATTTGACTCTCCTTGCAAATTTCGAATTCCAAGCGTATGTACTGTCGGGTTCGAATGAAATGTGAACAGAGGAGCGCGTGGCCGTCGACACCTACTGCGTCTCCTGGGGGCCTCTGGAGACTGATGAAATAGCGAGTTGGAGATTACAGCGCTGCGAGGGTGTGCTTCCTCCTCCAATGTATTTTACCCTCGCTCAGCACAACCCAAGCTTTGACGCTGCGCCGGTGGTGCGCTGTAAGTTCCGTCACAGCCACTTTTGTTGGTTCGGCACGAGCCACGCGATGAAGCTCGCGTTTCATTCAAACGCTTGGTGAATGCAGGAGCTGGTGGACCCGAATTTCGTCTTTTACCAGCGCCACACACGATACACAAGAACTAGAGGGTACTCAAGTCGAGCGCTGGAAGCTGAGGTTTAAATGTCTGCCGAGTAATGCCCTTCACTTAGGCGTCAGCAGCCGTCCTGGGTCCCCTCTTGTTCTTTTGTCAAGAATGTCGCACAGTTTCTAATCTATTCTTCACATACAAAAAAAGTCACAAACGTATTTGAAATAAAGAAGAAAAAATAAAGAAACGGCGCAAGTTAGGAAGGGGCATGACGCTCCTATACGCAAGCAAGCGCCAACAGATTGCTCCTGTGCTGCGAGCGACAAGCTTCCTGGCGTGGCTCATGCCGGACCAACGAAAATGGCTGTGATGGAATTCAGAGGGCATCACCAGCGCAGCGTTGAAACTTGGGTTGTGCTGTGCGATCGGTCAAACACAACCGAGAAGGACGAACACTCTCGCAGCGCCCTACAGCCGAGTGCCCACCCCGCAGTCTTATCAGTTTCCAGAGGCCTCCAGGAAGTGGGATAACGGCCACGCGCTCCGCTGTTCGCATTTCATTGTAACCCAATAGTACATGAACATGAAATTGGGCACGTGAAAGGCGTTTCGCAAAGTTTTATGTCGTTTTTTGTAAGGCTTAACTCAGAGCTGGTGAAACATAAAATAAAGCAAATAATCGAGCCAAAACTGCGGCCGTACAATACCGGCCTGCTCTTCGTTTGCTTACTTGTTTGCAAGCTCGCACCCAGGTGGCGCGGGGAGCGCAAGAACGTTGAGTTCGTCATTTGGGGAGATTGGGGGACGAGCAGGATAACCGCGGTACGTAATAATTTTAACAAACATATCAAGGATGATGCAGTTTCAGTTCGCATTTACAAACAAGCAAACTTTTCTGTTTGCTAAAAAAATAATTCTGAAGCAGACAAATCTTTGTTTCATTTTGTCGTCTGTCATTCGTTTGCCCCTCTCTTCGTGTCTTCGGCGCCCAGCAGGGGTGCCGTAGCAGCATGCATGCTGCTACATCTCATAGTAAGAGTGACGGGAGATCAGCGGTGGCACCGCTATTATTTTAATTCAGATGTGTGTACGACCTCCATATAGCTAGTGTCCCCGAGACGTTTTGTGACAAGGTGTTAAAAACTTCAATTCATTTATGCTTGGCCGCTAAACTTGCGCTGAATTTATTAAGCTAGAATCATTCTGTTTAATCTGCCATCGCGCAGGCCCTTTTATACCCGAACCCAGGTGGCAGGTCCAGCCAGCAGTGACGTCATGTGATGTCATAACCGATACATCTTCCCTCTTGAGACGGAGTTCACGAGTTCTTGATGGAAGTTTTCGTCGTAACTCAGTCTTGTCGGGGGGTGACGCCGTCTAGCTGACCTGCGGAATTGTTGTCCATGGACTTGTCCATGGTGTGGGTTGGGATAGCTCGAGGCAGTTGTTTGGCTGGTTGGGGGTGGCAGTGGCGGTGATGAAAGTGTTGTTGGCTCGGGTGCCTGGTACAAAGGGTGTCCGTCATCTTCGTCGTCGTCACTGTCGCCGTGTAGGCAGAAGGATTCTTGGGTTTGTTTCAGATGCTGCCTGTTTCTACGAAATACGCGGTTGTCTTCCGAGATAACGTCATAGGACCTCGGCGCGCAATTTCGGAAGCATTACAGATTCGATGCTGCGGGACCAAATCGTGTTTGAAATTTCTGAAAAAAAGTTGCGAACAAAGCTCCTACGGGAAGCTGACCTCACGCTTGATAAAGCGATACAAATATGCCAAGCGGCAGAAGTTTCAGAAAAACAGAATCAAGCATGGGACACAGACGAGAAGCAGGCCGATGCAGTCAGAAGAACAAATGCGGGACAGATGCGTAACAAGTCGAGGAACCGCTGTGGTCGTTGCAATTTCTTTCACGACTTTCAACGGTGTCCCGCCTCAGCGAAAACCTGCAACAACTGCGGGAAAAACAATAATTTTGCAGCGTGCTGTCTGGTGGGTCGGCAAGTGGCAGAGACGCAGAACTGCTGTATAAGCAAGAACAGCAACGGTGTATACAGCAGACAGCTTTCTGAGAATGACGGCTTTGATATTCTGAATGTTGGCGTCAAGAGTTCACAAAGTCAGGCGGACTGGATCGTACGTGCTTCAATCGCGGGAGGAGGGCAAATCATGCTCAAAGTGGATACGGGGTCTCAGGCAAACTTGCTGCCTTATTCACTGTACGCTAAGTAGCACAAAGCACCAGAGTTAAAGCCCAATCGAGCTGCACTTCGTAGTTACGACGGCGGACTGATAAAACACTTCAGGAGTGACGTCATGTGATGTCATAACCGATACAGCTAGTACCAGTTAAAATGGGCTTTCCCGAATTTAGTGCGGAAACATTAATTGAATTGGCGCTTTCCATTATGCACCAATTACAACGTCATTTAAAATGGCAATGAAGTAATACCGAACCTAAATGCATTCTGCCTTTACCGGCTACGGGCTAAGGGTACATTTATTCCTTCTTTTAGTCTTCTCTCACCTGTTTTTAATATATAAATATTTTTGTAAAAAAAAACATATCGCACTTATTAAAATATTTTTTACCGAACGTAGTGTGTGCAAACGGTGTTTTGATGTCAGTAAAAGTGTGTACACATTTTGTTCTCTTCTGCCTTCAGTGCCATTTCAATTTCGCCATATATATAATTAAATAAAGAACCTTCGATGACTATATGTGTTCATATAGAACCAATTTATTTCAACGAAAAAGCATTCACGAAAGCCTCTTTGTTTGGACAGATCACACAAAATATAAACTTACAAATTCGACATCCGCCATCAAAAAAGAAAAAAAAAAATTAAGCTTCTATAAACAGCCAGTTAGAGTGTAATCCGATGGCGAAGAGTGGTCATTTTGAGCCCGGGGCTTACGTTGCAGCAAAGGGCACGATTCGAGCTCCGAGCCAAGCGCGCGGTGGGTCGCGAAACGTGGCCGTTATCAATAACCTGCGCCAGCCGAATCGAGCCCCAAGTCGCTTATTCGTTTTTTCGTCATTAAAAGTTTTCTCCCTCGCAACCATTAATGGCGTAGCTTCCAGGTTGCTAAAACTTTGAAATTTAAAACGAGTATCGACCATCTCGATAAAATTGAAAGCGTGCGCTGCAACCCGGGATTGAGATGGCTGCTGGCCGTTCGGCGTTTGGCGTTCCCCGTGCGCGGCTCTCCGCTGCGGGATTAATTAATCGTGACGTGCCAGATTGATGAACGATCGTTTTTTTTTTTTTTCCTCAGTTTTGGGTCTCACGTCTCTTATCGCAGTCGTCGCTTTGGCCGTCATACAAGGCACGCATGAACCAGTTTTCTTCTATTTCGTGTTTATTACGAACGTGTTGTTCTCTCTGGCAGAAACGACGTGCCCTGCCCTGTCCCAACTATTATCGAACTCGTGCAATTAGTTTTAGCTGCACGATTGGTCATTGCTCACTGCGGCAGCGATTCAGTCCTTTGTGTTTCGGGCGATTTTTCGACAATGTGCGCCCGACTTTTTGCCGGTATGCGAAACAAATTTCACCACACGTCTAGCCGGAGTAAA
This sequence comes from Ixodes persulcatus, assembly GCA_013358835.2. NCBI lineage: Eukaryota > Metazoa > Arthropoda > Arachnida > Ixodida > Ixodidae > Ixodes > Ixodes persulcatus. The sequence goes on from JABSTQ010011576.1 coordinate 548,437, forward strand.
GTTACAAGTTCTGTTCACATTGGAGAAAGGCGCTTGCGCTTAAGTTATCGCGCGCCGTTATGGTTGTAACCGATGTGCACTCAGAGTTCTTCTTGGGCGCCTCATTCACCGAGGCTTCCGCGCTTTCGATTACTTTTTAGGGCCTCTTAATTGTTTGTTTTATGTCAGGCAATTCTCACAACCTTCGAGTTCTCGCCTGGCCCGCGTTGGTATTTCATGTTGCTCTTCTCTGCAATTTGAAGTGGGAGAGGACTTTGATGTTTTTATAAACAGCCCTGAAAGGGGCTTCTTTTCTATTCTTCTCTAAAGATTTTTCTTCGATAGGATTTTTTTTCGTCGTTAGAGATGGGAAAACTACTGGCTGCCGTGCTCTCCGCTTTGCGGGTATTATTCGTCACCTTGTTCGGAACGGCTGAAGAGCTGTTCCACAAAACATAATTGACTCCGAGTTTTGACGTGCCCTTCATGAAAATTGCGTGTCCTTGCACGCACGCGGAAAGGTTTCTTCAAACAGGACATTTCAAAAAGGCGCGGAGAGACACAATTCGATTATATGGCGTGCGTCAATCGGCCGGCCTTCGTCCATTTTTTTTTTCCAGGGAAAGTCGTATTTTGTTTTTGTCCTTGACGGAGGCCTAGAGCTTGCTCATCCCGTGGTACGGACAGCAACTCACACGCTCTGTTGGCTATCATGAAGGCCTGTTGAAGTCGGAAAGGATACGAGGAGGAGGAGGCGAAGCCTCTACGCGCGAGCCGAACTCGAACGGCCGGACCACTTCGACCTTCCATCAGTGACGACGGTGGCCGCGGGCCGAGGCAAGAATTATGGACAGACACACCATTAGCAGGTAACGTGCAACGTCTACTCTGACGAGCAACGACGTTACAAGAAAGCAGAGGAGGCAAGGAGGAAAGACGCGTTGTTTGTGTGGTTGATGTCCAAACAAAAGACGGATGGGTTGTCACTAACTTTCTCTTCATATGCCAGAATTGTGTAGCTTCACGCGTTTGAAAGTGCCCTGTTTGTACAGGCCGTTCTTTGGAGGAAACTTCGAAAACCGGAGTGAACCGTGTTCTGTAATGTCAGCTTTTAAAAGGGTGTCCTTACAAAACATGACTCGCTCTGCTTTTTATAAGTACACGTAGCAGAGCACGTTGGGCAAACTATAGTTCACACGGAAAGAATAAAATACTGAAATGGACGAAGGACAGACATTCACAGCTCTTTTATGCCCGAGTCCCACTCGAGCGGCAAACAGAAACAAACGACAGCGACAAGCCTCAAACCAAAGTCATTAGCGATTTGACAAGCTTTGTAGAATAAAGGAGCCTATGCTCAAAAACGAGCACTATGCACGCGACGGTATCTTTGGCAGACTTGCGATCACTCGTGCTTACTTCACGAGCACCGATCGACTAAACGCCTGCCAACGGTACCATCCCGAGCATGCTTCATGTGTTTGAGGCTTGTCGCTGTCGTTTGGTTATGTTTGTCACTCTTGTGGGGCTCGGACATCAGCCAGCAACGACACATTTATATGACGCCCATCGCACTACCAACACCACTTCGGTCACACAAGAATTGAAGAGAAACGGAAAAATAAACTAATAGAAAAGGTTGCAAGCAAAAGTACTTAATTATTTTCTTCTTTTTCTGAAAGTTAAATTTAAGCTACCTTTTTTTATATCTTTTCATAGTATATTCATTCTTGGAGTCTTTTCGTTTTCCTTCAATTTCTCTGAGTCCGAAGTGGTGTTCGTAGTACAATGGGCATCATATAAATGTGTCGCTCTTGTTGAAAAAAGTGTGAATGTCTGTCCTTTGTTCATATAAGTGTTTTATTATTTTTGTATCAACTATAATTTTTAAACATACTTCAAAAAAAAAAAAACGTCTCCTTATAGATGCGCGTCCAAAGACGCGCACGATCCTTGAAGGGCACTTTAAAGATCGCAGCCAGGTAGCCTTATAATCATTCAACCTCATCCTTCTCCTAGCTCTCAGTATCAGGCAAATATCATAGCCGTTTTAAGAGAGCCACGCATTATGAACTTCTCGGACGTTTCTCACAGGACAGTCAGAGCATTCAGCGCGCTCCAACAGAGGCTTGGTGCAATATTTCCGGTAACACTGTGATAAAAAATGCGTATCATTTCTTTTCCTCGCATAGGCTACGTTTACATGGATGCGACTGCCGCGCATCGAATCCAGTTAACGAATCGAATCGGTCCATGTAAACAACTCAGATCGGATCGGACCGGATCCGATCCGATCCGCTGGGACGGGGTGGTTTGAGATGGTCAATCCGAATCGAGACTCTCCATGTATACGCTAGCGGATTGAATCGAGTGCTCGAGCGAGGGATTACGGGAGCTTTGCTTTGCATGCCGCGAGGCAAACCGGACATTTCGGAAACAATCTGAAGGTGACGAGGTTTGCGTTGTGATCCTTCGACACGAGGTGCCGCTACTGGTCGATCCGAATCCATGTAAATGTAGTGGTTGAAGTAGATCCGATTCGCTAACTCGATCCGATGCGCTGCTGTCGCATCCATGTAAACGTAGCCAGAGACCACTCGCGTGTGGACAATGTTCAAGTGAATTGGCTTTTGTACTGGTGTGAGGAGTACACAAATACTCTGAACATGGTGATAAACAGCGCACAAGAGGCAACAAAGTAGAAGAATACAGACATGAGAAGCGCTGATTTTTGTTTTATGAATATAGTGATATGACAATGCAGTCCTTTTAGGGTCTAGCGAACACTTGCCGTTGAAACATCTTTCGAGGCATCGGGCTTCTATGTTCCCCACTGCACCTTGCGTTCCCACAATATTAAAGCGTTTATACTCAGTGGGAGACATTAAAGAACTCACAGAAAGTCAGGAATCGAGGTATCGGGGTGCCCAGAGCTTATGACGGCGGCAAGATATCCAAGTTGAGCTAGTGCACAACTCAAATTTTTGGCAGAATTATATTTGTGTTGCTGCTATTGTTTCTCGGAGTTATGTACACTTACTGAAAGACAATTGAACTAAGTCACAAAGTAGGATAGAAATGATAATCATCCTCTAATTTGTGTGACAAAAAGAAACCAACGATAAAATGGCAGGATAAGTTGTTACATCGATTTGGTGGAAATCATCGGTACTCTTTCTGCTAAGGGTGTTTGCTTTGCGGCAAGGAAAAGAAAATGATCCAAGGTGTAACTGCGCTCAACTTTCTAAGTCAATACGTGCTGCTCAAGATATCGCAATGCCGCAGCCAAATGCCCCCATCATAATACGAGAAATAATGAATGGGGCTATCAGTGCAGTAATAACGGACAATATCGAATGGAACACGGAAGTTCTATACCAGCAAAGAGCTCTTCAAGAGAATCTTTAAGAACACCTGCACCCCTCGGAGGCGGTTGATTCTTGACATTGCATTTTTTTATTCGTTTGTCATTTCTTATTACTATAAAAATAGCCTCGTCCACGTCGCACTTGAACCGCGCGTTTCTCGCTCCTCTGACCCCAGAGTTGCCCTAGGGTGCTCTAGTGCCGACCCGAGCAATACAAACGGGGGAGGCCACGCAAAGAGGCAAGATGGTCGTGCCTCGGGGGCCGGCTGCAAGCGGAAGGAGTTTCTTGGGAGGAAAAAGGACCGGCAGGAGAGAAAGCACCGAGAACGAAGGGAGGGGAAAAAAAGACCCCTCCCCCGGAGTTCCCTCCTGTTTTTTTTTCCCCACTCTTTACTTCCCTGCTCTTTCCTTCCAGAGAGTAAAATAAGGGAGAAAAGTTCGTGTCGATCAGCGCACGCGCAGTTGCCCCTTTTGAGTTTCGTTGCTTTTTCCTCGTCATTTCCGCGCGTGCGGACGAAAGCGAAGGGAAAGGGAGACGAAAGAAAGGGCTCGGATGAGAGGAAACGAAGAAAAAATACGCGCGACCAACGAACAGATGCCGCGGGCTCGAAACTAGACGCAAAGTGGAGAGAGCGAGTGAACGAATCAGGGCGTGTCGCGTCCCTAGCTCTTTTTTTTTTTTTTTTTGTAAGTTAAGAGAAGCGAGGTTAAGTTTCAAGTAATGAAAATTCTTGAAGCGTTAGTCTCTCTATACCAAATTGATGAGCATGGTATACTACCTGCTACAGGAATGACGTACGGCTTTTTTTTTTCTTTTTTTCATTCGTAAAATGAATGAGTTTGTTCGCTTTGATTTCTGGTGGCTCAATCTTAGTAGACAAAGCTTGCATCAGTTCTGCACGTGGCCATGATGCAGACATCGTGCTGGCAATCATTCGTGTAACCCAACCCTTCAACAACCGCTAACACATCAACTTGTTGGCCAACAGAGGCTTCCTTCCCGCCTGCACTGTTGGTCAACGCAGCACTGCACTACGCGTGTGAATTTGGCTCGGTGCTGGGCTACGGGAATCTTGCCGTAGTGTGACACTGCGTTACAAGTTATGGTAACTAGGTTCTCGGCATAAAGAAAGGCTGTTACGGAACCGAAGAAATAATCATTTCCTAGTGGACTTCCTGTCGCCTCGTGTTTCACAGCCACCGAGGGGAACTAGGCAAGATCGACTTTTGTATTTCATGAATTGCACGTGTAGCTTTTTGGTCGCTCGCATGTCCCAGACCCTCTTCGATTAGCCAGAGCCACTAAAACGAAGAGCATATATATTGACTCCGTCGAAAGCGCCAACAGCTGCTGGGGCGTTCTTACGACTTCTTCGGACTCAAAAGAAAAGAGCCGCGCTTGATGTTTATGCATTCGAGACCGTCGACCTGCTCATCTGGCACGTCGGTTCCCGGGGTTAGCGCGTCCTAAGCCGTGGCCCACGGTGGCCGATCTACGTAACCGCCTCGGCCCCGACTGCGCGTCCGAGCTGTCGCGCCTGAAAGTTGGGCCCCATCTCTATCCCGCGAGGCGCACAAGCACTGCGGGGAAGCTACACGACTACACGCGACTCTGCTTCTGCGTGTTGCTTCGGAACTGAAAGCGCGATAAAAATAGCGACCAATGGGCGAGCTCCTCATCGTCCGCACGTGAATTAATAACGAAAGGCGACGTGACGGCATCTTTTTCTTTGCCGAGTCCTCAATTATTCACGCTCAAAGGCAGCGGCGGACCTGCAGCGACGCGCCTTCCGCCAGACGGCCCGCGTTTTTCTTCTCCTAGCGCTCGTCCCTTCCCATTTATACAGGGACCCCTTTTTGTTTCCGCCAGTGTCCTCCTTTTTTTTTTCTTCCCTCTGAGGAGACGGGGAGCGCTCGCCTCCGGCGAGGCTTAAAACTTTTCCCCTTTCTTTCCTGTAGCTCGGCGTTCGTTGCCTGGGCGACTAGCATTTTCCCCAAAATACCCTTCACTTTTGTTTCTCCTCATGGCCGCGCAGTGACGCTGCGTGCGGCTGCGCTCGGTGGTGATGTCAATAAAGGCTTTGTGCTACCGCTGTTGCGAACGCCGCGTTGCGAGCGCGCCTGTCGCTTTTATCTGGATCGCGTTATTTTCCCGTTTATCCCGCGGCTCGTTGGGAGAGGACCCGTCGGTTTCTCTCTCCGCTGATTGCGCCATGTTTTCTGCTGTGCAGTGGGTGTGGCAACCCTGCGCCGGCAACTTTGCTTTCATCTCCTCGCAAAACCTACTTTAAAAAAAAAAAGCGTATTCCTCGTTAGGCTTAGATCAAAGCCGCGACCTTTCTTCCAACTGGTTCGCCTGTTTTAATCTCTGCCTGACGAAATTGTGTTTTTCCGTCGGCGAAATTATATTCATCGAATTCGAGCGTTGCGTAGATAGTTCGTATTCAAAGTATAAACTATCGAGCTTACTACCGTAGTTTGCTTTTCAATTTGTTAAGTATTTAAATGCGCGAGTATCGACGTCAATTGCTCATATTAAGCTCACTTTGTCGCTGCGTTTTATCCAATAGCAACCCCGAGAATGAATGTCGGAAAAGCAGCCTCGTTCTCTAAAGGGATAATATATTTAAGCCGTCAAACAAGAATTGCCTGTTGGGTCTGAAATGCACCCCAGCAGATGTAATATCGTTGAGTATCATATTAGGGTCCTAGCAGTTGGAAGTTCATAGAGTAGATTCAACATGTTTCGAGCAGACGCATATATGTATGCGTTAGATGCGCGTCCCTTTATTTTCAATTGATATGTTACCTTTTATGTGCCCATGAAGAGAAGCTATAGCTCAATGGCAATGAGAAACAAACACTTAGAAACCAGGCAGAACTTCTATGTTATCAAAAGTTGAGTTAAGGATATCAATGCCAATCACGCTGATGGTTATATTTATACGTGGTAACTTGTACGCAAGTCATATCACAAGTAATAACGATTCCGTTTATACAGAGAGTAAAGGAAAGCCTGAGAACATATGCATAGCTTAACTATAATATAACTAGCTGATGTGAGATTGGAATATTGATAAAAATTTTAAGAAGGATCATGTTATACTCTTTTCGAGCTTAGAATATAACGATGGGGTTGTTCTTGGATTCTAGTTTATTCGTAATTAAAAATGTGATCGATGTAATAGTCATGAAGCAGTGCCAAGAAAAACGTGAATTTTTGGTTTTGGCTTGGCTCGAACAACTACTGCAGTTCCATGTGATAGGCTGAAGTCCTTGCTGTTTGTCTCTTAGAGGACAGAAATAAAAACCAATGATGGTAAATATCGTCATTATATGTGTGTAAAGAATTTTATTTCTATCTGTCGAACGGTCGGCTCACTATTATAAAGTACATAGATCTATCTGAATTTCTCTCGAATAAAATAGAATCATTCAGAAGACAGTTACAAAAATAATAATGTTGTTTTGTTCCTAGGAAATAAACTTGAATTTGCAATACTTTTATCCAAGTTTTATTTAAACGGCCAACAAACCAAAAAAGATTTACAAAATCCGAACATTTATGTGCCGTCCGTCAAATGGTTTGATGATGGTAACGTGAATAATAATAAAAAAGGGCAAGTAATTTCAGATTGTAAGTTTTTATTTTTTTTTTATTTTAATGCTGTCAGAATAACGAAACATTTATTCTAGGACATCTACGAAAATTAATAAAACATTCGGCAAGGGGCAAGTTCGACAGTACCTTCATTTGAATAAATAAATAAAGACGAAAATCCCATAAATCAAATCAAAGCTTAATTTTTTCTGAAGCACTGGAGGGGTACCCAGAGGGGTACTCGACTACTGGAGGGGTACTCGACTACTGATATGTATGTGCTTTTCTCAGCCTGGGGTTTACTATAGATGCTTTTAGCAGTGCCTACACATTTTGGTTGTAAAATTGCGTGGTTTTCTTCAGAAAGCACAGGTGTTTTAGGAGACGAATCGCTAATAGTCAATATTACGGAATAAACTAGTTTCGTCCGAGTTCAGATTCAAAACTTCGAAATAACGAGAGATGCATTTTTTAACGTGGGTTTCATCGTCCAAAATAAGTATGCTGTCGAGGAGTATTATGATTTTAAAACTGAGGGTAATGCATGCCAAATAGTGTATTTTGGCAAACGTGTGGATATTGATAGTGGGACGAATGTGAGGCTTGCTGGACAACGACAAGAACCCCAAAAAAACAAAAAGAAATAGAACGCAAATATGTTTTTTCACCTGCTGAAAGATAATGCTGAACAGGGCATTCGTCGTAGAGTCAATCCATACAAACCTATACCCCTTAATGGAAAATGCATCGGATTGCATTTTAAAGTATTTGGGCATGAAATGTAATGTGATAGAATAGAACAAAGTTTATTCACGTGAAATATGACTACAAACAGCGCCGTCCTAAGAGAGCAGATCCAGCTTGTGTTTAACGCTGGACAACCAGGAGAAATACATATACATCGGAAAAAATAAATATTCATTGGTGCCACCAATTCATCGTTTGGTAAAAAAAACGAACTGGAATACAATAAATAAAAAAAAAACTTAGGGGACGTTGAAGCCTCGCCTTTAAGAGTGGAACGCGATAGCATTCCACTCTTAAAGCCACATGACGTCATAAAACGCTGTCGCGTTCTGTGACGTCATGATCTTTTTGACTCGCTATATTTGGCGGGAAAACGTTCCGCTAAGTTTGGCAGGAAACCTTTTCCCTAGATATCGCGGGAAATGTTTCCGATAAATTTTGCGGGAAAAGTTTTTGCCGAATTCGGCAGGAAAATTTTGCATCCAAATTTAGCGGGTCAATAGGGTCATGGCGTCACAGCCTCGTGTGACGTCAAGTGTGACACACGTGGCTGCGCACGTTGCATTATGGGATTTTTTGTCCCACCGAAAACCGGCGTCGGCATCGGCGCCGACGCCGACTACGATGCCGGATTTTCTGCCGCACGAGCTCCTAATCGCTATCGCGTTAAAACAAGACGATATCGAGCAAATATAAACCTATCAAAGCAAATCAGGGATGTAACACTACACAATATAGCGATCACTCCTATAACAAAAACATTAATCGACGCCAGCAATTTGGCAGATAAAAAACGATTTAGAAAATATTAAAGTAAAATAAAGAAAACCCGCTATTTGTGACACGAGGAATGATAAGTCCTGAAATAAAAATAGTTGATATACGTTTTTCGGGCAAATATGTGACACTGATAAAGGTTTAGACAAGTGGAGTCATTTGTGTAGTTCTTTCTTAAGGGTCCTTGATTAGCTTGTTATTCAGGCTCTGTTAGCTCATTAAATAAAAAGTATAATGGTTTCGACGTCATTACACATACTCAGTGCGAATTCTCGGAACTTTGAACCTCTCGATGCCTCTTTGATACTTTTTCTTGCCATTATCCCTGCTAATTAATGTAATTAAAAAGTAAGAAATAACCACAAATTTGAAATAAAAAAATATATATATATATAAGGCAATAAATATTTCCATTTCTTTTGGCAACTCTATACTGGTAGTTGTAACAAAATTCGCGTATTCACTCTCGGCGCTGCAGGAACGGGTAAAATACTGTCGCAACGAAGAGTGCCAGAATCTTATATGATAGCTAAAAACAGCGACCAGAAGTGCATATCGGCAGTATTTTAGATACAAGTACTGTAAACAACTTACTTTTAGCGAGGACCTAATTGTCACGGATTTCGCGAATCGCGTACGATTCGTGAAAAATAGTTTCCGCGAACAGTTAGTCTCGCGAACCATTTCGAACAAAGTATCAACACTTCGGAAGATACATTGAAATGTACTGTGCTTCCAGAGCAACAATCTAACAACGCGAGAGCCCGCACGCGTACGTTAACACGTGATCATTACACGTTCTATTATTAACATGGTATGTAAAGTGTTTGATAGAAAATAATGCATTTAGCCGGAATCCGCAGTCATCCCAAGGAGTTTGGCGGACTTCGTGTTATTTCGTTTCGCGAAAATGAGAACCAGCGAATAATTCCAATATTACAGGTTTGGCACGATTCGGGATATTTGAGTCCACAAAGATTAAGTCGTTTACAGCACTTTAAATGCCACTTTTTTATGGATACAGTCGTTAACTACAATCCCTAACTAGTAATTAAATACGAAATTCAAAATGCACAAAGTATTCTAAATACGTATTTCAGATACTTTTATTTCAATTGCTATCCATCCCTGCGGCGCTGTATGACCGACCTCATCGGTTGTGTGAACTGAGAAATGGCATGACCGTGAGCGGGCAGGTTTGGCAGAACTCTGACCGCTTGCCGCTCGCCCAGAATAAGAATAGTATTCCTCTACTCCAACTACGGACAGCTTCTAATACGAACTATGAACATATATACGCAGAAAAGAAGTTGCAGGGTATGGTTTTCCAAACATATTGTAAGAAGAATAAGATTAAAGTTATGTTACAACGTTACGGTTCACACGACTATTGTCTGAAGCTGCGGAAGTACGGGGTACAAATACGGCACATAATGTGTTGTCAGACTTTGCGCATTGCAGGAAAGTCAAGCACGTAGTCACCGGAAATTTAGCCTAGGTCAATAGCCTGCACGAAATTCGATTATAATCCTACATGCGCATGCAATAAAAAAATTATGAGAACCAGATGACGGCTCGGACTTGTTCACTTGTGGTTTTGCCTTTTTTTCTTTCTTTCACGATAAGAAAACAAGAAAAATATTGCCTCTAAAATATTCCTGTTTCTTTGCATATGGTCACTTTTCAGGAATTTCAATCAAGGGTTCGTGAATTTCGTAAAATGTTGTCACCTAATACCTGAAAAAATAGTGACACATGATTAAACTTGGAACGTGAAATCGCTCTCATTTTGACTATAATTTTAATGTACGATCCATTCGCAATCGTAATGCGAGTATGCATACATCCAGGATAATAGTCGGCAACGCAGACGAGAAGTGGGAGTTTTAAATCGGAAGTTCGCAATGCTGTCATAATCAGAAGCGGCAGTGAGTGAACTTCTAATTTGTAGAACGTTAACGGCGTCGTCTACTGACAATAGACGTTTGCAAGCTGCCGTGCTTCGAAAGCTAGTCTGGCCACAGTGAACGGAGAACGCTTTGTTTGGGCGCTAGTCTGAAAACCGTACGCCTTCGAAATACTTGCCTATCAGACGATCTTCCCACACCAGCCGCAACATGACGTCGCCCAGAGGCCCCCCTTGCAACCGTCTATAGGACCGGCGAACAGTGAAACGACAAGCAGCAGAGCTCGAAACAGTCAAACTCTGAGATTCTTTTGTTTCACGTGACTGCAAAAAGTGCCTTAATTACGTTCGTTTTCTTTTTTTATAAATGTAAGTACTTCAAAAAGTCAAATTTGGGGGTTTTACGTGCCAAACCACCGACGGGCATCTGGCACGCCCCAGCGGAGGACTGAGGATTAATTTGGACCACCTGGGGATCTTTTGACGTGCAACCGAAAGCTCGGTTACACGGCGCCTCCTCCGCAATGTAAGAAATAGTTAAAAAACGTGTTACAAATATTTTGCAACTAAATGGCGGCACGAGTTATTGCAGCAAAATTGTGGCGTGGCAATAACAAAATTATTTGAAAGGGTAACGTATTACAGGTAATCAGTCACCTGTAGCGGGGCTCTCCCCAGGTCTGAGTACTTGTCACCCTTCGGTGGTAAGGAGTGACCTGCTTACGTGTTTGCGCAAGTTCTTCGAATGGGCTACCTACAATGTATTAGGAACAACTCCCGCTTTCGTGCAACTATTACAGTAACTACGAGCTGACGAAACACATGGCGTGGCAAGTATCAAGTTACTTTTTACCCCCCCCCCCCACCCCGTCAATGAGATGGTTACATTTGGTGATAAGACCGCCGCAGGACGCATCACGAACCAAGAACTGTTTACATAATAAGCACTCCCCTCGTTCCTTAAGCTGTCACTGACTCCAATCCCCTTCATCCTATTAAGTAAGCGCGCTAGAAACACCTGCGTTCAGCAGTAAGCAACCGGGTGCACGCTATGTCTCAGAACGACCTGGTTCGCCTTCACCAGACACAGGTGTCCGTCGACCCGCCAAAGAGCTGCATTTCCGTGCTCGTTCTTTCGGCGGTCTCATTCCTAACAGACCGAGTTTGACACAGGCGGCTTCACCACACCCCCTAGCCGATATTTTATTCAGGCCCAACACTGCCGCCGAGATGTCGCAAACAATACATTTCCAGCAAAGACATAAAATAGAAAGAAAGGAAACGCGCTCGTACCGCAGCGCGAACACGCCCCGTGATGGACGCTCTCTGGCGCCCAACGCGAGGCTCACCTCTAAGCTGAGAGTGCGGTGGAGGCTACGCGTCTGATCGACCAGTGGCACGGCTATCTTTCGCCACGTAATCGCGTTCCTGCCCTTACCTACGCGCAAAGAGATGGGTCACGTGATGAGAGGGACGCGGTTGATGTGTACGGCGAGCGCGTAGGTGCCACCGCGCTGTCAACGTAGGAGTGAACGGAGCACACATTGACGAGACGTCGGAACGACGTGTTGATTTTAAGGCAGGCGCTCCTCGCACATCGGTCGTCAGCGGGGCCCTCGAGCCCGTCCGGAGCGCTGTTCTTAGGCGGGTATATACAGCCCAGCTGTGTCTCCTGGCTGCGGGAGATCGCACCGGGAGGGTGGCAATATACCAGGACCTGTCGTTCCTTGGCCCGTCCGATCTGCGTGTAGCTGCACCTTGGGCCGGAGCGCGCAGCAGGAGAGCGCGCCAGCTTGCTGAAGAAGCACCGGCGTCGTGCCCGTCGTTTTGTCTGTGTGCGCTCATACCTTGCCAAAGTTGTAACTTCTCGTTTAGATTTAGATGCTCCAGTCCTTTATATGATTGGATTTTTTTTTTTAAATTGGCGAGGTAACTTTTTGCAGTTTAAAAACACCTGAATCTATGCATTAGGGGAATTAGGGGTCATTTCTATGCGGGCAAGTATTGTTTCTTGGAGAGGGGGGGGGGGGGGGGGCTTTGGCAACTTTGGTGAGAGAGAAATGCACTCCATCTGTATAGTTTTCGCAAGTGGATAAAGATAATGGTACATTTGACGCAAACATTACTCTACTTCCCCGCGGCAATTAGAAGTCACGCATGAATGCACCAGAAGTAAGAGGTAGGTAACTTATCTTCAAAAGTACTCATCGATTGTTAGATAAGCGCTTTGTAAAGACGCAAGAAAAAATATGTTCTTGAGCACATTGCTTTGTGGTTCTTGTTTACTGAACCTAGTAAACACCTCACGAATGTATTAATTTATATCCGACCCCTAGGCATCTCGTCAAAAAGGCAATTTAGATGAAGAGCCATCAATTTGTGGTAGTAGGGATTGAAATAATCTAATGGAGATTCAAAGTTCTAATTATCATGAAGATGTTCATTATGAGTCATAAGAAGATATCCAATGTACACATCACGATCACGTCGTTTTGATTTCTTCTAATCTTGGCAACGGAAGGAGACGCTCGCGTATGTGGTCGAACTAGAAAGGCAAATAACGAATTGCCCCATAAAAAAAAAAAAAAGTTTCAAACGCAGATATTTCTAGGATGAGGCTCCAATTTCTAGGCTCCAACCGAAACATCCTTTTCTAGAAATATTAAATAGACTTGGAGGTATATAAACCAAGGCAGTCTTAAAATCTTTAAAGAATACAGAAACTGTCTTGAAACCCATTCGAGCAGACAACAATTTAAAGATAAACGCGATGTCAGTGAAGCTGTACCGCCAGGTAAATGTAGCTCGTCCTGATCTGAATAGAGGCCCTTTCAATAGGTTATATAAATATCGGTCATGCTAAGGGATCACAGGCTTACAGCAAATAGTAAAAAAAGAAAGAAGCCATCATGCTACGCAATCCTTGCGGAAACTGGGTATTGCACTCAAGCTGGGCTATTAGCAATATAACTGGCTCCTTTCCACAGTAGCCTGCACGAGAGGAACAAAACCACGATTTCTGTAAGAGCAAAAAAAGGAACGCGGAGTTCTGCTCACCTACTCAGCGGGGAAGTCCAAGGTCACATCGACGTCAAGGTATCCAAAAGTCACGGAAAGTCTCTCAATCCAAGCGCAGGCAGCCACCTCATACGCTTTCCTGGGAGCATTAAACTAGACAACTTGATAAAAATACTTCGGGGGCCACACGAGGTTTCTTACGACTTGCCTAGGCACAGCGTCACTAGAGGACACGTATGTGCGATGTTTCGTCAATTTTGTATATGCCTCCTCTAGTCGCTCAATCGGTAATGATAAATTCCCGCGTCTTCAAATTGAAACTCTACGGCACAGAGAGCCGCTCGGCGTGGCCACCCGATCGGAGTCTTCTTTGTCCAATGAACGAAGACTTTCCAAATATGCGGATTCGGGGTGTTTTCTGAGAGCCAACCCTTGTAGCCGCTTTCCCCCGTTCCCCCAACAATCCAACGGCAGAACCTCGCTGGCTGCATTTGGACGAGCAAGTCGGGTGGGGGGAGGCCCTCCCCTCCTCGTTGAACTGTTTACCTGCTTCCCAAGGCATAGCCCGAAATTCACCGAAACACTTTTTTTTTTAATTTCGCCCATTCGTTCCCACGCTTTCCAGGAGCTGCACCTATAGCGCATAAAAATCTGCACTCGACCTGTCCGCCCCACCATAAAAAAAGGCGCTTGTATCCTCTGAAGCCACCAGAAAGGGGAAGACGCCAGGAAGCGGCACCATCTCAAATGTTTTCACGCTAACTCGCTTCACGCTCCCTTTCCGAGTTTTTCGCGTTTCTTTTTCGCCTTTTCTTCCTCAGCTTTTCACTCAATATTAGCAGAGGACCTCGCGAGATATTTCATAATTTTTGTCGGCAGCAACGCTTACTTCAACAGCAGGTTTTGGTGGTCGAAATTTTTTTTTTTTTTTTATCAACCCTTCGTGCCGTGACCGGTGATTTTCGCGAAAGAAAAGTAGAGCCCACCGAAATCCCGGTTCCGGGGATAAGCTTTCCCCTTTATTTGCGTTGCTGTTTCTCGGCTCCCTGGCCGATCCGGGGTGGCTGAGAAAGGGGGAAATGCGCCCCCCCCCCCCCCCCCCCCCCCCATTTTGGAGCGCGTCTGGCGCGGCTGTGCTCTTACCCCTTTGCTTCTGTTTCGGAAGGATCTGGATGCAAGGAGCCGCGATTCCCACGCCGTCGGGTCTCCCCCCTTTGTCCGAGGCTCCCCGGCCTGCTCCATACGCACCCTCCCGCTTCATTCGCACTTGGCGTCCCGTCTTCGAGCTAGTTGTCAGAGCATTTGAGCTATCTGGTACGCGATTCCAAATAAACGTGGTTTATTAAAATTAAAGATGCTCGGTAAGAGGAAATAATTAAACTAAGAGACACTATGGTATCTATACAGTGATAACATCAACCCTAGACTGGGCAAGAAAAGTAAAGCTAAAGAGGAAAAGACTTTAGAAAAGGGGAACAGACAACGTTGAGTTCAGGCGTTTATTCAGTCACCTAAATTAAATATGCCCCGTGCCCCCAAACTCAAAGTAGGAGGTTTTGCCTTTGATAGCTTTCAATTTGTGCGTATATAATAGTGACTCAAGGCACGCAGTAACTGAGTTTAAGACGTCTGTTTCTCCTATTAATTTTTACTAATCGTGGTATATTTCCACCAGCTCGCTTGACCATACACAATATTTTGATTAAACTGTTGTACAAAGTGGTGCCAGGTACGTCTTTACGTGTTTTTTTTTTTTTTCATTTTACATCAATACTCTCGCACTCACGTCAAAAATTAGAAAAAGTAATTGATCAGGTTATTTGGTTACACGATCCCAAAACGTGATTACGAATCACTTTAAAAGTAACCACTAGGTTTCCAGTTATTTTTCGAGGTCACATGATTAAAGTGGGTTTCTATTAATAATGGTGGCCTCAAAAATTCCAGATTATGTTTCTTCTACTTAAGAAAGCAAGAACCATCTGTACTACATTTCAGGTGCCACTGTACATCTTTCATCACTATTCTCGCTTTTTATGTGACCTGGTCATATTCGGACAACAGAGCAAGATAGTCCCTCTAACTGTCGCAAGTTTCATTGCGTTTTTTTTTTTGTATGTTTTATCCTGTATAGTGTAAACGTTTAAAGGGCATAAAATAAAATACCTATGCACACAAAATATTCGTCCATGACCAAACGCAGATTTATCAGCCTTGAAGGTACTAACATATCCGTTATGTTGTAATAGGTTGATTAAAATTGATTTTTTTTTTATTAATACAAACTCACCTGTTATAATTGGAGCAGCCCTCGTATACAGTGACACTCGAAATTTTGCTCCCAGACAGTCCACAGAAATACACATCATGACAGGTCGTCTGGTAGCTCGGCAATTTGCTACACAGAGAATTTGGCAATAGGCCAACCATGGCAAGCGAACTACTATCGTATATTTATTATTTTCGTAAAGTTTATAAAAGACGAAGCATAGCAAACGTTTTAAAAGATCTATCAAAGTCAACCGCAAGTTTTGGTGATTCACACACGCACCAGGTGATCATAACAATCAAGAAAGAAAAAATAAGGCTGGGAGGTCACAGTAGTAAACGTGACGCCAAAAAAAAAAAAAAACTAAAAATACAGGACAGCAAAAAACAATCGTGAGAACTTACTTTTTAAAAGGTTTCAATGCTCCATCGAAATACGTATACACTTGGGAAACGAAATGACAACATACTAAAGTTTCAAAGAGAATATAATACAAAGCCAAACAAGAGCAACCGAATGTAAATTAAAAGGATATTGGATAAAAAGTGTTTTTTTTTTTCAAACTTCACCTCCACAAATTATCGTGAGCCTCATAGCTAAAGTGGGAATAAAATAAAAGCAGTAATTTTTTTTTCCATGAGACTATAATTTCTAGCACAAATGTGGGGCCAAGAAACGCATTCACTGTCAATGTATTACAAGCGGCAGTGGCAAGATGAAGCATTGTTCCTTCAGACAGTTTATATAGGTTTGCAGCAGTCAAAGCGCTGCCTGCGTTCACACACCTGTGGGTGTCGGTGTAAATTAAAATGTGTTTGCCATATCGTTCATTTTTTTTCTTTTTTTTTCTGCTTCGCGGCCAAGCAATTTGAAATTATTTTAGAAGTAAAACTTTAGTTGATCGTGATTAGGCTCCAGCAGATGATATGAGCGCTTTAATTAATTTTCCTTTCACTACTTATTCCTGAATGTTCTGCGTTGTCTAAGACATTCAGGTCCGTACCTCGTGAGCCAAGTGTCAGCTGCGGCACTTCTAGGCGGCGGAAACTTCCCATGACAGCACTACCTTCTCTTACTCATGGCGCGATTTCTTGACCTGGGTGTCTGGTCATATCCGGACAATGTTCGCCTTACGATAAGTTTCCAACAGCACATTAACAGTTCGGATACACTTTCATTCGTAAGCTTGCGTTTAACTTCTCTATTTTCATATTCGTTCCAAACAGGAATTACAGCGCGAGTCAACTTGAGGTATCCTATTACGCAGGTGATTTGATAACGACGCCTATGTGTTTGATAGCTAGGCTAGCTGATCACGGAACATACTGAGGTAAAATACTCAAAACACAAAGATAGGACGAATAAGGTGTTGAACTGGGCGAGTTGGTAAAAGTTTGACATGGTGGGTGTAACAGCTTCAAAAAAACGAGGACGATAAAAGGAACAGACACGACAGCACAACAGCTGTACTCGCAAACTGAAATGTTTTATTTGAAAAAGAAAAGAGAACACATATGTCAGTACCAGATAACAGAATAACGAAAGAACTGTTTGAGTGAAACATCAGTGGTTTTTTCGAGCGAGAGAATAGTTTTCCTGAAGTTGACATTGGGGCCTCCCGGACGTGCAAAGGTGATGAGATATCAGGGTGGAGGTGCACGTGCAAAGGTGTGAAAAACGATGTTTTATTTTTCCATTTCTTTTCTTGCTTCGTAAAATTCAGTCCTCTACACGTTACCCAGAAAACGTAGTCGATTATACATGATGAACTATAACCCTCAGATTAGGGAGAAAGACGACGATGAAGGAGAGGAAGAACAGGAGTCTCTAACATCACTGAAATCTTTTGACCAAAAATCCTCTTTATGTAGGTTTCAGGCAGACATGTACACGTTACCCCCAAAAAGTAACAAAATCCGTTACTCGTTAAAGATTCTCAAAAGGAACGCGTTGCTTTACCTCAAGAGTAGCAAGTTATACTTTTTCTTGTTACTTTGACGACAAATACACAACTGCTTTTGTTTTGTGGTTTATTGTTTTCTTTTCAGTAGTCGTTGCACTTAAGTAGTAGTCGCCTCTCGAAGTTTTCATCAGTTGTGTTTCCCCGCTTCATTGAGAGAATACGTCTCTAGCAACGCTGAGGAGTCGATCTACTCAAGAGCTCAAAGGAACGGAAGTGTTGTGCTTCAGAAAGAGCTGGCGAATACGGGATTCCACTCTCTCCCTTTCTCTTGTTCTCTCTGCTTCTAAAATCCGAAGTTGACAATGAGTTCTATGCCTTCCTGCGTTGCCAACCTCTGGGTTTCCGTTCCGTCTTTAAATACGGAGTTGTGAGGGGG
This sequence comes from Ixodes persulcatus, assembly GCA_013358835.2. Classification (NCBI taxonomy): domain Eukaryota; kingdom Metazoa; phylum Arthropoda; class Arachnida; order Ixodida; family Ixodidae; genus Ixodes; species Ixodes persulcatus. The sequence continues at coordinate 566,440 of JABSTQ010011576.1, forward strand.
GTATGGAATGGGGTAATGCTACCAAGGTTGACTTTCGGTAATACACTCTTGTGTATGAAATATGAAGTAAAGTAAAGCTTAGAGGTAAGGCAAAGGAGTATAGGCCGGTTAGCTATAGAGTCACATGGTAACACACCAAATGAAATGGTACAGGGGGATATGGGTTCGGCATCCTTTGAGAGTAAAGAGAAATCAAGTAAAGTTTGACCAAAGGCTAACTGATATGGAGCAGATGGGGTGGGCAGCTAGTGCATATAGGTTCCTATACATGAAAAGCTTGAACACAAATTAGACAAAACGGGCTCGAAAGCTAGGAAACAGATTTTTTAGAGGAGGGGCAGTTAAACGGGGTCCGTAGAAAAAAGAGGTAAAGATGCGGAGAGACAGAGATGTGGGCAGAAAGTGTGCTGGAGAAATCAGCTTTAAATAAGGAAAGAAACTTTGTTTAATAATACCCGGGGGAGCTCTTTACTGTTTGAGGCTAAACCTGGGGTACTAAGAACGAAGACTTATAAGGCAAAATTTGAAGATATAGATACAGTTTGTTGCATATGTGCATATGTGGAATAGAGAGAGATACTATAGAAGACCCGGTTTTGAGGTGCAAGAGGCTTAATCCTGCGCTCCCTGAGGGGAGTACACACATGGAGGGGGCCTGGGTTTCGGTGGGTAATATGGAAGGGTGGATTATAAAAGGTTGAGGTAACACTGTTGAAAATTGGGCGAGTTGGTTATGCGTTGTTACGAAGAGGGAAACAGCGCCAAAATTACGGACAAGGAACGAGGAACACACAGACCGAGCTCTGAGGTAACGAAAAGGAAATCGGAGCATTGGTGGAAGGAGAATAGGAAAAACTGAAATTGGTAAAAGCAACTAGCACCACTGTAGACAGGGAGGACAGAGGAACATTTTGACTCCTTCCCGCGTGGCTCCGGCCCAAAGTCTGAACCCTCTCTCTCAGTGGGCCTGGGTTTGGAAAGAACCCCAGCAAGGTTGACCAGAGGAAAATTGGTGACTCCATCGCCGGGGGGAAAGGGCGGGATGGCCTTTTTATTTATTTATTTTGTATTTTATATTTGCCCGATCTCCCAAAGGTCAGCCGGGTGGGATCTTTCCCCCGTCCCGGTGATAGTCGAAGGGATGTACAGGGAAAGAAATTTGGTGTTTAAGTAGGGAAGGAAAGCATTTTCTTAAGCTAGTTGGAGGAAGTTACTGCCCGTTGCAATATCATCCATCCATTCATCCTGTACTCGATTCTAGAAGGTTCAACCAACGAACCTTATAGTGTTCGCTGGGTAAAGGACATTTCCGTCTGAAGAGTTCGACTGACGTGTTCAGCGATAAGCGTTGCTGTACTGGTTAGTTTTATTTCGAGTTGCCCATATGTCTTCGTCGGAATAGAAGCATACCCAGCTTAGAATTGAAACGAGGCTGTTTAAAAGGTGTTGTGCACGCTATTCCGCAAAAGGGAAGCTTCTCGAGGACGCTTGGAATTTACCTGCGTCGAAGGAATCTGCGCGAGGAAGACCGATGCGATGAGTCAGTCCAGCTAGCGCGCGCTCAAGAGCAGACGACCGGACACATCACTTCCGCGGAAGATGAAAAAATAGTGCGCTGTTTTGGAAACAACTATTGGAGTATTTGCATTCCCTCTTCGCGAAAAATTAACATTTTTCTCATACTTTCGTTTGCTCTTATCATCTACAAAAGTATACCCATTTTATAAGAACAGAGTTTCCAATGAAAAAAACGGCTAATGTGCAGGCGAGCTGGTGTCAGTTATACATGATGATTGGAACCAGAGACTGTCATTTGAAAAACGTAAAACTCTCGAAGGAGGAAGAAAAAAGGACAGACAACGTCATCGAGACGTTGTCTGTCTCTTTATTTTTTTATCCTTCAAGAGTTTTCCGTTTATCAAACCACAGTCTCAGGTTTCAATCATCATGTATAGCCTTTGCAATCTCCACGAAATGTCGCGTTCTCATTGGTCACATGTAGCTCTGGTTGCCGGAACCACGCTTCTCCCATTCTCCGCGATGACCTCTGTGTATTCGGTCTTTGACTGCTTCTTTAATAAAGAAATCGGCCGCGCATCGTGGTGATTTAAAGATTTCTAGGATGCTTAGAGCCCGCAGAGTGAGTATCACCATAATAAGGCGATCTGAGAAACCTCCTCAGGGCACCCTTAGAAGTAGCCAAGTACGTTACTCGTTCCTTTTCTAGAAAGTAACTGAATACTTACTTTTTACCGAAAAGAGTAACTAGGTAGAAGTAACTCGTTACTAGTAACGCATAACGTCCATGTCTCGTTTTAGACACCTCGGTGGTATTGTCCGAAAGAGATCATAAAAGGTTGTTAAAAGAATTCGTCACAATTGTTTAGCACAGAAACGCGGTAAACAAACCCTCACTCGGTTTAGACCTAGAGGTTTACAGGTTTCTGGATATTTTACCCTTTTAAACTGTTCTGTCTTTTTGTTTTGTTTTTGTGGGAACCTTTTTTGAACGTTGGTTTAATCCCTGGCTCTTTTTTCTATGTTTTCGTGCTGTCCCACGGCGAACGTCACTGATAGGTTTTAACAAGTTTGACCCTTCTCCTGCCCTTGCCCCCCCCCCCCCCCCCCCCCAAATCCCCTCCTTGTTTTTAGGGCTGTTGTAGGTATTTGTTTAATGAGTGTTTGCGCACGTGGTTTTGCGGAAAGGTTGCTTCCTTCTCTGTGTCTTTTTTTTTTTTGTCTTTTTTCTGGAAGGTGCCTGAAACCTATATAAACAGCATTTTTCTCAATAGATTTCATCTGTGTTTGAGGCTCCTGTTCTCTATCTTCTTCATCGTCGTCTTTTGCCGTAGTCTCAAGGTTATAAATCATCGTGTTTAATCATAACCAGCTTGTTTGCACCCTACCATTTTGTTAATTAATCGATTCCAATTACAATTACTCTGGGTTAAAAAGTATCGACATATATTATTTATTAGTTGAGAGGAAAAGTAATTGCGTGTTACTCGAAAAAGTAACCAAATTCCTTCTCGATTACTTTAGATTTTCTAAACGGTGTACATTTCTGCCAGTTTGAAAAGGGTTCTTTTGTTGTGCTCATTATCCAATTAAAATCACCGAATTATAAACTGCGAATATTTCGAGTCCACCAATTTCGGTGAACCATTCCCGAATTGAAGGCTCGTGTTTGGAATTGCTTGGTAGAAAGGTCGAGTAAAAAAGGTCGCTATTAGAAAGGGGAGGGGAATACAGTAATTTTTACGAGTAATTTTATTACTTTCAAAAGTTATCTGGTTACTCCTGCGATTACTGTCGAGACCGGTTATAAGAAAGTTGGTTATAACGAAATAGCGCCTACAGCGAAGCAATCACGATTTCCCATTTACGTTTTAACTTCGTTATAACCAAAGTCGTTTATAACGAAATAGCGTATATAGCGAAGTGATTTCCGATGCCCGCTCACTTCGTTATAACCGGTCTCGACAGTACTACCTAATACATTTAATTAAACTAATACAAGTTTACTCAAAAATGTGGTTTATTACAAGTAATCTGACTGCATGTAGCGTACAAGTGCGATAAAATCCCTAGTTGCGAGTTAACGCTCTTTCCTGTCCCATTCTTCTTTCAATCTGTTGGCCCCATTCACGCGGTCGTAATAGGACCTTTAGCTAATGGACCCTTATGGCAAGAGGCGAATCAGTTCCCGGTCCAATGCGGGTGACAAATGCTCGCGACCCAAGATGGCGAGCTGATTCGCAGATTGCAAAAGAACCTACGTTAAAGGTACCTGTATGCTGGACGCGTTAGTCATCCTCAATTGGGATACAGTGATGTCTCGTTAATATGGACAACTCCGTTCCCGTAAAAAATCGTCCATAATGTAAGTTGTCCATAATAACCAGACAAAAAGGCTTGTATTTTCCCAGTTCGTCCCCGAAAGTGGTGTCCATATAGCGGGGTATCCATTTTAACGGGGTCCATATTAACGAGACATGACTCTATAACGATTATAGTAAGCGCTTAAGAAAAACACGCGTTTAAAAAATTGTGGATGGCGGAAGGTGGGCGTGTTTAGACGAAGCACGCCATATTGTATTCTTCGCTTGCTGACTGTTGTAAGGGGGCTGGCTGATGGCTACGTCACAAAACTGTCTTCTTTTTTATTTTGTTTTTTTGCCGCAGCCTATTATTAAACTATTAATATTATCATTATTAAAAGCGCCAGGAGCGGGGGATATTGCTTCCTTCTGTACCGTAAATGAAATAGACCAACTCGTGTTTAAAGTGTCGGTTACTTTGAGTCTTGGCAACATAGAAGCACTCCTATCCCAGTAATATCAAGAGCCGGCCCCTAGGCCGGCTCTGTAATGACCCGGTCAGCATGTGACCGGGTCATTACACGTTTTTATTTGACGTTCCGGGGTCGTGTGATTTATAACTTCCGTAATGAAGAACCTTTCAATATCCGCGTCCTTAAAACAACCCGTGCTTCTTGGATTTTTGAGATGTATGGACATCTCGTTTCAAATATACCCTCGGATTTCACTTCCACCTAACAAGGGCGTTGCACTGAAAGAGTTTAAAGTAAAAACAGAAAGTAAAACGTTTCCTTCGATATTCTTTTCACTCGGTTAAGTATGAAGGTCGGGTATTTCCACATACATCCGTCGGCATGGAAGCTCGAAGAAAGCAACTTATTCGGCAGTTGGTCCAATGCACCCCTTCGGTACTCTAACTGCTGTCGATGAACTCGTGATTTCTACTCGCATGAAACGCAACAAAACGCTCCTGCCGATTGCTCGAATGAGCTAGAGACAAACTATTTAAAGTGAACCGTTCTTTTCAGGCAAAGAGGGGAAACATGTTCTAGTCGATCGATGCGATCGACTTCAGAGCACGAAATTGAAGAATTCAACGAGAAAGGACAAAAACACGGGCGAAAAAATTTCGAGAGTTGTTTTCTAAAAGTTTCCAGAACCCTCGCCTCCTCGCGCGAGGGTAGAATCGAGCGGCGTAATTTTCTTCCCTTTCCCCAATCCTCTTTTTTTTTTTTTTCTTTATTTGGGGTTTTCGCTCATCATTGTGGAGGCTCCGCCCAGCTCGTGAGAGCGAATGAAAAATTTTCTCGCCGACGCCTCGAACGTACCAAAAAGGGAGCGGCATAAAAGTGTTGAAGTAAAAAAAAGGAAAAAAAAAAAAAGCCGCAAGAAGAAATCAGGAGCGGGCACTGGATCGATGCTCCCCCTCTCCCTCGAAGGAAAGTGTATCACGCGAGCACTCAACCCAACAGAAGCAACAAGATGAATCGTGCGCGCAAGTAGCAGCTAACCGACTGGCGCATGCGCAAAGCGCGTTCAGGAGAGGATGTGGAGATACCTCCGGAGCTGGCATCGAGTAAAGGCGACGCGAAAAAAACAACAAAAAAAAAAAGGCCAGACCCAGCGCTTCCCGAGGTAACATCTAGCAATTTGGGAAATATAAGAACGAAAAACAAAACAGAAAAACAGAGGGCGACAGGAGGCGTCGATAGTGCGCACGCGCGGCATTTTATTCCGAAAGTTCTAATTTCGGGCGGGGGTGAAGGAGAGATACCCGTGTGCGCTGCTTTGCGTGTCTGCACGCGTCAAAGAAAAGGGGGAAAAAATGCAGATAGGAGTAACAAAACAATGATCGGGTTGCTGCGAGGCGTTCTTGCGTTTCGGAGTCTGCCGCACTGTGGCGTTCGGCCGACGGCAGAAGCGACACACAGCGCGTGCGCGAAGCTCTCTTTTTCCTTCGCGCCTGTCCCCGGCCTCGTTGTTGTTTGCGCCTCGCAGTGGCGGGCGAAGGAAGCCGCCGCCATATTCAGCGAGAAACGCGATGCCCGTGCCCAAAAACAAAGTCCGCACCGGCGGGGGGAAAGCGATCCGGAAAGTGAAGCTGCGGTTTTTGCGGTTTTACGACGGGGGCTTGTTTACCGAGAGGAGTGCACTCGAGCGGATCTTGTTCTTTACCGCACATTACTTCGCCTCGAGTCAGTCAAACCGTAGAAGGCGCTCAACTATAGTAACGCAAGGACAGGGCGCACTTTCTGCGTTTGATTTAATTAGTTGGTGGTAGCACTCGCATAAAGGTGCTATGAAAGCAATGCTGCTTTGGAGCTTTACGCTCATTATAAAGAATACTCAGGCTAATCTGACGCGATTAAACCAACACATCGCGCATGAGAAAGGTTATGTTAATGGAGAGCCCCAACAAAGGTCACTATTTATTTTTTTTGCAGACCTTAAGCTTGCTGACGGCATCGCTGTGACCACATCACGTTGGCCAGTGGCCACAGACTAACGCGGTTCGGGAACTGGACGCGAGCTTCGTCTCTTGGCTAACAACTGAGTTGAGAGTCGCGTGGAATCCCTTCTATGAGGGAAGACCCCGAGCTCTGACAATGTCCAGGGCACGGCACGAACCCTCGGCATGGTCAAACACAACGCGTGTCCATGATGTGCATTGGTGGCAAAGAGCCAACAACGGGTAGCTTGTGCATTCTAATTTCGGCATCATCACACTAGGGTGGCATTGAAAGCTACGGCCTAGCTTCGACTGAACACAAGTTCCAGCTGACCTCTGCTCTCAGTCCTAGTGAGATGACGTAAGCAACTCAAGCGCAGATAGCATAGCGACCATAATTCAGAGTAGTGCCGCAAAAGAACACGCTGCAAATATGTGCATACAATCGTTTGTCGAAATGATGATGGCGTTTAATGCTGCGCAACAAATTATCTGATGCTGCGCAACAAACAATAAACTGCACGTTTTAAAAGATGCAAGGTAGGACTCCTATACGTAAAGGTCACTAAAAACAATCTAAGTTATTTCGCGAGAGATGTATATTGTACAGACACATGATGAACAAGCAGACATATGCAACATTAATTTGTAACTGGGGCTATCTTATGTCAGTGTTGTGGAAGTAACTAAAATAACTATTCCTTTCGGGCGCATTGTGTAGAACCAAATGAACTGAAAATCAGATAGTTTTATTAGCGAGCACATTTCATAAACAAGGTTGCATTCAAATGATTACACGCTGTGTATAAAATAACGGTGAGATGAGCATATCGTATAAAGAAATTGGCAGAGGCCAAGAAGTCATAAACCTTTTTCCTGTGTGATGCAAACTTTTCGCTGGAACCATCTCGCCCATAATTCGAGAAACAACATGTTTAAATTGGGTGTGTAAAAATATTTGGATTAATTACTATTTTAATCGTGTAAATATTATTTTAACATTTTAACTGAAAATAATTTCAACGTTCAATAAGAAACTCATAACGTATGACTTCCCCCAGCCTGGTGACACACGCTCCAAATATAATCATTTATTACAAATCGAACATACTCATTTTGTATTTTAGTAGTTTATTTTTTTAAATTATTGTGTCGGAGTTTCCGGCCAACAATGTGCCTGCAATGCATGGACGAATAAATATGAAGTACAAAGTTCCGTAATTTAGCGTAAAACCTGTCGAACGTTTCGTTATATAAAATTAAGCATGCACAAAGTTTTTAGGCCTTTTATTTTCACATAACTTCTCATCGTTGGGCCACCTGAAGGCATCACACCCAAGTACTCTAAATGAGCCAACCTTATTTACTTTATTGTTTACCATTTAGAGAGAAGTAATTGTACTTTTTTGTGTAAATCGGATGTTTACCTTTTGTTTAACTTTTAAGTTCATATTGCATTTGTCACACCTTACATAAATATTTACCGGATCACTATTTGAGATGTTGACATCGTTTGAAGCAATAATTAATCTATAAATATTGCAGTCATCTGGACACAGTCCTATATTTGATTGCAAGGCATGAATAATATATTGTACAAGGTGTTTTTTTTTTAAAGATTTGTTTGCAAAAGGTGCTAAAGCTACACCAATCTTACCGCGGAGGTGAGTTATACGGCCAGGGGAACCATAATATATGGCATTAATCTTCAAGATTTGGCACATAATAGCCTAAAAGTTTTAATTAACTTTTAATTAGTAAAAATGAACGCATGATTCAAACTAGAAACTTGCTGAGCGTAGTCTAAAACCACTAAATTAGTAAAATTTAGCAAGATTCGGACCGGATGAGATGCGTGGTGGTGTGCTAAAGTTACCCCTCGTGCAACAAACGAAAGACTAGCGGCGTGCAACCGCTGTGCACTTACCACCTTCGTTTTCGCGCAGCTAGCCTTGTGCCTGTTGCAAGGTTAGCAACTTCGGCGTACCGCTTTTCACGTTCTCCAAATCTTTCGGAAATTTGCTAATGTAATGGTGTTTATTGGCGCTCAGCATATTTTGGATGGGAAGCATGCGTTTGTTTTCACTAATTAAAAAGTTAATTTACCGATTTTAGCTAAATATATTGATTTGTGTGACGATTAGTTCCTTATATCATGTCCCCCTAGCCATATATGTCCCGCCGACCGGCACAAACCACGTTACCATAGCCTCTATGATTTTGTTATTAAATTCTGGAAGTTCAAGATTAGAAGACATTCTGTATAAACTAAAACGGGCAAAGGACCCAGAACAGACCCACGCGGAACACCATAAGTGACATTTGTATATTTTGAATTTTTACTATTTAGTTCAACTTACTATAATCACTCGCTGAGGAAGCCTCTCAGCAAAGTGGATACGTTGTTATGAAGTGATAGCGATCTAGGTTTATAAAATAAAAAAGTCACGGCTAACAGGCTTGATTTAGTTTCTGAAATTAAAACTTAAACAATCCGCATCGTTCGCAGTATCTATGGCGCCAGCAAGAAAGCGAAAAACGTCTACAAGTACAGTACAGCAGGATGTTTCAGAAAAACATACATGAAGATCTTCAATTAATACGTTATCTAGGCTTAAATGAGCATCAAAGTTAGCGTAAATCACATTTTTCATGAGTTTGCATTATATGCACGTTTAGAAAATCGGACTGTAATTTTCCATACATTTTTAATTCCCTATCTATGCACAAGTACACACTTGCCATTTTCCAATCCAATGGAAATTTTGTATCTCTTAAGAATTTGTTAAAGAGCATCCATAAAGAGTTTACAAGCTCTTCAGCACAATCGTTCAATATATTTGGAGACCTGTTGTATTGTCTTGTAGATTTATGAACCTTGTGTTTTGATAATAAACAAAAAAGTATTATAAGTAGGACTGGGCACTGATCGATTAACAAACCGATTAATTAATTAATGTTTTAGTCGAGATTAATATTTTTCACCAATTAATCGGTTAAACTATCACTAACATAAAAAATAAAAATAAACGGTTTCACTACGCGGACGTGGTCGAGTACACTTGTGTGAAGGCAAATTTTAGGTAAAAGTTTGACCAAAAGTAAACTGTGGAGGCGAGATTTGTAACTCTAAACAAATGAAGAAGGTTGCACGTGACGCAGCCACTTCAACGCTGTGCGAGTGTCCGTTTGGTGCAGCAGAGAACAATCAAAGGAGTTCGCTGTTGCCTGAGAATATCGACGAACCTCTTGGCCTCTGCGACTGAACTAATAGTTTGGAAGTGTGGGTGTCTTTTGACTGTTTTCAACTACTTCAAAGTTCATTTAAAATCCGAAATTCTACTACATAGCGCCGTTTATCATATGCACAGCAAAGAACCAATTTGTTTAAGTATTACATTCGGCAATGAACGAAACCGATTAATGGATTCCCCGATTGAGGAAAGGGTGGCGATTAATCGGGTTAAACATTTTCATCAACTCCCAGTCCTAATTATAAGTTATAGCTATGGGTGACATAACGTGTTGCATCGTACCGCTTTCATGTTTAGGCACCAGCCTGAGTTGCAGACAACTTAGCGGTAGTAGTTCCTAGGTATTAGACAGCATCTCGAAATTTAAGAGGCACTGACTAGTGTCTTTCTTTGAGTTATGGTGAGGTTGTTACATGCTGTACGTGAAACATTTAACCATTGCAGCGCGATCGCTTTGCTCTGTCGCAGGTTAAGAACGGTAGCTCAAGCCCCTTCCGCTAAACAATTCTCTCTTTCCACTTTAGCTGGGCAAAAGCTGAAGAAAACACGAGTCCACAGAAACGTTCGCTCTGCTCAAGCGGAAATATAGTGGAGGGCTTTGCGAGGAGCAGGTTGTCCTGCTTTTATTAACCTGCAAGAAAGTGCGCACGTTAAAGCCAGACGTGATGCACGTTAAAGCCTGAGGCTTTAACGTGCATCGCAAAATGGGAACACACAAGCGCACGCTGGTATGATATGCTTATCTAGATCCAAACAGGCAGGGGCGGGGATCGAACCCAACACCCGTGGCCTCTACAGCGGGAGCGTTTGCACCACGAGCCGCGGTGTATCGCACTTTAAAGGCACCGATTTCACCACTAGTCGACCTTCGCCGTAGCCTTCACTCTCCGAAATTCACAGGCAGGCACAAAGAGTTAGCATATCACGGTTATTTATTTTAGTGCGAAACAATTTCTAAAGGCATACCGTGAAATTGTGCGCGTCCCTCCCTAAGCACCTGGATAGCTAAATTTAGCCGGGAGAGTTTTCCCGCTACATCTAGGGGGAAAACCTGGCTCTCGCATAGTCGAAGCAGTGTCACGCCACGTGACACCGCGTCCGAAGACGTCGTGTGAAAGTACGTCATATGATGTTAAACTCATGAAATGCCATGGGAAGTCCCATACGTCGCATCAGATGTGCTTCTGCCATGTGAGATCCCATGCGTCGTAGCAGAGCGTCGCATGGCGTGATGTAAAGGGGACACTGTGATACCAAGTGACACTACCTCACATGACTCACACTCATGTGACGTCATTGACGTCAGATGCGTCGCATGAGGTCGCAGTGTAAACGGACGTCTGTAGTGCAGGGAGCAAAGGATTCCGGACGCTCTCGCGTTCAATCTCCTTTGGCGGCTGCCAGAGCGAAAGCTGAGTTTTTCTTCTGTATCAGAGGACCGCCCGATAACTCGCATCCGAGTACGTTTCCCTACTTCCCTGGTCGGTCTGCGCGAAGGTTTTGGCCGGACGAACGACGCGTTCTCTTTCTCTCTGCTCGTCCGTTACCACGCGGAAGCGTGCAGCACGCAAACGCCACTCCCGGCGACGACAACGCCAGTTCTCAGTTTTGTCACGTCCGACTCCGAGGAACGCGAGAGGTGCGCTGTCGGCTGGGCGCCCGCAGCAAAGCAGTCTGATGAAGAACGGCCCCGAGCACGGGAAGAGTGCTCCGGCCCGCATTAATCGGCCGGTGGGACGACGCCGGCGGGGAGCGAGTCGCTTTCTCTTGTTGACACCGCCGGTCTCCTCTTGCTCTTGCAGAATGCCTGGCCGAGATTCCACCTCATTCCGCGACGCCAGATTGCTCGTGCCGACGCCTTTCCCCCCTCGTTTTGCTCGGCTTTTTCGCTTTTCTGGACCCTTTTTCCCGCCACCGTCTACAGTCCCGTCTCGTTAATACGAACCCCATAACACGTTATATGGACAAAAGTTTCGGGAACGAACATTGTCTCGTTATTACGTATAGCTAACATTATAGACAATATATTTTGTTTTTATTTTTGTGTGGAACGAAGGTGTTTATACTAACCCGACATGTTCCGTCTGCAGTGGCCTTATAGTCGAGGTTTCCGGGTGAATATTTTCCTCTCTGCCGACTTTTTTATGTGCGGGCCGTTCCTTCGGGGGAATGGGCCGCGGGTGTGTGCGACGGATATATTGCTCAACTTCTTTTGACCCGTTCTTTTTTTTTTATTATTTTGGCGCGTTTTGTTTGCGCCCGCTCGCCCCCCGACAGTTTGCGCCGGACTACTGTTTTGTGTGAGCCTGTTCTCTTTTCTTCGCGAAGAGACGCCTTCCTTAGTTCAAAGGCCGAAGTGGCAATCCCCTGTTTGTTTTCGGGCCATGGCTGTTTGAGCGTGTTTGTGGCACAGAGCGACAAAGAGATTTAGGTAGGTTTTTCTGACAGTGCCTTGCGACCAGGGAGAAAAAAACGAACGGTTTATCAAACTATCTATTACATTTAAGGAGCGAACAATTTTAGGGGAGGTTGGACGACGGTCTTATTGGATTTCCTTTACTTCTTGCGTCATGGTCCAGTTCAACTTGCGCAAAAAAACGATGATGTTTCTTTTAGATAAAACAAAACAAAATATTTTCTACTTTGAATGTCGTTTTTTACTTGTTGATAATTTGTGTGGCCTGCTGGAGACGGTCGAACGAAAACACACATCAAATAATTTTGAATGCACTTATTTTTGTCACTCATGTTAGTTAAGTTCGTAATTTATCGTTGTAGGAGCACAAGCCCTTGCTACTTTCAAGCGAGACCTAGTTGCTTGTTCACTACAATCGTTACACCGAAACAAACCCACAGTCAAATTTGCTGACCGACGGTGAGGTTGACAGCGCAAAGGTAAAAGGCTTGAGGATGCCTGGGCTTGATGTTCATATTGAGTTCCTGTCAGGCGTCGTGCATCACGTGACCTCAAATTAAAGTGACAGGCCCATACAAGTAGGAAAGAACAGATCTTGACTTTACGTCGTTGCGTCTCCAGAAAAATATCCAGGAATGCTTCGTGTCGTCACTGGTTGCAGAGATGTGTTTCTCCAGGGAAGAAAACGCACCTTCTAAGTGGGGCAGGACGCCTCTCGGCTGCATTTAAAAGAATTAAAAGCGGCGTGTCGTGGCTAACAGTGATAAAATATACTCAACGGACGATTTTACAATAAAAGGTTTGTTTTTTAGCTTGCCCAGCAAATTTAAAATAGAAATAACTTTTTTTTTTATCTTGAGAGGTTCTTTTTATCGGTATGGACGCGGTCGTTCCGTCTTTGCATGCCTGTCGATCTTGCTTATGTTACCAGTACTAGAAAGCAAAAATGTTACACGGACAACGAGGTTGGAGATTTAGCGAGGGCTTTTGGCTGTACGATTAATCAACGTCTTGGGGGAGACAAACTGTTTTTCAAGAATATTTGAAAAAGGTTTTGAGATCTCGCGCTTTGCGGTTCTTTTGGCGTTCGTCTGGAGAATTGGTGGTTAAATGTTTCATCGAAGGTTTAAGCAGCGGTCTTAAGCTGGCTTTTATTTATTCATTTCATGAACCGGATGTTCGCTGGGACGTCAGACTGGGGTACCGCCTGGTGGCATTCGCAAAGAAAGGAGTGTATAATACTCAATTATTGGGCTTCGATGTTATTATTACTCGGTCTTCATTGAAGGAAACTAAAAAAAATTGCCCCCATCGCTAAACGTTCCTGCTTTAGCCGTTCAGGCTCAAAATCTCGCGCATTCAGTTCCAGTGCGCGCTTACCAACACTATCGATCGGCTAAACAAAGCGAGCATCGGCACAAGGGCAACAACGGTCCAGATGTATCGAAGTGGCGCTCATCCCTCTCATGCCCCGCCGCGGTTTCGGAGGTCGGGAAGACCTGGAAAAGGGAGCCGGGGCTAGCCAGAGCCGCAGATTGCGTTTCTATGCAAATGTGGGGACGGGGATCCGCAGAGCCCTTTCTGCACGAACGGGCTATCGGCACGCAGAACCGCGTCCCACGTAGACGATATACTTTTTCTTTTCCGAACCCCTCGCGCTTCTTTGATGGCCTCCATAGCGTCGTGGTGGCTGTTAGCACGTGAAACGAGTGAGTACTTACAAGACTCCTTTTGCCTCGCTGAAGTTGTTCATCGCAGACAATGCCTTAATTTGTTCATGGTCGTGCGAAAAGCCATCTGCGAATGAAACCTTTTAGCAACTCTGCCAAGGCTAAGAGTATTACTTTTGGTGCAAGAAGCACCTCAACCGCACTCTCACAATGCAAAAGAAACCACCAGACTATGGGGAATGTTTACTAGCGGCCATAGCTGTGTGTGCGACTGCTGAGCGTGTGATGATGTTTGAACTTCCACAGTTCTCTTTCGCATTCCACGCCATCAGCAGAAACGAGGTATTAGCCCCGTGCGCGACCGAAAGCGTCGCTGTGGTCGGCCTTCCACGATTGGCCGAACGCTGACTATGACGTCGGAAAGGGGATTTTCATCGACGGAAATAAGAGGAATGAAAGAACTTTAATTTTGACGGTGTTGGCAGTGTTCCTTTAAGAGCGCAATGATTTCAAGCTTCCACCATGCTAATAACAAACACCATCTAACTTGTTGTTTGCAAGGTAATGACGTCACAAAGGGGAACCACAGGAGGGCGCCACCAAAACTTCTCGCCGCTAATAGCTGAATTTATAAAATTATCTATTAGTTATTTTGTTGTGTTTTTATTAGAACAAGTTGGAATGCCTACCGGCGTGATGCGATGACGCAATGTTCAAATCATGTGTAAGTTTAGGTTTGCATAGTATACTAGGCCTCCACTACTTAGAGTTACTTGGCAGGGCTAGTGTGCCTTCCAAGGTGTTGCATCCCGGCAGTACTGTGAGTGCACGTGGCTTCGCCGTGTGTCTCATTTGATTCTACTCCGCAGCAATAGCTTCGCTGGACTTCGGTCACTGAGGAAGTTACGCTAACCTTGACACCGTACCACAAAATAGTTGACGCCGAATGTTTGTGGTGATAAGTTTGGCTATTGCCGCCTGGTGGAATATTTTCGCAACCCAGAGTGAGGATAATTCAACCTCCTCTGCTGGTGCAAGCACGTGCAATGCGAAGCTTCTATGCACTGTGAAAATTAAAACATAACCATGTGGGTAGCACGTGCGCTACCCATAGTGAGAAAAACGGAAGCGCACCCTTGCAAGGATCTTACCGCCAATATATAGACGCTTTAAACATGGGCCAGATTGAGCCGCCATTGCCGACCTTCTCTTGTCTTACCGAGATATCGAGCCACTGAAGCGGGCGTTTACCACCCTCCACAAAGGCCTTTGCTGGGGAGAATGAAACAGTAGCACCCAATGTGTCAATAACCTGTCCCACTGTGGCAATGATGATTTGAAGCGAACGGAATAAGAGGAAGCAAAAACTGAAGATCAGTTATGGCGACGCCCATACACAGCTGCCTGAGAGCGTCTATACATGACTTGGAAGTGACGTCATCGCACCACGGTGGTGGTTATTTCTACTCGTTCTTCCTGATAAAACAAATTTGGTAATAACAATTGTATCGAGAAAATGGTATAGGCGCAGCCGCAAGGTCACCACAATGGTAGAAAATGTGACGTTAGTGGAAGCCACGTAAAGCTTTCGCTGCTGCATATTTTTAGGTGAAATGCAATATGCATGATTACAAGCAGGAAAATGGCCGCCGCCTGTTCCACTTTCACGTGCAGCATACGGCACGCGTCTGTACGCATCGGGAGCGAGCTGTGACTCCATGTTTGGAATGGCGCGTGCGCAGCTTCGAACAACGCTTTATATTCGCGAGCGCGCGGTTGCCCGTAGCGTTAACTGCATTGCCCCAGAAAGCAGACACACCCATGGTTATCGCCCAGTTACCCCAGTGGCACAGGCATGCCTAAGAAAAGCGATAGCGGATGGCACCAAAACGACCAGTTGAATTCGACATATATTTGTCATCTATACTTCCTAGATATGTTTGAGCAGATTTCTGGGGCGCCCTACGTCGTGCTCCCTCAACTTCCGTACAAAATATTACTTTATAAGTAGGATTTCGTGTTTTCTGAGTTTATTTGGAGCTCATATGTCATTGAAAATTCGGGGTTTAACGACTTAATTTTTTTTTATAATCCAAGTTCTCTTAAATTTAAAAGTTAACTTTACTGTGTTAAGTTTTTCAGTATTTAAAAGAAAAAAATACTTTCAGCACACAAATCTTTGCTACATTCATAAGAACTCACCCGTGTCGAATGATGTGTATGCCGCTGCATTTGGCATAGGAGCCCTTGCCATTAGCGATACTACTCTCCCGTGACGAATCTTGCAAAGAAGTGTTGCTTCAATTAACGTCAAAACTTTGAAATAACTAAACACTTGGTCGTAGTCGCTGGGAAGCAAGAAAGCTACAGCTGCTCCGCTCCTCTTCTATGGAATCTACAGGTTCATGGCTTTCACATTTTATAAAAATACGATCCCTCCGCCTTCTAAGAAGCACAAATAGTAAGCTCCAAACTGGAAACCTGAACAGCGAGTTTTGCGGCGACCCAGAGTACAACGACCCTTTGCTCTGAATGAACGTTGACGAGATAAACGGCAAAATTTCTTTCGTCAATAGTCTGATATTTTGTCTCAGTCTTGTAAACGTTAGAACTATTGAATAGAATTACTTGATTACTTAAAAGAAGAGTAATTGACCATTACTTGTAAACGTAGCCGTTACTATACCTTCACATTTTCAGAACTGTTGATTCTTCTGCCGGTTTGAGAACGGGTCTTTCGTACTGTCAATTACTGAATTAAAATCGGCGAGTCATATCTTCTTAATCCACCAATTTCGGTAAACCATCCTCCTGCACGAGACTTTGTTCGAGGATTCTCTCGCGGGAAACTTGCACAAACAAAGAGCGCCATCAGAAAGGAGAGGGTAAAATGATAACGGTTGCAAGTATTTATAGGACTTCCAAATGTAATCGCATTACTCGTGTGATTACGTAACAATAAATGTAATCAAATGGTAACAAAAGGATTATAAAAATTAATTGATTACGAGTAATTTGATTAATTGTACCGAGTACTGCGCAAGTCTGCCTCTACATTGTGGTCTCTACTCAGGAATCAGGACCACCGATGTTGTGCTTTCGAGCAATTCATTCCTAAAATACCGTTTTTTTAGGGGCGAGGCTCCTTAGGGGCTAGCCATGTCCGTCCGTCCCTCCGTCCGTCTGGCGTCCGGTGCTCGTGCTCCTGCTCGTGAGCTCACGTGCTCGTGTAGGGGAAAAAAAAAAAGATGAAAAAAAAATAAAAAAATGATCTAAAAACTTATGAAAAACATATGTTTGCGCAATCGACAGGATTCGAACCTGTGCGGGGAGACTCCAATGGATTTCTAGTCCATCGCCTTAAACACTCGGCCACGACTGCGGGACCAGTTGGGGGCTCTAAGATGTGGTAGTAATTCAAGACCTGGGGATGTCATGGATGAAACGTTGCATGTAGCCGCTCAACGTCTATACAGGAGAGGGCGCTTCGGTCAAATGCGTATGTAATCGCGTTAAACTTTGCATGCATTGGCTCAACGTTTATAGACGAGAGGGCGCTCCGGTCAAATGCTCAAATGCGTATATAACCACGTTCCATACGGCACATTCTCTTTCTGACATGGATCAAAAAGAACGAAATTCTCGGCATGCTGCGGCTCAGCGTCTACGCAGACAATCACCACCAGAGTTTCGCCCCAATCAACATCATTCTCCACGTGGAGATGCGGTCAATTTTTTATTATTTTTTGCTTTTTATTTCTTTTTATTTTGCAATCGTGACTTCGAAATTCGGAGTTTACCGCGTAAATCCAAATTAACGAAAATATTAACGACGACTGGTTTTCGGTGCGTTTTTTTTTTTCTTCAAATTTATCCAATTTCACGAAATCCTGTTTATATGGCAATAGAAGTGCGTGTTTCACGGTGGCTATGCGTTTCATCGTGTTACGGTATTTTGAGACACTTGGAGAATGCACCAAATTTCACATCCGAGGCTCTTGAGTACAGCAGCTAGCTCATTTGCATTTCGTAATCTTGGTCTCGCTACCGGTGCCGCAGTTTTCGGACATGTGCTTGAAACTGTTTGCCGCTGTGTCTTATTTGGATACGTTGTAGAATCATGCAGACAATACGGAAGTCTCACCCAAATGCATGTCCCTGCTGGCAGCAACTCTAAAAAAACTTTCTATGGAATACTCCGGCTAGCATGGACATGAGGTCGCAATATTAAAATTTACATTTTCCACGGGGCTAATATTCCCGCTGGCAGACAAACTTCACAATAATAGTTATAATGCTTATTTATAGCCACAGCGTCAATAAACGACCATGATCCAACAAGAGGATCTGCCTGAATCTACGGGTCACGAAACTAGGGCGAGGATCATATCCTTTTTGACATTTCGGCGTTTTCACCATCGTCCATACGTGGCACGAAAATGTTGGGTTCAAAAAATACATTGTAACAAAATGCGACAAAAGTCTTTTTTTTTTTTAGATGCTGAAATCATCGTTGCTGCTATCTTAAAAGCAGGGGTGAACGGACGCTCATTTTTTTCTGCTAAGTTATCTCAGCCTGGAGCAGTGGTGAGCACTCGCGAAGCTGACCCGGGTCCTTCCGCATACTCACTAGCACTGTTCAAGAGCCCCATTCGCAACAACCGAGCACCTCAACAGTAAAGGGTAACTTTATAAGCCAGCTTATTTGAGCCCGTCCAGGTAGAGACGATGTCGGATAGTCGTGTCACATAACGCTTTACCTCGGCAATGTGAATAAAATTGCTTCTAGTTAGTGCGAAATACGGCGCTTTGCGAGCTACGCAGAACATGAGTACCCACCGGTGAGTGTCAGCTGAAAGCAACCTTTAAAGAAGGTGGTCAGTTTGACTAGGTCGACTCGATTGTCGCGTAATTTGGCTACGCAGCCTGGAACTCTCCTCCTTTGACTTCTGTGTAAGCCCTCCGCTCTCACCCTCGCCCATGCATCGAAACTAGATCCCGGATGATCAACAAAGTAGGTCGCAAGGAAGCCGGCACGTCATATCGTTGGATGTCCCCATCCTCACCCTAGAAGTTCTAGGAAAAGGCACGAGCGAACGTGAGTGTCATTGTCGTCACGGTGATCAAACCCGCAGCTGCTAAAGCTTCAGTGGACTGACCAACCAGGTAGAAGGGCTTGGAGCGATAAACTGGCAGCTGAAAAGGACTCGCACCCGGCCGCCGCCATGTTGTACATCTTCGACCCCTAGACACCTCACCTTATAGTTTTACGTATATAGTTTAACGAAGTACGAAGCAGAGATAATTGCATATTGATCTTTAATAACAGTACCGACGAGCTAAGTCATGTTTCATTTGTTTTAAGTCCAAAATGCGCTTTTACGTCAAAACATCGGGCAGCTTCGCAATCTCTAGTCTAGATTCTGTCAGCCGCGGTGCCGTATTTTGGCTTTTTATTGGAGCTAGACACTGATCTCTGGGGCTAACTGTATCGAAAAACACAGTTTATCGTGTTTTTTACTGCGATCGCAATACAAATCTCGGCTCAGTTTTGCGTGAAACCCTCAGGATTTGGTGCAGTCGCGTGTTTTGTGGTCAAAATTGTACAACATGGGGAAGCGAGGGGGGTCACTTTTGCCTGAGGAACGGGATATCTCTTTATCGCTCTAAGCCCCACTACCTCGTTGTGACTGAGAAGCTGCAGAGCGACCTGCAACAGAACGGACGTGTGCCGCATCCGCCTCCGCTGCTGTTATAGCCGTCAGGATTGGCGCAGGCGAAAGCGGGGGAATGATATGACGTCATCAAACGGAGATCGAGGGGCCTCATTTGAAGACGGGGACCAGCCAGCGACGCGATTATTGCTTATACGCGCAGCCTCACGAACTGCCATTGCCGAGCCGCGCCGGTCCCAACACTACCCCGTATTGTTGTACACTGTAATTTGACGGCGCAATGCGGGCTTACGAATTAACACGGGGTGTCTCAAATAGCGGCAAGGCTCTTTAAATCGACAGCGAAAATCGGTTTCTTAACCTATCGCACTATAATTTTGTGCAGCGTTGCCCACATTTGTTGCATTTTTTTCGATACAATTTGCAAAGATCAAACTTACCTAAGTAAAAAGTGAAAAAAAAGGCTTAACTCCTATGAAACGCAGCAAAGTCACCGGTCTTAAGACCATATGGAGCCCTATTGTTTGAAGACCGGAGGCTTCGCTGCGTTTTTATAAGAGTAAAGGCTTTTTCTTCTTTTACTTTTTTTATCAGGTAAGTCCTATCTTCGCAAATTTTACAAAAAGAAATACACCACCTGTGGGCAACGCTGCACAAATTCGTAGCGAGATAGGTTAAGAAACCGATTTTTGCGGTCGCTTTAAAGAGCCTGGCCGCTATTTGAGACACCGGGTAGAAGCATACGGCTGCATTATTTAACGTTGGGAGGCAACTTGCGCCATCTAGCCAGCGAGAGCTCGGAGAGCACACATCCCGTGGTGTCGAAGGAGTTCGACGGGGAACGCGACGAAAAGCGGCGCCCCGGAGCACGAGCGTCGGCCACAGGTGGCCGGGGGAGGGCGCGGGCCCGTGACCCCGGCACCCCGGCGGAGCACCCGACCGACGGCTTCCGCGGTAGCTTTTAATTAATGTACGACGGACGGGCTGCGGGCCCCCTCACCGTGGGATCGACGGGTTCGTTGGCACCAAAGGGCTCGAAGGATCCCGCCGTCTTCCCAGGACGCCCGCCAGAAGAACCTCCGAACGACTTCCGAACAGGGGCCCCTCGGTGAAAAGTAATACCTAAAGCTATACTAGTGTTGTCCTTCCACGAAACACCTCGCAGAATACACCTTAACCTTATATTCGTAGTTTCTTAATAGCATATTGAACGTATTAGGGGTATGCGAATATTCTACTTTTGAATTCGAATGGAATAATGATTGTCCGAATAATTCAATTTGATTTTGGCATCCCTTGTACAGTCATGTCTCGTTACTATGGACCTCGTTAATATAGATACCCCGCTATATGGACACGGTTTCCGGGGTCAAACTAGGAAAATACGATCCTTTTTATCTCTTTATAAGGGACAACACACATTACGGACGATTTGCATTTTACGAGAACGGGGTGTCCATATTAACGAGACATCCCGGTATTCGAGCTTTCGAATCATTCAATACCCCATATATCAGTACTGCTGGCCATACTTCCGGAACGCTGTTCAAGTGACGAAAAAGTCCTCACAAGTCAGTGTTGGATCTAAATTAAGCGTGTGTTAAAAAGCCTTGATTAACAACGAACTATTTTCATAAAAGATATTTCTTTTCTTCTGTTCCTCGCAGTCATCATCTCCCATCTTTTTGGATTTGCTCACCGAAAACCCGCAGACCACGCACGTCGCTATTATGTATTCGAGGATTTTGCGTTGCGTGCAACCATCTCTGTGCGCCATCAACATTTCCGACATTCTTACGTCTATCACATGAAAAAATATTATCGACATACAAGCACCACCGATAATAGACCTTTTTTCTAAGATTGCGCTCCATCTAATGAAAATTTGCTGCGCCAATTACGCGAGTACGCAATTTCTTGGCACGTTCTTTGAGCTTACATTAGACAGGAGAGCTTCGTCAGAGTTGGGCGGTGCCTCGGATCCAATCAAACGCTTCGTGTGCAATTAATCATCCCAGTGAATGGTTCTCCAATCGTTCTGCGGGAAGCTAAGCGGACAGGCATTTGTAGTGCCACTAATTAAGGTGCGCTTCAAAGTAACGACACTTGGCCATATTGTGTCTTAAAATCATGGTTGCCAGTTATCTGAAGCTTTATCTGAAATCACAGGAAACGCTTTTCCGCCCTCCACATATGTTTAATCAGTTCGCGACAGAGCAAAGCAATAATACAAGAGCTTCCTAACGCCGAATTTAATGCTGAGGGAGTCGCACTTTTCAATCGTGACGATCGGCAGTTGCGTCTGCTCTGCATACGAGCCAAAATGGCGGCGCCCACAACAATGTCGGGGAATGGAGTGCCGATACTCTAAGCGGAGCTCATTTCATTGCTCTAGCATTTTGATTAGAGGGCATGGTTGTGATGGCTCTAATAATTTTTTTTTTTTTTTTTTTACCGGAGAAGGTTGAAGAGGGCGGAACAATTAAAAAGACGAAGAGAAATGAAGACTGTCGATTCATAAAGCTGCGAGACTCTGTTGTACACAAAACATATCAGGGATAAACACTTGGAAAATAAATAAACAAATACATATTTAATCAATGCTGTATATTATACTTTGGAGGCAGGCTTAGGTATATCTGTCCAACCCTGTTCCTTTTAGTGAATGCATTATTACAGGAGTGAGAAACATGGCCAATTCCAGAATCTGACCGCGAAAAGTTAGCCAAATGAAATAAGAGTCAAAACGCCGGCGAGCTGGCGAACAATCATAATTAATTAATAAAACCTTGAGACAAGGAAACAAGAGGGACATACACACCACCGTCTCGAAACCAGCACAGCGTATACCGCTGTCATTTACTTCCAAAACGGTCTTCTTTGTCATCTTCCATCCAAATTGTACAGATTAAGCAGAAGGCACTTTCTCTACACTAAGAATGCCTAATAATGGGGGGGGGGGGGGGAAGGAATGGGGGGGGGGAGGGAAGGGGGGGGGGGAGGGTTGTGTGGATATTTATATGGCGTGTAGTTGGTCAGCGATTTCAATGTTGCGAGGAGGTCGCTAATTGCCCGCCGATGGAGCTGTTGGTATCCCAAGGAGCGATCTCGCGATCGGCGAGGCGTCTGCCGTGACCGAGGGGGAGGCTCCGGGGTCAGCGGCTGCTGAGCGGGCGCCGTCTTCGCGAGCGGGGAGCGTGGGACCCGAGGCCGACCTTGAACGCTGCTGCTGCTGCGAGGCGCCAACTGGCACCCGAGGGGACGCGCCGGGTCTCACGAGACCCAGTGTGCCCAGACGGAAGGCAGGTAGCACTCGGGGAGGAGCCCGGACCCCCCGGGGCTCCCTCCAGATAGAGAAGCACTGTGGGTTTGGCAGGGTGCTAAATATACACCGACTTCCACGTGGCTACGGTATCGAATCCTCACGACATATCGTATGCGGCCTTCGTAGGAATCGCAATTTAAGGAAAAGCTCGGTCTATCGAGGAGGGCTAAGGCATTCGCTCGCTAGCATCCAGAACCAAAACGGTTGCGACGGAAGGGTCAGGTGGGAAACCAGTGTTTTTTTTTACGCCGGTCACTATCAGCTCGAGAGGTAGAACCGTCGGCCTACGTTTCTCGCCAGTAGCCGATACCAGAAAAAGAAAAATATAGGGACGCGTCTTCCCGACTCGTGACTACTTCAAGAAAGTTATAGTACTTTCATTGCTTTTCACGTTGTGAGCAGCGAGCATTTGTGCCGCTGACTTTGTCGTTGAGTCACTGCAGTCATTGGAATCGCAGAGCAGTGGCTATAAACTTTTCCACAAGGGTGCATGCCATCTTGAATGTCGTCACTTCTGGCATGCCGTAAAACATCGTTTTGATCTCTCACGCCGCTGGAAGGTGTTTACAAAAAGTGCGTGTTTGTCACACGTTCTTGTTTTGCCTCACCTATATTTTTTCGCACATTTCAGGTTGAAGTCTATTATTTTTCTTTCGTCCTGCATACCAAATACGGAACCCACGAAACTGATAACGAGAGGAAACTGAAAAAGTCTATACTTCGTCCACCCTTAAGCTGAGAGTAGAAGCTCCGCCTTCAGTGCGAGCTTTATGCCCTTGCTAAACAAAGCGTGCACTCGCAGCCACGCGCAACCAAAGCACTGCGGAGGTCAGGGAGCTGGCGCTCAAGTCGGAGCTTCTAGTCTCAGCTTAAGGGTGAACGCAGTTTAGCGGTCGTGCTACCTAAAGTCACTAGATCTGGGAAAGTAGCGCAATTGCCTTCTCACCTGCTAGCCGGACACAAACAAATACCAACATACAGACGACAAAACCTCTCAAGGTTATTGGCTCATCGCTGTCGGTTACCATGGTGACCGTATTTTTGGACCCTTTGAAAGCTTGGAAGCTTCGAAAGGGTCGTTAAAACCAGTCGCACCAAGATCGCTATGGATCATCATCGTACTGAAGCGTTCCTCGGCGAATATGAGCATCTTTAGCACTGTGCATTCAATAAACTTATGACTCAGGCTTATTTCCCCAGATCTCTTACAATTATGTTGCTCTCCTTGCGTGTTTCAAGCAGACTTGTACGTAACGCGTTACATGCAATGGATTACTTGTAATCGATTACATTTTACTGTAATTTTGTAACGCTTCAATTACTTCCTTTAAGGGGTAACGATCCTTGTAATTGAATTACTTTTTTTGTTGTAATCGATTACAAAATTACCCATTACAATTTTTCTTATCTTCTTCTTTTTGGGGTGGGGCAAGGGGTTAGATGTGCTGGAGTCGCTCAGCTCTGAACAACGGTCAATTTTTTTTTTTTTTTTTTTTTTTTTCCGAAACCACTAAGCACGGAATTTCGAGGATTAGTAGGCCACTTTGCTGTGCTTCATTTCCAGTGTACTTTTTTTTTTTTTGGTGCACCGGAGACTACGTTTGGGTATTAAAAATGACGTTTTATCCAGCCTCTAGTGAGTAATGCATTTAAACAGCGCTCTTTTATGTTATTATTTTTTTCACGACAGTAATTGGGCGTGTTGGCTTCACTCAGCTCTAAGCAAAAACGGTCAAGGCTTTTTCTTTTTCTTTTCTGAACAATTGAAAGCGAGATTTTAAGGAATATGCTGCCGTAATAAGAAAAGTGGAGTAAAAAGTAACTTGGGAAGTAATCGATTACTTTAGAGTAATTTTGCGATTACTTCTTGAGGTTATAATTGTAAGTGTAATCGGTTACTTTTTATAGTGAAGTAATTGTAATTGTAATCGGTTACTTGTTTTTAGTAACGTGTACAAGTCTGGTTTCAAGACAGTAAAACTAATTTCCAATGCCCCCAAGCACCGGCGCCGCGTGTGATGCCGTACATCTTTATACCGCCATCATACGCAACGTCTGTGCTTGGAGGCGTTGAGAAATAATTTTCTTATCTTGAAACCCGCAAGAAGAGCAACATAATTGTAAGAGATCTGGGGAAATAAGCGTGAGTGATAAGCTTCGAAGCTTTGAAAGGGTCCAAAATGGCGATCACCATGGCAACCGACAGTGATGAGCCAATTACCTTGAGAGGTTTTGTCGTCTATATGTTGGTATTTGTTTGTGTCCGGCTAGCAGGTGGGACGGCAATGGCACTACTTTCCCAGATTCAGTGACTTTAGTGCTACCAAGGCGAAAGTCCGAAGCATTCGCTTGGAGCCTTCGCAGCAGTCCCCGTCATTCAGAGCGTCGCAGGACACGTTCATGGTGTGTTTTCACATTTCCAAGGGCATTTTCTTGCTCGCCATAATCGGGAATGCGCGGTGACAAGACTTTTATTTTCTTTTGGTTTGAGGCATGACTCGTTCTTATGCCTTGCAGTGGGTGACTCTAGTTCACATCTTCGATTGGGTACCCTTGAAGTATGCTGATGAAATGTGATGATCATCCGCATTCGCACAACTGGACCTAGACACCGACAACGCCTTCTGTAGCTGCACGCCCTTGCCCCTCCAACAAGAGAACGCGTGTAAGAATTGAATAACCCGATACCCATAGCCCATTCGTTTCTTGTTACTCTAGTTTTACATGCTAGCACCTCGTAAGACGTGCAAGTTTAGCAATGATTCGAAGCTTATGACAGCGTTCATTTATTCCTAAATGTAGTGTCCTTTGCTAGGACTCAGGAGCACCATATGTAAACGGGAAGCATCCTACTACCGCATACATGACCGGACTGGAACGCTTCTCCATACTTCAACAAGATTCGAGTTTAATCTTACCCCGAGTGCAAACGATAAGGAGTACAACACGGCTTTGCTGAGTCAGTCTCGACCTTGCTCACTCGTGAACAGTCTAGGTCGAATATTCGAGATACCAAGTTAGAAAGTAAGGAGCCGAGCGTGGCTTTGCCAATTCATTCACTCCCGTCGCTTTCGCCACAACGATCGCTTCTGCCGCCTTCGACGCTTACTGCTGCTTTCTCCACGCTCGCTCAATCATTGCTTGTGGCAACATGTCGCTGAATAATCCTTTATATTCAGTTTTACGGTGGTCCCGCCTTTTCCTGCGACAATATCTAGGAAAGCAAGAAAGAGCGCAAAAACAGACTTCACCGTCACGTGTTCAAGGTAGTCGTCTTTGTCAATGCAGTTTTTATTCTATTTCCACGGAGAAACGCCGCCTCCAGTAACATTATTAACTCCGCTCACAACCAATAAGCACATCTTGATCAGGACACGTTCATGGTGTGTTTTCACATTTCCAAGGGCATTTTCTTGCTCGCCATAATTGGGAATGCGCGGTGACAAGACTTTTATTTTCTTTTGGTTTGAGGCATGACTCGTTCTTATGCCTTGCAGTGGGTGACCCTAGATCACATCTTCAATTGGGTACCCTTGAAGTATGCTGATGAAATGTGATGATCATCCGCATTTGCACAACTGGACCTAGACACCGACAACGCTTTCTGTAGCTGCACGCCCTTGCCCCTCCGACAAGAGAACGCGTGTGAGAATTGAATAACCCGATACCCATAACCCATTCGTTTCTTGTTACTCTAGTTTTACATGCTAGCACCTCGTAAGACGTGCAAGTTTAGCAATGATTCGAAGCTTATGACAGCGTTCATTTATTCCTAAATGTAGTGTCCTTTGCTAGGACTCAGGAGCACCATATGTAAACGGGAAGCATCCTACTACCGCATACATGACCGGACTGGAACGCTTCTCCATACTTCAACAAGATTCGAGTTTAATCTTACCCCGAGTGCAAACGATAAGGAGTACAACACGGCTTTGCTGAGTCAGTCTCGACCTTGCTCACTCGTGAACAGTCTAGGTCGAATATTCGAGATACCAAGTTAGAAAATAAGGAGCCGAGCGTGGCTTTGCCAATTCATTCACTCCCGTCGCTTTCGCCACAACGATCGCTTCTGCCGCCTTCGACGCTTACTGCTGCTTTCTCCACGCTCGCTCAATCATTGCTTGTGGCAACATGTCGCTGAATAATCCTTTATATTCAGTTTTACGGTGGTCCCGCCTTTTCCTGCGACAATATCTAGGAAAGCAAGAAAGAGCGCAAAAACAGACTTCACCGTCACGTGTTCAAGGTAGTCGTCTTTGTCAATGCAGTTTTTTTTTCTATTTCCACGGAGAAACGCCGCCTCCAGTAACATTATTAACTCCGCTCACAACCAATAAGCACATCTTGATCATAAAAATGCATCAGCAACTCTAGGAGGCTACAGTCAACAAGCATCAATCCTAAACTACGAACCCACCACGTAGAAGGACATCTTCTTTAAAATAATGGTATCAGCAGCTCTGGAAAGCTACACTCAATACGCAGCAATTGTAAACTACACAAACTCAAAATGGATAAGCACATCTTGATTGCTGGATTGCATCAGAAGCCCTTAAAGGCTACAGTCAGAAAGCGCCAATCGTAAACTACAAGACCACAAGCAATCGGCAACCATTGATTGCTAAAATGTATCAGCAGTTCTGGAGGGCTACAGTCAACAAGCTTAAATCGTAAGCTACGAACACACAACCGATAAGCACATCTAATTCCAGAACTGTATCAGCAGGTCTAAGGCAACTGCTGTCCAGATGCATAACTTGTGAACTACAAACTCACGACCGATCAGCATATCTTGACTGCGGAGTGACTTCAGCAGGTACGGAACAATTCCTGAATTACGAGGCTAAAACAATTATTAACATCTCAACTGCAGACGGAAATCAGCATCCCTGTTATCGCAGTCTACAATTATCGATTGTAAACTACACGCTCGAAAAAACGACCTTCGAATATGTAGTTCACAACTGTGACTTGTTCACCGTACCCTCCGGGGGTGGCTAATACAGTGATGCACCCTGGAGGTCCTTCCCTGCGTCAGAAACAACAGAAGTACTGAGCAACATTTTAGACCTCTCGGCCAGCTTCGCCCTCGCCTCTCCAAGACCACTTCCGCTTGAAAACACCCGGCCTTTTGAGGTGACGTGTGGGACTGCAAGCGAAATCAGTGGTTTTCTGGGAAAAAATAAAATCTGGGTTGCTGTTGTTTGTGCATGTTTCGAGAAATTGGTCTATTGCACTTCGCGTCGTCGAATTTCTAACAAGACAATGCGAGACAGTGAAACATTAATCATTAACATAAAAAACGATAAAAAGTTGTAAATGTTGCTCGAGTCAACTTTTAAAACACACGCAACCGCCGGAGGAAAAGCTAACACCGAAGTTTACGTTCGGTAACTTGTGAGACAGTACACTGTCTCACAAGTGACCTGGTATGGCGCCCGTCCTAGGTGAAATAATATGATGTAACAAAAGGGGCTTTTGGTCAAGAGACCTTCCGCTAAATTACCCAAACATTAGGGAGTGAAAAAAAAGTTGCTCGTAAATTTATGCACTCTACGCCTGCTGGCGTCTGGAACAGTCACTGTTGGAAAACAAGAATCTAAATTCAGTGTCACCTTAAAGTTTGGACGACCTTTCGCCAACTCCTTATTTAATTATTTACTTTATCATTTTATACAAGTAATGCGAGCACGTCCAGCGCTCTACATACATTTCCAGGATTTTACTTGGTGCTTGGGTTGTTTGGTAAAACGGCTATTGGCCACTCTGCCCAAAAATTAGTTAATGTGACAGACCGAAGCCGCGGAGAGGAGGCACATCAAACATTGGTAGTAATTACAATTCTAGTATATCCATTCGCAATGAGCAAATGCTTAGACGGTGTAGGTGCGAGTTGGTATGAAAAGTGAAATCCGCATTTGCACCACGATCTCGTGTTACCCCGTCAAGTTCAGATAGGTTCAGCATGCCCCCCTGAATTTTCAAAAGCAGTTGGCGTAGTGAACGGGGTAAGCAGAAAAATAACTGTGCAAGAGGGTAAGCCTAGCGTGACGCCAGATTTCTCCGCCTGGCGGCGCTGTGGTTTTCAGCTTTATAGAGCATATAAGCGTCTGTGGTGCAAAAGGCTATAGGTTAAAAGGATAATTCCGCAGCGACAAATCCTCAAACAAGGATAGCAGTGAAGACCTCGTGCTGTTCGAACAGGCAGCTCCTAGAGGACAAGGCCTTAGTGCTGGATATGCTTCCTCATCCACGGGAGGCCCGCGTAGTGCACGTAATAGGCCCGAAAACTCTGTGAGCGTTCGGTAAGTACTCGTGTTTTCGCTGAATGAACAAGATCCTAAGGTTAACGCAGCGCTCGTGTTCAATCTTTGCCCAGAGCTGGCCTTCGGTGGGTAACGCGGAAAGTCCAGCACAAAAGCCTGGATATCTAAGGTGTGTTGCGGGGACACACGTCTGGGACAGTCGGCAGGTACCAGTGCTCCCGCGGAGAATTGTGAATTTTAGTAGATCGTTCCGATGACTCCGATAACCATACCCGATTATGTCCCACCGCATTTGCTCATGCATTGTACACACTACAGCGCAAAAAGACAAGGACCAGAAAAAGACGTAGACAGGACAAGTGCTGTACTCAGCGCTTGTCCTGTCAACGTCTTTTTCTTGTCATTGTCCATTGCGCTGTATGTATTATGTATAACCGACTAGCCCAGTGGTTCTCAAATGGGGGTCCGTGGACCCTTTGGGGTCCGCGAAGGCATTCTAGGGGTTCGCGAGACCCTGCCTCATCAGTCAAACCCGGCAATAAAAATTGTTTTTTTTTTTTTTCAGGTCGAGACAAAATGTTTCAGTTTTCGGGCGAGTTTTCTCGTGTGTATGGCAATAAGATAGCTCTACTTGAGTCCTTAGTTATATCTATTTATTAAATCATTATTATATTTAATCTGTACTTTTCCTCTTCTCTCCCCACGAATGGGGTCCTCCATCATATCCACCGATCCACAAGGGGTCCGCGAAACATCGATGGTTGAGAACCACTGACTAGCCCATCAGATTATTTTAGCTCATGCATCGTATCGTTATCTTAGGTATCGGAGGTATCGAAACGTTCTTTTAAAACTTTATTATGTGCTGGAACAGCCGTTTCCGCATTTTTCGGCGTCTGCGGTCTCCATAAGCTCTATTATGTCTCAGTTTGTGATGTTGTCTGAAGTATATGGGACATTAACTTTACGTCCAACTCCTCGTTCGGACCGCTGCCCTCTCAAAAACGTGCATGTACGCAACGATTTTTTTTTCTTCTTTAGCTCGTATTTTTAACGACAGTACATCTCTTTCGAGTCTGTACATCATAAAACTACGACAAGTCATAACTAAACGAATGTTTCCGTAAAAAAATGGGCAAAATAATTTGAAAATTTAAAGTACGGTTTTTGATAAGTTTATCTGGTAATCGTAGACTCGTGCTATTAGAGCATGTGAAGATATGCGCCAAGCTTTGTGCCAATTTACGATGCACGGCAACGGACAGACGCTCTAGTAGCTACGAGCCACCAAAGCCATCTCATTGCTCGTAGCGTATCCAGTTGTGGTTAGGAGCAGCAAAGCGCAAAAGCGCAGAATATGGGGTAACGTGCTACTAGCGGAGAGCTAGATTGGCTCGCAATGCTCGTAACGTACTTTTCGCTCCATCGTAAGGTCAAATGATGTGTAGCGTATTATATAAAAAGTTAGTTATTTTTCGGATATTTCTGATATGTTCCAAAAGGGGCTTCGCACATACATTAGCTAAGTTAAACGAAGGTCTTGTGAAACTGGAAAATCTAGAGGAAAAGGCTTCTCGATTGGTTGTCACGATCCCGTGTTTCGAGACGCGCACAGCGTTTTGTGTGAGTGGGTGTTTCACTAAATGTTACTCCGCATTCCCCAATTACCGAGCTTGCCCCCCCCTGGCGCAACGAAGACGATGTCGACAAAGGCAAGGAACAAGTACGCCCCGCGGGAGGCGCGGGTTAATACAGCCCGGCATTCAAATGACCCCGCGGCATCGACTCCCCGAACAGAGGCAGGCATTTGTCAAAGCAGCGCCTGCCCCGCTCCCCGACGTTGCGAGGACGGGAATGGCGTTTTCAGCGTCCCTGTCTCTTTCGGCTTCCAAGTTTTGCTATCCTTCACCACAACGCCGTTGACGCCGCGCTCGAGACGCAATAGTTTGCGTCGATTCTTTATAAAGAAGAAATAAAAAGTGAAAAAAAAAAGAACGCGAATTGCATTTTTGCTTTCCCAGCACCGGAGGGATGTTCGCGTGTAAAAGCGGCCACCGCACGCAGAGGCCAGAGAAAGCTTTATCCCTTTCCATCTGATCCATTCTTTGACTGCATTATCCTTTTCTTCTT
Source organism: Ixodes persulcatus (assembly GCA_013358835.2). Lineage (NCBI taxonomy): Eukaryota > Metazoa > Arthropoda > Arachnida > Ixodida > Ixodidae > Ixodes > Ixodes persulcatus. The sequence continues at coordinate 597,446 of JABSTQ010011576.1, forward strand.
TTTTTTCGCAATCGTTTGAATCTGCGTTGCCACGGTAACCGAGGCACGAGTAAAATAGGTTCGGGTAGGGAGAAAGCCCATCGAGCGGAGGAGGTCCTTCGATATCAAGCCTCTCTCTTCTGTTTTTTGTATTTATTATTTTGGGGGAAGAACATTTTAGGGAAAAATGGCAAGAGAGATTACGTTGATCTCTCCTTCCCTTCGCGAAATGTAGATTCGGCGCTTGCTTCTTGCCGCGGAGGAAAATTCGGCGAGATATACAAAAAAGAGGAGGAAGGGAAAAAAAGGATTAGAGAAAGGACGTTTCGGGGGAAAGGAAGCGGGGAAAAGGATAAAAGGGGAAGAGACCGGACCCTTCCCCTCCTTGCGCATCTGTCTCACCTCTTTTTTTTTTTTTTCTCGTTCCGTCTTTAGTACGACCCCCTCTCTCCAGTTTTCTGGCGCCTTTGTTTGTGTCTTGCTACATGAAAGAGCCGGTATTGATCGTGTTGCCACCGACGGACCAAACACAAGAGTTCTTGCTGGCGGTAACTCCTCCTTCTGCCGTTTTCGGCCTTTTTTTTTCAGACGCACAGGAAAGGGTCCACGCATGCGCTGATAACCTCCGTGTGCCAGCTTTTTGGGGAAAAAGGGACAAAAACTGAGGGAGGCGCGAAAGCGGCTGCCGTTACCATGAGAACGCTTGAAGAGGAAAGGGTGCAGGATGGAGGGACAGATTTGGTGCCTTTGCTGTTTCTGCGGGCTGCATCCTGCGCACTGGGGATGACGACATCAGACACGTTTTTTGCTCGGGCGTTTTATCCGTCTTCGCCGCGCTCATCCATGCCCACCTTCAGTGACCCACGGACGAGCGTGCTTTGCACCCGAGCAAGTGGTGAATGACTAGAAACCTGCTATAGAAACCTGTATCGTTCAAAGTAATTGTTATTGTACTAGCTAAGTCACACAAAAATAATTCTCTATTAAGCGTGAAATATATTTTAAAATAAACGAATCACGCATAGTATATTTTACTTATTCTAGTAGACGTGCTGCTGGAAGAGGATTGCGACATTGACAATAGATATTTTAATACCTATTTGAAACTTATACGGCGAGCAAATGTTCTGAGTTGCGTGTTTGGCGCGGCGGAACACAAGTAGCGGCACGCCAATCGAGGGTCAAGACAGAGAATGTGTAGAGAACGCGCGATGACGAGAAGGCCGAGCTCGCGTCGTCGTTGGTCCATGGGTCGGGGTGAAACAAACGCACGAGAGGCGCAAGGACCAGACAAACACTTAGGCCGTATGTCCCAAGCGTTGAAGGGGACCATAGGTACCACAAAGCAGCCTGGCTAGTTAAAGCGTATTATAGTCGGAGCATATTTAAAAAAAAAAAAATGGTGGACTGTCACGAACACTGGCAGTCCGCTGAGGTACTTTTTGCGGACGCGTTACGGACAAGATGTCTGCAACGCCACCTTCCACGTCCGCTCGAAATCGAGCAGATCTGGACGATATTCCAGATGTCGGCAGAAAGCGCAGCATGTACTATACCTTTGTGCTAATTATTCTGTATTTCACGCGCTTAACGCGCTCAAATCACATTGGCATTGTATGAGCCCTGCATTCACATGTGTTTCTCGGAGGGCTTGAACCGTGCCATCGCAACAACGCTGGAACAAATCACGGCCTCTCATAAGAAATTGGGCTCAGTTACAACTGTCCTCCGCCCCCCCCCCTTTTTTTTCCGCTCATTTACACTATAAAAAAAACATGAGGGATACAATCAACATTCCTGCATAAAAAAAAAGAAAAAAAAAACCCGTAGAGCGGAATTTTTGTGGTCATCTAAAGAAGATTAAGCGGTGCACAGACTGAAGGCAGCTTCAGAGTTTGGCTGAGACTTGTGTTCAATTAGTGAGAAGACATGTTCCCACCGAACACTCACGCAGCAGTCGTGTGCAGTCTGTTCCGCAGTCTTAAATTGACGCCGAAAATGGCGTACTTTATTTAAAATGCGTTGCTACAACCCTACTTTGCCTCTCCTCTGCTCCGTCCCAGGCAGAGGACAACATGAGGAAGAACTCCTCGTCGAGGATGGTAAAATCCAAGAATGAAAAGTGGTGGTCCACAAGCGAAGACAGTATTACAAAAAACAATTATTACAAAAATAAAAATAAATGATTAATTTTCACCTAGATGTCCCCACATGCAAAGGGTGAAAATTCTGGCCCCAGGGAGTCAATTTGATCGACGGAGCGGAGCAAGTGACAGCTCCCCAAAGAAAGACTGCTCTCCGACGTCACGTTGTTACGTGTCGCAGTCCAATGTTTTGACTGGATCGCCGGGGCTGCAGTGTTCACCCGTTGCCATGTCGCACTAAAGTATAATATATACGTGTTCCAAATTGACTTCCTTAGTTTTAAGACCCAGAGTTCGCTTAAGTACTTTCTTCTAATATTCACAATATTTTGGGACAAGTTTATTTTTGATAGTGTGCGCATGATCCGCCTGATCTAAGCTTAGGTCTGAGGAAAGTTGGACCTATGTTGCCGGCCCCTCTGGATTCACGCTTTGTTTAGAATGTTCAGAATCTTATGGCCTCAATCAATTACGCGCCAAGCTTCCCCCCACTTCTTGGCCGGATTCGCAAGAAGAGTAAAAGAGTGAGAGAGAAAGAGAGAGAGTCGGCCGCCTGAGAAGTTGAGAGCACACAGCAAGATGGCGGTCGCCACCGCAAAGAACATGCACACCCACCGCTGCAAGGAACAAAATACGCGAAAAAGACGCCTCGCGCCACGTGAATTATTCGAGGATAGGCTCGCCCCAGGGACAAACATCGTCGCAAGAAGACTTGGCTTCCTCGGATTGGATAGAAAGAGTCAGCAAAAAGAAAACAAAACAGGCAAGCGCTGCCAAGTTCGCGACGTTCGTGCCATCGCTCTGACGGGATTGGTTGCGAGGTGTGCAAGAAGGATCCCTCGTGCCACGGACAAGCGCAAAAGAGGAACGGGTTGAAAAGCGAGACTGCGACGTTATCGGGCAAAAAGGGAGTGCCGAAGGCCCGCACCAAGAAGGAAAAAAAGGCGGCGTTCAATCTTCGTCGTCTGCTTGGGGCGCTGCTGCTGCTGGCGGGGTTTCGATCCCGCGGGATTTCGCGAGAGCGCGCTTCCTCTGCCGAGAAGTTGCTTCGGAGTGACGAGGTTAATGAAGAAAGGGTCAGTAAGGAGGGGGGGCGGGGGGGGGGGGGGGGGTCTTCCCCAGGGAGAGGCAACAAAGAGAGTCCCAAAAAGTGGAACAACACGCCCGACTCTATGCCTCGTCTCACCTAGCGATGGACCGCAGAGGACGTTACCAGCAGACAACGACGCCAATCTTCAATGCTGCGAAAGTGTCGCGTGACCTTCTGGAGTAGCCCAGCTGCGCGCAGAACATGTGGTCTCGTGATACTTTCGCTGCGCTCGATTGGTTGGAAGAGCTCGCTGCATCTGATGCGATCCATCGTAAGGTAAAACGGAGTATTATATCGGGGCTCGGCACGGCTGCAGGATAGACGCCGGTTCGGGACGCCGCTCCTTTCATCCCTCAGCCAAGATGCAAAGAAGACGAGTTCGCCGTTGTCGAAAGCAAAAACAATGCCCTCGACCGCAGTTAAGCCTCCTCTTGTTCCCAAGTTCTTAGATGGGGAACGTTGCAGGCGTACGGCAGAACTATTTAGGATCCTGGGGGAGTGCGGTCACCTGGCGTTGCAATCACGGAAGTGGCTTGATTATGCAGCGAGCGGAGGATTAGTGACCTGGTATTACTCTTGTTCACCAACCATAACTGTTACAATCACCCCGATCAGCATCCGCCTAGACAAAACACAATTGCGCAGTAGACTGCATCAAAGCCTCCTTTGGCGCGAAAAATTGTTCTTTGCCACATCACGACGAGGCGGCCAAGGATCATTAACCGGCTGGACACCTAGGCGGCTCTCCGTTTCGTCAGTGTGTCCAGAATACTCATGAGCCATCTGTCTATTTATTGATTTATATAGTTGTCCTTTACCTCACCTCAATATTGCACTTTGAGTTTGTGTGCCATATTCTTGATTTCCGTTCGTTCTGGCGCTCTGAGAATCATGTTCCTCACCAAAAGCTCATTATCAGAAAAGAATGCGCAAGTAAAGCAACAGGGCCAGCCCCAAACATAACCTCACTGGCGACTGTGCTTTCTGTTTCGACACATGAGAAAATTATGTGTTGTTACCACTTTTGTTATGTATTTTTTACACAGAAATTTCTATGTTCCATGGTCCCCTCATCATGGTCAAGATCAAATCGTTGACGATTGTCCACGTTTCTGGCGCACTGTGGATGGAAATGTAAAAATTAGCTCCATCAAAACGCTGCGTAACTTGAAAGATATATCGTTAGCCACTTATGCGTTAGTGCAGTCAATGTCGTCACTGGTAGTGAGCCCAAGATCCCCATGAAGGTGGTCTTTGTGTCCCCATTCACTGGACACCGTACGAATGTTTGGAATGATGCGCGTTGATTAGGGATTTAAGCGAGGATCGTCGTTGGTTTGCGCGGACGGGAACACAAAGTACACGCTATCGTATCTAAAAGGGCACGGAGTGGAATTTCATCTTTTAAGTAAGCAAAATACATTCCTTGGTGGTTTTCTCCACGAAGTGCTAATACAGCTATGAAATCAAGACGGATTTCGGAGCGTCACACACCAATGAAATCTGCAGAATGAACATATGGACCCGATGGTGTGCACTCGTGAATCACTACACTATTGCGTGATGCACATGAAAGACCAAATAACTCACTACGTGTATGAGATGAGGTAGTTGGTTATTATACATCACGGGTGGAACCAGCTGAGCAAGGAAGGAAGGGGAAGCCTGAAGCTTGGGCGAGCTTGAGCAAGCACGTATGATAGGGCACCATAAGAACCAGCTTGCAAGAGAGTTGTTGGAGGCCTTGAAAGCTGTGTGAGGCTCCGCCGCATAACCCTACAGCCTCAAGAAAAGCTCTCTCTGCAGGGCGCCTTTCCCGCTTAGTAGAAATCGAAGGAGGGCAACAGGATTCAGGATAAAGGAAAAAGCAGGAGCAAAGGGAGACGTACCAGGACTAGTAGAAGAGGGGGCGATTTATTAAATTACTTGGGAGTCCAACGGTCGGTTTTCTTTTCTGTTTCTCCTTCCTTCCTTGTTAAGCTGGTTCCACCCGTGAAAGGCCAAATATTTGCCGTCGTATATTGCACTGGTCAAATTGCGCACCTATACTGCGGAGACAGCGAAATATCAATTGTCCCCTGAGTGAGACTGATCTCTTGCTTTCTAAATCACCCTACAACAACTTGAACTTACAGGTACATCTCTGTACCAAAGTTTAATTCACGTAAAATGTATCATAAATATTCGGATACACTATTTTATAAGCTAAATAACTAGACACTTGCACGAAGCATGCGCAATAACGCTTTCGCAATGCTGTATTTTACTTGTTCTTTTTACGTCATAATGGCGTACCTTCTTTCGTGATAAAATTAGTAATTATATCATGGAAAATATAAAGGCCTGACGATGATGCAGACAACAGTCCCTGGAAAATCAGGTTAACTGTTTCCATAGTGAGGTGGCACCATACAACATAGATACCACACTGTAAACGGTACAGATGAGCTCCGTATCGTGAGCTAGAGATTTGCGGAACCTTGTTCTTTTTAATCTTTGTTAATATTTGTACATTAATTATTACTTTCCTTGCTAAGTTAAATGTAACGCAGTTAATGGTCAGTTCGACTGAAATGTTTCAATGGTGACATGGCGCGCCATCTCCCGATAGAGAAGACCAATCGGAATGTCGGTGGTTTTCGTACCTTGGTCCAATTTTAAAGGATTACACAAATGGTGTTTGTTCTCGATGTCTAAGCGCGCTTCAACGGGCTTAGTATGGGTATCTCGCAAATGTGAGCGCGCTTCCTAAACTCCGATTCAGGCATTGCGCGTTACTGAAAAAACTAACCAAATATCGTTGCTCGTTACTGGCTCAAAATTGGAACAAAGTAAGTTACTCAATAGTGGCGCTCAAAAAAGTTGGGTTTTTCTAACGGAAAAGTGTCACGTTGAATTCTTGTCACTCCAAGCCGTCGTCGCCCTAAATGAAAGTGAGGAGACGGTAAGGACACAAACACACTGAAAGGCATCGAAGTAGGTGACTTTTCTCTCATTTTTAAAAGAGTTCACGCAGATTCTGTATTTGCATATAAGTGAGGTGTTAATTGGAAAAGCCACTTCGTGGATACATCGCCAAATTTTAAAAAATGTCTGCGAATGGAGATAGGATTGTTGAAATCATTTGCATGCTCTCAAAGGTATGTACTTTCTCAATGGAGTACCTTGATTTCCGGATTATATTCTACGGACAATGCATGCTACAAACTGAAGACTTTACGCGGCTCAAACTATATCCACAGGTCCGAGAAATAAAAATAAATATTTTTCAATATCGTTAATTCTGACTAGACATGAAGGATTTTATTCGTTACAGAACATGTTAATGATAATATTGCCGCCCGCAGGGCCGAGAAAACAACGCTCGGTCACCGGCATCTAGAAGGTTCGAATTCATTCTCGCACCAGACGTAACTTTCCACCTGCTTTGTTGCTCTCGAAAGTGCCAGTTCATCCTCGCTCCAAGCGCGCGACACTCGAGCCTTCTTTGCCGAACTTTCGAGATAGTGACGCACGGTAGATAAGCAGCTACCCGCGACCTTGTCGAGTCAGTCTCGCTAGCGCTCTCTGATTCGCCGCCGAATCGCCGCCTGCTTTTCTGCTGCCTCGACGGTCTTTCGTTACTTATTTTTGGTTGGCACAAGTTCGCCCATTAAACCTTTATTTTCAGTTCATTCTTTGCCTTCTCGTCGCCTTAATTCGTGACATTTCTGGTGGAGGTGCGGGGTACGTTGCACGGGTTTCATACCCAACGTGACATGTCCAACGTGTCATGGACACCGTCCTGGCAGGCCTCAAGTGGCAGAGTTGTCTCGTTTACCTCGACGACGTCGTGGTATTCTGATAATGCCGCCCGCAGGGCCGAGAAAACAACGCTCGGTCACCGGCATCTAGAAGGTTCGAATTCATTCTCGCACCAGACGTAACTTTCCACCTGCTTTGTTGCTCTCGAAAGTGCCAGTTCATCCTCGCTCCAAGCGCGCGACACTCGAGCCTTCTTTGCCGAACTTTCGTTGTTTTCTCGGCCCTGCGGGCGGCATTATCCCCCCTTTTAAAAGGGGGGATAATGCCGCCCGCAGGGCCGAGAAAACAACGCTCGGTCACCGGCATCTAGAAGGTTCGAATTCATTATCTCACCAGGTACGCCGAGACAAAAGCACTCCCGTCGGGGACCGCCGTGGAAGTAGCTAAGTTCTTCGTGGAGTCTATCGTCCTCCGACACGGCGCTCCCCAAGTCCTGATTACGGATCGAGGCTCGTCGTTCATGGCGCAACTGACACAAGAGATACTCCGCCTGAGCCACACCGACCACCGCCGAACCACGGCATACCACCCGCAGACCAAAGGACTGACGGAGCGGCTGAACAAGACCATCGCCGATATGATCTCGATGTACGTAGACGTGGAACACAAGACGTGGGATGAAGTGTTGCCCTACGTCACGTTTGCGTACAACACGGCGATTCAAGAAACTACCGGCATTACACCTTTTCAGCTGGTGCACGGCAGGAAGGTGACGACGATGCTCGACGCCATGCTGCCCCACGACCCGACGGACGACGGCACCGACGACGCTCAGCTGGTCACCCAACGAGCAGAAGAAGTACGCCAGCTGGCCCGTCTTCGAATAAAAGACCAGCAACGTGTGGACGCTGGCCGCTACAACCTTCGTCGCCGCGACGTGGAGTTCCAGCCCGGAGACAAAGTGTGGGTGTGGACGCCCATTCGCCGCCGCGGCCTTAGCGAAAAACTGTTAAAACGCTACTTCGGACCCTACAAGGTCATCCGCCGCCTTGGGGACTTGAACTACGAGGTGCTCCCTGACGGAACCCGACCATCACGACGCCGCCAGCCACGACCCGAAGTCGTCCACGTAGTTCGACTCAAGCCGTTCTACGCGCGCTAGGACTGCAACACTGCATGTTTATTTCGTTTCACCGTAAATTTTTTTAGCCATTTCTGTTTTCCTTTCGCGTTGCATCGGGACGATGCACTTTTAAAAGGGGGGATAATGCCGCCCGCAGGGCCGAGAAAACAACGCTCGGTCACCGGCATCTAGAAGGTTCGAATTCATTCTCGCACCAGACGTAACTTTCCACCTGCTTTGTTGCTCTCGAAAGTGCCAGTTCATCCTCGCTCCAAGCGCGCGACACTCGAGCCTTCTTTGCCGAACTTTCGAGATAGTGACGCACGGTAGATAAGCAGCTACCCGCGACCTTGTCGAGTCAGTCTCGCTAGCGCTCTCTGATTCGCCGCCGAATCGCCGCCTGCTTTTCTGCTGCCTCGACGCTCTTTCGTTACTTATTTTTGGTTGGCACAAGTTCGCCCATTAAACCTTTATTTTCAGTTCATTCTTTGCCTTCTCGTCGCCTTAATTCGTGACAATATCTGTAGGATATATGTTTTCGTGTTCGTCAATAGATCAGGCATTTTCAAGGCGTGCTATGTATAAGAATTGTTTTCTACGTGGCGATGATGCATAAGGTTAGAATAATCTAAGGAAAGACTCTTTCTCAATAGAAAGTGTTCCCGAAAGGCAAGATGTGTACCCAGTTTGGAACTGACGGAATGATCTATTTCTGTTTTAGAGCACTATTAGAGATTTCAGGGCGAGTAATTGACACTGATCTTCAGCATTCACAAACGCCGTGCGCTTATGGTTTTTTGTTTGTGTCGTTTGCAAAAAATAAGTGGTCCTTTTGTTGAGTAGAAAGCGGAAACGTCATACGAAGACACGTATAACAGCTTTATCTGCTCAAGTTGTTTCGTCGTTTTCCTGGGGCGCCAGCCTGTTGAATATTCCCAACGCCTTTCTTGGTGAGACCGCGTTCAATCCAGATTTTGCAAGCTTTTTTTTATCCTGTTTCATAGAGTTCGAATAAATGTGGCCCACACCAGAATATACAGAATTCACCAACTATGTCGGGGTGTGGAGCGATAAAACAATGACGACCTTCCAACTATTTGCCTCCTGGATTGACCGACGTTTGTCAAGGGCGCTTGTGGAATTTAGTTTGTTTTGTTTTGACGTGTGTGACAGACGTTCTCTGAATAACCCACACTCGGTATAGTGAGAATGAGGTATGACATTTTTCAGAAGATGGTATATTTTCTCACATTGAAGTATGAAATGAACTTGGGGTAAAGATATACAAAAAAGAAAGTAGAGTAAAATCCTAAAGGGAGCGCGAAACGACATCGACGATTTCAGCGATATGTGCGGAAATACTTTGTCCATTCCTCTTCGGAGCGCTCATTTGAGGCTTCATGACAGCTGAGGTGCGAAAGGAGTATAGGAGCTCCAAGCTCGATCTTTTGGTGCGCACTTTCAGAATCTGGCTGTGCTAGAATCTCTGCGCTTCAGCGAATGGTCTACTGAAGCGTCTGTGTACACGGCCACTATATACCGAAAAAGGGGCAGGCGGGACGTCTCGATTTCTCTGGCTAGGCTGTCAATAAAAGCCTCGCCAATACTTTTCGTATGGATGGGTTGCGTCTAGCGTCCGGATTTTGACTTGTTATGTATTTGTTCCCTCTTTTTTGCAATAATGAATTTACGCCTATAAATTTAACGAGAGAAAAAAAAAACGTCCAGTAAAATACAGTTTTGATAGCAGTTTTCGCCTCCCATATACAGGCTAAGGCATCAATTTTTCTGGCTACCTAGAGTAAGTATATTCGAGTAGCGACGACCCTATACATAATATTCGGGCGATCATGAAAACAAAATACAATTAGTTTTTTCTTCTCAAGCTGCGACGAATACGACAGGGTTAAGACGATGTATGCCAGGGCTTTCGAGAGCGGGCCTTCCGTGGAACAACACCTCTTATATCGCAAGGCACTCAGCTATAGAGGACACTATTTCCAGCTGAACGTTGAAGCCGCAGCATCCAACTTTTGTCCCACCCTGGAGTCCGGTAGGCGATGTGGATAATCAAGCACCACCACATCGTTGCCTAGTGGGTATTGCGCGGAACTTTCTTCCTGGACCGCTCGGAAAACGAAGGGGTACGGTACTTTCTGAAGTCAAAGGGTGCAGATCTTACGAGAGATGGAGTAGTGAGGACGATGGGGCCGACGCCGAGGTATACGCGCACTCCACCGGGTCGACTCCGATCCCGATGAAACGGGTTTGCTAGGGGGATCACCGCCCCCCTAAGTATAATCTGCCTGCACTGATTTCACGGCCTGCGCCTTTTGATGCTTGACACAGGATCATATTTGTAAGTCCTCGTCCTTTACATTTGTGTCGTTTTTTTTTTGTTTGGTCCCTTGTTTTAGCTTTTTTATGTATTTTGGTTGGTTGAGAAAGCGAGAAACTCGTCTAAACAGAATGTAGCAAAACGTTTGATATATCCACATCTATAGACTTAATGTAAGAGGAAAAATTGGCACCGGCATTCGAAGTGCACGTGAGCACAAGAAAACATACGCGACCGAAGGACTATCGGTTTAAAGTGAGACTCGGAGAGGAAAGGAACTCATTTTGGAGAAAAAACCTATCTGTGGAGACTGATGCAAGCAGGTCAATTGTATTGCGAAAAAACGATCTTAGTTAAAATCGCTGAAAAGAAAATTTGAAATGTGAGTGCCAATTTAAGTATGTTTTAGGAGTGTAGGGAAAGAAAAAAAGACGCATTGGTACGAAGAGAAGAGACGGCAAGTTGGGCTAGTTGGTTGTACATTCTCGAAGTAAAACGCTAAAAACAAGGACAGAAGCAAATAGATGCTAACAGGACACGGGCGTGTCCTGTTGGCTTTGCTTCGAGAAGAGAAAATGCCCCGGTTTGTGCTGAACCAATGGCGTGGCCAAGCTGCGCTGGCGAATTTTCATTGGATGAACGGCGGAACTCGGCAAGAACAGGTTGGGAATATTCCTGATAAGTTAAATAAAAAAAAAAAATGAAACGCTGCAGCCGCGAGAGGAATAGTGGCCAAAGTAGCTTTTCCGCTCCGGGGCTCGCCACCTTTCCAGCGCTGGTTTATGCAAATGTCTCGATGGCGCTCGGCGCAATCAAGATGGCCGTCAAATTTCCCTGTTTACGGGGCCCGCGAAAACAACAATGAGGTAAACCTGGGATGCCTAACTTTCCGAAGAGGCCATTCCGGAGACGTGAACAGAAAATAAGCAAACCAAATACGTGTCGTTGCCATCGGGCATGATTTAGTTTTGTCGGTACGAGCGCTTCCAAGCACGTTTCGAAATCCCGCGAGCAAATGAGATTCCCTGGAGGAAGGAATAAACTATCGAGAGAAACATCACTCAACGAAATAATGGGATTGTCTCAGTGAGTATATAGTTTGGCGGCTCTAAAACATTCTATACAAAACGACAAGGAAAACCACAGGGGGAGCGTAACCCAGGAGTCGGTGTTATACCGCAGTGTTTCCTCAACCCTCTAATAGATCCTGGCTTTGTAAACCCGAACCCAACATTCCTAAACCTCGGACGCGTTGGACTGTGGCCGAACGCCTGTTTGGTCCTATAGAGCGACCCAGTTCGGGTGAGCTTGGCTTTGGTTCCCCGGTCCTTGGAGGTTCAACGCTTTGTAAAAGCCACAATAAAAATGTTCAGTCAAAGAAGTCACTAATCGTCACGGGGAAGAAATATCTAGAGCCCTTCCACAACGAGAAGAGGGAAGTCCAGCGAAGCTGGCGTTTTGGTAGAGACAATGACGTTTTATTATAGCGCGGCTACGCCAATCATGGCGCAGGCTCTAGTGCGCCGCAAAGGTGGCCGCCGAAGAGCGCGCGGCATTGCGTAATGTCAGCTGGGAGAGAGACGCCGCGCGTGGCGAGGAGTATACACGGCTCGAGAAAAAGGTGGAGGCGGTGGAGAGCAGTATAAAGTGAGGCATGCATCGTTGCGTTTGAAAATTGTTGGTCTACGTTCGGTCTGTCACCGGAGACGATCCTAAAGAACCTAGCCATAGACAGCTTCGCTGTAAAGAAATGTTCCAAAAGGCAGACATATCAAACTCATTACTAACGCGTTTAAAGATAATCGATTTCGATACAAAAATTATATAGCGCTTGCTGCGCTAGATGACATTTCACGTCATTTTCGACAGTGTTGGGTAAAGTACATCTAAAGAGTGCTTGAAGTTAACTAGAAAGTAAAAAATAACTTATGTACTTTAAGAAAAGTAGAAAGTACACCGCGCGCAATGTACTACTTGAACTAAAGTACTATCGACCCAATGTACTTTCAATGTGGAGGACAAGTACTTTTACCAAAATCCTTGGTGATTCCCCTTTATTACCCTATACAGTGTTTCTTTTTAAACTGGTATGCATTGTCTCAGGGGTAATCGGAGCCGCATCAGGTATTTTCGGAAATGGCGGCGAACTTGGGTAAAGTCAAGTCGCCTGAGAGGTGTTGTTGAACTTTCGCTGACGAACTATTTAACGGAGTCAACTTATAAGGCATCTACTGGTATCGGTTTTATATCCGCAATAACTACACTCAGAGAAATGACCAGATGACGTCTGAAAACACGGTAGCATATTTCCACATAGCAAAACGCCGTTTTTTTTTATTATTATTTCATATTTGGAGATTATGTTTTAATGACGGAAGTTGTAGTTTACTTGGAAAGTGCCAGAGAAAATACTTTTTTTAGTAAAGTACAAGTACATATTTAGAGATAGTACTTCAAGTAATAATAATAAGAAGAAGAAGAAGAAGAATATTAATGTTTATTTTATATGACTTATATGACAAGCACAAACTACTAGGGTCTTCATATTGGCGCACACAAGACGATAAAAAAGAAACAAAACACACGCACAGCATCAAATGTAAAATTAGCGTGACTACAAATAGTGGGAGCGCTTCACTCAAAATGTTCTACAGTTTCAAATTTTAACTAGACTTTTACTGTCCTGGCAAAAAGCTCAGGGATACTTGAAAACGTCCAAGCTGGAGGATGCGGCTCTAATAAATGACATTTGCATACGGGACAGTGGTGAGAGTTTTAGACACGGATTGAACGTAAAAGACATTTCTGGTAATGCGACAAGGAATATAAAGCTCGACAGAACTCAGAAGTATGTTAGCATCAATCCAACCACTTACCACCCCGCACAAAAAAAAAAAAAAAACTATTTTATTTGGGTCAGCTGAACTTAGGAAAAAGGAATATAGAGAGAAAAAGGGACAGACATACCGTTGGACTACCAACTGTGGTTTAATACTTCTACCTCTTTTTGAGCCCAGACTTTGTGTTTTTTGTGTCAAAAGCCACATAAAAACAGAAAACTATATCGTAAAACCTAACTTATTTGAATCACCCGCTCTTTACCGGTACATAAACACCAAAAATATTGTTTTTCTTTACTGTTGAGCTTGATCGAGGTCTCACTGACGAACGTTGCTTCGTTTTCCTCTGTGGCCAAGGTCTCGAGCATCTCTCGTGCATACTGATTCTTGTGTTTTGCGATGATGGTGACTCTGTTGAACTCTGCACTGCATTCACAGTTGCGTCAATGTGCTGGTAGATGACCTGCTGTTGTGCCTTTTAGTGATGCTGCGTGTTCTCTTGTCCTGTCATTAATAAATCTGCCAGTTTGGCCAATGTTGCACTTGCCACACGAGAAAAGAATGTAATATACAACCCCCTTTTCACATGGGGCATATCGTGTCCTGTGAGAGATTTGCAGGTTTTGATGTGGGTTGTATCCGGGTTTACCTTAGGCACGTGAGATATGCTTTGTTTGGTGCAAAGCACAAAACCTTGATGTCCTGCCTCGCAGCTATCTTTTTTTTTATGTGTCATTCCATCGATGTAGGTTACTATTGCGATTTTTTGTTTAGCTTTTGTCTTCTGCGCTCCTCCTGTGTCCGATGATTTGCCTTTCAGTTTTGTGTAGATCTTTCCGCACACACTGACGAAGAGACCATTCGGATTTCCAGAGCTTCGTAAACGGGAGATTTAAGTTAGTTTTTACGATATAAGTTGTGTGTTTTTACGTAACTTAACAAAAAGCACCAAGTCAAGATTCAAAAAGAGAAAAAAGTATTAAACAACAGTTGGTCGTCCAGTGGTATATATGTCCCTTCTTCTCTCTATATTCCTTTTTCCCCAAGTTCAGCTGGCCCTATTAGAGTATTATGCAGCAACAAGTTTAACTAAAGCCAGTTCAAAAAAATATAATGACGTTCGAATCTTATATTTGACGAAGACCTAAGTAAAACATTATTATGAAAAAATGCAAAATCACATTAATGTGACGCTGAAAGTGTCTGTCATTCCAATACGTATCATTATTTTTGCACCGATTCAATGCTTAGAGACTGTATACGCTTTAAAGAATTCCAAAACACTTAGGTAAATTCTTCAAGCGGTGAACGAACTAAAGCACGAAAGAGACTAATCATGCAAGCAGGGTGTCCGAACTTTTTAGCCTTATACGAGATATAATACCTAAAAATTTTAATCGCGCAACCAAAAAAAGGAAAGATGATCATTGAATGACAACGCGCTATCAAGGCACACACTGAGATCTTTCATAAGAGTCACGCGTTCGATTGGAGTACCTCTGAAAGAGTAATTAAAATTCATAACAGCGTGTCGTCTGCCCAAAAAGAGAACCCTAGTATTGGCCGGATTTAGTACCAAAGTATTCGTCAAAGACAATTCCAGTATGGTTATTCAGCGCCGCAATGAAGAGCGCCGCAATCAAGAGGAGTAACAACGCGCATAAAAATCTTAATATCACCCGCAAACAGTAAGAGCTCAACGTCTTTGACACATGAGGCTATATCGTTAACAAATATCAAAAACCGATGAGGACAAATATTTACCGTTGGGAAACACCTGAAGTTGAGCAAAATGGTTTAGAATGGGCACTAGAAATTCGACCATGGTTCGTACGACATGACAAATAGCTTTGCAACCAGAGAAGTACTTCAGAACAACAACCGCATACCCATAATTTCTGGAGCAATTGCTTATGATCAACTTCGAAGAATGTTTTAGAAATATTAAAATAAATAGCACCTGCGTGTCCCTTGTTCATAACAATTGGTGCAGAGAAGTGTAAAAAGGAGCACAAGTTTGTTTCAACTGACCGTCCCATAATAAACCCGTGCCGCGAAGCCGTTAATTTTTTTTTTATAAAAGTAATTAGTTATACGTTTATGTATAACTTTCTCAAACACCTTAGATAATCCGCACAATAAGAAAACAGGCAGATAATTACTGACAACCGATGAATCACCCCCTTGAATTTTGGCACGACAACCGCATTCTTCCTTAAAGGGCCCCTAAAAAAAATTTAACACTCTGTTTGGGACACGCGTGTAAAAAAATTAATTTTACACGAAAAAAAAAAGCTTTATTTTTAGAGCAATATTCACGGCGCAAAAGGCGATTTAGTTGGCAGTCACCCCCTTTCCACTTGTTTTCTTTCTCGGCATTTCGGGTGCGTGGAGGAGAGGTGGACCGGCTTCGCCTACACGACCGAGATGGTCAATCCGGAATGACCCGTGACGTCATGGACTTCGCACACAGAATTTCAAATAAATCTCTCGCCGTCAATATTGCTCTAAATTTTTTTTTTTTTATGAAATTGATTTTTTGACATGCGTGTCCCAACCAGACTGTTAAAAAAAAATGTTTTCTTTTCGGGGGCTTTTTGACGATGGGAACCCACCAAAGAAAAATGACTGGTTGAAAAAGAATTTCAAAATTTCGGCCAACAGTTCGCCAAAACCTTTAAATATAAAGCCCGCAACACAATCTACCCCAGTCGATAACTTAGGTTTAAGGTTTCTTAAACCTTCGCCAGTTTCATCCTTATCTACTCTAAAACCCGATGAAACCTCTTGGCAGTTTACTTCTATCACAATAGGCTGAACAATTGGCTCACGGCGATCGTGTAACACCGACTAAAATAGTCAGCAAAACAATCTGCCACTTTTGGGGCGGACGAAAGATACTCAGTGTTTCCATCAGAATAATCCCGCAGGGAAATATTATGCGCATTGTTAATAGTGTGCTGCGTTTCAAACTTCCAGATAATTTTGGGGTGGCGGTTCAGACTGCACTTGATGTCATCAAGATGTAACTGTTTATCGTGCGAGTACAATGGTTTGGCGAGAGCGCAATAACTTCTGAATTTAGTGTACCACAAGCTTGACACTGTTCTTTTTCTTTAAGTCTATGAAAACATTTTTTTACTCTTTAGAAGATAAAATTTTAAATCATATGAAAACCAGTCCCGGTAAATGGAAAGTTGTGAAATGCGTTTCGGAACAAAAATGCTAATCGCGTTTTGCACTATACTAAAGTAAGCGCTTATGTTGCGAGATTGCTATCATCTATTGCAAGAACATCGCTCCCGTTAATTTCACGAAGGCTTCCTATACATTTCCATATAATCTCCTTTGGGGTAAAAGTAAGCAGAAATTTTGTTTAATACGTAAAACTTTCTTGGATATATTTATTTAACCCTGCGAGGTGAATGATATCCATCAACTTGTACTAGAGAAATCAAAACAGTACTAACTGATTTGATTGGAATATTCGATAACAATAGTTGAAGAACATTACCCGCGGAGTTCTCGAATTCGTTAAGCTGGTTCAGCCCACAAATATTTCTAAAGTATATCAACCCAACTGCCTTATCTGACGTGATGAAATCACGACTCTTTACAACGCCCAGTGACCAATCTATTCCAGGAAGGTTAAAATCCTCGTATATTTGCGTTCTGTACCTATCGGAGTTTACATGTTTTTCTATCGTTTCATTATGTTCAAAAAAAATTGAATGGTTGCATAGCGGTGGAAAATAGTCGTTTCAATGAGGTAATTAAAGCCACCAGCAGTTTGAATTTAGACCCATGAGCATTCTGAATAAGATACAAGGTCGAACCTTCGATGTGACTCAAGTGAAGAGTGAAGCGCCATTAATATGCTAAAACATAGTTTTTCTCCGTGCTAATACAGTGTGCGGCACGGCGGCAGACATTGTAGGTGCAACGTTTCTAAACTTACTTGAAGTAGTACTTTAAGTGCAATTTACTTAAATTTCTTCCCAACGCTGCTCTCGAAAACTATCGCTGTGGGTGCACGAGTATAGCAGGCCTGCTTGGTCGGGACGTTATGTCTGTCGTGTGCATGCAGTCCAGCTTTGACCGACAGCGACATGTGAAGGTCCATTCACACACTTGGGACGGGTTTCGATCAACTGCGCAGCAATGCAGCCGGGGAAAAGCTCTCGCAAGGGGCTTAAAAACCGGTCTTGTCTCAGTCGGTCGCGGTCAAATGCAAGTGTGTGAATTACCTTTCAGGCGTGATACGAACGACGCTAGCATGGCTTTTCAGGGGCAAGCTACCGACGCTCTGTCGTAAAGGGGATTGAACTCCCCAAAGATGTGTCTCTAATTGCTTCTGTCTCGGCGTACTCAACATCTCTGTGCGCCGGCGGTACCTCTTTCCTTTGGAGCGAGGATAGCGCGATGCGCATGCGTTCTCTAGGACGCCATACCGCCACGGGAGGAATTGGAGCTGTAGGTGCGTTGTCAAGCGCGAATGAGCGGAGTGTAACGTATTCCACGCCCTATTTTCCCCCCTCTCTTTTTTCTGCGTAAAAAAATGGACCGGCTCCCTTGGTCCGGTTCACACACTTGAAATGGATGAATACGGCTGAACATTTTCAATCGGGACGAGACTCGCGCCACCTAACCAGTATCTTTATTATTTGAAAGCAAGTGCCGCGCCCCATGCGTATTTTTACCAGCCAACCCGCATTCACGATGTCTCAGCTTAATGTGTCCCTTAGTACCTAACCCTACGGCGCGCCACTCCAGGGCGCGCCTTTGGCTACGATGGTGGTCACTAACTGTAAAAGCACAGTACGAGATATATTCTTGCGATAACACATGCTAAATCTCGAGGGAAATTTAGCAAACATCAGCCGTTTGGCCCTTAATATTGCGATTGAGTTGAATATATATAGTGTGCCTGGATAATTTATCTTCAATGTTTCGAACGGGACCGATGCAGCACAGGTAAATTACTTATAGCCCGGAGTTAAACGATAATTTCCTGCTTTCGTCCACCAAATTCATAAGCCACTTAGCCCTTCACTGTTGCTCGGGATGCTACTGCTAAATACCAAGTGCAAATGTCTTTCTTTTTTTTTTGAGCAGATGGCAGGGTCGTAACCAAACGGCACTTGATCAGTTCCAAGAGCGAGGCAATCCATTATCATTTGATGACTTTCAGCGATTTGGCGTATGGTACTCACTCAACGGAGCTCTTGTTCTCAGGTACAAATCACTTGGATGAAGGAAGAAAACAGTTCGAGGGCTTTTGCGTTTGGCAGAACAAAACTCAATTACGGGATAGATTGGACTACGCACGCGTCGACTAAATCTGGGACCACGGGTTGCAGCTCTCGAGTCCCCCCTTGACGGGCTTTCTAACTGGGCTCGAACATGTTCCTACTCCTGCAGTCGGTGAATTGCAGCACGGGGTCGAATGGGTCGAACGCGCGGTCTCTCTCGAATGATTTTTTTTTTTAAACATGGAAACAACGTTGCGGCCTCTGGACACTTCAGAGCAAGCCACTCTTGGCTTCCAGTCAGGTTATCATAGAATGGTAAAATCTAGACAGCGATCAGCAAGCCCGAGTTTCATCCATTAGTGCAATAATTGACTTGAGATTTACCCATTGACGCATCGAACGTATCGCCTACCATATCCTACCCCAGCTTCTTCCGCTCATCCGACCACCTTTTCATCGTTGGGCTGTGACGCGAAACCCAGTGGTTTAGGCGAAAGAAGAGGGACGAGCGACCAAGTTGCTGATACTGCTGTGTTTGATTATAAACGTGTAGATGACTTTTTGTAAGCACACATAAAGTTGAGGCACTTCCGTCATTGTTTTTATGTTTTTTTTACCCTGCCGATTTAGCATATTGACGACCTTCCTAAACTGCGCTTGATGATAAGCAATTACCCGGGAAAGGCTACGCAAGAAGTCGAACTTTTAAGGTAGGATTTCTTGTGGCGAAAGTTTTGAGTTTCTGGCAAATCCTCGAGCTTTGAAAAGTTCGAACGTTTGCAAGACGTCCGAGCCTCGATGTTTGACGGCGACCTTCGGGTTCAATAAATTTCCGCGGTAACTCTGCCCAGTACCACTATTTTTTTTTAAATGGAGATCATAATAATTATTAGGAACGAAGGAACACGGAACTCGGGTACCACCCACTGCTCAGTACGGTGATGCGTGAGCGCTGAAAGTGTTGGCTGGCGGCACTACGCCGCGTACCTTCGACAGGCAAGCTCCAAGTATCGGTGCACTCTCTTTCCCCGTTCTGTGACGCGGCCAGGGAGGCCATTCGTTCGTTCGCGTCGCGTAACATTCGGTCACGTTTCAAAGGCTCGGGAGCGCAGTCCTTTTGTTGTGTATTGAACCGCACGAACTCCAATTTCTACTTATAGTGTATCCAAGAAAAAGATACGCCGTTAGAAGGTCCTGCCAGTATTAAGGTACCCACAATGAACTGTATCGCTATAAAACCAAAGGGAGAAATCAGCGTCTACGCATAGAGTGCTCGAACTTTTACCATATGTGCATTTAGGTTGTGCATTTTACATGGTGAAACTTCTCGGCGTACTTCCTCTCAGGAAAAAAAAAAAATGGACCAATAAGCTTGCAAGAGTCAAAGCTGAACCTGCTTGCAGAAGACCGAGTTTGCGATGGTCGTAACTTCTGATCATAAAACAACAGCGCGAAAGAGACATAGACAAAAAGGTAGGACTACGCAGGACAAGCATTTGCCCAAGTATACATTCTACTAAAGGTGTTACTTGTTGCGCCATCTTCCGACAGGCGTATCACGCAGATCATAGCGTGTGGCGTCTGCTCGCTGCGCCTCCCGGGAGATGGCGCCAGAAGTTACAACCATCGCTAACTCGGTCGCCAGCGAGCATGTCTGCCGTGAACCCTTACAAGTTTATTGGTAGTCTTTTCACAAAAATAGAAACTACGACCTAAAATGTCATCGTATGAAATGCACTACGTAATTGCGCATTCGCGGAAAGTGTTAGCTTTCTGCGTGCTGGCGCCGATTTTTTCGACTGGTTTTGCTCCTCTATAATTTATTCTGAACACCTTATATTTGCCCACTCGTGAACCGGACTAAGCAAGTGGGAGGACGGAAAACTCCTCGTGCGTTCTCCGTCAGGCAGAATAACAAAAGCTCCTGGAGAATGGCAGCTTAAATTCCACGCAAGTAGAAGAAGAAATGGACGTTACTGCGATGTATAGATTATTTGGAGGCTCTAATGCGCACCGTCGAAGGGAGGACTCGACCAGGTGTTGAAGTATGGTTAGCAACAACAACCAACAATTCTTGCTGTAAAGAAGCGACACACCAGGTGCATCTTGCTCATACCTCGCAATTTCGAGGATTCGCTTAAGTTTGAACAGTAAACAAAGTTCATCCACTGGCAACTGGAAAAGTGTAATGAAGAAAAAAGCTCAGCTCAAAGCTTATGATAACCGCCCAGCGTGAGGCGCAAGTGCGCACTCATCCTTGGCGAAGTTTTCTTTAAGAGTAAGTTGTACCCAGTCTTCATTGTAATAGCGAGTAACGAGAATACATTTAAGAATTGCCCCTATAACGTCCGCATACATCACGGCGTGTAATGGTTCCAAGACGTGAACGGTTTTAATGATATCCTTCGCTCGTAACAAGGATTTCTTTGTCTTCGCCCGTTGGTTCACTCTGGAACCCCGCTTTTCTTAGGGGGCCTGGGCTTCTTTCGCGCGGCGTCGTTCACTTTTACTTTTAGCGCTGGAAACCGCAGTACAGCACATCTTTCCGGTCTCCTAGAGCAAGAGAATTGCGCAAGTTTCCGTAATTACCATCTGCACAGGTGATGGCCGTCGTCACGAGCAAGATCTCATCTAACTGCTGTTTGCGGTGGGTTCACAGAGCGGTTAATAATCTGGCACCTCTCTCTCTCTCTCCCTTGGTCTCTGCGAGGCAATGCGCCTACGACTCTCAGACATTTCTCCCCCGGTAACTGCATGCCACCAAGATTGCGGGTGGGTCTTTATTGTTTCCGAGTGATTTGAAGAGGCAAGATGGAGGGAGCTGTAAGCCGGTCGAGAGGGCTTCGATTTAAGAATGTTTCCAACCGCTTAATCGAGATCACGCGCGGTTTATGGCCGCGTTTGGTAGAGAAGGTGCGTGGAGAAGGGAGAAGCGTGGATGCGATGCAAGGATCTCCTCCTCGCCACTCGACAACACACGCATGCTCACATTCACCCAATCTGTGCAAGATCCATCCGCCATCGATGGCAAACGCTCTCCGTTATTTCAGTAGGCCGGCCAGAACGTAAAGCGACGCGCTGCGGCAGGGTGTCCTCGCAGAACTGTTTTCTTCATCAGAAAACCAAGCAGACAAAAGAATAAAAAAACAAAGAATATGGGCTTGCGGGGTTGAGGAAAGCGGCGTCCGTGCATGCACACCGCCGGTGCTCCTGGTCTCGCAGATGGTGGCGCACTCTCTTGGCCGGGGCGCGCGAGTTGAGCCCCCTGCGTCTTAATGACCGGCGGTTCCCGCCCCTTTCGGCTCCTTCCATTAGACCGGCGAGATGATAATTCAATTTATATTTTGTCTCGAGTATACCGTCTTTTTCTTCAAATTCGTGCTCCTGCGTTTTTGTCTTTTTACCTTTTGTTATTTTTTGGGGGGTATACATAGGCTTAGGAAACTGTAGGCCGGTAGCTCGCCCCCAGGTCGTGATCGCAGATTTGTTAGCCGGCACGCCCAAATTCGCCGAAGCATGCGCGATTACTCCTTCCCTTTTCTCGGGATTTTTTTTTTTTTTTTTGCTTGTGTTTTTTGTGACGCTGCTTTGTCCGCCCGTAGAAAATGAGCACCCTGAAGAGTGCAGATGTTTATTCTAAATGCATCCTTTCTTTGGTGATTAGGAAGGTTATGACGCGCCACTTAACGAGCACGTTGTTGGTGTCATAATTGAAACCTTTATTTTTTACATGTACCGTTTGGCCGGGAAAATAAAAATCAAGCTTAATAGCAAAGACCAAAATTAACGTTGGACACGAATAATGTAATTGAATGTGCGAAAATTCCAAGGCGAAAAAAATGGAAAGGGCTCATTCGCTGGATTGCAAGGTGATAGCTTTATATCAAAGTATTCGTTTTCCGGTAACGATTTCCAACAATATAACATCTACAAAAGGTACGGAAGCAATAAAGTATATTTTATCCAGAAAAAAAAATAATAGAGAGAACAATTTTAAAGGCTTAATTTACAGACACACTTAGAAACAACAACCCCAATGCAAACTGTATCTGAATACATAATAAAGTATATCAAAAGGTGCCTCGTTAAACAAAGTTTGCACATACAATTGTGATTCTTGTATTCTTGATGCCAGATTTTTTTTTTTAACTTACATAATCCTTTTTACAACGAAGCATAGTTTACACATTTTCACTAATTCGAGAGGAATTCGCATTATGATAAAATATTGTAAAATTATGCAGTGATGATTGAAACATTACCTAAAATATACAAATCCATTTCTAAACATAGGGATTAAACGGAAAACAGCTAATAAATGCCCCCCCCCCCCCAAAAAAAAAATAAATAATAAATAAATAAAATGAAAGTTTTGAGCTGTCCATCTCTGTTGTTACTCCTGTCGACCCTCGGTGTTAAGTTTAATGTCACCATGTTTTCTAAAAAAAGAAATGTATTTGATTTCGACGATATCTGAACATATATGGAATGCTCTAGAAAAAAAAGTGACATCGAACCTATACTGTAGTCGAGGTAATTTTTTTTTTTTTCTATAGACCCTATTGTAGAAGAAAATATAGTCACCAGGGTGAATCCTGAAATGATAAAGATTGCGCACATGGAGGTAATTAATCCAACAACGAGTTTGTAAGATACTTGACTCTATGCACCACTTTGTGTCCTCGAGCCTGGTGAAAATCGAAGTCATAGTTCGATAAGACAATGAGTCCAGGTTTTTTTGTTAGTTTTTTTTTTTTTTTTTCCGCACTGAGAGTCACTCGTCAATGGTTTACTCCCTGCAGCCCGCTTCGCAAAATGTTCATACGCTTTCTTACACCAAGCCTAATTTCTTTGTGTTGCGAATACACGAACATTCTCGTATGAAAGTGTGCAGGCAGACAGGTTAGACACCGACATGATTAAATTTTGTAGATTATAGGGCAATAACAAAATAAATGAATATCACGGCATTGTCCCAGGTTTATTGTTGGGCTGAATTTTTCTTTTTTATCGAAGTTCATGAGGTTAAAAATTTGACTAAAAACCCCGAGACTGGGACGAGAAGGACGGGGTCTTCAGTCAAATGTTTGACCACCACCAGCTCGTTTGCACCCTAACCTTTTGTTCATGGGGTCTGTTTTTTTAGCCTAACCTAAAGACTTTAACCAAGATGGTAGCACCCAATATTTTATTGAGGCATCGATTGAGAACACCGAAGAAAGCTCAACATCTGTTGCTTTCAATTGAATCCTTTTCCACGTGCCTCTGGTTCATTTATTGCTTGTAATTTCGATTACCGTAAATCAATAAAAGTTAAACTTCTGTATTGAGATTTGTATCGCGCCCTGCGATTCACGTTAGTGAAATTCATGCATTCATTCGTGCGTTTATTTTACTTGCTCATAATTCCGATGGCTTCTTCCGATATGCGGCGAGAGCGACTAAGTCAAGCTCTCGTCGGATATGCCGACATTGTCACCGCAGAGAGAACGGCTGTTACAGTAACTATTCAAGACCCGCAGACGTAAATAATAAGAAAGAAAGTAAAACAAACTATAAGCTCCCCCCGTCCAGAAAAAATAAATAAATAAAAACGATTGCCCTGTTTTTTTCTTGCGCATGCACTCTGGGTCTCCCCTTTTCAGAACGATCATTGATCCTTTTTTACCGCTCTTTTTTTCCCTCCAGTGTGTAGTTTGCGATGAGACCGAGAGATGGCGACAGCCGTCCCCCTCTCCGACTCCTGCTTCACTCTGCGTTCCGCTCGGTTTAGCTCGTGATCCAGCTGCGTTGGTGCTCGCGATAACCCGTTGCGAGTCACTGTGTTAGCAATAAAGCAGTAATGATATTGTTATATCTTTAAAAAAACACTAATGTACATTGCATTTTAGTTAATGTTTTAGTGATATCGAGTATTAAAAGCAAAACATGAATTGTTTTGTACTAGGCATGAATACAGTCACTGCTGAAAGATTAGTTCATTATTTCTAGCAGTCACCCGTAGTCTAAAATACGTTTCAACATGTGGGGTGCAGCGGACAGTAAATAAATGTCTACTAATGACGAAGAGGAAAGTAGAAGAGTGGCAGGTGCCTCTCATCAAGCGAAGTTTAAGCATTCTCGAGAAATACACGAACTAGTGAAATTTTGTTAGTTTAGGGATTTGCAGCTGGTGATAATAACATTGAATTTAAGTAACTGTAATTACTATTTAATCGCTGCAGACTCGAGTAAAATAGATCCAAAAATGAAACATCCCAGAATACTAGATATCAGAAATGCGTTCTTTTTTACGTATAAGAAGAGAAGTGCAAACTGAAAATATTTGTTCAGAAATATATATAAAAAATAAAATTGGTATTATTATTTTTTAATTCAATGTTTGCGGATACATAAAACTATGTTATATATCTAAAAAAAAAGAAAGCCGTTTACAACTCCCTGTAACGCAGAATTAGAGCGCAGCTCTTGAGGAGGAGGGGAAGGCACGGGGGGGGGGGGGGGTCACGTGACCTCGAGGGGTGGGGGCGGAGAAAATTTTCCGCTAGACTTAGCGGGGAAAATTTTCCTGCTAGATTTAGCGGGGAAAAAGTTTCCGCTAGATTTAGCGGGGAAACTTTTCCGCTAATTTAGCGGGGAAAATTTTTCCGCTAAGTTTAGCGGGGAAAATTTTTCCGCTAAATTTAGCGGGGAAACTTTTCCGCTAGATTTAGCGGGGAAAATTTTCTGCTAGATTTAGCGGGAAAAATTTTCCGCTAGATTTAGCGGGGAAAATTTTCCGCTAAATTTAGCGGGGAAAATTTTCCGCTAAATTTAGCGGGGAAATTTACCCATCATGCACCGCGCGGTTACGCCGACGGCGACGGCGACGCCGCTCAAGCCGGAAACGGGCGCCTAAGAGCTGCGCTCTAAAACTCCACTATAAGCCTTTAGCTTCCAAAACACAAGAGCAGCCAAGCACTTGTTCAATAAAATAATTGTGTTGTGTGTGTGTTTCGGCAGCAAGAAGTTAGTCAGGCATTGTGGACGTCTGTTGTCTTCGCTGCGTGAAACTGGATTTAAACAGCAGGTTAGGAATAAAATTGCACCCGCCTGATCGCTCATCCGCAGCGGAGCACCGAGGCGTCATTATTAACATTGGCTCTCTAAATGTCTATTCAACAAATTAGACTGTTTCATTTTACGTCATACTGTATATGTTCCTAACACACGAGTACGGACCTTTGTGTATGTTCCTAGTTCTCTTCTCTCCAGTCAATGATGAACAGGTTTAGAAAACCAAGCAGGATGACCAGGTGCAGATAGTTCCCACCCTATAGGAAAATACAAATGCAGCAATCTTGCTGGTACAAGCATCATATTTGTATATTGTAGCGGATAAAAACGAGCAGGGGAACACAGAACTGAAATTAACCGTTTAATAAGGTGAACTCACCTTCTACTCAAACAAGCAAAAAGTGCCGAGCATCCTGCGAGGGCGACGAAGGAGCGAGTGACCCGAAGCAGCGTGTCACCAAGGTGTGTAGTTGGGCGAGCGGGTGCATGTTTAGAGTAAATAAAACCGCTGAGAAAAAGGACGCAGGGACGAGTTGGAAGCAACTCACACTTCTACATAGCTTACGCTCTTCATATCGGAAACGCAGCACAAAGGTGTATGTCAATTTCATGCGAGGTAAAACACCATTGTAAATATGTTGCACGTGAAGTTCGTGCCGTTTAAATGTATTTGCTCAAAATGCCGAACACCAAAGTACCGTCTGTCCTTCCTGAGGGCTCCATCGGAACAGTTAGCCGCGCACTGTAATGAATGTACTCCGCAGTTACATGATATTAAAATATATTGGCCAAACATCCAAATAAAACCGCTAGAAAAATTCGCGAAGCGTTTTTTATTCGGCGATGCTGTTCTCTTTGTTTCAGTGTTGAATCCCGAATATTTTACGATAATAATTATTATTAGGCCTGGCACTTCCTTTTTTTTTTTTTTTTAGGTGGTTGGATGAAGCGATGCCCGGTCTTTTTTCTTCCGGTTCTTTTTTGTGTTATTTAATGCATTTTGTTACCAAAGAAAGCAACTGTCGAGAGTCAACGCTTTATTTGTGCGTGTCTTCCACTTGGTTTTGTGTCCTTTTTACCAGCTCTTTTATTCATTCTCAGAGTGTTGCCACTGCATTTCCAGGCGCGGTACAACCAGGAAGGTTATGAACCTGAACACACGCTGAGAACCAAGAGTGGACTGCAACTTTCCAGAAGGGCAATGCTCTATAAAAAAAGGAACTTGGCTGAGGGGGTTCGAACCCAGTTCCTCCGCGTGGCAGCCGCGTGCGTTGCCAACTCCGCCCCGCAGGCGCCAATATACGGCGTGCAAGTGTACTAAAATGCGTTTCTTTTTTACGCATCGGAACGCAAAGAGGGGCAAGCCAATCGAAGGGCAGCATAGAGAATGGCGTAAAGAACGGGCGATCACGAGGCAGCTAAGCTCGCTTCATCATTGCTTGAAGTCGGAGGGGAGAATGAAAGCCTTTTACAGCACCCTGTAACGCCGAATCAGAGCGCAGCTCTTGAGGAGGAGGAGGGAAGGGTACTGAGGGGAGGGTATACCCCTCCTTCTTCCTCCCCACCTCCTCATCCTACCTGCTACTCCTCCTCCCTCCTCCTCCTCCTCCTCCTCCCCTCCTCCTCATCCCCTCATCCTTCAAGCTCCTCCTCTACTCTCTTCCTCCTCTTCCTCCCTCCTCTCCTCCTCCTCCCTCCTCCTCCCCTAATCCCTCGTCCTTCCTCCCCCCTCCTTCCCTCACCCTCTTCTCCTCCTCTTCCCCTCCCCTTCCTCGTCCTTCCCCTCGTCCTCCTCCTTCTCCTTCTCCCTCCTCCTCCCCGCGCGGTGCATCATGGGAAATGTTTTATAAAGCACCGCGCGGGACCCACGTGACGTCACACGTGATGTCACGAGTGTCCCGTGCGGTGCATTATGGGATATTTCCCATAGTGCGCCGCGCGGTTACGCCGACCGCGACGCCGCTCAAGCCGGAAACGGGCGCCTAAGAGCTGCGCTCTAAAACAAAGGCACATAGGCAATTTTAAGGGGGGGGGGGGGTTAAACAAACACACGAATTGCGCAAGGAGCAGACGAGCTTGCACGCGGTATAGGATTATGGAACAGCCCGTGTTGGTCAAAGCACGATAAGAGTCCACTTGCGTCACGTTGAAATGATGTCAGAAGAGTATTCACGTTTCATACTGATCTATACAGATGGGTTCGTACGATACTATGTTCAACGATGCAGATATAATATGGAACCCTGATTTTTGTTGCCACTATAGTAACGATAAGTATTGTGCCTGGAACGTGTCCCCGACTGGTGTTTATCCCGTACAAAAAGGAATGTCCCTCGATTTCCGCCCAATGACTTCATAGAAGCGTCACGCTGTCGCCGGTCGCGATCCTGGCGGCGTGACAGAATCGGTAGTGGATGTGGCAGACGCCTCTTCGGCTGCAGGTCGCTCTCCAGCGTGGCAGCCATCGGAAGCTTCGGAAATCAGGAATTGGGACGCCGCGACGACAGCGACACTCCCATCGGCACGTGCTTTTTGTCGGAACTATACTACCTACCGCCAGGATCGCGACATCCGGCAGCGTGACACTCCGGATTTTGTGACCTCGTTTGTCGCCACTTCGGGACACTTTAGGTGTATCAGCAGCATATGACTCTAGCACACACTAGTCGAAGACGCTTTGCCAGACAGATTAGCGATGCTGATCGTGACAAGACCAGTGTATATAGCAACTCAAGTAAAACACGTGAAAATGGAGTACACTAATGCTGTTTGTGCAGGGGAGGTATACAACCAGGCGGACATAAGATAAGGGACTAGTCGTCATGGCAAGACGAATAATTAACTACAATTTGTGGACTAATGTTTTAATTAGTGGGAAAAAGAGAACATATGGTTTCAAGTAGAAACTTGCTGAGAGTTATCAAAAGCAACCGAATGACTCACTTTGAGAGACATTTGTGACAAGCGGGAAGTGCGGTGTTCTGCTAAAGTTTCCACTCGTGGAACAGGCACAATGCTCGCAGTGTAAAAACGCGGATGACCCGAGAGGGAAAAAGCGCGCGGGAGCTTTTCGCACCACTAGCCTTGCGCCTGTTGCACGAGTGGTAACTTCAGCGGGCCACTACTCATCCCGTGCGCCCCAAATCATACTAAAATTTACTTCTTTAGGGATTTTCGATGTCGCTGAGCAGGTTTCTAATTGAAAAAATATCTTGATCTCGAATAATTAGAATGTTATTTAACAACCTTTAGTAAATTATTTTACTTGTCACGATTAGCCACTTACATTGTGTCCCCCTGTTCGCATAACTCACCTGCACAAATTTATTTATTATCTATTTATTTAGTACATACTGCGGACCTTTCGAGGTCCAAGCAGGGTGGGCGGTAAACATAAATAACGCTACAAAAAACAATGGTTGCACATAAAACAGAAAACAAATGGTGGAAAAACTGCTGCACAGAAATACAAGATATATAAAATATACATACGTATATCAAAATCTAGTAAATCACAAAGTTATAACAATGACCCATCAAAATATACAATGACAAAGATAACAGTGAAACAGTGAAACTACAAGGCTGAAAGCTCCATCAAAATATACATTGACAAAAAGACTATAACGAAACTATAAAGCGGCGACGGTCACTGCATGGGATCGATAAAAAGATTCCAATGATGATGCAAAATCAGGTGATGAAAACAGTTCCAGAGGCAATAAATTCCACTCGTTTATTGTTCTTGGGAAATATGAAAACTTAAATGTATTTGTACGTGCGAAATAGGGCGTTAATGAGTATCGGTGATTGTGTCTTGTTTGCCTGGTTGAAAGTGGACTAACGTAAGAACAGGAATTTAGAGAAACCTTAGAATTGACAAGTTGGTGTAAAACCTTTAAACGGGCAATCTTACGTCGGTGTTGGAGGGTAGGTATATTGTTTGTCTGCATTAGTAATGATGGGGAATTGGCGCGTTTGAATTTACCATAAACAAAGCGAACAACGAGTCTTTGAACGTTTTCTAGAATCTCGGAATGTTTTTTTGTAGATGGATCCCATACTATGGAACAATATTCGAGTTTGGGTCTAATCAGAGAAGTGTAGGCTAACAATTTAACGTTTGGGGGGACGTTCGTAAGTTTATGCCGTACAAGACTAAGCTTGCGGAAAGCTCCCGACGAAACATTATTCCCGTGATCGGACCAACTGAGGGTTTTATTAATGGTAACTTTAAGGTATTTAACCCAACTTCAGAGAGCAACTTCAGAAATGAGGCAAGTCCTTAATTGAATAGGAAAACAAAAGAGGATTTCTTTTATTTGTAATACGTAAAAAAACGGTTTTGTCTAGATTTAACCTCATATCCCACAGGTCACACCAATCTTGTATCGCACCAAGACCTGAGTTAAGCAAGCATTGATAAGAACATCAAGCTATACTTTTAAATAACACACAGTCATGCGCGAGTAACCTTATACTTAACGAAGGATCAACTGCGTCAACAATATCATTTACATAGATTAAAAACAGTAATGGCCCCAATACGCTGCCCTGTGCTACCCCTGACGTTACACCCAGTGTTTCCGAACAACAACCCCCCACGTCAACGAATTGTTTGCGATGTAATAAGTATGAGCGAACCCAGTTGACGATTGGCGAAGGAAGTCCTATATTTTAAAGTTTTGATATTAGTTTGCCGTGGGGAACCCTGTCAAAAGCTTTACTGAAGTCTAAAAAGATAACATCTACCTGGCTTGCCTTATCCAGTATTTGTGCAAACTAATGAATGGTAGTTAGTAATTGTGTAGGGGTTGAAAGGCCTTTTCTAAACCCGTGTTGAAACGGGGTCAGTAAATTATTTTCACATAAATGTTCTCTAATAACGTTACTAATGATGTGCTCTAAGAATTTACAACTTGTGCACGTTAAAGAGATAGGTCGGTAGTTACTTGGTGATAACGGGTCCCCTTTCTTGAAAACTGGTATTACACGTGCTGTAAGCCAGTCATTTGGCAACACACCCGAGGAAAAGGATGCACGAAAGATTATAGTCAAAAACTTTGCCATTATTTCTGCGTACCGGCGCAAAAATGAATTCGGTATGCCATCTGGGCCGCACGACTTTTTTACTTTTAGGTTTAACAACATTGAAAGTACGCCTTGATAAGATGTAAAGTCAGCAGTAAAAGAAGAAGAGACGTCGTCATACTCAGGCACGTCAGGGGCAGAAAAGACCGACTGTAAGTACCTATTAAACTGCTCAGCAATTTCACCATGATCGGAAATCAAAACGTCATTTACTTTAATCTTATCAATTGACTTTTGTTTGTTGCCAAGGTATCTCCCAAATTTATCTCGATCGTTTTTAATGAAGTCAGGGAGCGTGAATGAAAAGTAACGTTGTCTCGCCTGTTGTACGTTAGTCCGCAATTCATTTTGAAGTTCAGGAATTTGAGCTTTATTGCGGTTCCCCTTTTTTCTGAGCCGCTTGATTCTGCGTTTTAAGTGGATTATAGTTCGATTAATCCATGGGTTGCAACGCTTAACATGTTTACATACATTGGGAACAAATGAATCAACGCAGTAATTACAAGCTCGTTTAAACTTATTCCAGAGAATATTAACATCAAAGTCATTAAAGTTGTCTAATGTGTCTTCTAAATGAATGATAATAAAATTATCATCAGAACGAGAAAAATCTTTGACAATCTTAACTTTAGCTTTTTTGTTGGTTGACTGGATGGGTAATGAGCAACGAAAGTGAACAAGTTTATGGTCAGAAATGCCCTTTTCAACCGAAACTGTATATTCTGTAATACTTCGACTAATAAAAACTAGGTCCAAAATAGAACCACTATATCCGTGTTCATGTGTTACCTCATTGACAACTTGCAAGAGATCGAAAGCAAACATGGTGTCAAAAATAATGTCAGTGTTTTCACAACAGCCAGGTGACAGTTTCACCCAATCAACATTGGGTAGCTTGAAGTCACCAACAATTATTTTATTATTGTTGCGGTGAGATGATCTGAGACATGAACATGGGATCCGGTTGCACAATTTATTCAGAAATTCAGGAGGAGAATTAGGAGGTCTGTATACGGCATACATTATAAAAGTATTACCCCATATGCTAACTTTCAAACACAAGCTTTCATGTTCATCTATTTGGTCCAAAAGCGCGACATCGATATTTTCCTTGAACACAACAGCTACACCCCCTCCACGTGATGGGCGGTCTCTTCTAAATATTTTATGAGATGCAGGAATGATGCTATCATCGCCAATGTTGTCACAAAGCCATGTCTCAGAAATTACTGTAATATGGGGATCATGGGTTAACAACAGTGGCTCAAGCTGTTCAACTTTGTTCACAATGCTTCGAGCATTTAAGTTTAACACACAAAGTTGTTAAGCATATGGGTTTTCTGGTTGTCAATTCGGTGGATTGGGCAATGACAGAGCGGGAAGTTTGACACGCGCGTTCTTTATATCGTCCCAAACATACCAGCCATCATTGACTCGCAGTTTGTCGTTAGAAAGAGATACCTTTTCCCCTGCCGTCTTATCGGCTTTTGCACTTTCCCAGAGAAATTTTCGTTTGGACAGAGTGTATTGTGAATAGTCATTCCTTATGTAGATAGTCGTTCCCTTTAATTTCTTTGCATTGTGAAGTACAGCTTGTTTTTCGCTATAATCATGAAAAAACAAAACAACCGGTCTTCGGCCACTACTTTTTCCGAGCCGATGTATTCTGGCGATCGAAGCACATTTCACTCCAAGCCTTTGCTCAAAGACTTCAGATATCACTTTGCTCTTTAATTGCGACTCGGTTTCCGTCTCTGTTTCCGGAATTCCATACACAAGAAGATTGGAGCGAAGGCTTCGATCTTCAAGATCGGCGACTTTACGGTTTTGGGAACTAAGTTCATCCTCAAGAGTTAAAATGGTTCTTTCAAACGCCTCGATTTTTTCTGTTTTCACCCTAAGTTGCTGCAGTAACTTGTCAACATCGGACAATTTTGTACGCAATTCATCGACCTTGGAGTCTGTCGAACTCTGTTGTTTTTTGAGAGAGTTACAAGTTCAGTTTTTTAGCACTTTGTCCCTCTATGATATGATTTGCGCGAACATTTCTTCAGTAGTGGGACCCGGATTGGTCTCAATATCACCACAAAGAATCAATTTGCACACATTAAAACAATCATTAGCAATGTCAAGAAGGGTTTGTGGGCCCGGCACAACTATTAGCGTAAGATAGTCACTTTCGCATGAAGATGCTTTGCTACCAACCTGAACAAAGAAGAACATCGGCTTTGCGATCGTCATGCTCCTGTGAATTTCGCCGAGCCCACTGAGCCGAACTTGGTTTGCCGCTCCTTTTGTATCCGTGGCATCCTCAGACGTCACAGACCCCATGATTTGAGGGAGGGGCCCTTTGCTGCTGACGCCTTGCAGAAACGTTCTGTCATGACGGATCGGTAGTTGAATGACGTTGAAGCTTTCACTTGAAGCACCTTTGCAGCAGTAGAAAGGAAGTAGGAGGGCCTGAACAAAGAAGAACATCGGCTTAGCGATCGTCATGCTCCTGTGACTTTCGCCGAGCCCACTCAAATCGCATTGGTATAGCTTTCACGGTCTTATGGTCGTTCCCTGAAGGCTGAAGAAATAGAAAAATACGAGATATCCACAAGAGCGTAGTGGCGGGCCGAAGGATTCGGGACCAATCGAGATCGGGGAAGCTAGTGTAGATGACCTCGGTCCTGGTGCCCAGGCCCGAGAGGTTGCATTGCCTCCCAAGCGGTCAAGGCGCCAACCAGCTCGAGGCCGACTTGGTCGCGAGGGAGGTGACCAGCGACAATATTCGTCGGAGCTGCAGTCCAGAAACCCGCTCACCAACAGGCCGAGCAACGTCTACTACCCTATACACAGCATTACCTCGTGACCTCCTCCCTTAGCCGCCAATTCTAGAGATCCAACCATAGGCACGACCATCAACGAACCCCACCAAGGGAGACCATAAGCCACGCCAACCTTTGAGCGTGAATAACTCAAAGAGGCTCGATCAATATGCTAGTTCTGCAATGCCTGTTTCCCAACTGTCTAACATAGTACATACGTTGCCCTGTATGCATACCCTTCTTTGTTCTGCATTTTTGTTCTCATTATACAGAAAATGTTTCACTAACGTATTCACATGCGTTGCGCGATTTATTCCATCTGTAATCATAAACAGCTCAATTCTTCTGCTTTTAAAATCTGTAAAGTCTAAAAAAAAACATTCATAGGGGAGCAGATCATAATCAGTGCCTTTCCTGCCAGATCAATTATATCAAGATGTCAAAGGTATGTAGTCAGTATTATGTTACAGTTCTTAAGTCTAAGATTCCAAGTTGTAGATTTGGAACATGCTATTAGTAAACTACGGATTAACATTTTATCTTACAACACAAAGGTAACAGTGAAAACAATGTATGAGAGCTTTGGAATATTTCGTTGTTTCCTTGGATGCCAAAGTGTATTTCCCAAACTTCGGTTTCATAAAAAAAATTGAACAGAAAAGGAAAGATTTTGTTCATTTCGTACCACAATTTTTAAGTTTCAAAGCTACTAAATTGTTCTTCGAGCGCACATGAGACTCTTGAAGTTTTCTTTTCCGCCCTCTCTAGTGATATTTCATGGTTGAAGCCATAATTTCCACGTGGCAAAGAATCATTGCGTAGAATATTTGTTAACCTAAAAATATGTGTTGCTCTTTATAAAGCAAAATAGCAGGGGTAAGGATTGAACCCAGCATCCTGGGTTCTGCAGCGGAAGCTTTAAAAAAACAAGAAGAAAAAACGTCAATGCAACACTAATGCAGTCTTTGCCGGTTAGTTCTACGGCCATCCACTTAGCAGAGTAACTTTTTTTTTAGTTCTTGAAAAATATAAGTCTCCAATGAAACACGCGCTGAATGTCATCGCAAGCCACTAAATTAGTAAATTTTAGAAAGATTTAGAGCGCGGGGAAAAAGCGGTGGCGCGCCGGAGTTACCATTCACGCAACAAAAGCAAGACTGGCCTTGCGAAAACGTGGATGAAACGCGGATGATCATCTTGCCATCCGCCCTTTCAGACCACCAGCCTTGTCACTGTTGCACGCGTGACAACTTTAGCGCACCAACGCGCTTCCCACACGCTCCAAGTCTCAAAAAAATAAAAGCTGATTTTGGGGTTTGCCATGACGCTCAGGAAGTTTCTAATTGAAACCTTATGTCTATTTGCCTGAGTTGATCCTTTAATTAATAAATTTTAGTTACTCAAACGGCTATCGTGACAATTATTAAACTATCGGGTGTCTCAAATAGCGCCCAGGCTCTTTAAATGGACCACAAAATTTGGTTTCTTGACCTATCGCGCTACGATTTTGTGTAGCATTGCCCACATGTGGTGCATTTCTTCTATAAAATTTGCAAAGAGCGAACTTACCTGAGGAAAAAGTAAAGAAAGAAAAAGGCCTTAACGCCTATGGAAGCCCAGTGAAGCCACCGGTCTTCAATCAATAGGGCGCACTATTGTTTGAAGACCGGTGACTTCGCTCCGTTTCCATATGAGTTAATCCTTTTTCTCTTTTTTTTACTTTTTCCTCAAGTGAGTTCAATCTTTGCAAATTTTATTTTTAAAAATGCACCACCTGTGGGCAACACTGCACAAAATAGTTGCTTGATAGGTTACGAAACCGATTTTTTCGGTCGACTTAAATAGCCTGGCCGCTATTCGAGACACCGGGTAGAAACATACGGCCGCACTATTTAACGTTGGGAGGCAACTTGCGCCATCTATTCATACCGGGCGAAAATAGAACGGGCCTCAACGGGCCCGTGAGAAGTAGTGCCGGATCAAATCGGGCCAGACCGGCTGTCGGAAATTGATCACTGACTGCGGATGGGCCTAGGCTCAAGAGACAGCGGTCCTGGCTGGGCCGGGCTCCTAAAAATCGGCCCGTGTCTTCTACTGAATAGCTCGGAGTGGGTCATGTGCTCTTCCAGTTGGGCACTGCAGCGCAGGGAGCATGAAGTCACGTGACAAGCTAGAAGCTACGGGTTGGCGCGGGTATTTCGTAGCTTCCGTCGTGGAACACCATAAGGTGAAACAGTGTATATCAGACTTTGCCAAGAGGCTAAAGGGCTATTCTTTGTGTGTGTGTCATGTGTGTGTATTCTCTTCTTGCTGCTAAGCCATAAACATTCATCAAGGAAAAAGAAAGCAAACATAAACATCAAAATAAAAAGTGAAAGCCGTTTACAACTCCCTGTAACGCCGAATTGGAGCGCAGCTCTTGAGGAGGAGGGGGGAAGGGTACTCAGGGGAGGGTATACCCCTCCTCCTCGTGCATTATGGGACATTTTCCATAATGCACCTCGGGGGGAGGGGGGTCACGTGATCTCGGGGGGGGGGGGGTCAGGTGACTCCCCCTCCCCCCCCCCCCGAGGTCACGTGACCCCGGGGGGGGGGGGGGGCTCGCGCGGTGCACACTTAAGACTGCTTACGTGTAGGGATGCGAAAGCATCCCTACACGTAAGCAGTCTTAAAGGGGCACTGACACGTCAAAATCATATTTTTTTTTATTATCCGAAACGATTGAAAACGATGCCGGGACATTACCCTCAAAATTCGAAACTTGAAAATTCAGTATTTGTGAATTAAAAAAACAATTTCCAAATGCCGAATTTGAAGTTCCCGCGCGATCCGCGCCGGTACAGCGAATCAAATTTTGCGGTCTCCTGAGACTCGACTTTTTTTTAGACCTCCGCCGTTGCCACGGCAACCCCAAGCGAGATGGAGGTGATATCACGCCGGCGCGGGAAAGAACCGGTTTCTTTCCCACTCGCCGTGTTGCTCGCCGACGACGCCGCCAAGTTTTCCGAGGGAGGGTACAAATCTAGGAAGCAACATCACACCGAACTCTGATTTCTGGTATTTCAGAAGAGGGGCCGTAGGGCGCTCGCAATTGCGTTTAAAAGCATGTTTTACGATTGCCGTTATTAAATGTTATAGAAATGTCACCTACAAAGCTTCTAAAATTCCTGATTTTTGACGTCACCGATCAAAAGAAGCGAGGAGGTGAGCGCGGGAAATTTAAACGCCAAAAATAAAAAGGCGCACGCGCGCGCGGGGAAATTTTTTTTCGCGATGCGGTTTTTTTTGCGTGTCTGTGACTACAACTTGCATCGTTTTAGACAATAAAAAAAAATACGACCTTTGGGTTGTCAGTGCCCCTTTAAGTGTCTCTGCCCAATTTTTTGTTTTAGAGCGCAGCCCACTGCGCAGGCGCGGCGAACCCCGCCGGCTTCACGACGGCTTCCGCGACGAAGCATCTGCGTTGCTTTGCTTTTTTTGCGTTTTATTTCTGAGGCGCGTTCGCTTTGACCTTCAGCTCCCCCACAGGTTTCTGTGACGACTCATCGTTTCTCCTGTTCTTTGTCCTTTATTTTTGAGGCGCGTGTTTGATGACGTATCGGTGTGACAAGATACGCAGCCAGGACTGTAATTCGGGGGGGGGGGGGGGAGGGGGCGCCAATTGCAAAATGCTGTATGAAGGGGAGGGGAGAGGAGCCCCCAGCAAAATAGAAGATCTCGGGGGAGGGAAGCGCCGGGCCCCATGCCCCCCTCCCCCCCTGGATACGCGCCTGGGTGAAACCATTTTTTGGAAGCACCGCCACCGCTTTTAAGGCTTTCGCCCTAAAAGTTGACGGCTGTCGGCGTGTTCGTTCCGCAGTGACAAAAATTGGAGGCGCCAAGTGGCGAAGCCGCGGCGCGCGCGACCGACACTGTGGCGTTGGTCGCCGTGAGGGCAATCGCCCAGAGCAGCCCTGGAAGCTGCTTCAAGAAATATTTTCGTGCGTTTCTCAACAACAGCCTGTCACCCATTTCCTTTTACCTCCTTTTTTTGTTTTAATCTTCTTTAGACCGCCATTCACCATCTTTCTCCTTTTCAACCAGGTCGTTCGAGGAAGGCGTTTGGGCGTGCGGGCTGGATGATTTCCAAGTACGATACCTGCAATTGAAATAGTGTCACTCCACCTCCAGGCTCGTTGACTTCACATTTGAGTGCTACACTTTGGTACTTTTTTCTGAGCGCTTGTATGACCACTTAATTTATGTAGAATGGTGTTTGCGGAAAAGGGCAAATATTTGTATTTCTGTCCTCGTTTCCGCAGCACGGCCTCTAAGACGTTTTATTTAATGCAGATGACGCAGTGTTGAACACTCTTTTTCTTCTTAACGACTTGAAGTTGTGCGCTTTAAACTTGAGGAAGAAAACGAGAAGGGACGGACAAACACAAACTTCCAACTGGCGACAGGGGACATGGTTGTTGCCAGTTGGAAGTTTGTGTTTGTCCGTCCCTTCTCGTTTTCTTCCTCAAGTTTAATTATCCCTACCAACCCGCTCGTTCTGTCCCTGTGCACTTTTCTTTGCAAAACCCCGTTTAAACCGGTTCGTGCTTGGTGGAACTGGTAACCGAACCGTTATTTTGAATTTGACTGAACGGGAACCTAACCGGAGTACAATGTAAAGCTACTGAACCCGAACCGAACATAACCTCCTGGACAAGGTTGATCCATAGTGGTAGCTTAGGTAATGACAATATTACAGATATTATTAATCCACGCTGCTTGACTAATGTGTGAATGAACAGATCGCCAATGATGAACAGATCATAAAAACTGCACTAACGTTCATCCTACGATGGGCCTAAGAGGACGCCATAAGGCGTCATGACGTGCGAGTGACACGTTATCTTTGGACGGCGCGCGGGGGGCGGGGGGGGGGGGGGGGGGTGGGGGAAGGTGGAGGTGTAGATACATGCCGGGCGCATAGTCACGTGATATGTACAGTCACGCAGATATTAAATAGCTCCAAGCGAGCGAGCGTTTGTTTTCTGAGGAGAGCTATTCTGGCGGTTTTCCTTCGAATTAATTCTGCCGTCAGGACTCGTGCATATAAAACAGAAAGGCAGCCAACGCAAATAAACTGCTGTTATCCGCGTCATCTCAGCGTAATCTGATTGGAGAAGGGAGAACGCCAGCTCGCTTGAAGCTATGTCATTTCTGTGTGACTACATGCGCTGGTTTAGGCTTGGATAGCTCGTAGCGTCCGCTGTGGTCCTTCGTAAGGTGCAAAGGAGTGTCGTACGATTGCGGAGAGGGGTGTTTAAGACTCTGTGGACTTTGCCTGTAATACGTAGACCGGTTTTTGTACCACAGCGCTCATGCCCAGATCCCGAACGTTTTAATAAATTGAGACTATTAGCATGTTTCGTCCACCGACAGTCAGCGATTTCCTTTGTTCAACCACTTTATTTTCATAACAGAAAAGACGCAGTATTATACTCTAATCGATTGCAACGTGCCAGTGGGGATGCCGTCACAAGCATTTTAATTGCGTGCCAATAACTGGGCGGCACAAATTTAACTTTGTTGTATTCCAGCGCTTCTTCTCTTAGGAGAGATCGTCGAGGTTGTTCTAAAGATCAAGTGAATCCAAAATGGTAAAGCGTGACCTTGAAAATTTCAACATAGGTTGAATGCTATCAATTTTTGTCCTTCAAGCATGTCTTTTTGCATTCATTCACAGTTGGTCAGACCAGATAAGCGCGAATATACAAGGTAGGAACCTTGGTAACAGAAACCCTTCCGAAATAAGTCTTCCCTTCTCAGCGTTACGAAATAATTCGTTCGCAGTTGGCACCTGCTCCATATTCTTACAAATTACCAGACTGTCCACTTCTTTCTAAAGGCACTGGTCCTTACCAAATTTGTTTCTAATTTGTACTGGTCCTTACCAAATTTATTTCTATTTTGTTTTTGGACCACTCGAACTGGTTGAGGTAAGGATTTAGAGATCCCGAACATAATTCATTGAAGATTTGCCGACCAAGAACCTTTAGGTTTAGTTTGTGGAACACATCCCTGCGAATAATTGTTCACTGGCTCCCACCATTAATAATGGTGCGAAATTAACAGCGCTGACTTTTTGTGGCAGTAAGGCTTAAAACGATTTTTGAAGATTCTTTGAGTCAAGGGGAATGTCTGACCTTTCGAAGCTCGGGTTCTCTACGTCAGTAATAGAGAGGTTTAGTAGATCGTTCAAGTACCTCCAATACCCCCGATGACGATTACCGATAACCACACGATGCACACGAAAAGCGGTGGCGGAGTGTCGGGTGTCATTATCGGAGTCATCGGAACAATCTACTAAAACTCTAATGGCAGTTTCTTATTTGGTTTAATTTGAGTAAGGCGTTTAGTCAGAGTCATTTATTAGCGGGGGCGTCTTTCTAAGCAAAAGCAGTATAACACCTCTCCAAGAAAATTAATCGCCCAGTGTCGCTTTTATATGCTCTAAAAGCACTCTGTGCCACCGTTTATTTTTCTTTTTTTTCGACGGCACATTATTGGTCTAGGTATCAGTTGTGCGCTGTATATAACTGTATAGAACAACCGAGTTGATGGTTATCTGCAAGCCAGCATCTGTTTGTATTTTTCATTGTCACGCTTGATCGGCTTGATTATGCAGTCTCGAGCGTCTCAGGGATTTCAGCTGTTCTGCTATTCTACACTTCAGTCCGAAGGATGCTCAACATTTTTTAGAGCTCAATGTTGTCCGACGAGAATGTGGGTTTCAGGCTCAGTGGCAGCGCAGTGGTGGTTCGGATCTTCTGCTGTTTCGGGCCTTGGTGAGATGGCCTCGGTTCGCATTGTTGGTGATGTGGAGGAAGCTCGTATAAATTTATTAATAACATTTAGGTCTACAGCGAGCCTTTACTGAGTTTGTTGAGAAGCCATACAGGATTTACACTGGATCAGCCCTTTCAATAATGCCTCGAGCAAAGTAACTATAAGGCCTCAAGCGGGAAAATCGAATCGATAAAAAATGTATTTTGACGTCGGCGTTAATATGATAATGGTCGTTGTATCGTTACTTCTAGTTTGTACGTGCGACAAAAACGTGTCACAGCTACCAAGAGTGCAGTTACAAGAACTAAAGTGACCTCGTTCATGACTCGGATATCCTGCGGTCGTCGGGCCACACGCTTGCCCTTTGAAGGTCTCATTGCTTCTCTTTTTTTTTCTTTTTTTTTTAACAGAATTCTGCAGACGTCTTGAAGACCATCAGCAACGTTCAGAATACAGCTTTATTTGTTCGTGTTTTGTCC
The DNA here is from genome assembly GCA_013358835.2 of Ixodes persulcatus. Classification (NCBI taxonomy): domain Eukaryota; kingdom Metazoa; phylum Arthropoda; class Arachnida; order Ixodida; family Ixodidae; genus Ixodes; species Ixodes persulcatus. The sequence continues at coordinate 638,217 of JABSTQ010011576.1, forward strand.
CGAACGTCACCGCCATGTGTTACCGCACCCGTATGGAGGTAACCATTCACCAGCGGACGGCCCAAACAAAGCACTGATTTATAATACCAGGGGGTATGCAATTTACATATGAGCCGTGGAAGATGCAATGGTCTTCTCAAGCATCAACAATCCATAAATCTTCGTCATTATGGCTCGCGCCACAAAGAGAAAACCAGAAAGTCGTATGATTCACATTACGAACAACCTATATGTTTCTGAAGGAGAAATCGTCATAGACTTCTCAGCTCTGGTTTCGCAGGTTCAACTGAGGTAACAATGGCTCCGTGAATCGAGATATGTGGAAACACTACAGTGGTTACACGATGAACAAATACGTCCGGTCTACCGCAACCCAGGCGGTTGAGCTCAGGAGGGGCCCACGTGGGCAATGGGGGCTCGGGCAGCCCTTACAAAACCCACGTTGGTCCCACGTGGATGCAGCGTAGGCATGCCCAACTCTGGCTGCCCGTGCAATTAGCGGCGAGATCATTTGGTGGCGCCCTCCTGTGGTTCCCCCTTGTGACGTCATTACCTTGCAAACAACAAGTTCGATGGTGTTTGTTATTAGCATGGTGGAAGCTTGAAATCATTGCGCCCTCAAAGGAACACTGCCAACACCGTCAAAATTAAAGTTCTTTCATTCCCCTTATTTCCGTCGATGATAAATCCCCTTTCCAACGTCATAGTCAGCGTTCGGTCAATCGTGGAAGGCCGACCACAGCGACGCTTTCGGTCGCGCACGGGGCTAATACTTCCGTGGGTCCCACTTCGGCCGTGAGGGGGCCAAGTTGCGATGATGTAGGCTCAATGGCGACGAAGCATGGGCACGCTCGAGTTAAGTTACCCATGTAAAACCCCTATGGGTCCCACGTTGGCTCTGCAGGGGCCTAGTCTACGACTATGGAGGCTCCAAGGGGGCAAAGCGTGGCCATGCACAACTTGGACCCCATGTGCGACTCCAAAAATGACACTTTCTGCTGATGTTGAGAATATTTACGGCGCGTTTTGAAAATGTAACATGGGAGATTGTTTTAATTTGATATTAAATCACCGAAGACAGTAACTTTCAGCGCGAGAAAAAAATATTTATTCCTGCAAAACATTATTACTTACTACTACTCAGCGTGTATGTTGAGAATGCCGTTTTACATGGGTGGAATATTTTACGAAGGGTATTTAATTTGAGGACAAATTCCAAACACTCTAGTCGAAGTGCGTGGGTCAAGCTGGCTATGTACGCCTATTACCTGTCCAACCAAACTTTTTATAGAAATGCTCAAAGTTTTTTGCTCCATTTTGCACACATGAAATGAAAAATATTCCACGGTCTTGCACAAGACGTTTTATTGATCAGTCGAAATGGTAATAATATTTCCAGGTGACACATAAGAAAAGTGAGGCATGTTGGATTTGGGACGGACTGCAATACCCCACACCACAGGGAAATTATGAAATTACCCCAAATAAAATTAAGTTTCCGAGGTGACCCCATGTGGGCTGCCCACGTAGGCCCACTGTGGGCCCACGAGGAGGGCCCCTTTGGGCTGACCAAGTAGAACCACTGAGGGTCCCACGAGGGAAGCCCATGTGGGCTGCCAAAATGGGCCCCCCGTAAGTCCCCCGAGGCAACCCAGGTGGGCTGGCCAAGTGGGCCCCACTTGGGCCCCACTTGCGAAACATACGGGGGACTTACGTGGACGGCACAAAGGGGACCCACGTCGGCCCCACTTTTAGAGCCCACTTTGTGCTACTTGGGTACCTCCGATGAACAAACCCAAATCGGGGTCGTTAAGGTCAGTCCCCCTTAAGGGGTATGATCCGGAGCCAAGCTCTTATTGAGCCCTGTAGTCCTTCATCGACCGCGTCTTGGGTGTGAGTTCCAGCCCGGCCGGTGGGTTTCTGCACTTCACAGAAGCTGGCCAGTGGGAATTATGTTGCCCCGTCTGGGACGTAAAGCTGTCTCCGGTCGGCCCTCTCGGCCCGGTCCCCGACTGAGGGCTCGGACGCACGCGAGGGCCCGTCGCGGCACGTAACAGATCGGACGGCGCAGCTGAACCCTTCCACCCGACGGGAAAGAAAAACTATCCTCGCAATCGTCCTGAGTAGCGCCAAGTGCAAGGGAACGCCAACCCCTCAGAAACAAGTTAGGCGTGCATAGAAAACACCGACCGCAGCCGCCAGTCTCACGGCAAGTTTTGCCCCTTTTATCGTTTTACATTTACCCTTCGTTTGTTTTGTTTTATTTCCGTTTCTCTATGTATGCGAGACGTGGGCTTGCTTTGTTGTTAGTCCCGTAGTTTGCGGCTTACTGCTTCTCTTGGTACGAGCTTTTTTGCATGTTTCTCTCCCTCCTCTAGCGCTTCTTTTTTTTATTTGGTCTGCGGCGTGTTTCGTCTGTTTTCTGTCTGCTGTCTGCGAGGCCGGTTAGCGGGCGTTTGAGGCTGCTGCAAAGCGGCGCGAGATCTCGACGAAGCGATAACTCACCGATGGCAGCACTGGCTCGACAACAAAGCCGATAGGGTCCACGACCAACTGCGCGCTGCACTGCTCGACGGACGACAGCGTTTTTTGGCTTCGTCTGTGCCTCTCGACCACGTTTTCCTTTCATTTGCTTTTGTTTTGTTTTCCTAATGCTCGCGTGTATCGTATCTGGGGAAGCCTGAAGAGCAAAAAGTTGGGGAAAGGGGGGGGGGGGGGGGGGGCAGGCAGGAGTACACACGCCAAAAACTAATATCAAAGAAAACATAAGCAGAGTGTGCAATGCAGAAGTAAGAAACATGAAATGTGACTATTGCCGACTAAGGGCGAGGGGTTTCGTGAGTCTAGACTTCTGAGCACGTCGCAAATCTTGTTCCCCCTCTCCACATTTGCTTTTCACATCCGAGTTGGTCTTCGTTTTTGTTTTCTGCGGCACTGCTGGTTTACTTGGAGGCTGGGTCTTTGTTTTTGCTTCGTCTGCTGGGGAGAGAAGGATCCTGGAAAACTGAGAGGAGGTTGGTTCTACCGAAAGTGTTCGCCGTTGTCTCCAATGCCGCTGATGTTTCTGGTTGTGCACGCCCCGGTCGCATCCGTCCGTGCCACAACGTGTTGAGCGTTGCTGTACAGGCCATGGGCCGTTGTACCCAGCCGTGCTCATGGCACAATGGAAGAAACAGAGGGTACGTGCGTATCGACGCGGTAACCGGCACCTTGGCTGGGTCCTCAACAGTGTATCAGTTGCACTTTCTTATTTTTATATTTGGTGTAATTGCGGACGAGGTTTAGCGAAACTTTCTACTTTTAGTCTACTTTTGTGACGACGTCCGACTTTTCTTTTGTCGGCACGAGAAACATTTACTAATCTACGTTTTACTCTGCGGGTCACATTGTGCCTACTGATGTTTACCTTATACCTTGTTCATTACACATCAGTTACGTACAAAAGCGCATTAAGATAAGCCTTTCCCAAACCCAAACGCCTCAGACAGCAAACTCAGGACTATGATTACTCGGATTTGAAGCATTTCCAGTCAGCGACATGTCGAAACAAAAATATAATATAACTTTTTCTGCAACCTCCTCAAGCCGACTACAAAGGTAACGTCGGTCAAGTTAACTTGCACAGCAATCGTGCATGTCAATCCCTTGGGTGATCAGGGGATGATATAGCAGCTCTTTCCTAAGCTAATTATATTGGAAAGCACAAAAACAAGAATCATCGGGGGGACAGTAAGCAGGACACATAATGTTTCGAGCTCTACATTTCCTAATAAGATATACATTGCCTAATAAAAGTTTATAATCCGTAATTTAATCAAGAGGAACACAGTGAAATTCCTAAGCCCCTGCATTGAGTCACTGCTTGAGAAAACAATCGCCATACATCCATATCCATGGAACTAGTTAAAACAGAACCTGGCACAATTTTCAGAAAAATATATCCCAAGGTGAGTCATGGTACATAATTTCGATACATCATAACTGTCCAATATAAAATATGCTTGCAGCCATACTTCTTCAAAAACACATCGTGGAGAACACATCGGTGCAGGAGTAGAGTTGAAGCGAGCTTTCAAACTTTCTCTTTCAACCTCACTCAAAGGTGACTACGTTTTCACGGGAACGCGACAGAACAGCACACGACAAAACAGCACGCGACAAAATGGCACGGTCAAGACAGCACGCGTCAAAACAGCACAGTGTCAAAACAGCACGGCGACAAAACAGCACGCGTCAAAATAGCACGCGACAAAACAGCACAGCGTCAAAACGGCACAGCGACAGAAGAGCATGTGCCAAAACAGCACGGCATCAAAACAGCATAGCGACAAAACAGCACGCACGTAGCAACTTCGAACGCGCTCTTCACCTCTCTCTGCGTGAATAATTTCGAACCTCCTTGATCTTTTCATTTATTGTCGCTAGGTTATAAAGGAATTTATTGCCTTTTTCAGTGCTTACCAAACTCCGATACCCGGAACCCCCCCCCCCCCCCCCCCCCTCCCATAATATAAAATACCGCGTCACGACCCCCGCTTGAGCTTTTCATGAGGCTACAAGAGTCACTTTCAATTATGAGTACTAGTAGCAGTTAACATAATAAACTGTATGCGGAAGCTAGCTAAACTGAAATCCATAAAAAAAAAATACTGTTGGCAGCAATTGCTTTGCGACCCCCAACTGGATCTGTCGGACCTACAGTTTGGAACTTGGAAGGCACGGAAGTTGGTAGTGAACCACAATTTCTAGCATAACAGGAGTTATCGATCGGCATCCAGCGTAAAGCATTCTCGCAAGGTGACAGGCGGAAAGCTCTAAACAATTAAATGCAATTGTTCGAACCTCCTCTTATAGCGAAGCTGTTGTTGGTACGTTTGTCAGATTTTTCCGTATCGTTGATAGACAGCATATTTAGGGTTCAGCGTTTTCGGCTTAAACCAAATAAAACCACTAAAAGTACGCAAAATTCATTTTTCAAAATTCGGTATTAACTGAAAAACGCCAGTAATTTTGAGGGCGTTTGAAGGGGTAGGTTGGGGGGGGGGGGGGGGGGGGGATTTGACTCATTAATGACCGTATGACTAATTCCTTTCGCAGTTTTCAGCTTGTTTCCGAGATCGGTTCAACTTTCAACAAAAGCTCCGGCGCAGGGGTCTTCAAGACAAAATCTGAGTTTTTCAGCTGATAGGGATTTGTGTGCCGAATTCTTTGCTCAAAGAAGAGAGTTTAATCGTGAACTGAACAATGAAAATCAAGGGCGTCCGTAAATACCGCACATTTTTTAAAACGATTGTTTTATTGTCGTTTTTGTGGTCGGCGCGAATTTACTACCTCTTGGAGTCCTGAAAATGGGGGGAAAAACGCACTGAGTACAATGCTTGCAAATTTTTGGATTTTGATATTTGCCGGTCCGACCGAAGTGGTAGTGAAGCTCATGTTCGTCCTGTGTACTAATACGAGCACGCGACTATAATGTCGGGTCACGATAGGGCCCCAGTGCGTCTTGCAGAACAGGTCGCGTCGGCTGCCAAACACAACAAAAAAAGAAAACCAGTACCTGATTTTCTCACTATACATTTTAAACAAACGCTTTTAAATATTGCATTTTCGTCAGTACACGAGTTGTCGTCAAAACAAACGCTTTTAAATATTGCATTTTCGTCAGTACACGAGTTGTCGTCAATAAACCGAAAAGAACCGAGAAGTTTATGAGTCTACAAATATTCACCACAATAAACCGTAAAATTCTATTAGGAATAAAAACTGAAAAAAAGTACGCCGAATTTCAATTAAATAAATATCGAAAACGCCAAACCCTAGCTATATTGTCAATGTCCTGTTTTGAAGCTGTGCTGTTTTCTCGCGGTTCTGTTTTGACGCCGTTCTCTTCTGTCGCTGTACTCTTTTGACGCTGCGCTGTTTTGACGCTGTGGTGTTTTGACGATGTGCTGTTTTGACGCCGTGCTGTTTTGGCACGTGCTCTTCAGGCGCTGTGCCGTTTTGACGCTGTGCTGTTTTGTCAAGTGCTATTTCGACGCGTGCTATTTTGTCGCCGTGCTGTTTTGACGCTGTGCTGTTTTGACGCGTGCGGTTTTGACCGTGCTGTTTTGTCGCGTGCTGTTTTGTCGTGTGCTGTTCTGTCATGGTGCCCGTTTTCACGACCTTGATGGTAACGAAATCCCCCTCTTGCCAAATTTCGAAAATTTGGTTCCGCTAACATTTAAATTTATTTGATAACATACGTACACGGATTGATTAAAATGATCGAAGTTAATTCATCGAACTTTTATTGTGAAGGGCATCTGAACCTGTTCTATTCATATGCGACACAATAATTTTGAACTACAGAGAAATGTACAGCAGCGTCTGGGAACCCAATAAATAATTATTGAGACGTCTCGCAATTGTTAGTTTCTGAGAATTATATTGCCTTCCAAGTTCAGTCATAGGATTTCCTTGAAGCCGATGAGAGCGTAATTTCTCGTAATTAAAGATGAATGTTTGCGTATTACTTTTAAATATTGGTGTTACCAAATCACCAGCTGCAGAGTGCCTATCGCATATTTTTTGTAACTCTATGCTAAAACGTTGTCACATTCTTTATTTGCGAAGATTTGCTTTTCAATGCTCGAAATTTCAACCCTTATTATTTGTCTTGTGCCAGTTTAGAACCTCCTCATTGACACTTGATTCCAGCCATATCAGACAACTTCTGAAAAAAACTTTCGATATCAGCTCCGGCCGCTTATGGATTCATTTACTTCCCGCAGTACGGTTATGGTCCCTAGCAGCAAGGTGTATATTTCTAAGTATCCCCGGTATTTTATAGCGTAGCTTATTATTCTTAATAATTTTCAACCTCAAAAGAACTGAAACACCTGATTATCTGTATTACCCCCACCTAGTGGGAGACTATTCACTAATGCACGTAGTAGCAATCAAGGGTGTGACGATCGCGTGGGCGAGAGCAGTCGGTTCACTAGGACTACAAAACGGTACGTCGTGAGATTGTCGATAACAGGGCCACCCTGAACGCCTGGACTCCTAATGGGCTCTTAAGAATGAAAGGGTAAATGTCGCTAGCAATAGCTGGTGGAACGCGGATTGCAATTGTTGCGCTGCTGTCGACTTGCAGAGGATACTCCGCTCTGTAAGCTCAATTACTGGAAACGTGTCGCCCGTTGGGTAATTCTAGCGATCAACACAACCTTTTCCCCTTACCCACACTATACCTTAGATCGGCATGCAGGGTTCTTTAGGTGCACAATCAATACTTGCTTAATCTAAAACATCTTCGGTGCCATGAATAGATCAACCTGCAATGATTTGCCACTAAAAACACTTAGTTTTTAGATCATAGCTTTGTTTAAAAGCATTTTGTTTATGCACATCTCTGTTGATTATACAGAAAAGTACGTTATATTGCCATGACGCCAGAATGCAGCCTTCCGTGTGACTAGTTGTCTGGAACACGTTGCTTACGTCTTTGCCAAACATTTTCTTCGAACAATAGTCTGGCCAAGTAGCGCCTTCAGTTGTTAATATCGACACTCAGGTATTAACGTTTTTGTGCAATATTTTTTTTTTAATGAAAAAGCGTGAAACGTGTATGAGTACCCTTGGAGAAGTTTCGTTTCCCCAGCTTATGTGCAACAAATAACTGAATCTCACTCAAATTATAAAACACTGGCAGATGTATTTTGAACTGTCGGTCAAACCGTCATATGTAGAATTGCAACGTATCATAAACAGTGGGTTTTCATGACATTTCTTAATTGACACTCTCTGATTAACCTCGTGACGTCGCGTACCACTTTAGGTCCCGATGCCGACTCATGGTGTTAAGTCACGTCACGTCGCATAATGTCACGTGACGCAGGGATGCCACGTGTCCTGACGTCACGAGAGGTGACATCGCTTTACACCAAGACTTGACAAAAACCTTTCTGCATCAAATAACGTTGTTTCCACAGTGATTTGCGTCATGGCATAACGTAACCGGGCGTCACGTGACTTGAGTCCTCTTGACTTGTTATGCACTCTGCGGACGAACACGAAATCTGGAGTTAGGTTACGTTACAAAGCAATTCCGCATTAAAACTAATACGGGCTTCATTTGTAGGTAGGGGACATATAAAACTATGGACAGAATTTTCGAATGCAATTCAGATATGATAATTAAACTTTCTGTCCACGCAGGCCTCTTCCTACCTATATTAAATCACAACGCTATCAAAGCTAATAGATACAAATTTGTATGATCTAGCGCTTGGGTAGCAGAGCAGTCTTCTTTTCTGAAATAGTTGCTTTGAGTTACGAGTATAGTTCTTACTTCATATAGTCAAGTTTGCTAGAAGTGAAGCTTTTGGAAGCATAACAGGATTACACGTATAAACCCCGACCTACGACTTTCAATGTCTAATCGGCAAGTCTAAAGAAATCTCTTCATGAACTCGAGAGTTAGGCAACTTATCATATACAAGAAATTATGTCGAATCTTCTATCTAGAGGTGAAATCACTGGGAAGCGATTCAGATTCGCTCAGACAAATTGATGTGACAGCAAACAATTTCTAGTACACTTGCATTTTATTGCGCCGGCGATTAATGGCTGTATTCGAGCACTAATAATGCATTATTCATGTGTAACAAGATGACTTACAGATAAGACATTACTGAATGGATAAACACTGGGACGGACATGACGATGCATCCTTCGACTTCCAACACAGAAAATTCCAACACATAGAGAATTCAGAGTGTTCAGAGAATTATCTAAACTCTCTGTGTTGGAAATATAAAAATCCGTCTTTGTGTCCGCCTGTGCTTATTTTTTCAGTAACATGTAAGTCTACCAATGTGCTCACTTTCTAAACTTTACTAATAAACTGATTTCTTTTGTTTTAAAACTGAGGTGGTGATTTCTCGAAGGCAAAAAAGCCAGGTAACTGAACGTACGGGTTCGCACTGCCTCGACTAAATGCCGCTACTCCCGGGCCGCTGAACTTGGGTGGTATAGAGGTGGTGTAGAAAAGTACCTTTTGAGAAATAAACCAAATATGAAACATGATTCTTTTTTTTTTGATTGGTGCATATAAGAAAGACTGAGCAGTTGACGGTGTGTATAAGGACAAAGACGCCGACATTAAAGAGAAACGTTTCCAGTGCCCTGACGCCTTACCGCCATCTAGGTGTGGCAAACTAAGAGTGGGCCCTCAATTCCGTCACTCTAGATGACGACTGCGCTCGAAACCGCAACCAAACGTAAACAAAAACCAAGCTGGCAAGGATTGCGATACTCTGGAAACCTATCCAGTGACTCTAGTCCAGACCATCTGTCTTGGAGTCGTCAATTGACTTTTCCGCACCACGTTTCATGTTAATATACAATTGTGACTCCAAAACACAGCTGTGTTTCCTGACTAGAGATTCCTATCTGTGCTAAAAAGGACGACTTCAATAGAAATAGAACAGTACTCTTCCTTAGTGCTCACGGGGCGTACAAAGTTGACGAGCCTCTCTTTAAGCTTTCTTTCCTTGCTATGCTCATATAATTTTAACCAAAAAAAAAAAAGAACTATTTTTTCTAATACAGTTTTTTTTATTTTTTTTGACAAGTGGAAGTTTCGAGGTTATTTTGGTTGTCCCTCCAGACTTCGGTGCTATAACATCTAGGAGGGTTTCATTTGTCTATTAGGTCCTAATGAACTAAAGGAAATCCCGACGCTAGCACAGACTCCTCCAATGATTTTGTAAAGCAAACAAAAATCGAAACGGGTCATGAAAACTACGAAGATATTATTTACGATATTGACGAGTTTATGGAGTGCTCTGTCGGCGGTCAAAGGGCCCACATTCATGAAACAATCGAACGACGTTGTGTAGGGCGACTGTTCCCTCTACGACTCGCATTTTTCTTCGTCCCTTCCCTCGGCCTCGCCGCCTTGGAGCGGCGAGAGTGATGACGGAGTGGAAGGCGCGGTCCCTCCTCTCCATCCTCCGTCCCTCTCCGCGCCGTCTGCGTTTTTTCCGGCGAGCGGGCAGTCGCTCCGGCGAAGTGCGCTGCACCGCAACGCTCGCGCTCTCCGGCGAAGCCCGCTCCGCATGTGCCGTCGAGCGCTCGTCGCGATCTGTGCCGTGGTGTTGTGCTTCGTGGCTTCGTCGACCGGTGAATGTGATGACGACGTGTCTGAGTGCACCGTGGGGTGTGTCGGTGAGAACGCCGGCGGCGCCGCGTGAGTGTGTCGGCGAGCCCGGATTTCGAAACCCGTCTTGAAGCGGCCTCAGCGCCCAGGCTAGTGCGGCAACCTGGGGGCCTTCATGCTAGACACACGCCGTGGCCGACTGGTGAGCTGCGACCTGTAAACGCTGGTTGGCGCCCGGAAAACTACTGCCCCTCCATAGCCCGATCGGAGGTGCTGACAGGCGGTCAAGCAGATGCAGCGCCAGGAGTCGTGCTTCCTATAATCTGAAAGTGGAGAACGCCTCATCTTGGAGAAGGAGAAGAATTAGTAGACACCTCTCCACCGCCCCCCTCCCCCCCTTTTAATATTTATAGGCACACATACTATCGTTTGCAGTTTGCAACTCGACCCTCACAAAACAGCAGTAGCTTTATTGAAATGGACGGTCTTTTCGGTTTGGTTGACAGTTATGAACCTCTCGAATGCTACTTTTTTAAATTGTTTTGCTCGTACTTGAGGCGAAGAGAGGCAATAGGATTAAAAGGTGCGCTGAACGCACTTCCACGCTGACCGCTGCCCAGTTCGGATAATCCGCGCGCCGCTGTCAGCTCCGACAACACGTCCTGTCGCGATCAGCTGCTCTCGGGCTGGCGGTGAACTCCGCGTGGTGCGCGTGAAGGCGGACAGATGGCGCAGTCGACGTTCCGAGGCCACTTCGCGTTTGGCGGTAACTTGCGCCATCTCGTACGCGTGGTTTGAAATAATGCGTCCCCGGAAATAGCGCTTGCCGAACTTCTGAATGTCTCTAGCTTCTTTGGTATAAAGGTTCTCTTCTGACGAGATACCCAGATATACGAAATATAAATAAGTGCCACGAATTGGTTGATTTGTAAATAGGTGTATAGGATTATAGTAAACATATCAACCCGAATAATGTTTGTTCAGTTTCATACGATAAACATTGTCGATATCGATGTAAAACCTTAGGGCCTCGATCATCAGAGTGATAAACACCAACTTAATAAACTTGTGAAAAACATCGTGTTAGGCGCATTTTTATTATTCAAATTAACCGTATTGCTTAACGAAAACGTTTAGATATCAGTCAATATTAAGCACAGTATTTTTTTTTGCGGCAGAAAATTTAGGTTTTGTTTTTCTTTGTATTTTTAAGCTAAGAGTACGATGGGAGCTAAGTGGTCAACGGATCAGTCGTACGTCTATCTTTTTCATCGTGTGATGAAAACGAGGCCGCTGATTGATCCGGCAATTACGTAGCTTCCACCGCACTGCCAACTTAGCGTAAGAAATGAAGTACAGTGATGAAGAAGGCAATGTTGCAATGTTATACATTACCAGAAAATAATTATCTCGTTTATTCCCATATCTATGATATAACTGCCGCGTATAGCATCTCTCAGAATGGTCTTTCATTGTCTTAAGTGAAGTCGTGGCCTCCCACATTGCCGATGCGCGCACGACAGTTCTCCTCGGCCGGTCACGTGCACGTCCGCTCTGCAGGAGCGTGCCACTCTGCGGTGGCGGCAAGATAAACCTGTGTAGAACTAATTTTTGCTCGGCGGGTAGGTCCCTCGGCCGTCATTCCACCGGGGTTATTTTAGTTACAGTAATTGATGCGATCATTGCCGTCGTGCGCATATGTATTACAGCTATTACTCAAGAAAGTATGATTGTAGATTGCATTACGCGTATATCCACTGTTCGACTGTGTTGTTTTTCCCAACAAAATACTTGCTTTGTCGTGTTTTTTTTTTGTTTTTTTTTGCTATCTGTTATGCATTGAAGCGAGGTGACTTAGCCTTGAAGAAGGCTGCAAGCAAAAATAAGAAACAAGAAAAACTAATTTATTTTATATAATGAATCAAGAGTTGTTAAAAGTTCAACTTTTTTTGTTTTTTTTTTTTCAATAAAACTTTATTTTTTACTTTTATTGAGCCGTGTTGAACTTGTCGTCAGGTCGCTGGTTCCCAGAACTCTGTAGATAAAGATTGTTAGAAAAGATTGAATACGTCCCAAGGAAAAACGTGACAAACCGTCAACTAGTTTCAAAAATGCATAGCTTGATATTTTGTAAAAACTCTGGAACATTATAAACGACCAGAAGACATTCGGCGACCCTAACAAGCCTTGTCTAGGAAGTGTCGCAAAATGTCACATTTCAGTGGGGAAGAGGAAGGACTTCGCACATGCAACATTCGAACGTTAGGAGAAAACATTGATTTTCGCTGCATGATCCTCAATACGTATTAACATGGGGAAAAGAAATCCACCAAACGTTTACTCCTTCTTCCAGTTCATGAATGCCAACAAAACAAATTATCGTGTTCGTTGATTTCGTCTAATTTGTTCGTCAGAAATACACCTCACAGCCCTTTTTCTCAAACAAACTGCAATCAAAATAGAGATAATCATTTTTTTTTCGTTTAAGTATCAAATTGTCATAGGATACAGTGCGCAAAGTTAGCATCATTGTCAAATGAGGCTGTAGCGGTTATTCTAATAAAAAGAGCTCTTCTGCGAGAGTTGGAGGTACGACGCTTGGTACCGTGCGTTTTCAGATTCAAGGCTGCGTGTGACTCATTTCGTCCTCGGCATGGGCAGTCAACAAAGAAAATCTGAAACACAAAAATAAAATAATATATATGTATTTTTTTTTTTAAACCGGCGTTAAATAGTTTCAAACGTCTAACGGTTCTACAAACTTCGGTCAAGACATAGCTTTATGAGTGCACTTCACCATGCACAAGGAATTGGGTTAGGTCCCGTGTTTACGGGGTTTATATTTCTTCCATTTTGAGAGTTTTTGGTTTTTCCACGATTTTTGAGGTTTATTTTTTTACACACATTGGGCTCTTTTTGGTAAATATAAATTTTGCTGCACGCCGAACATTCGGAGTTTATCGTAAAAGTCAATTTGACACACTGTGAGTACCGCATGGCTGACCAATTTGAATGCAGTGCTGGAATGTACAGAATTTTAAAGGGTGAATTTATTTACTTTTACGTTTCTTTAAATATTTCCGCTTGCGTTAAAACTACAGATTAAGTCTCACAATATTTTTTTTATGGCGTGTTGACGTTCCGACACTGCACCGCGATTTTACGGCTTCTGCAAACTTTTGATGGCAGGTACAAATTAGCTTGTAATTTCCAAAGTCATGTGATCTCTACTTTTAAATATTAAGGTAACTTTTGCTTGTGTTATATAACGACAACAATTATTCCGATTCTCTCCCAAAGTTAAAGATAGGCACACAAGAGACAGCAAAATGACATTGAGAACATATTTCTTTGGCCTAGTTTCAAAAGTCGTCAATGTTATTAGATTCACTGTTTATAAGCATGGAAACCTGAGCCGAACTTTTGAGTAGTCTATTTGTGGAAGGAACCATATGTCGGAGCATTATTGTCAAGGAAACTTAGCATGACAATAGGAGACGTGTCGTCTATGGGTTCTCTAACACTATATACGTTGAAATAATCGGACAGCACACTTTTGGATATGGTTTTACTGTTAGTTGTTTCAAGCGTATCAGGGTGTGTGTTTTTTTTAATGCATGCCGTCAGGAACAAGGTTTGCAATGGACGTCGCCACCATGATGGAGGGGAATTATTTATATTACGCATATTTTAGAAGGACGTCAATGAAATTATGAAAACAGCTTGTGCTCACAGAGAGAGTACGATTATGCGACATAAAGTATAGTGCGATCACTGTGACCAGGATGCGATGTCACTAGCCGCTTTTGTAAACTCAGGCCATTCCTCGCTACACTCTCCGGGAAAATTTAGATAGCGATGCAACCAGCTTTTATCTGTGCTACTCGCAAAGAAACGCGTAAAGATATTTGAAGTCAGCAGCTCACCGAGGGTTAGGCCAGGTTTAATTAGTGTGGCGACTAAATTGGAAGAAAAGCAGAGTGAACTGATTATATTCCACAGGAAATAAAATTCTAAACCGGTGTTGCCAAGGAGTAGCTGTCATTCGAAGATCGTAAAAGCTGGGGTTGTAAAGTCGTTGGTCAGAAAAGCGCTAGACAGATCGTGTGTTCATTTCATCACGGATTCCGTTGAAAAACAATGCAAAAGGTTGATCAGTGTACGGTATAAAGGCAGTTTTATCAAACGGTAGTTAGAAATGATTATCAAAGTAAGGAGAGAAAAGGAACAAGGTGAAAGGACCAGATTTCCTGGGATCCCATATTTTCATGAAATTTCGCACAACTTGAAGGCATGCGCGAAACAGTTTGGAGTAGACACGGTCTTTAGCTCGGATTTTAAACTCAGTAGATTGACGCCATTTCAAGCAGGTGCGAATAACTGCGAAAAGAACCATCGAGAAAAATCGGTAAATTGCGAGGATGCTGTTGTGTATGAGATACCACTGGAATGCGGGTATAAGTATGTAGGACAGAGACCACGATGCATGCCACCGCGTGCCTGTTCCGAACAGCGAGGCAAAGAACATTGTTGTTCAATTCATGCGTACAGAAAGACGAGACAATCTCCTTCATCATACTAAGAAACGGCGCATCCCTTGCAGTGATATCGGCACTACGGCCGGTGGCTCTGTTTACGTAAACGAGCATCTGTCTCCGGCACTAAATAAATCCCTGGGAATGACAGTGGCAAAAACGAAGGAGTGTAACTGAAAGTTCGTTTGGGTACGGAATGGTAATATTTTTGCTCGTAAGGCCTCACAAACGCTGCTTGTGAGAGTAACGTGTGTTGGTGACGTTAGAGCACTGCACTGGCCGGAATTTCTAGGCCCGGCCCGACCCGGCCCGGTAGAGACACGGCCCGGGCCCGGCCCGAGCCCGACAGAATTTTTTGACTTGTAGGCCCGGCCCGGGCCCGATAAAATTATATCGGGCACGGGCGCCTATTTGTGATTGGACGGTTGGTAACACGGCAGGATATAGGTTGATTCTATTGGTCATTTCGAACCCGGACAGATTCTAGAAGAAAAGAAGAGAATCACAATCTCGCTAATGCATCTTCAAACGGCTGCATGAACAAAAAAATTATCTAGGGTACGTCAGCTTATCTTTGGTGGCATAGTAAGGCCCCCGCAGAAAGTTAAAAGTCGAGGTCACGTTTTTTTTCTTTTTTTTAGTTTCAAAAGCAAAGAAAAACGACAATCATTTCGTGCCCTCCAACCGGAGTGCCCTCGTTTTCTTGCGCGCTCTATCCTACGCTGCTGGTGGAGTCCATATGTTTTCTTTTATCCGCTTGGAGGCTTTCTAACTGCAAGACTTCTTATTGTTATTATTTCTAACGACACTGTAGTGACTTTTCACTTCGCGTTTCTTGTTTTCAATGAACCTAAAAGATTAATGAGCAAACTTTTTGCTATCAACAATTTAGAATTTACGACAAACGACTTGACTGCCGAGGCACGGCCCCGGCCGGCCCGGGCCGGCGCGGCTTGAAAACTTTTTTGTCCAAGCCCGAGCCCGGCCCGGGCCCGAGAAAATATGTGCTACCCGGCCCGAGCCCGGCCCGCGGGCCGGGCCGGGCTCGGGCTTTCGGGCTGGCCCGGGCCCGTGCAGTGCTCTAGGTGACGTCCGTAAAATAACGGCGAGCTAGTTTTGCCCCTTCTTATCTCTAATGAATTGTAAAGCTAATACAAATATGTCAGACGCCTTTATTTCACCTTCTAAATTAAACAAATTACTTCAAAATAAGTCCGCATTTCAATTAACACTTCTTCACCTTTATGTTAGGTCTGCAAAAGCAAACACGATGGCCTTGCTGTTTTGTTTGATTGCATTGGACCAAACGTTGACGATATGCTAACGGAGACATGGTACCGTTGTAGTGCTGACTACTTTCTGCTCCCAGGGTATTCCCATTTCAACTTAAATAGAGAAAACAGACAAGGTGGTGGTATTGCTATGTTGGTAAAGAACGAAGCAAGTTGTGAGCTGTTAGAATCGTTTTGTAAAATCACTGACTTTTATGAAGTTGTAACTGTGCGTCTCAAAAATACGTTGCTCTCTGTTGTACATAGGCCCCCTAGTTCGCCTGTCATGCCATTTCGTAATTTTGTGGAGACCTTGTTTAACATTGTCAATGATAAAAATAACAGGTTAGTTTTGGGTGGTGATTTCAATATCGATATAAGTTCTGACTGTAGCTCGATAAATTCTTTTTCAAACCTCATTGAGTCATGTGAACTATCAAATGTTAAAAATCACCCTACAAGAATAACTAACACATCATCCTCTTTGCTTGATTTGTTCATAACCAACTATGAAGACTCGGTGGTGTCATCATTGGTTCTTTAAACTGATATAAGTGATCATCTTCCCATTTATTTTTGCTTGCAAAATAAACGCTCCCGAGAAAACCGTAGCGACGGCGTTCCTGTGGCCAGAGCTCAGCCGATCTCCCCTGACCAGTTGCGCCGTTTTCGAGAAGAAATTGAATGCACATCTTGGCAACAAATTTTTTCTACAAATTCAGTTAATTCCGCATATAATTTATTTTTAGATATATTTTGTGCAATAAATACGAAACATTTTCCTTTTGTCAACCTCAAAGCCTCTAAAACATCGCGTAGACCCTGGATCACGCGTAGCCTACTATCACTGATACAAAAAAAGCATTTTTTATATCAGCATTTTTTTTGTTAAATTAGAGAAAATAGTAGACTTCTAGCCTTTAAATCTTATCGAAATAAAATAACGAGTCAGCTAAGGACCGCTAAGCGTGACTATCACAACAAACTTTTTGATCCGCCAGAAACATTGAAACCTGATATTATGTGGAAGAGAATCCGATCTTTAATAAACCATAAGCCACCCCAAAACGTACCTCATGAAGTAACCGTAAGCGGCGCTCAAATAACAGACGTCACCATGGCAAACGCGTTTAATAATTTCTTTGTAAATGTTGGTACGTCAACGTGTGTGTCATCCTCCTGTATAAAAAACGCCCTAGAGTTCATGGAATTGTCGCAGACGAATTCAATGTTTTGTTCACCACTGATGAGGCAGAAGTCTGCTCAACTACCGTGAATCTTAAAAATAGTAAAGTATTTACGCCGATAACATGCAGATAACATCGATAAAATACGTTATTGATAAAATTGCACCGTATCTGACATATATATATATATATATATCCTTGCTCTTCAAACTAGTGTTTTCCCACTTAAAATGCAGCTATCAAAAGTTAGTGTGCTACATAAAGGCGGTGATATGTTTGACATAAGCAACTATAGGCCCATTTCAATTCTTCCTGTCTTTTCCAAACCACTCGAGAAACTTCTACATCAAAGACTCCTAACACATCTTGATAAACATACTTTAATATCTGAATCACAATTTGAATTTCGTAAGCGTCAATCTACTGAAATAGCATTGCTGAATCAAAAAGAACTAATCTTAAAAGCATTCGACGCAAAAAAAAGATAACATTGGGCGTTTTCATCGATTACTCAAAAGCATTTGATTCAATTAATCATGACATTTTACTTGCCAAATTACCATTTTATTGAATGAGAGGCATAGCGAATGATATTTTAAAATCCTACTTTTTAAATAGAAATCAGTACGTGTCTTTTTCAAATTTTCATTCAGAGAGGCTAGCCATAACATCGGGAGTTCCCCAGGGCAGCATTTTAGGCCCATTGTTATTCATTCTGTACATTAACGACATCGTAAACGTGGCTCAAAACATTGATGTAAAACTGGTAATTTACGCGGACGATACCAGCATTTTTTCTTCTTATGACAATATCCGTAATTCCCTTTCCGCAATGCAAGAAGTGTTAAAACAAATTACTGCCTGGACACTGAACAACAAATTAAAGTTGAACTGTAGTAATACTGAGGCCATTCTGTTTAAACCTAGAAATAAAAGGGTAAAACGATCCACTTTGTCTTAAAATCAATGATGAACAAATTGAGTTTGTAAACTGTAAAAAAATACTGGGCGTGTTGTTTTCTCAAGACATGAGCTGGAATGTTCATATAGATTAGGTCCAAGCAAAGCTATCCAAGAGCGTTGGCCTGATAACAAAGTTTAAAAGAGTACTTCCTACTCATATTAAATTAACTATTTATAAATCGTTAGTTTGTTCCCATTTAAATTACTGCAGCCTTATTTGGGGCACTACAACCAAAACAAATCTGACAAAGTTACACCTTTTACAAAAAAGGGCTGTACGTGCAATATCTTCTGTACCCTCTCTCCATCCCACTGCATCATTATTTAAGGCCCTAAACGTAAAAACAATTCAGCAAATATATGCGTTCAAACTTTTAACAACGTATCGTAGGGCTGTTCAGCAAAACAACGTTCATTACATTCACTTAGCTAACCTAAAACATCGCATCATCCTGGGCGACCTTAGGCAAAATCAGCCCTGGGTAATTCGTCCATCCCGCTCGAATTACCTCGATCGGACGCTTCATTTTAATCTGTCCACCATACTAAACACTCTCTACAAAAAGAGTATAAATTTAGAGTCACTTTCACATAAAGATTTAATAAATTTTATTTTTTCTCTATGACTTTCTGAATACTGGCGTTGTTTTTATCCTGTGTGCTTTCTTTATGTATTTGCTGACCGCTCTCGTGGTTTATTGTTGGGTATTGTGTTGTTGTTGTTTTTTTTTTTGCCTAAAGTGTCCATTACACCAAACATTTGTATAAAATGTGTCTACATTTATGTAATAGTTTTTTTAATTTTTATTTACCTTTTTGCGGCCCCGAACTGCACGGGGGCTGGGACCTTCGTCAAGCTGCTACCCAGCAGCTTTTTGTCCTAAGTCTCCTGTTGTCATGTAAGGAGATGTGACAACAAATGAAACTTAATTTGATTTGATTTGATAAGTGAACACAAAGGAAACGTGAAGAACAGTGCACCGAACTCAGAAATCGCAAAACATGTCCACGAATGTAACGACTGCACTGCGATTTGGTCGGAGACAGAAATCATTCACAAGGAGAGGAAGGATGCAAAAAGAGTAGTAAGGGAGACGGTACGGATAAAATCTCTAGGTAATTGCATAAGTCAGGCTTCGTTACAGTTCGGTAAAAATTCAAAAAGTTTTTTTTTTTTTTAATATATTTATTCTTTTTTTATGTGTGTACTGTACACCTTTGCCCCGTTTTAGATTCAGTGTGTGTCATCCCTTCATCGCTGGCATAAAGTTTTTTTTTGTGTGTGTGTAAAGAAAACATTTGTTTTTTTTTTTAATGAAGTAGGTACTGATTTTTTTGTTAAATTTTGGGGGAGATTGTAAAGTTATCTTTGTGAATCGGCATGAAGGTCGTCCATAGTACTACTTTTTGTATTGGAGGCTTTGGCGTTTAGACTGTTTAGAGGTTGTCCCTCTGTGTTGGTGGTGGCTGATTGGAGGGTTTGGCGTTTAAACTGCTTAAAGGTTGCACCTTATGTTTTGGCGGTGGCTGATTGCGGGCTATATAAGGAGGTGGACTAAATAAACCTGGTAGCTGAGTTTGAGGCGTCGTCCTGTCCTTTTTCTGTTCCTTCGACTTATTTGTTCACTTCTGCCCCAGACTCAGGTTATTCAACATGGTTAACATTCACCAGCTCGCCTGCACCCTTACTATATTATCTGTGCGCTCTCATTTAATAAAAGCTTGTGTTATTAACGCAGGTAACCGGACAAAAGCTCACCGGAAAAAAGCTCACCGGACAGAAGCTCACCGGACAAAAGCTCACCCGTTTTTTCACAAACCAGGACAAAAACTCACCTCATTTGTTTTTCGCTACCAGGGCGAAACACGGGCTGAAATAAAATGCGGACGCGATGGACATTACACCATTTTTAGATGAACTTGTAACCCATCTCACGCAAGGGTTTACTACGATTGATCGAATGCCATTTCGTCGAAACATGTTTTAGGGAACGGGCACGTTTTATTAAAGCACGGTTTAGAGAAAGTAGAGCCTCAGTTTAGAGATATGCCGTTTATCGAAAATGGGACGCTATTTAAAAAAGGCGTTTCTACTTCGCGCGTGTTAACCCAAGCCCCCTGCGGCGCTCCCGCCGCTTGGCGGCGGCAGTCTGCGGCGGCTCATTACAAAAATGTTAACTCACCTGACTTATCTGTACACGCCGCTTCGCGGTGGCCGAATTCGCTAAAAGGTGGCTTATCGCCTTTTTCTCTAACCTTGGTTTCTCTATAAGACCAACATAAAATATTCTCCTGGTGAGCTTTTGTCCGGGTCTGTTAAAAAATGGGTGAGCTTTTGTCCGGTGAGCTTTTGTTCGGTGAGCTTCTGTCCGGTGAGCTTTTGTCCGGTGAGCTTTTGTCCGGGATTCATTAACGCACATCCCCCTTTGTGAAGAATTTGTAATATTTGATACGCCATTGATATAGATAAATATTATAAGCCATAACAGGGGGCCTAATATGAAACCTTGAGGCAGCTATCTTCTACTTATTTCTGGGAACTATTTTGTATTTATGGACAGGCTATTTTCTCTTACATAGGTACGACTTAATTAGATTATCTGCGACCCCAGGTACGCAGCACAACTGTACTTTTAAAGACAAAATATCCTGCTATACTGAATCCAACGCCTTACTAAGGTCAAGGAAAGAAACCAGCCGTGAAAAGTCTGTTCTTGTATGTTGATTAAACTGTTGTCCTTTAAACTGGGCCAATTCGACCGATGTTTTTTTTTCTTTCTTTTTTTAACACATCAAAACATATCGAGCAAATTGAATATTTCTAAGTGCCATCTTCTTCGGTTCACTGAGAAGCGGAATCCTCTCACTGCCATATTTAATATTAACATCATCCCCATCGGTTTGTCATTACAACTAAATATTTAGGGATCTACTTCTCTCACAATCTGCCCTGCAAAAACATATAGAATACTATACAGTTAAGGCTAACCGTATGTTAGGATTTGTTAAAAAAAAAACACAAGGAATAGTTCTCGTGAAGTCAAAAATGCTCTATACCTCACTAACATCAGACTCATCCTGGAATATACATGGGAACTTTGGGATCCCCTCCAGTAGTATCTCAATAAACATATAGAGCTAATACAAAATAGATCCGCCAGGTTTTTAGAGCGCAGTTTTTAGGCGCCCGTTTCTGGCTTGAGCGGCGTCGCCGTCGTCGTAACCGCGCGTTGCATTATGGGAAACGCCCCATAATGCAACGCGCGGTTCTCACTCATTACCCGCGCGTTGCATTATGGAACGTTTCCCATAATGACGTCACACGTGACGTCACGAATGACGTCACAAAGGTCACTCGTGAAGGTCACGACTCACGACCTTCACATGACCTTCACTGTGTAGGTCACGATATTCCAGGGGCTTTCACGAGTGACGTCACCAGGTCACGACTGGAGGAGGAGGCAAAGAGAATGAGAGGTGAAGGAGAGAGGAGGAGGAGAAGGAAAAATATAGGAGGAGAAGGAAGGGAGGAGGAAAAGAGGAGGAGGAGAAGGTGAAGGGGCATACTTCCTGCTCCCTACCCTCACCCCCTCCTGCTCAAGAGCTGCGCGCTAGTTCGGCATTACAAGGAGTTGTAAACGTCTTTCTTTCTTTTTTCTTCAATAACTACAAGTGTGATCACTGTGTGACCGCTTTAATATGGCAACCTCTCGAAGGCCGTCGTAGATATATTCGTTTAAATCTTCTTCATCGTATTTATTATGAGCATAGCCGTATCAACAAAACGAAATATTTATTGCAACCCCACTTCATTTCTCACACGCATGATCACTGCAGAAACATTGGACCCTGCATATCTAAAACTGACGTTTTTAAGTACTTCTTTTTTGCGTGCAGTACTCAGTATTGGAATGAGCTATCCGAGGACCTGGTGTCTAAATATGTGAACTTGCAGATGTTCATGCTCTCACCAGCTCTTAATGTTCGCGAATAATCATACCCACTTGCATTTGCAGAATGCGTTTTTACTTGTACCCAAGATCTGCTAAGCTAATTGTGTCTGCGTTGTGTTTCGCTTTGGCTAGGATGCAATTTATTTTCTTATTTTTTTAAGTGAGGGTTTTGTTGTCATTTTTTTGTTCGCCCCTCCCCTACTGTAATGCCTTCACGGGCGTTGTAGCGCATCTTAAATAAAGAAAAAATATTTCGATTTGGTAATTACTTTATGTTTAACAAAAAAACAACTTCGTAATCTAACGCCTTCACAAGGCTTTGAAAAATTGGTAAAAACAAATATTCGCTCGTAGCAGTGGCGTGGTCAAGAAGTTTTTTCGAGGTCGTCTGAGGTGACTGGGATGTCCATAACTTGGGGTGCAGAGGGGGGGGGGGGGGGGGGGGGGTCACAACGCATGTGTGCAGAGGGGGGGGGGGGGTTGCTGAAGCCCCATAAGCTCCCCCCCCCCTGGCTGCGCCACTGGTTGGTAGTTTTTTAAGACCATTTTTATTTCCCACAGCACACATTAAGCTAGCCTTCGCACCGTTTTGAGTTATCGTAAAATATTAAAATAATTGGGGTTGTGTGGATATTTATACAGCGTGTAGATGGTCAGCCGTTTCAAAGTTGCGACATGTCACTCGCTGTAGATGAGCAATTTTGCCAGTGCAATACAAGCGCTAGCCTGGGGTCTTTAATGTTCACCACGCAGTAGTGATGCACGACCGCACGCCGGTACGATGCTCATCCAGATCGAAACGGGCAGGGGTGGGTATTGAACCCAGGATCTCTGGGTTCTGCAGCGCGAGCTTTCACTCCACGTGCTCCGAGCTGGTGTGCGCTATAGCCCACTCGGCCTTCGATCCCCCTCTGAAAATATTCTAACCTGCAGCTTATTGTGACAGATTCACTCATGACATCCCCATCCTTCCTAGCCAGTGCAACAACGTTTTTTCGTCCTTTGTGAACAACTTTGACCTCCAAATTTCAACTATGCAAACTCTCATTACAATAAATAATTTTTCTATCAAACTTTTTCTAGCGATTTTAGTTGTCCAGACACTTCGCGCGAACACAATCGTTTTCCTGCTTCCAAATTTTATTTTCAGTAGGACCAGCCTTGAGCTCGTGCCGCAACGTCTTCAAGTCAACACGAAAGATGCCGCTGCATGTTTTGCTTGCGTTGCCGCTTGTTTTAGTTACACCGATACGAAAGACAAAGCACCGCGCGAGCAATTCCCACGACGGCAGGAACTGCTCTATACTGGATATTTCAGGAGCGAGAAACGTTCACAGCGTACTATTTTCTTTGCAAATTAAAGATGCCAGCATCAGCATCATTTATTTTAACGTTTTTACCCTAAACAGTTTTATAATTATCATAGCTAATCGTTTATGGCCTCAGTGATCAAACGGGCGCTGCAAGTGCTGATGTAAATAGCCACTAAATAAATAAATGAGCGCTATACCACCAGACCACCTAGAGAATATGCTTATACAAAGCCATGCTAGAATAGGACTCGTGCTAGAATTACTTTTCGCAGAAAACCGTTTCTTTTACGTTTATATTACTAAGATATTTGGTGAACTTAATAATTTTATAACACTTTCGTACATACTTTTTAAGACGGGGTAATATTTTACAGTGAAACACTCCGTGGAACCTATCTCTAGTCCGAACAAGAGTGGTACTTTGACACTTGATCCAGACTCTCTCGCAAGCGAGGATAACCGCCGATATTCTAAAAAAAAAAAAAAAATTGTATTATATTTACCGTGGCGCGAGTGATGAGATGGAATCCCCCCGCTGTGGCCGAAGAAACACGTGGTTTGGTCGGCAGCGTGCGCCGCTAACCGCCGCGCCTCCTTGTCGGTTCCAGGTGCGCGCCCTGTGCGACATGTCGATGGAGCAGCAGGTGCGGGACTACCTGAGCCACTGCCCGGTGCCCGGGCCCCCTTCGGTGGGGCCCGGAGGCCCTCAAGACGGGCAGGGCCCGGGGCCCGGAAGCCTGGGGCCCCCCGGGCCGCACCCTCCACCGCAAGGGCCGCCGCCGCCGCCGCCGGGCTGCGCACTGGGAGCCGGACGCATCCTGTCCCGGAACGCCAACGGAACCAGTGAGTCCATGATTCGTTCAATCGGTCCATTAATCGATCATTACATTCATTCATCGATCAACCACTCAATCAAGCTGCCAATGAATCAACTAAGTAGGAAATTCATTAATCAATGAGGCAATCTGGGAAAAAATAAATAATCAGTCATTTAGTCAGCTTTTTTTCACCCCCTCGTACGCCGCGGGATTAGAGGACGCAACGTCTGCAATACTTCGTTTCAACTTAAGTTCAGACGCAGCCGATGCCATAAGCCTATGGGACCGAGCAAATAGCGTCAAAACCACACCATCGTGGTGTTCGTCACGTTTTAATACGTGTTCTATTGTTGCTAAACCGATCATAAACATACTTGCCCGTTTGACGCTGCTTTGATCGGTCCCATTAGCTCGTAGCGTCGGCTGCATCTGGACTTAAAGGGGTACTCCGGCGTTTTCTTCGTGGTCCCCGATTTGCCTGAAAATTTTATGAACACACCAACGAACATCGCTGAAATAGTATCCCAAATAGTAGGTCAAAATATTTGTGTATGCGGAGTTATTGAATTTACAATTTTCGTCTTCACCGTTTTCATTTTCTTTTTTTTTTTCAAACTGAAAGTCTCTACTGGCAACAACGAAAAAGGTACGCCAGTAAAAGGCATGGGTTCCCTCTTTGAACTGTAGATTTTGTTCCCAGCTGATTACAAGCAGTTTCATGGTGTAGAAAAATGAATGTTTTGGAAGCTCGCTACAGTACCCGCGCACCAGCACGGAAAAAATGCTCGGCCTAGTCTTATTTTTTAGACTGCTAGCTTGACTGGCAATCCTGCCTTCCACTGACGCCACGACACTGAAAAGTCCGGGTATACTTGAATGTTGGTTTTTGCAACATTTTAATTTGCCGATTTCACAATAACTGTTATGAATTTCGTGATACTAATCAGCATACCGGAAAGGGTAAACGCCGAGGATTCAGTGAGGACAGCGTCCCGGCCGCGCGCAACAGACATGTCCAATCTGTGCCCCGCGGCGGCCTCCGAAAGGTCACGTACAATAGACCCCTTTCAAAATACGGTACTCTGTTGGCAGCTCTGAAATCCCTGCACAATGGCGGACTAAAACCTCAACGTCACGGCACACTGGAAAGAACACACCCACTAAAAAAGGTGATGATCGCAGTGACGTTGCACTTTCGACGCTGTTTGACTGGCTCGTCGGCTCGTAGTGTTGGCCGCGCTCCTACGTTCGCTATCTTATGGAATGACTTGCACGTTCCTTGATGCAGTCGCTCCGCCATTGTGCAGTGGTTCTGACCGTCTAATAATCGGCACGTGAATTTTGGAAGGGGTCTATATGGCGCACCACGACCTTACAATCTTGGCCAAGGCGCCGCCGTCCTGCGAGAGAGGTGGTAGCGGGACTTTTTCCATGCTACCGAGGGACAGACTTGCACTCGGTAAGAAGCAGAAGGAAAGGAAACGCGATGACTCTCACGAAGATAGTCTTATGCATGTGATGGCTGCATGGAACCTAATACCTTACGGGTGTCCGAGGGACACTCGTGCAAATGTTACCAACGAAAATTCCACTGACCACTATGGCCCTTGTTGGTAGTCGAGGCAGCCTAGTACAGATTATGGGAAAACGATACGAAGCACGTTACCAGTTATCTATGCCTTGCCAAAATAAAAATAACGACAATA
Source organism: Ixodes persulcatus (assembly GCA_013358835.2). NCBI lineage: Eukaryota > Metazoa > Arthropoda > Arachnida > Ixodida > Ixodidae > Ixodes > Ixodes persulcatus. The sequence goes on from JABSTQ010011576.1 coordinate 664,107, forward strand.
ACAGCAGGCTACGGAGAGCTATCCTGAATCATTCTGAATAATTCAGGAGCAAAACGCGTCTAGCTTTAAAATGTCTTGCACGCGTTACCGAAAAAAAAAATAAACTGAACGCTACTGGTTGTCAAGAGATACCCGGCTGCGCCTTCCTGGAAAAGTATTGATATACGTCATTTAATAGCGAGAGAGAGTCAGTGATATTATGAAAAAGGGATTCTTACGTATGCAATTTGTGAAACCGTTACTAAGTTTTCCTGAAGTCGACTCATTTTTGTTCCGTGAAATTTCCACAATCGGTTCTCTCGCCAGTTCTTTGCCCATCGAGCTATCGTCTAGTTCACTCTAGCGTTTCTGGAACATGTAAATACATATTTATTTTACTTTACGTGGGTTAATATGACCCACGTAAAGAAAGTTACTTCCTGTAGGGCATAGTGACCCACGTATTTATTTTACTTCATGAAATTGACGAATGCTAACTGCTTGTCTAAACTTTATTTTTGTTATCCGCATTTCGCCTCCTACCCAATCACTGACACAAAAAACTTCACATGAAACCGTGCTTTACACTTCTACTTTACTTCTCATCGAGTTTTAAATCTTGTCTACGTTGCTTGTTGTTTAGGAGCTGTGGTGCGCTTGTATAGCTTTACCTCCCGCGAATTCCGGAGTTTTAGAGCTTTACAGAAATACTGAAACTCTGGTCAACGTCCTTTGGACTCAATAAATATAGCGTGATTCTTTCCCATAAAAATAACACATTCATGCCACCCAATTGTTTGTAACCTTCGAAGAAGAACTGGAGCTGCTTTATGCTGCGCCTTTGTGGATAATCAGCAGCGCCTGTTTTGGAGTTACACTCAGTTGCAGACACGGGCCTCGACTGAATATTGGAGAAATGATCACGGGGATATGATGCAGACGTTCATTGATAAAATTTAAAATAAAGCAATTTGTACGCAGACTGTTAGATAAAGTATCAGCGGTCAGAGCTTGTACTTCTCGCTTTCCACCAAACAATAAAATGGGTCCTTTCAATTATTGCATCACCATACACGTCCCATCATCAGCGCGCCTTCATACAACAATGATGGCTCCAAAATGAATATTTTGTAACGACTGTCAGGTGGCTCTAACATTCCTACAATTATTTACATACAATCGAAACAATGTCAGCAGCATTGACAGAACTTGATTGGAGCAACACGGCGCCTTGGTGGCTCCGCGGGGTGGAGCGCCGGCCTACAATATTACTAGGTGGCGGGTTCGAATCCAGACAGAGGTGACCGCAATCTGCCGGAGGCTTATTCAGGAGGCGGCGCGGTGTCAATGAGATTTTGTTTCAACCTGAAATCATCGGTCCTTCCCTAAGGCGTGCCACATTCTTTTCGATGGTTTGGTTTGTAAAACCTCAAAAATGGAAACTGCAATTCGATTGGAGAGACATTTATTTATAATTACCTAGATGGCACTAACTTAGGCGTCGTTATTGTGGGCTAGAAGGGCCAGGTATAACAGCTGGCTTGTTCCTGTGACCTAGAGTGTCCAAATGCATTAGGCCACAGGGTCATTACCCCCACTGTATTATCTCAAAACCGATAGCAGCACTACAACTGCTCCCCGCGTCGCAGCCGCGCTTCCCAGCTACTCTTGCCTTTCTACTCTCGGCAACTTGGGAGGGCAAAAACATCTACTTCTCGCTGTGAATGGCCATTTTTGTGTGTGTTCTGTGCTCCATTCTATTCACCGGGCCACTTTCACGAGTAGTGAACCAACTTGCTCAGCTTAAGCCCATAAGAAGTGATCTCTCATCGCCCAAGGATTGCACGCAATGGGGCTCTGCAGCCCCCAGACATACTCCACTCAGCTCAGTACGCCCGAATCGCGGGACGGCTCTTGCCGGCGCGATCGTCACAGCTAAACATAGAGTTGGTGATAATACTGCCGGCTCAGTACATTGCACTTTCAGGTGTTTTCCGACACAGCGAATTCGCGGAAAAAGAGACGTCAGACAGCCTTACCAGAAAGCTAGAACTGAAGGGAATATATAAGAAATCACCATAATCTTCGTAGCGTTTTATTTTTTATGGCAATCAAAACACAAATGTATATAAATGAAATAAACTAGACATCTCCCAACATATACTAAAGAGAACATACATCGTAGGGCTTAGCCATTTACTTATTGAAAAAATATATTCGAGTTAGTTCGATGCATTATTTCCATTTAAACCCACGGTATGCCCTGAGTCAAGAAAGCCTCGATAAACCATTTAAAACAAATCCGTGATATTGAGGGCTATTTTGGCAAGTAGCGTGTTTTTGGATCGGGGTATACTCGGCGAACTCTGACGCAGCACGCCCTTCTAACACCAGCTGAGCCGAGTTTAAGTGCAGCGATAACACAATCCTTGTGCTCAATACATGGTAAGAGCGCGTACCCAAAAAATGACGGACTCACCTACGCAGACAATAGAAGCAGCAGCAACTAGATGACACGCACTTCTGAAAAGTATAAATTGTGCGCAACGATCGTCGCCTTCCAGGATTCACACTGGCTAAAATATTTCTGACTACTAAAGTGGCATGATATATCAGTAGTTGATTTTTAAGCAGTGATAGAGTGCAGGCGAGCTAGTAATGAATCGACATCTTGTAGACCCTGAGATCTTTTAGACCCCATCTTGTAGACCCCATCTCAGGGTCTGCAAGATGTCGGTTCATTTCTATTTCGTACAGGACAGTACTGAGATCTTGTAGACCTTGCCTTATAGACCCCATCTCAGGGTCTGCAAGATGTCGGTTGATTTTTATTTCGTACAAGACAGTGCAGGTCGTCTGGTACTGCCTCGGGAATGTGCGCAGCAATCTTTGTGTCTGTCCCGCAGCGTGAGCTCTCTCTCGTCCTGCCGGCGCCTCCTCGCGGCTGGTGGAAGGACGCGTTTCCATGGCAACTGCATTCCTCCACTTCGTTATTTTGTCTTTAGCAAATTTTTATTTTTCAACGTCCCTCATCGCTTGTTCCTGTTGCTTTTATTCGCTTCTCCTTTTTTTTATAGCAGTGCAATATCTAAAGACAAACAGTGAAAAGAGCCAGGATGCGATAGTTTACTTTAGCTCCGCGTCATATTTTACTCGAGGCTTTTGCTTTTGTTTCTACGTCTCCTTTTATTGGCCTAGACGATCGTTCTTGCTTGCGCTGTTTTTGTGTGTGTGTGTGTGTGTGTGTTTTATTTTTTTTTTTTTTTGTTAAGCTTAAAGGTTTGTGTATAATCGCGATTACTTTTTTTTTTCTCTTCTCGTATATTTATTTTATCACCGTCTTCTACGTTCATCCTGTTTCACGTTTGGTGCACTTTTTTCTGCTTCTTGGCTTGTTTGATTTTTCTGTTTCCTTTACTTTTATCTGGTCTCCGCTTCAGATCCAACGCACTAGCCGCCGAGCCTTTCGTGCGCCCGTTTTTGCTCTAACCGGATGTTTTATTCATTTTGTATTTTTTTATTTGGATCGAGTATAAATGCTGCAACAGAAAAAAAACGAAGAAAAGCAAGGCCGGGTTTTCTGTCAAATGGCGCACCCGTCGTAAATATCCGGAGGTCCATAAAGACAAACGTAAAGGGAGGTAGCCGGGTTATGCCCACGTCCTTCTTCTAATTGAAAGTCGAGACATTAAGCGGTTGCTCCGGGGAGCATATCCATCGCTTTCTCGGATGGAGACCTGAATAATTTAACTTCCAAGTGACAAAGCCCTTGACCATCAATGAGCGGAAAATTATATTTTTGTTTATATATCCCACGTCATGACTAATCATTAGTGAAAGAGAAGAGCGTAAAAAAAATTAAGGGGAGGACACGTAAGACTGCTTACGTGTAGGAATGCGAAAGCATTATAGTCTCGCGCGGTCGCCTCACAGTCCATCGCACGAAGCACGCAACGAGCACAGATTAAGTCTGAAGCGCACCTTTTGCACACGGCGCTCCGGCGTTGACATCACGCTCCCGCACTGCGCATGCGCAGCGCCCCCGCCGGCTTCACGGCTTCCGTGACGAAGCATCTGCGTTGCTGTGCTTTCCTTTGTGTTTTACATCTGAGGCGCTTTCACTTTGACCTTGAGCGGCGCGTGCTTGATGGCGTGTTCTTATGGCCATCTTTCGGGCACAAACGCCTTTTCGCGCACTGAAACATATAAGGCTTTAGCCTTAACACGACACTTCTTCCTAGTGCCCTGCAAGTAGCACCACAACTTATCACTTGCTACTTTCTTTTTGTATCAAAATATCAATTTCGTTACGCTTTGTGGAGAAGAACCAACAACATATTTTACTTTATTTTCCACCGAAGGAAAAAAACGATAGTTCGTATCGTGTTCTGAACAAAGTGTACAACGCTAACAATGTCCTTCACTCAGTTTGCTCTTTAGTATCAGCGACAATTATCACGCACCAAGTGAACAAACGAACAAAGGTAAGCACAAAGTTGGACTCCCACAGAATATTATTTTCAGAACAATACTAACGAGAAAGCTGTAGTATAATAAAAATGCATGGAAAATTTCTAGGCAATTGTATTACAAACATCAAATATTTTAGCATCACAAACGTTTAGCGATAGTTTGAGTTTCGAGACGACAGACGCCTACGTTCAAGGCGCTTTTCATCAGAGTTTAATGCGTACCATGTGTACACTCGATAGTGGATCTTAGAATGAAGCGATTCTGCCTCTAATCGGGCTCATGAACCTGGCGATCTACCTCCCCGCCCCTCCCCTCCGCCTCTCCTCCTTCTCCTCCTCTCCCCTTCTCCTCTCCCCCTCCTAAGCTTTCCCTCATCCTCCTCCTCCTTTCCTCCTCCTCTCCTCTTTGCCTCTGAATTTATCCGTGGGTGACGTGACACGAAGTCGTGGCGTCATTTTCCCCGCTAAATTTGGCGGGGAAACTGAATTGGTATTGAGGTCACTTGACGTCAAAATCCCCGCTAAATTTAGCGGGGAATCTTAACTAGCCGATGTTAGCGGGGAAATGTTTCCGTTAAATTTAGCGGGGAAACGTACCGTAATGCAGCGTCGGCGTCGGCGTGGTTACGCCGACGCCGACGCCGCTAACCCGGAAACGGGCGCCTAAGAGCTGCGCTTTAAAAAGTGGGCTTAGTACATTACCCTGTGGTACTCCTGAAGCAACAGGAACGAGCCCAGACACACCGCATCCAGATTCCACAAATCGTACTCTAGATGATAGATATGAGCCGAAGCCAGTTGGTAATCGTTGGGCTTCTAAATAATGCTTGAAATTTCGGTAATCATTTATGATAACATAATTTATCAAATTTATTTGCTAAGTCTAAGAATATTATGTCCATCTAACCATGTCTCCTTAGAGCGCAGCTCTAATAGTACGTTTACACTAGCGGATCCTCTAGCGAATCCGCCCAGCTTTTGCCGCTGAGGCGAAACGCTGGGCGGAAAACGCGGCGGCGAGCCGTATAGGTCCAGGACCTAATTCTGCAGCCGAACGAGGCTTTTCGCTGACCGGAAGTGACATTCTTGCGGAGCGCGACGCTGCCTACGTCACGAGTACGTGTTCTTCCGGGAGTAGCGACCCCCGGAGAGACAGCCGAGGTGGCAGCTCTCGCGCCTTCTCGTCATATTTGACGGGATGTTACGAGAACAGCTGCCGCAGCCGGCGCCGCAACCGCCGCTCGAAGAAATAGATGTAAACACTACCCGCTCGTCACCGCCGCCGCCGGGAGCGAATCCGCTCCCGCGGCAGCGGATTTCTTCTCAGGTGTAAACGTACCATTAGGCGCCCGTTTCCGCGTTTCGCGGCGTCGGCGTCGCCGTCGGCGTAACCGCCCAGCTATATTTAGCGGGAAATCGAATTGGTGTTGAGGTCACGTCACGTCACTTTTCCCGCTAGATCTAGCGAAGAAACTGATTTTTTTTTTTTATGGGGGTAACGGGACACGAAGTTAAGTGACGTCACTTTTTTTCGCTAAATTTAGCGGGGAAACCGAATTAGTGTTGAGGTCACGTGACGTCACTTTTCCCGCTAACTTTAGCGGGGAACCTTAACTCGCTAAATTTAGCCGGTTTAAAGAGGAGGAGGGGAAGGTACGGAGGAGGAGGAGGGACATATCCTTCCTCTCCTCCGTACCCTCCCCCCTCCTCCTCAAGAGCTGCGCTCTAATTTCGCATTACAGATACTTGTAAACGTCTTTCAGTTTTTGTTGTTATTTTTTTGGCTGGTGGGAATGTTTTCCATTATTTCCCGTATATTATACCCGACTATCATATGCCAAGTAACTTCGTGTTTTAAAGCTGCAACTTGCTTTTTGAACACTTAATTCTTGGTGTGATTTTTTTTTTGCTTTACAGATTTGTGTAAAATCAAGTAAAAACTATATAATGCTGTCTGTACACATGAGTTATACAGCTAGGGAAACAAAATATAGGAGGATAATCGTCACGATAGGTCGGCTAATTAACTAAAGTATCTTAATTTTTATGCGTGCAAAATAAACGTATCAGTTTAATTAGAAACTTTCTGAGCGTCATCGAAAAGTACTAAATAAAATTTTAGAAAGACTTTGAGCACGTGGCAAGGTCAACCGCTAAAGCGGTTGCGAACAGGGTGGCTCAGAAATCCAATACAATTTCACGCAATTTTGAAAACGAGCGGATACGCTTCGCGGTTGCGATTCGAACGCCAGTATGAATGTACCTTCATTTTCCGTGTTTTCTCATCGTCATCATTGTGCCTGTATCACGAGTGGTAAATTTAGCGCTCTACTACGGCTGCCTATGCGCTCAAATAATTTTTTTAATCACTGATTTTGTAGTTTTTTTTTCATTATATTCAGCAACTTTCTTATTGCAACGGTACCTTTATTTTCGCTAATAGAAAAAAGTTCAGACACCATTGGTAGTATTTTTATCTGGAATTTAATTACTTTTTTGAAAAAGTGTAATTGTAGATTTAATTAAATGCATTTTTACCAAAGTATTTGCTATTTAGGTACACGCAGCATGGCGCATTGGATAGATTATAGTTCGCACAGAAAGAATAAATACACTCTTTTGTATTTGTATTTCTATACATTTTCGTGAGTATGTTTCCCATTCCTGGGCGGAACATTAACAAACGCCAAAGTTTGCCGGCCGAGTCTGCGTAAATAGGGAGTAGTTTCCAACACACTATTGGCGACGTGACCGATCGAAAGCCTCGCGGTGGTCGGCCCTCCACGATTGGCCGAATGCTGACTTTGACGTCAGCAAAGGATTCCTCATCAAATGGAAATAAGAGTAATAGGGCTGGGCAATTGATCGATTAACCTACCGATTAATCGATTAATGCTTTAATCGCGATTAATTTGTTTAACCGGTTAATCGGTAAAAATTTGACGAACCCAAATTAAATAAAAATGAAATGCTTTCACTATGCAGACAAGGACGAGCACACCTATATGAAGTGAAAAATTTAGTTTAAAAACTTAAGGTAAACTTAAGGGGGAGATTTGTACCTTCAGACATGTGCAGAAGGTTACACATGTCCGAGTGTCCGTTTAGCGCAGCAGTGACTACTGTGAGCAATCAAAAGAGGTCGCCCTTCTCGGAGAATATCAACGAACATTTTTGCCTCATAGAGCTGAAGTAATATAATAATGTGTGAGTGTTTTTTAACTGTTCTGATCTGTATATCGAAGCTGACTCATAATTAAAATTATTGCATCGTTTAACATATATTCAGCAAAAATATATATATATAGATGCAATTTTTATTTTTATTCAATATTATTCCTGGGCGGAACATAAACAAACGCCAAAGTTTGCCGGCCGAGTCTGCGTAAATAGGGAGTAGTTTCCAACACACTATTGGCGACGTGACCGATCGAAAGCCTCGCGGTGGTCGGCCCTCCACGATTGGCCGAATGCTGACTTTGACGTCAGCAAAGGATTCCTCATCAAATGGAAATAAGAGTAATATAAGAACTTAGATTTTGACGGTGTTGGCAGAATTGGTTTAAAAGCGCAATGATTTCCAACTTCCACCATGCTAATTACAAACACCATCGAACTTGTTGTTCACAGGGTAATGACGTCACGAGAGGTAACCATAGGAGGGCGCCACCCAAACATCTCGCCGCTATAGGTTTCTTTTTTTTTCAGTTTTTTAGAAAAAGAAAACACGGGACAGAACCGAAATTCCACGTTCGCGTTAACTTTACCGTGCAATGTAGACACGCTCTGTAACCCGTCGGCTTGCATTAGCGCTAGGAATCGATTGTCCTCCGAAATTTATGTGGTGACGACAGGCGACACTCGTTAAACCAGCATGCAAAATAGCGGCTTTCTCTCCCGTTCCTGATTTTTCTTTTTTTTCCTTTTTGCTTTTGAAGGTTGACGGTGATTTTGCCTAACGGAACACTGTAGCAGGTGGCATCGCTAACCAGCGCGCCTCCGCTCCGAGGAGGAGCTGGGCGGTTAATGAGTCGTCTTTTTATCGCCACTTTAGGAAGATGAAAACAATAACGACGATTAAAAAGCAAACATATAGGCTGGATGGCGTGTGCTTCGTGGCACGAAGCACATTCCCGTCGCGAAGGGGGTTGAAGAAATCCCGAGTAAAATTAAGAAAAAATAAACGCGGGCACGTGGGCGGGGGGAGGACGTGGCGATGAAGAAAAATTAGCGCGGCCGAACGGCTGACCCGGGCCCTTAACGGCCGACCAGCGGGCGTCTGAGTTACGCGGGCGCATTGTTATTCGGACGGCGCGAGATGCCCGGAGCACGATAAACTCCGACCCCCGAGCAGAGGAGACGTGCCCGCCGCCTGCTCCGGGTTCGAGGTTTCAGCCCGGAAGGAGTCCCTGGCGTCGCGCCCTTCGCTCGACAAGGGGTTCTTCGACCGAACAAATCGCACCGACGATTAGAGACACCGCCGAGTGGCGTCGTTGATAAGGACTGTGACCACCGTCTCGTCTCGTCTGTCCAATCAGACGTTTCCGTTCACATCTCTTTTTGTCTGAGCGTGAAGTGTTTTCTTGCGAGACAACGCGAAATATATGTTATCTTTTTTCTTCAGTATCGTTTTTATTTATTTTTATGTTTAGGCCTCTGCGAAGAAGTGGGGACGGGAGAAATTTGCGGAAAACAAAAATATCCGAACAATGCGAAAAAAAAAAAAAACCTAGTTGCGAGCACACTCGTTAAATTACAAACAAGAGCGCTGGCATCAGAAAAACAAACTGCATTAAAATACGGAACCAACAGCACAATCACGTGGTGCTTTTTTCCATCGCGCACAAGATGCACAAATTGTCTTCTCTTTCCCGTCTTGCCGTTCTCTTTTTGTCTGGTGGTGGAACGTTTCGTTGGGATTAAATGCGCACTACATCGCTTAACTCCTCTCTTTCTTTCTTTTTTTTGAGGGGGGATTTTGAGAGAATATGAGACAAACAAGAGATGTACCGAATGACGTAAAAAACGTACAATAAAAGATTGTTCCCTCGCATTGTTGCACTTTAAGAGTGAGAAACAAAATCTTGACGCCGTGATTTTGCACGATGTCTTCGACGTGCTTGAGTAGTTTGCGTATTGACTGGCGATTAAAACCTATAGAACTTGCCTGTTTAGCCAAAATGTTTGCATTACATGTAGCCGCTATGCAAGTCCATAAGTGGAAAAATAACACTGCTTTAGATTCTTTTTCTTGTTTTTTTTCTGTTGTTTTTTTTTTTCTAAAATATTGTCATTTATTTGACTGAGGGGCGTTACCTTCCAGTTATCGAATAAAACAGATTCAATTCCTTCGCAAATATGAATGAAAATCTGGCGTATTTTCTCTGGATAGCAGCGCATGTGCCTCATTTAGTTCCCTCGAGCGCTTGTCGTGGAACCGCTTCAGGACTTGCGTGTCTGCAAACAAGGGGGTGCATTTGAAGTCTCGACTATGAATTGCTAGATGTCCTGCCGGTGAATTCCTGATGAACAGAGCGTGTTCTCGAAGCCTCATATTCAGGACTTTACCCGTTCGGCCAACATATGCCTTTCCACGTCTAAAAGGCACCTGATAGACAACCCCGTGAAGGCAGTTAACGTATTTGTTTGTCTGCTTCACACACCACAGTCTTGGTATTTTTCGTTTTTTTTTTTTGTTGTTTTTGTTTTGGCTCAAAATTAACCGAGGGGCAAATTTTTTTTTTAAGCTTGTCAGCCGCAAACTTCGACGCCACCCTCTTTAGGTTGTGTTAGATTTTGTAGATGTGCCGCACAACTGCCGGTCGGCGTTTGTTATCCGGGTTTCTATCACCTGCTCTTTTTTTTTGGGTTTCAGCATTCATTCTGCGATATCCGACACGATTGTTGAGGGATACCCAGAGGCGATGAATCTTTGTACTTGTGTGTTGAAGCTGTCTCTGTCTTAGTGGATGCAAAACTTCGTGAATGCTGCACGCAAACAGCTATATAGTCACTATACCCCTCTTAATGAGCTTAGGGTGCACCAAATCGTAAGGAAGTAGCATTTTTTTTTGAACGTGAAGATTGGGACCAGCATACATGGTTGTTCTATAAGTTGAGTCTGAAGGAGGAAGCCCTGGGGTTGTTAATTAATCGAGTGTCGTGTTCCACCGGTCTATCCTTTAGAAGAATCAGATAGTCGTCGACATATCTCAGCATACGTTGAACTTGGAATGCAGTGAGACTTTGGGCAACGGCGCGATCACATTTAGACAGGAAAATGTCACATGGGATGGGGACAACACATGATCCTATGCAGATCCCTTTCGTTTGTAAATAGAATTTTTTTGTTTAAAGTAACTATAGTTGCAGTCAAGTAGACTCTGAGAAGCTCGAGAAAAAAGTCCATAATAAAGCCACAGTTGTTCTGAAAAGTTACTATTCCATTTTCTGCAATACGGTTCCTTACTGCGAAAAACAATTGGGTTGAGTAAAATAGATTTCTACATCAAGGGATAATCTAAATGTGATCGTTTATGCATTATATTTGATATTGTCAATTATTGCCTCAGAATTCGGTACTAAGTAGAGGTCGTCAAGATGGACATTCGATAATTTACGATCGTTGTTAGCCAGCGTCCGTCCTGTCCACTACCTCTACAAGTCCTCGTCCTTAGTGCTGTTTTGTGTGCACGTATACTCGCACAGACCGCCAGTGATTCAGAACATTCTTTGTCGTGGTGGAATTACAAAGATAGAAGGCGACTATTTCTTTCAGTCTTCACTTTGCAAAGCTTGATGGCGTCACTGTGGGATCGAAACCACCCGTCTGACGACAGTCGAGCGCGGCTCATGTATTGGACACAGGAACTGCCTGAACGCTCGACTTGGGCTCGTAACAATAAATGCTTCGCCGGACACTCGGATAGACTCTCGTGTCCCACCACCGCGGTGATGAGAATAGCCGACCTCTAACCATGCCTGGAGCTCAGATAGCGTTTGCTACTTTGCCAAACCCAGCTGCTGGCTACGATTAACGTTTGCGGCAAAGGATAGGCACCAGACCACGTGGCCGCTCCAAGTTGAGGGGATGATCGATGCTCATGTTTCTCGAATTTTATTGGCCACTGCCCTTGCCTCGAAAAAAGAAAAAAAGAAGTCAAGTGTATTTAGTTATTAACGTTATGGAGTGATTTTAAGTAGTATTTAGCAAAGGCAGAAAAATCGTTTTATGGCTCCTTTAAACCTCCACGCAATAGATAGGATCTCGCTATTTTTTTTTTTTTTTTTTGGCTCTCGCGTTTTTGGCGTTGTCCTGCGCTGCTGCATATTTTCAATTCTGGGGTTGTATGTTCCGGCAGGGTTGCATTTAGCGACTATGCTCCGTTTCCGATTCCGATGAGTCACAGCGGACGTTATACGAGCCATCCGCACAAGTTCAATAGGGAACTTTAGTAGAACGTTCCGATACCTCCGGTAGCCATACCCGATACTCCGCCGATGCCTTTCCGCATGCAACGTATCGTTATCGGATGTCGTATCGGAGGCATCTGCTCAAACTCCCTAATAGGGAGTTTTAGTAGACCGTGTTTCCTCCTTCGCTAACCCTCCGCTACGACGAAACCGCCACTGCGCCTGCGTGCCGATGGCCTTGGCTGTAGAGTTCCGGGTAGCGGAGGGGCTTAGTGGAGGGGGAAACACGGTCTGCTAAAATTTCCTTAGGAAGTTTTAGAGTGCCGTGCGACCTTCGGTAGGGGCGCCGCGACTCGTGTTGCGCGCAGTCACGTGGTACTCGCACAGCGCTGGACTGTCCGGGAGGGTGACTCACGGCGTCTGGCGAGGTTCATATCGTAAACTAAAACGAACCAAAATCCGGTTTTATTCGGGTGCTTCGGATCATTTCTCGGGTTGAGTGAAGTTCGGTGCTGAGAATGACGGTGAACAAGTTCGCACGGACTACAGCTCTAATTCCTCGTTATTTTTCTGTTCTTTTTTTGCGTCTCCATCGTTCGGCAGCCTTTGTATTTGTCTTTATTTTTTTGCGCGTAAAATTTCAATTTGTAAATTCGATGTTTTTTTTTTTCAGGCGCGGGTGATGGTTAAAAGTAAAGATTGGAAATATTAACGAACGAAACTTCGAAGCGAATATAAAAAGTCTGTGTGGCAGTTCGGAATAAAATTTATCTTATCAGCAACGACAAAAAAAAAAAAAAAAGAACAAAACACTCACCTCTACTGGTGCGTGAGATTCTCCGCTCCTATGTTAGGCTGTTTTTGTTTTACATTTATTACTACGCTTCGAAGAATTTTTGGTTTCCTGCTTTTCCGGCACCATTTCTTGCGTTCGTTATAGTTTATTTTAGCTTTTACTCAAAAAGTGTCATTTTTTGTGTTCTTTCCGCAGTCCTTAAAATTTTAATACCGTATCCACTATTCCCGTCCATACAAAAACATACTTTTATATAAATTGCCGCTGGAACAAAAAATATTATCATTTTCTCTTTCCTGTCGGGCTTGTGTGCTTTCGTAGATCTATATATCTATATACATTCGACGTTATATTTCTCCTATAAATATCCTTCCCCGCGACGGCCGAGGTTTTTTATTTATAATTATTTTGAGTTATTTCTTGCTCTTCGCATCTCCTTTTTCTTTTTCTTTTTTGTTCTCCCTGCCCGTTTTTCTACGAAAGTTGCTCCTCTGGCAACGCTAGAACACAAAAAAAAAACAGAAAACCTCTCCGCAAAATGAAACAGAAAGAAGAAACCCCAGAGCCGTTTTTCTGGGGCCGCACTTTTTCTCTCGGTATTTGCACCGAGCTCCATCTCGTTTTCTGCTTTGGTACTACACAGTTTTTGTTTTGTTTTTTTCTTCTCAGGGACTCGTATATTTCCTTTGTGTGTATAGAGCGAGCCTCTGTTTTTTTGCTTCTTGCTCGTCTGGGCAACAAGCTCGGAGCTGTCTCGAACTTTTGCCTTTTTACGTCTGCTATCGAACGGCACAAAATTGGTCTCTTGCGTTTGGCCCCCTCCTTTTTCATTTTTACTTGCCTTCGTCTACTCCGCTTCTGATTATTACATTTTGCTTTATTATTATTATTTCGGTCTTTTCGCTGTTTGTTTTCATCCACCGCGTTGTTTCGTATTTTTGTTGTTCTTGTTTTGTTTTTTACTTTTTTACGTTGATTTGGGTTCTTGATTTCGTAACGATCGATGTCGCCATTTCGTCTTCGCGGTTTTTATTTCATATTGTTTTGTTTTGTTTTGTTAAGCGTGCCCTAATTTTGATTCGCGTTTTTTGTCATCGTGTCGCCGAGCCGTTCGATGGCACTCCCTCCCCTCCTCCCCGCCGTGTTCCACCACACTCCATCTCACCTTACCAGGAACCGCGGAGGACTTTACGAGCCACCTTAGCCAATCCAGTGCGGCGCGAGTGTCACGTGACCTTGGAAAAGGCAGCAGCAACGTGCAGAGCGCCGCTTGGTCACGTGACACGCTCCCAGCGCTGGATTGGCTGGGATTGCTCGTATCTTCCACGGCGGTCCATCAGGATGTGACAGGCAGTCTAGCCCCCTCCCTCCGCGTACTGGCGTCCACGTGTCGCGAGTAGGCGGCCGGCCGTCCACACCGAGTTCGCTCTGGGAGCGGGCGTCAGGGGTGGCACACTGTCCGGCGTGATCCTATATCGCAGTCGGTCTGTGTGCGGTAAGCGGTTTTCCCAACCGATTGTCACAGTCTAGCCGTCGCGCAAAAACAGGTTTCCCAACATGGCACCGCGGAGGCTTTTATTTCTATCGTCTCGCTTCCATTTTGTTTGAACGCGTTCTCGTCTCTCGCCGTGAGTTCTTGTTTTCTTTGCCAGCCTGTCTGCTTGTCTACTATACCATTATTGTGTTGATTATTTTGTTACTCTTTTTTCCCCTCTCGCCGCTTTTTGCGTTTAGAGCTAGCGCCTGTCGATTTCTTTGCCTGCTATAATTTTTCTTCGCCCGTTTTCCAGGTCTGAATTTTTCGACACTACAACGAGGTTTATTTCGGTGGGTTTTGTGCTTGTTATTTTCTCCCTGGCAAACGTTGCCTCGTTTTCGCGCGTCCGTTAAAACGTTTGTAAAATTACGAAGGATGCATTTGGCATAGGCTGTATCATAACCCTCTTTCACGATGACGATAGACCGAAATGTTAAATACATAAATGGCAAAAACGAACACTCGTGTGTGTTTGTGTGTGTGTGTGTGTTTGCGCGCGTGCGCGTGCGTGCGTGTGTGTGTTGTGTGCGTGCGTGCGCGCGTGTATGTGTGTGTGTGTGTGTGTGTCTGTGTGTGTGTGTGTGTGTGTCCGCGCGTGTGCGTGCGGAAGGGAGGGGGGGGGGGGGGGTCAAGGATGAATAAATTTGGCCAGTCCAAATGTATGACAGCCATGCTTACAAACGAAAACCACGACCACAACAACAAAACCGGGAGACTGAGGAGGGCACGTGAAAGACAACGGTGGGCCAGGGAGCCTCGGTGCTTAACGCTGGCTGTGCCGCACTTCCCGCGCTCGTTCGCCTCCTCAAGAACGTCAACAAGTGTTGGACGGAGGAATGACGTCCAACTGAGCACCGGAATACTCTGCACGCCGATGGCACAGGTTCGTCACAACTCCTTTGGGGGGCCAAGGGAGGTTGCACAGAAGACGACGTCCAGAACTGCCCATTCGCGATTGCTCACGACTTTCGCTAGCTCCGACATTGTAACTTAAACGTCTGGGCGTTCCGCATTATTTATTTTTTATTCATTCGGGTGCATATATTTGTCTTGTTCCGCAGGTGTACTGGAGTAAACGCTACTAAAACAACTCGGTTGGGAAGCTCACCATTGAAACCCGAACCGCTCGCATCCACCGAGATCGAACTACCGGGTGGCTCAAGGAGACGGCAGGCTCTTTAAATCGACCGCAAAATTCGGTTTCTTAACCTATCGCGCTACGACTTTGTGCAGCGCTGCCCACAGATGGTGCATTTTTTTTTGTAATATTTGCAAAGAGCAAACTTACCTGAGGAAAAAGTAAAGAAAGAAAAAGGCTTAGCTCCTATGGAAACGCAGCGACGCCACCGGTCTTCAAAGAGCACGGCGCCGTTTCGCACGGGACACAAGAGATGGCGCAACGAACGCCGCCAACGAACGAGCATACGGCGTCGAGAGCCAGCGTCTTTAGCAGACAATCTTTTCGACTCAAAAGCAGCGCGCGTTCCGCAGGCGGCGACAGTCGCAGAAACAATTACAGGCGCGGTAACAACAAGCAACTGCAGTTCCTTGTCTGCTAAATACGCCGGCTCTCGGTGTCGTCTGCCCGTTCGTTGGCAGCAGTTGGCGTCGTGACCGCTTGCGCCCTCTCTTGTCTCCCGTGCGAAACGGCGCCGTGTTGTTTGCAGACCGGTGGCGTCGCTGCGTTTCCATAGGAGCTAAGCCTTTTTCTTTCTTTACTTTTTCCTCAGGTAAGTTTGCTCTTTGCAAATTTTACAAAAAAAATGCACCATCTGTGGGCAGCGCTGCACAAAGTCGTAGCGCGATAGGTTAAGAAACCGAATTTTGCGGTCGATTTAAAGAGCCTGCCGTCTCCTTGAGCCACCCGGTAGATACGGTTACTCCGCCGTCCTTTAGCGGTGAGTCAAAACATGAAAGCTGCGTTATGCCAGTGTTAGGAAGTACTTTAAGTACATTAAAGTACTATTTCAAGGAGGTTTACAATACTTGTACTTAACTTAAAGTACGTTCTATGAGTATTCTCTTGTACTTTACCGAAAGTTTTTTTTTTTTTTTTTCCTGCACTTTCCCGGGAAAGTACAAATTCCGACTTTGAAGCACCCAAAGTTTTTCATGTTAAAGTTGTATCACAAAATGATGTTTTGTCAACTCTAAAGTCACTGAACTTTATCCAATATTCGCTGCCATTTCAGCAAATAACAGTGCACCCCCGATTACTCTTGGAGCAATACGTACCAGTGAAAAAACAAACAAAATGAAGGGGCATCAAGACAGATTGTGTCAAAAAGTACTTGTACTTCACTTTGAAAGTACATTGTATGTATAGTAAGTACTTTACTTCAAGTAAATCATCATAAAAGATTATGTTAAAAAGTACTCATACTTGGCTTTAAATGTACATTGTATTTATAGTACTTTTCTTCAAGTAGATTAAACTCGGTGCACTTACTACTTTCCTTGAAGTTCAAGTATGTGTAGCCGTGCAGTTCCCGGTGTGGCCGCTGCGGGAGAAATGGCTGCGTTGCAATCGCGTCTAGTTCGATTCTCGAATACTGATCGGAGCCACTTTTTCAGAGCGGGTTCCTATGGCAGTTTCCCAACTGACTTTGTTCTAGTAACGTTGATTGGGAATATAAGTGCCCGTTCTGTAGCGCACATTTCAGAGTAAACGACGACGACGCCGTGTTCGCTCTGGAACTATCGCGTCACGAATTGATTGATAGTGACCAACAGAGGCGAGTAAATTTTCGATTCCGTGGTTTCTTCACTCTTAATATATTCTTATATAAATTGCGCAAGCCTTCACACTGAGCTTGTATTTTCATTCTTGGTCTATAAGCGCCATTAGAGTTCGACAGCCAAAAATACAGAGTTTTAGAAAAAAGAAAAATTACGTTTTGTTTGTGTGGTCTTTTTACCGTAAAAATAAACTACGTTTTACCAAAACGTTCATTCTCCGCCTAACTGTGGTGCTAGCGTTTTGAACCGGACGCCGAAGTTCCATAACTGACGGTTATCTCATGCAAGAGAAAGAAAGAGAGAGAGAGAGGACGTGTTTATTAAATTATTATATATGATAGGAGTGGTGTGCTCTGAGACGAGGGGGTGAGAGTGGAGGGTTAAAAGGAGGGGGTGGATGACTATGGTGCTTTTAAATAAATTTATGAGCCCCAGATTCCCTGATGAATTCAACCAGGGAGTCTAGGGTCGTCTTTCGATGCTGTTCCTGGCCTCTGGGGTGAGTCCAGTCGCTAAGCCTCTTTGGTTGGTCCTGAGCGGGTAATTTTTCCCACGCCGTTTTTCTGTGGTCTTCCAGGCCTTTGCACTCCCACAGTAAGTGCTTGATACCTGCCACCTTATTTTTTCTGCAGGCCTTGCAGATAGGGTCTTCTTCCTTCAGTAGTCCAAAGGCTGCCAGTTTGGACGGCGTTAGTGCCGTACCGGTTCTGATTCTGCGGCGTCCGACCGCTTCCCATCTTCGGTAGCCATTTGATAGGGGGTCATCCTCTGTCGGTACGAGTCCCCTGAGGTAGGCTTTCCTATCTTGTCTTGCTAGTTCGGTCTTCTCCACAGGGTTTTCCGTTTCTTCATTGTCCTTCCGAGTGGTTGAGCCTGTCGTGGAGCTGTTGCTGCTGGTTGCCTCCGCTGCGTGCGTTCGAATAAGATAAGTTTGTTCTGAAACTCGAAAATCTGATTCGGACCACGAGTGGTACATTTGGGTGGATAATGAGCATTACGCAGTGGATAGTTAAATATTGCGGTGAAAAAGAAACACAGATGTAGTAAAGTTCGTGTTGGGGTGGTGACGGGCGTCAGTTGTCGAAAGTACTCTCCCCGATCGCGGCTGGGGATTTCGATGACGAGGCAGTGAGAGCGACGACGAGTTGATGGGATAACTTTACGTCTATTTGCAAAGGGCCCTGCGGCCGACACACGTCCGCGACCGAACTTCGGCACTTCTCCCGCAAGACTCCCCCGACCCCTCACCCCTTCCTTTTCCGATCGGAGGATCTTCCTCCAAGATCTCGAAGGGGATCTCGGAGGCCATGGTCCGTCCCCAAGGGAACACATTCCTCAAACGTGGTGGCGTCGCGCGCGCTCGCGGAAGGGTCACTTGCTCTCTCTCCCGCGCACCACCAGCGGCCCTCCCCTCCTCGAAGAAAGGGTTTTCACGGCAATACCGGCGGGCGGCTCAATATAAAATACTACTCAAGGAATATCGGCACGCGCTCGTGTAATGACTTGGGCTGGGCGTCGATTAAAAGTTTTAACCAGATTAATCGCCACTATTTAATCGATTAATCGGTCTCGTTAATTTCCATGCGTAATATTTTTAGAGAGGTCAAAATTAAGATTTTTGTTTTTTATGCCTTTGCTGGATATGTGATTAACGGCGGAATATACAATTTTGATTATAAATCAGCCTCAATGTGTGGTTAAGAACAGGTCAAAGACACTCACACTCAGATTTTCACTTCAGCTGTATAAGGCAAAATGGCTTGTTGAAGCTCCAGCAAGAGCGACCTCATTTGATTGTTCACCATAATCGCTGCTCCTCTAAACGGACACTCAAACGGCCATGAAGTCGCCGAGACATGTGTCTGCACTTGTCAAGAGTTACGCATCTTGCCCCTACAGTTTACTTTAGACTAAAATTGATCTAAGGTTTGCACTTCATACAGGTGTAATCGTCCACATCTGCGTGTTGAAAGCGTGTAATTTTTACTTTCGCTTGGTTCGTCAAACTTTTGCCGATTAACCGATTAAAAATATAATCGCGATTAAAGCATTAAATGATTAATCGGTAGGTTGATCGATCAATTACCTAGCCTTTGTAATCACTACTGCGTGATGCATGTCAAAAACTCCAGGTTAGTGATATTACTGCACTGGCTAAATTTCTCATCTACAGCTAAGATACAGGTCACCCGTTGAGACTGAAGGCTGTACAAACAAACAAGCAACACCTTTTTTTTTTCTTTTGCTGACACATTAAGATTTACACTTTCAAACTAAGAGTATTTTTTGGGTCATGATGCTCCAAACAATAATAAACACCAAAAAGAATAAGAAAGGCTTAAAAATGATCAAGCGCAATTTACAATTAAATGTGGAGCTGTACTCAGCAAGACATAGCACCAGAAATGGTGAGCTCGCCTTCGCATAGCGAAACCGAAGTAAAATTCAGTGTTAGATCACAAGGATCCACAAAGTACCAAAGTTCCTCGCACAATAAAACACAGCAAAAAACAACTCCACCGAAACGATGCATGAAACTTCCAGCAGACAGCAATAAATAACAAAAAGTGTTTACCCAAATTGTCAACTAAACGACACCAAAACATTGACACAAGACCAACGGCTGCGCCCAGCAGCAAGAACAGTGTCGAAAACCATAAACATAAATGACAAAAAGAAAACAAAAACAAAAAACATACCACACGTATGATTTAGTTTCACACCCAAACATAGGTGCAAACACTCGCCAACATAAATGCAGTTCAGCTCACAGCGCGTACAAAAAAGTGAAACAGGCGGCTACGGGCGCACCCTCAGCGATCCCGTCCACCGTACGCTACCACGCTCGCGAGGGTGGAACCGCTTTTGCATTGCCACCGTCAGCTGACGGAACGGATTCCCTAGCAAACCCAAGTCCCCTCGTTCGGCTTTTCCCCAGCCAGCAGCCATCTCTCTCGTCGAAGGCCGCTTCCAGCTGCAGACGCACTTGTACCGGTTTCCCCTGCCTCGAGTCTTGTCCTCCGAGGTGCCTCGTCCTTGAGATCGGTGTCCCGTCCAGCAACTTCCCCCACCTCGCCGCCGCTCGTCTCAGGAAGGTCCGGGATCTTAGTCCTCTTTCCTTGGGCTGACCATTGGACACTCATTAATAGGGAGTTGTAGTAGACCGTTTCCGCAGCCAGCTAAGAACCCGGATAGCGCTCCATAATCCGCCACAAGACCTTGAACTATGCAGACAAGGCTGGCGGCGCGCATGCGCAGCCTGCGGCGTTTTCTTTGCGGATACCATAGCAGAGGAGAGAAAACGATCTACTACAACTCCTTAATGAGGTGCCCCACCGCTTTGCGGGCGAAGCACTTCCGCCGCTTCTTCCCTCTGGGTCTCTTCCTTCCAGTTTTCTTAGCCACCTGCGGCTCTTGAGCCGCACCTGCAGGGTCTACGCAAATCCGCTCGCTCTCCTCGAAGTTTTCGAGGCAGATGGAAAGCTCTTCGGCTTCGCACAGTCGCCACACTCCGAGAGAACATTGTGCCTTGCCGTCTCCGCGAGGCTCATGGCCCTACGCCATGAGCCTCGCGGCCACCTCTGAACTTTAAAAGGGTCATGAAATGATATCGGGTTGGAATGTTTGTGACTTAGCAGATGGGTACTTGTCC
The DNA here is from genome assembly GCA_013358835.2 of Ixodes persulcatus. Classification (NCBI taxonomy): domain Eukaryota; kingdom Metazoa; phylum Arthropoda; class Arachnida; order Ixodida; family Ixodidae; genus Ixodes; species Ixodes persulcatus. The sequence continues at coordinate 684,695 of JABSTQ010011576.1, forward strand.
TAGCCTTTCCCAAGTATACTCGCACAAACCACCAGTGGATTCAGAAGCTTCTTAGTCGCGGTGATATTGCAAGGATAAAAGGGGAATATTTCGTTCAGTCGTCCCTTCGCGAAGCTTGATGACGTAATCGTGGGATCAAAACCACCCGCCTGATGAGAGTCGAGCGCGGCTCATGAATTGGACACGAGAACTGCGTGAGCGCTCAACTTCGGCACGTAAAAATCAATGCCTCGGTAAACACTCGTGTAGTGGCTTGTGTCCAACTACTGCGGTGGTAAACATAGCCGAACTCTAACAATGCCTGGAGCTCCCACGCGTTTTCTACTTTGCCAACCCTGCGCGTGGTTATGATTAACGTTGACGGCAGAGGATAGGCACCAGGCCACGTGGCCGCTTGTTCTGGCTACGAGTGTAGGGGATGAACGATGCTTATACTTCTCAAACCTCTTTCAAAACTCTCGTTGCATAAAAAAAAAATCTAGGCATGTTCGTTATGTTGTTAACGTTAGGGAGTGATTCTAACTAGTATTTAGCGAAAGCAAAAAAAAAAAAGAAATAGTTTCATGACCCCTTTAATAACATGTTCAATATTCGCGAACCAGAGATGGATTTCTGTCACCGTTTCTCGCATGTCTGGTACCACTCCTCCCAACAATTTCAAGAATTGTAGCAAATTGTTTAAATTTGTGTCCACACGACAATAACGCTGTACCGCCATCCTGGATTCACCGACCTCACGAGGAATTAAGCTCGGGTTCAGCGGTCACTACAGTTCCCGGAATTCGGTCAGCCACACACCGACCTGGAACTGTCATCTGTCGTTCCGGTCCCCCGCCGGAACAATGGTGTCACCACGTCACCTGGGAGTTTGGGTCGGTCGCCTTCCCGGCCACTGTTCCGGACGATGTACCGCCGCGTCATTCTCAAAGTAGATGCTTCTTGGGTGATCGGAAAGACGCACCGTCCGGGTCCTCCGACGCTTGCAGCTGGCGGGTGCCGCTGCTCCCAAGATGGGAACCGCAGCCGCCGTCCACTTGCTCGTCGCCACGGATTCCCGCCGCGATCCTGTCGACTGCGCCAGCAACGTTATTGTTGCGGTGGGCAGAGGCGTCAGTTGTCGAAAGTTCTCTTCCCGATAGCGGCTGTTGACTTCAATGGCGAGGCAGTGGCAACGACGACGAATCGAGGAAATAATTTCTTTACATTTAATTTACACTCGGCCGTACGACACGTGTCCACGACCGCCATCCGGACCTCTCCCACCCAAACTTCCCTGCGCCCTTTCCAACGGGTGGCAATATCCCTCTTGATGGGGCACAGGGACTCATATTTACGGACAGGGACGCCCCCGCGCTTTAGCGGAAAAAAATCCCCGCTACGTTGAGCGGGGAACGTTTTCCGCTATATTTAGCGGGGAAATTGTCCCATAAGGCAACGCGCGGTTACGCCCGCTTTCATTATTCCCATAATGCAACGCGCGCAGTTACGCCGACGCCGACGCCGCTCAAGCCGGAAACGGGCGCCTAAGAACTGCGCTCTAAAAAAGAAGACACACCGATCGTTACAGATATTGTTTGGGGGGACACCCTATATATTGTTCTCATAACTAGATAACGATATACCCGATACTCTGCAGGCGCCATTGAGCATGTACCGTACCGTTATCTCGTATCGTTATCGCAGTTATCGGAAGGATATACTCAAACACTCTACTCCGCGATTGCATTTGGTCAGCTTGTCTGACGCGTTCGGTAGCTTGCCAGAGTATACGGACGCGAAGTCGGCACAGGTGGCCGTGAGGGGCCTCCGAACACCCGCGCGGCCCTTCTCCATCAACTCTGCAGCGATGGCGGTGTCTGACGCGTCCATGCTCCGCACTCCAAGTCCACCTGGCCTGGCTGGTGTCTAGCAAGAATGAGGTATACATGCTTCCTAGCTCACGTCCCGAGAAGCGGAGCTGCAATGACCCGGGTGAAGTTGATGATCCCCCGGGTGAAGCTGACGATCCGCCACGATACCGATCCCAGCTATGGTACCTGACAGTCAAGTACCGGAAGGAACAAAAATACAGGCGTCCTTTGAAGGGTGTTGCGGCACTAGCCTAATCAACACGCGGGAGCGAGCGGGACCAAGAGACCGGTACATCGCCGCGTGCTGCGATTGGCCAGCGGGGCGCCGCTGACCAATCGCCGCAGGCTGCGATGTCCCGGTACCTTGGTGCAGCTTGGTCCCGCCGTGTAGATTAGGGTCCCTGCTCTCTTGGGGCAATCTAGGTAGCGGTACCGTAGATAGCCAGTGCGAGAAATATATAGAGAGAAGACGAGCGAGATGTCATTGCGTCGCTTAATCGCAACACCTCCTGGTAACAAGGCCGGAGGGCCGAATTTTCGACGTCACGCAAAGAGTGCGGTATCAACGTTCGGCTAAGATTCGTCTTCAGTCAGTAAGGACACAGGTCTCAGCCGAACGCTAATGCATCACTCGTTTTCAATCCCTGCCACGCGTTTGTCCCTTTAGGTGACGTTGGAATTACAGCCCTCGAGCCTCATCATCTGGGAAGCGTTTTTATCCGGCGTTTATTCTTGAAGCAGCTTCTTGATGTCCACATCGGACGGTTGCTAGTCGATGACGTCGGAACTCTGCAGCACGGAATGAACCGTATTTTGATACTAGAAAGATTATTAGCAAGAGCGCATCGTTTCAGGAGCTAGCTATTACTGCTAGCTGTTGGGGATTGCAGGAGAGGCGACGGCGACGACACCTTCGTCACCGATACCTAGGACGAAAGCTGCGATCTCCATTTTCCGGTTTTGTAGAAAGCGGAGGATCCTCGCGACAGTCGGAAGGACTGATAGTCTGGTAGAAGGTTCGAGCCGGGCCGACTGCATTATGAGCGTTTATGGCTTACGTCGAGACGGTTACTATGACAACCGAGGTCTGCGTCAAGCGAAGTAGTCGTACACAAGCAGTCGTAAGAGAGTTGACAACATTCCAGCGCAAATGCCTGAGCCTACCTTTAGACGTTGCGTTTTGAAATTCACGCTATTACGTGTCGCCGAACTGCAGCAGTTTCTCTGAGTTCGTTTTCCGTATGCTCGAACCTGGAACCTCGCTAGCTCTAATTGCGTCTTTATCAAGTTTGACATTTAGTGTTGTATCATTCTTATTTGCTGAAAAATGCGCAGTTCAAGGCTATTTCTAGTGCTTGTTCCCACCCTCTGTAGTTTTTTTTTTTTTTTTTTTATTACAGCAATCGACCTTTTTTGTTCGGTTATTCTTCATTAAGAAAGAGGACTATTATTACTTGCTGACTCCCTTAATGTTGACCGGGTGGTCCTGGTCAACATAAAAAAAATAATTCGCCTTAAACTAAAGTCACATTGCCCCCTTGAAAAAATCGCCCGCACTTTTTTTCTTTTTTATACGACCATAGCTTTTCCTTTACTTGATTGAAGTTTTTTATTTTTTAGTTTTACTTTCAACCTCTTTTGTGTCTACCCGGAGGAGGTTTTTTTTTTTTCCTCTTCTGAATTTCACTACTCCAATCCTTTTACATAATTTCTCTTTCGGTATGTAATTTCCTGGGTTCCTCGCCGCACTCTCCACCTAGGCCACCGCCCCATTTTCTATAGCGTTTTCGGAGATAATTTGTTTGTTGTCTTCTTCATAAAAAAGAGAAAAGAAAAGTCTTCGTTTTCCTTTTAATTTTTGACGTCCACTTTAAACTTTTCTATTGCGGTCCTTTGATTTCTTTATTTTTTCTCTCATTTAGGCGGCAGGCCACGGTTTGGACGGTAGAGGTTTACTTTCGCAGTCTTCTTTGCAGGTTTTGATTTCGCGTTCTCCCATTGCTTGGCGCACATTTGCATTTCCTGTTTTGCGGCACCTTTCTTCGGTGGCTATGATATCGGCATTCTGTGCACGTTTCTCCGCGTGTTCGTCGTTTCTCCGACATCTGATAATAACCTCGTGTTTTGGGTCGAGCTCCGGCAGCTCTCCTCAAACTGGGAGTGGGTCTCCGCGGGGTCCACGTGATCCTGATTATAGCAAACGCCACGTCACCACCTTAACGAATGTCGTAGCACTTCGACGACTCGTCCTTGGCGGGCAGTCTATAGATCCACAATCCTAATGCTTTACCACGCTTCCCAGTTCGATCTAACCCAATTGAAAGAAATGGCGAAAATTAGCTTTTCATGGTACGACATTTGTGATTCAGCGTGAAACTGAGGCTAGCTGGTGAATTTGTTTCCTGTAAGTATCCCAGTGAAATTTAAACCCCACGTGAGTGAGGGCACTGCCTTCGCAGTTCACTAGCGAGTCGGCACGTGAGACCTTCTTTTTAAATCTCGCGCGCTTTCATTAAAGCTACGCAGACATTAGACACACTGTTGATGAAGACTTCACTATGGAACGTTTCTCAACACGCTCTACAACTTTTTTAAAAATTATTTTAGGGTTGGCGCACAAAATTTAAATTTAAAAAAGCTGTCTAAATAGTTTCCGTTAATTAGCCAGCTTGGCACTTTGCAAAAATGTATCCTGACTTCCTCAATAGGATTGTGAACAGTGCTGCGTTAGTTCGACAGGTGTATCGCCCAACAGCTTTTTCTAAGTCTTTCCACAAGTTAGCTGAAACGATACCGGAATATAAGAAATCAATAGCGCGAAGGTCAAGTACTGGCTTTCGCGCTATTTATTTCTAAAGTGCATATCCAACTAGCCCTCCTTAATATTTGGATACCGGAATGCTTGCCATTGTTAGGCAACCCGGTGCATAGCCTATATTTCTAAGGCATCTACAAGCGCAACTTGCTTCGCGTTAGCATTGCACGTCTTCTCATTTTTGCGTCGACGTCAGACATTTGTTCTTTCCCCCGAGAAATCCCGGGAACTGTCCCTCCTTCGACGATAGCACCGCCAACGCTGCGGGCATCTATGAAAGTCTGAAAGGTTAGCTCGCGAGGCTGTTCCAGGAGAGGGCGAAGATGAAGGGCCTTGGCACGTTGAACTTGATACGAGAGCTGATAGGTGTCGGGAATTTCGCTGTCATGTAACCCGTAATTTAGTCTGTGATAAGGGAAGGCCGGCTGGTTTGTCCGCTGATGAGCTTGTTCAGACAACAAATCCCCTCCCCCCTTCTTTTTTTTTATTCATTGACTGAGGCACTACCGTGCGGTTTTCAAACGAAGCGTGGGAGTTCAGGCGCTTGGACCATGCAGTAAACCCAGAAATCATCTTCACTGAGCACGAGTTATTCTGTTCATCCTAGCCATTTGCTGACCGTGTCCTTGCGTTCCCTCGGTGTATCTGCATGCCCTTTAAGCCCGTTTCCCTACCTTCTCATAATCCTCTTTCTAATCGTTTTTTTTGTGTTTGTTTTGGTTTTGGTTTCGGAAACAATATTAGACCGGCTTCGTCCAAGTAGTGCGCGCTTCGGGCCTCCCGGGTAAAAACAAAAGAAAGCGCTAACGCTAAAAAGGAGATCGCATAGAAGCCGCCCACGCGCAGTTCGTTCTTTCAAGCTTCGTTCATTTTCTAAGAGTGCCATCTATCCACAAAAGTAGGCACGAAAAGAGAAAAGAGACGAAATAAAACACACTGATGACGGCAAAAAAAAAAAACCAAAAAAAGACAAAGAATAAAAACTGGGTAGAATCGTGAGTGCAGAAATAAAATTGTATTTTTTTAGCTACTTCTTTTTGTGTCTCGTCTACTCGCGCTTTTGTACATCGGTGAACTCTCCGGCTCTCGCCCATCCTTTATCTTTGTGCTTTCGACGGCATTTGCTTTTCTCTCTTGTGTGTAGATAGGCTCTTCTTCTTGTGCTTTCCGTAGTTTCATTTCGCCCGCGTACTAACTTAGTGTTCCAGATAACGAAGACAGAGAAAAACAAGAAAATAGACCTTCCGCACATGCAGGCAGTTTTTTTTTTTTTTTTCGTCTTTTTATGGGCGATTTTATTTATCGTTGGTTTATCCCACCAAGTTTTCTGTTTGCTCGCGATATTTCTTTCCGGACACGATCGATATTAGATGAAGAAGGAACAAACACACAAAAGAAATGCGCAGAAATATCCAAGCGCGGAAGTAAAATATCCAAACAGATCTAACGTGCACACACAAGTGCAGCCACACGTCCCGTCGTAAAGTAACACTGCACACGCTAACCGATGGAGAATAGAAAGAAGCAGCAATAATATAAACCTAAAGGTGCATAAAAATAGGGAGGACATCGAGCGACTTATCGATTTTTTTTATATCTTACTTTTTGTGTTTGCTTCTCTTAAGAACTATTACTTGCATTTATTTCGTAGAAGGATTTTTGCCAATTTTTTGCCTCTTTTCATCGACGTAGAGGAAAATACTATAGGAAGAAGCATGGCCGGGTCTTTTTTTTTCAACTAGGTTTTATTCGGTGCGGCAAAAAAAGGGGGAAAGGGATAAAAATGTAAATTTTTTTACTGATCAGGAGCCAGAGCGCCCCTACTCTCTACATCATTTGCCTTTAAAATTATTTCCCCTGACATTTATTTTATTTGTTTTTTTTTTCATTTTTTGTTTTATTCTTATTTTTTTACTTTTTCCTATTGACGACTTGCCCGTCTTACTTCTGAATATGGTTTTGTCGCCATTTATATTCAGGCTTTTTTTTTTTTTTTTTTTAGGCATTCGACTTTACCACCGAAATCCCAAAGTCTTCCGAGCCATATAATATATTGACTTTTATGGGCAGGTAGGAAGTCGAGCATACAATGCTCTACCGAAGGCCAAAAACGTCGGGACGATATGGGAGCCCATAACGTTTTGTTTGATGGAGCAGTATGGCACACCGCCGCAGAAATGCTCGTATATCCCTCACCGGATGGTGGCAACATGCAAGCAGTGGCGGTTGCTTCCGGTGAATGCTCAACCTGCTGCTTTGGAGGGGCAGGAGGCCATCAGGATGCCTCTAATTAGCGGCAAAACCATGAATATGGACAAAAAGAATTTGCTAAAGATTAAGATTAGCGCGATTGTCACGCAACTTTTATTTATTTTTTTTAATCCTAGGGCTTTTTGTAGGAAATCCAGTGATATTAGGCAAAATCAATGTTGTTATTATATAGAAATATTGTTACAATAAAATAAAGAGCTCAATAAACCAAAACTACGAAGCAATGTCATGTAACGCGGATTTTTTTTTTTTTTTTTTCAGAATATAGAAGTTACATATCTTTTTTCTAAATGTCTTGTATAAATTTGTCATTCGATTACTCTGAAATAGCCAGAAAATTAAATTTATTCTAGTGCTCTCTACATGGCGCCAAAATCTTGAAAATAGCTATATTTGTTTTTTTCGGCATGTCTGGTAGTGTTTTTGGAAAAGCTTGATTTCTTAAATGCATCGTGCAGAGTGCGAATGTCACTCGTGAAAATAGTAACGAAAAAGATTACCGACTGTCTCTATCAAAGAGATCTCAAGCCTACCCCCGAACCTTACAGCTTCCTTTCGAGGATACCGATACGGGCGAGTCAGAACTTCGTCATCACTCACGATCACTTTTCTAAAAAGGACGAACTGGGGGATCGGTGGCCGAGTGGGCCAGCGCTCACCAGCTCGGAGCACTTGGAGCGAAAGCTCGCGCTGCAGAATCCAGGGATCCTGGGTTCCATCCCCACCCCTGCCCGTTTCGATCTGGATGAGCATCGTACCGGCGTGCGGTCGTGTATCACTACTGCGTGGTGCACGTTAAAGACCCCGGGCTAGCGTACTAGGATCATGTGACCGCGCCTGTCCGTGTCTGTGTCTTCCACTTGTCCTCGTCTGTAGCGCCACTTTTAATCTTGCCCAGGCTAGCGGTTTGTACTGCACTGACTAAATTTCTCATCTACAGTTGCAAGGCAAGTCGCTCGTTGAGGCAGACTAAGTACTAGGCCGTATGCACATACACACACCCCAATGTTTTTTTTTTTTGTTCTTTTTATAAGGACCAGCTCATTTCACAGTGGGACCGGTTCCAATGGCGTTTACTGAGCGCCAAGATAATGTGCCGAAAATCCCATTGCGCCAAGTGCACATAAAAAGCCTGACACTGGCAACACCTATAGAGAGCAAGGTACAGGGCCAGCAAAAAGAAAACTCTAGCCGCACGTCCGTTCCTTTTTTATTTTTTTTCCCCCTGGGAGGAGTTTTTTTTTTTTTTTTTCCCAAGTCTGCGACGCACTTTGTTTGCCCTCTAGCTGACAGTGTGCTGGAAGCTACGGGCTCGTTGTGCCAGTCATACGTCGATATTTCGCCATGTGATCAAACTCTCGCCCATACCCACACGCAGAAAACGGGGGCAGGCGATGAATGGTAGGCGATTGATGGATCTGAATAACGCGTTCCACCCCCCCCCCCCCCCCTTTCCGCACTGTCATCTTAAGGGTGAAAGGAGTACAAGTTCGTTCTCTTTCGCATCTGCGGGAGTTTCACTCCCCGAGTCAGGAACGCGCGGAAACCTCCTTCCCAAGTGGTAGTCGCAGGCACCATCGAAAGCCAATTGATTTCGCCTGGATCAAGGATGAGCAGAGTACTTGTAAAATTATTTCGAAATGCAAATACAAAACAGTTCGACAAAAGATGTATTTAACTAGAAAGGCAATTACTTTTTTTTTCTCAATAATAAATTTAAATTATAAATTATAATACGAAAGGAAGAAGATCAATCGCTTCAACTACTTTTCTTTGTACAGATGGTTCCAGAGATTGATATACCGTGCCTTACAATTAGCCACGTGTAACGAGAAACTTGTTTATTCTACGATAATGAAGTGCATCGCATGAAAATCGCAAATCAAACAATAAAACTAATTTGTCTTTACCTATGATGTAAGGCTAAATGTATAGTGCGCAGAAGCCACCAGTCCGTGCAGGGCAATGAACACTCCTTAAAGTGCACTCGTGTTAAAACGAAAAAAAAAAAACAGTTTATAAAATGCGAGAATACCCACATGGCTGTTTATTACTAATTTGTTGTTGACAGTTCAGAAACTCGTGAGGAAACAAAACAAGTTGGTGACAATCTTCGAAGAGTTTCAACGTAGTAAGATTGCTCCTTTTGCCCGGCTTAGGTTGAAAACCAAGGGTTAGTTGTCGTTTATGGCACTAGCAGGTTGCCCATCTCAAGAAGCAGTGCTTCCATATCTCAAAGGCAGACCGGCCTCTGGCTGTCTAAACGGGTGTAGCCCGAAACAACCCACTCCCGTTTGAGCCGATCCCGTTTCAACCCGTTCTCGAAACACCATTTTTATTTGAACCCTTCCGTTTCAAACCGTCCCGTTTCAACCGATTTGTATAAGGCCCTGCTCATCTCAACCTCTTCGCGAACAGTCTCCATCGTTCTAACCCTGGTCTGCTCATCTTTTCTGCTGAAGAATACGTTCTAAAATATTTCTGCGCGTCAGCGTATTTTTAAAATTTATAAGCTTTTCAGACAAGATTCGACGTACTATATTCCTATTTAAACCATTTAGAGGGATTGTCTGGTGATATCCGGAAGTTACTAAGTCTTTGCGCTGGTCACGTAAATTGGGTCTGAATGTAGTCAGACGTGATATTTAATTCATTAAATGGCGCCCCAATATTTGTTAAATCAATTACGAACATCCATACGAAACTCCACGCCAACTTTCGCAAGTATGCATGGCTGCTCGTGTCGTAACGTCATGTCAGGCACGGTAACGTCAGAGTCACGGGCGTTGATTCCCGGTTTTAATCAGCATGGTTGATGGTGCGTACAGAGATCATCGTCGACAAATTGAGCTTCCCTCAATACCGCAGATTTTGTCTTTCTCAGAACGAGGCTGTTTTACTGAGACAGCAGTCAAATGCTGTTGTGGCTCTCTTGGCATGGTATTACGTCAGAGCTTACGCTGTTGCCAGCTAAAACGCCATATGTTTTGCGGGTGCAACGTAGAAAAAAGCTTGAACAAATATGTTTATACAGCTTGGAAAAAGCTGTATCAAGAGCTTTTTTTTTCTCCAAAGTACCCACCAACACTTCACCTTTTGTTGGAAATAAACCTATTATTATTAATATTATCTGAGCAGTTGGGCTCGGCTTTAAAACTGAATTACTTGTGCGACGGAGGCTTACAAGTCTGGATATTGTGTGGCCGATATTCCTAAAGGCAGTGACCATATTATTTAGTTTTCTGAAACACAAACTTTTACCGGAGAATCCCCCCAAAACGTGCCTTTCGTCCCTTCCGTCGGAATGATGCGGGGTAGCAGGATGAACCATGGTTGGCGCAAAGTCACGCAACAGTTCTGTTCACATTCGAACGTTTCTTATGACACTTATATTCATCTAGTTTATATACTGCATCGTTTTTGGGGTTTGGGCATCTCATAAATGTTCGTTGCTCATTGAAAGAAATGTGTGTGTCTGTGTTCGTCCTTCACGTGTTTTATTCTTTATGTGTATTTTGTAAGATGAGCCAAGACGTCCTGCGCCGATGACAGCGTTAACTGTTATACTCGTTGGCAGCACTACAGGCACCAGAAACACCAGAAAACCGTTCAAAAAGCGATTGCTGGTGATCACATCTCCAAGTTGTTTTGGGAGAGGTCGAAATGCTTGTCCTCCAAGGAGGACAGACATTGGACGCTTGAACCAATCTAACTGATAACGAACAATGGTCGAAGTGGGTAGGTTTTTTCGGGATAGGAGGAAATGGGAAAAGGTGAAACGAGTAGGTCGTTTTGAGCCAGGTCGAAACGGGAAGGTACAAACGGGAAGGTTGAAATGGGAATGGGTCAAAACGAGAACCTCCCGTCCACACCCACACCCTGCCTCCGAACTGGAAGGGAATGTCCCGACGACGAAGGTTGTAGCGGCCAGCGTCGACACGTTGCTGGTCTTGAATCCAGAGTCGGGCGAGCTGACGAACGTCTTCGGCCCTTTGAGCAACCGCCCGGGCGTCGTCGCTCCCAGCGTCAGCTGGCTCGTGGTGCAGCATTGCGTTGAGCATGGTCGTTACGTTCTGAACATGCACGAGCTGGAAAGGTGTACCTCCGGTGGTCTCTTGAACTGCCGCTTTGTAGGCAAACGTGATGTACGTAGGGTAACACCTCGTCCCACGTTTGTGCTCCACGTCGACGTACATAAAGATCATGTCAGCGATCGTCTTGTTCAGCTGTTTCATAAGCCCGTTCAACTGCGGATGGTACGCCGTCGTTCGGCGATGGCTGGTGTGGCTGAGCCAGATGATCTCTTGAGTTAGATGTGCCAAAAATGACGACTCTACGTCTGTAGTTTGTACTTGGGGGGCACCGTGCCTGAGGACGATAGATTGATCGAATAACATGGCGACTTCTACTCCGGCTCCCGAGGGAAGGGCTTCTGTCTTGGCGTATCGTGTTAGATAATCACTGGTTAGGATTATACAACAATTTCCAAGGGTAGACTGCGGAAAAGTACCAAGTAGATCCACTCCGATCTGATAGAAGGGTGCAGTTGGAGGAATTCGCTGCAGGAGACCTGCCGGCTTTGTCGCCGGTTTCTAGCGTCGCTGGCACTCGTTGCATGATCGTGTGTAGAGGTGTACTGTTTTGGAAAGCTTCTACGAGTAGACCTTTCCACGAATACGGGCCAGTGTCCGAGTGTAACCAAGGTGTTTGGCCGTCGGGTCGTCGTGGCGTGCTTGAAGGATCTCCTCTCAAAGGTCGGTCGGGATTACCAGCAGCCACTGCGAGTTGTTATCCCCGAAGCTCTCTTTGTAGAGTTCATCTTGCCGAACGTTGTGCTTGCGGCCTGAGTCGCCTGACTTGTAGACCAGAGTCATGTTGAACTATTTTAGTTGGAGGCTCCATCGAGCGAGGCGTCCTGAAGGGTCCTTGAGGCTCGCAAACGAGCAGAGAGAATGATGGTCAGTGACTACTCGGAACGGGCTCCCATACCTCTCAGAAATGTCACGGGTGAACGTGAAGAGACGATGAAAGACAGAAATAAACGTTTTATTGGGCGAAATCGTGCCACAAATGAACGAGCAACCAAAAGGTGGTAAATGAAGATAAGTACAGAACGTCGCGGGAGTTGGGGTCGGTGGGAATGTAGAATCCAGCTCTGGCGAAAGCGTGCGTCGTCGTCGGGAGAGTATGAGTCCGGCGGTTTGTATAGTTTCTTGAACAGCTCGGAGTCGTCGCAAGTGCTCGTCGAAGTCGCTTGAAAACACTAGGTCGTTGTCAAGGTAGACGAGGCAGCTCTGCCATTTCAGTCCTGCCATGATGTCCGTGTCACGCTGGAAAGTTGCTGGCGCCTTGCATAGCCCGCAGAGAATCACCTTGAACTCGTATAGTCCATCCGGCGCGACGAAGGCTGTCTTCTCTCGGTCATGTTCGTCGACTTCGAACTGCCAGTAGCCGCTCTTCATGTCCATCAACGAAAAGTATCGGGCGTGGCTCAGCCGGTCCAGAGTGTCGTCGATTCGGGGCAGCGGGTATGCCCGTCCTTTTTTGCTACGGCGTTCAGTCGACGATAATCCACGCAGAGACGAAGAGTCCCGTCTTCATTTTTCACCAGGACTACCGGTGAAGCTTACGGACTTTTTGAGGGCTGGATGATGTCGTCATTCAGCATCTCTTGAACTTTCTCCTGGATGACCTCCCTTTCTTTTACGGAAACTGTACGGCGATCAATGCACGTGGAGCACGTCGTCCTCGGTAACAATGCGGTGCTTCGCAACCGCGGCTTGGCTCATCTTCGATGACGTCGCAAAGCAATCGCTGTATTCGGCGAGGAGGTCAATCAGCTGCCATCGTTTCGAGCCCGGAAGCAACGTCGAGCTGCGCAGTCTACGTACTCCTGCTGAGTCGGCGAGGATTCTTCACCAACCGCGGCGATTTCGGCGGAGTTCCGAAGTTCTTGGACGTGGTCCATAGCGGCACCTTTCGTAAGGTGTTGCATTTTTTGTCGGACGTTCATTACGAGGATCACAGTGCGTCTACCCTAAAATTCAGTTGAACTCTTGCGACGCCTATTCTTCTTCTCAGGAACAATTGAATGTTGTCTTTCAGAGCAACCTCGCCGCATGTAATTGCATCTCTCACGACGGGTACAACAACACTTGATCGCGGCGGCAAGTTCACGTGGTCGGCAACGGCACGAACGGCGACTGATCTGGATAGGGGTTAATTCCTCTGGAGGCAGGAATAGGTGTCCCCAGCGTCAATCTGTTCTCTCCAAGCTCGATGACGGCGCCGTATTAACACAGGAAGTCAATGCCGAAAATGAAGCCTCTGGCACAGTCTTGTAGAACGACGAATTTCACAGGACACGTCTCGACGCGTGAATCTCGACTCGAGGCAGTGCACCTTCCGACGGGCGTAATAAGGTGTCCTCCGACGTTTCGAATTAGTGATTCATCCCACGTCGTCGTCACATTCCGAAAACAGCGCGAAAGCCTCCCACTCAAGACTGAGTGGTCTACTCCGGTGCCGACGAGTGCCGATGCGTCGTGGCAGTAGATAACAATGTTTACGTTGTTGGGCACCATTGCAGTAGCGTCCTTGCGATGCGCTGGCGTTGGCAACGCCACCTCCCGGCATTGCCGCCCTTATAGTTTTACCGGCGACGCAGGGGAGACAGGCCTCCCTCGGCGGGGTCGTGGCGCTGGACACGCTGAACGTCGTGGCGATGGTGAGCGGAATTCACGGCGGAGAGACGGCGTTGAGGATGACGAGCGTCGGAGGTACTCCTCGGTGCCTCGAGGGCGTTCGCCGTACCTCGGGCATGGGTCGTTCGGGTAAAACCAGTGTTGTAAGCGTTACTAAAAAAAAAAAAAAAAAAAAAAAAGTAGCGAAATACGTTATTCGTTACTCAAAAATAATGTAACGAGTCCGTTACAGCGTTACCAGAAAAGTAACGCGTCCCCCGTAACGCCGTTACTTGTAACGCGTCACCGCCAACGTTGGGTGGAACCCACGCAGCCCAACTTGTCCGCAGGGCAGACTTGTACACGTTACTGAAAAAAAGTAACCGATTACAATTACAATTACTTCACTGTAAAAAGTAACCGATTACACTTACAATTACAGTCTTAAAAAGTAATCGAAAAATTACTCTAAAGTAATCGATTACTTCCCACGTTACTTTTCATTCAACTTTTTTTTTTTTATTACGGAAGCATAATCCTTGGGGTCTCGCGCTCAGTTGTTCCGAAAAAAAAAGAAATGAAAGAAAGCCTTCACCGTGTTGCACAGAGCTGAGTGAGTGACGCCAACACACCCGATCCCTCTCGTAAAAAAATAAAATAAAATTAAAACAGCGCTGTTTAAATACATTACTCACAAAAGGCTGGATAAGGTCATTTTTCTTACACGGGCGTAGTCTCCGGTGTACCAAAAAAAAATGTACCCGGGAAACAAAGCATAGTGAAGTGGCCTACTAAACCTCGAGGTCCCGTGCTTAGTAATTTCGAAAAAAAAAAAAAAAAAAAAAAAGATTGACCGTTGCCCAGAACTGAGTGACTACAGCACATCTAACCTCTCCCCCCCCCCTTCCACCCCCCCCCCCCCCAAAAAAAAAAAAAAAAAAATATTGAGAAAAATTGTAATGGGTAATTTTGTAATCGATTACAGCAAAAAAGTAATTCAATTACAAGGATCGTTACTCCTTAAAGGAAGTAATTGAAGCGTTACAATATTACAGTAAAATGTAATCGATTGCAAGTAATCCATTACTTGTAACGCGTTACGTACAAGTCTGCTGTAAGGGCATCCACGGTACATGTGGTTGGCTTCCCCGCAGGGGGCGCAGAGAGGGCGTCGGTCAGCCGTTCGCCACACGTCGGTCTTCCTCGGCGAGGGGTCGTTCCGGGCGGACGTACTGGGCCTGTTCGTCCTAGAGTGGGGGGTACAGCTGCATTGGAGTGTCGGGGTGTCGCCAGCGCTTGGCGGGGTGTCGCCAGGGCTTGGCGGGGAGCTTGCGGCGGGCCAAAGCGGCGTATCTTAACGCCGCTTCCTCCGGCGTCGTCGTATTGACCGGAACTTCAAGTTGGAGCGCACGGTGGACTTCCTCGCGCACAGCCTCGGCGATGGAGAGAGTCGCTGGACGACTGGTGGCTGGCCGGAGCCTTCTGATTTCCTCCCGGACAACGTCTCGGATAATTTTGCGGATGTCCGGGGTCCCAGGGGCGATTTCGCCGCTAAGCAGGGTGGATGCAGCGACGCCGGATGTCGCTGGTGGTGGGAAGCGCGAGTTTGGAGGGCTCGCTCGGTGTTCGTTGTCTCAGTGACGAAGATTTCGACGGTAGTCGGTGGGTCGCGCACGAGGCCCCCAAAAATGTCGTTCTTCACACCGCGCATGAGGATTCGCAGCTTCTTTTCGTCCGTTGCTTGAGGGTCGGCACGGCTGCTCGAGCGCAAGACGTCTTCAACGAGGCTCGTGACGGTTTCGTTGGGGCCCTGGGTCCGCATTCGAAGATCATCTGTCCTCTTTCGTAGGTGTTCACTGGTAAACGTCCGCAGCAACTCGCTCCTGCAGACATCCCACGATGTTATCGTTGGCTCGTGGTTCTCGAAACAGCGCCTAGCGGTGCCCTCTAATGCAAAGTAGGGGTTCTGCAGGCGTTGTTCTGGTGTCCAGCTTTCGTGTCGCGCCACTCGGTCGTACTGCTTGAGCCAGTCCTCAACATCCTCGTGAATTTTGCCGATAAACGGTGCCGATGTCCTAGGCCCAAAGGGCAGGTAAACGACGGAAGGGACAGCTGGTGCCTGCTGTGACTCTATTCTCATCGTCGTCGTCTTGATCTTCCTTGGCTGCTCTAATAACTGACCGAACTCCGGAGACTGGCCTTGGTTGCAGTGGCTGGCTCGGGTCTCGGGTTCGTCAACGGGGTTAGCTTACCGAGTCTTAGAAAAATATCGAGCCCGACAGATCTTCTGAAGGGTACGTTTCACGGGCATAAAATGCGATACCCCGCACCTCTACCAAAATGTCACGAATGTCAATTGACGAGGCGACGAATGACTGAAAGAAACTTAACGTTTATTGGCGCGAAATTGAGCACAAAACAAAATAGATGAAGGCTAGCGTCGCAGGCGTCGATGGAGGCGGAGTGGCGTCACGAGGGTCAGCGGCACCCGGGGCGGTAACCCGCCGCGACACCCCCCCCCCCCCCCCCCCCCCGCTCTCGTGGCCCGCCGCGACACCCCCCTGAGCGCTGCACCCGGAGCGGTCCTTCCCCCCTGCCCCCCCCCCCCCCCTTTGTGACGCCACTGTGGCGGCGTAACAGCAGGATCGAGTGCTGGTGCGAGATTGACTCCGTACGGTGCGGCTTCTTTTGAGCCTTTCCTAAGAGCCTAGAATATTCTACCTCGTTCTTTCCGTCATTTATACAAAAGTGTGAGAGAGGGAGTGAACCTCCTCATCACGAGAAACAGATAGCACACATTGCTGACATGTGGCGCTGCGCCAGATACGATACATCCCCCTTCATCTATAATGATAATGAAGCGTAACGCTTATAAATAACAGACATAACCCTCATAAAAAAAAACAGGAAACCATAGTTTAGACTCGGAGCATAAAGCAGAACAGTTATTGCAGAAAGCAGTTTAAGGCTTTAGTTCAAGGCACTTGAACAAATTTGCGATCATATGAGGGGTTTACGCTGCCTAAGCGTCCTTCTTAGCGCTGGGGTTGGTGACGCACTTGTTGGGACACATGGTCACCGTTTGCGGTTGAGCACGGCGTCCCAGTGTATCGCTTGAGGCTGAAGCTGAATTTCACTTTCGTGCTTGTCGTCCTCGCTGTCGTCTGGAGTGTCGCAGTGAAATGCTCCTTTGGTCGGCTGCAAGTGTTGTCGATTCCGTCGCAGAAGTTTGCTGTCGTATCGGATGGCGTTATATTATCTAGGATGTCCGGAATACTTCAGTCCCTGCGCTTTCTTTGCTCATGCCCTATTCTTGACCCGGACGGTGTCTCCTGGATTGAGGGGTGCGAGTGGGCCCCTGGAACGGTCTGTTTAACTTCTTCTATATTAAATATCCTGAGAACAAAATTAGTAAAAATCAGGCCCGTCTTGTCTCAGGCCATGACTCTTAATAAAATGTGTTTTTTTTTTAATTGCTTGAATTTCATCATTTTCTTCGCATCACTCGAGAAGACATCGGTCATGTGTTGATGTGGTTTTTTTTTTTTCACTTCTTGTTAAGTTGTTTGGCATTTTGGCTCATAAAATCTAAAAATAGTTTTTGGCTAAATTTTTTTTTGGTGAATATTTCATGTGAATTTAATCGAAACGATAAAACCCTCATTTATATATCTACGAAGACTTTTCAGCAAACTGTCATATAAATTGTCTTCTTTTCTCTCTATCTTTACTATGTGGTGACCCTAAAAGCATCGAGGTAGGAAGAGGAGGCGACATACAGGCTGAAGTCAGCCAAACGAGAAAATCCAAAGTGAAGCCGGAAATAGAGGTCGCAATCGGCGGGCACGCCCCAAGGGGCACCAAAACAGCTGTTGGCGCCAAATCACCTTTTCCGTCCAATAGCGTGTTTTGGTTTTCTTCGTTTAGGGTTATCATTTGGGGCGTGTCTCTATAAACCGGATGTTTCTCCCGGCGTCACATCTGGTGGCGTCATGTCGCCACCACAACATTCCTACCACCATGCCTAAGAGATTCGGAAGGATGGGGAGGGGTGAGGGGTAATTAACAATGTAGCCAGCGAAAAGCACTTTCAAGCGGGATTGGTCAGCATGGATTTCAACACGGAAAGTGAGCTGCAGGTCGGCAAAAATAGCATCCCTGGCCAAGTTAAATTGTACTTTTTGCAAGTAACTATATTGCAGCATAGTTACCGCCCTGGGTCGTTGTAACACTTACTAAATGCGTTTGAAAAACTAACTGTACCTAATAACTTACTCAAATTTCAACGCCAGTAACTTCAACTATAATTAAGGTAGTTTTGAAAATTTACTTCAGAACTTTGAGGAGCTCCTTGAGATAAACCTGCTGGGAAATCTTTTTAATTGTCTGTATTTAATTTAGTTTGTTTCACGTGAAGCTTGGGGTGGCAGTGTCTGTTAACATTATCATCCAACAAATGCAGTTCACATTCAAATGGCAAAAAGACTCGAGATTCGATTCCGTTTTTTTTTTTCTGAACACACCGTGAAGGATGTATTCCGAAGAGCATTTGTCTCACTTGTGATATAAGGTTTTTTTTTAGGAATTCGTCAAATTTTTACAAAGATTTGATTAAATTTTGACTTGTTTTTTGTAAGGGCTTTATGGAACTTTCTTGCATTTGTTTTCTGGTGGTTTTATTGAAACTTTCTTGCAATTGTTTTAGATTTAATTAGATTATGTCACAATCTGGATGAGTGCTGTACGAAACTTTTTCACATATTCTTAAGAAGATTTTTTTTCATAATATGTCACATTTATATTATATAGGTTGTATTGAAACATGTCACGTTTTAATAAGCGTTTTAAATCAAATCTGTCACACTTGCTTTATTAAAATCTGTCATATTTTTTTCTAATGATTTCATTAGGGTTTGTCAAATCTTTTATGATCGTGTTATGTGAATTCGTGACATTGTTTTACGAGGATTTTGTGGATGCTTGTCACGTTTTCTTGTATGAGAGTTTATTAAAAATTTGGCACAGTTGTGTTGGGAAGATTTTATCAAAATTTGACACACTTATGATAATTTTTGGTAAACTCGCCATATTTCGTTCATCAATGTCTTATCAAATTTCTAACCTCGTTTAATGAGAATTGGTCACATCTGCGTTACGGGGCTTCTGAAAAAGTGTCACATTCGTTCATGAGCGTTTCATGAGAATTTGTTACATTTCTGCAATTAGTATTTTATAGGAATTTGTCATTACTTTTTAGGGTATTAAAAATTGCCGCGTTTGGTTTATAAAAAAATTAAGTTGTTTGTCATATTTGTTTTATTAAAGATTTCACAAAATTTTTAAGTTTGTTTTATGGGCGTTTGTTAGAATTTACCGCATCTGTATTATGAAGGTGCTATGTAAATTTTCTACATTTGATATACAAGGTTTTTCTTGTGTGGAAATTTGTCAAATTTTTGTTTTATTATGATTTCATGACAATTTATCCCATTTATTTTGTAAAGGTTTTATGGAACTTTTAACATTTATTGCGAGAGATTTTAGGGAATACATCACATTAGTTTCTTAGAAGGGTTTTGAGAAATTCGTGAAAGTTGTTTATAGAGGTGTTGTGGGAATGTATTGCATTTGCTGTCTAATAGCTTAATGTGAATTTAATATTTTGTTTTACATAGCTCTATGTCTTAAGGGAATTCGTCACATTTGTTTTTTAGGGTTTTATGCAAGCTTGCCAGAATTGTTGACGAAGATTTTTACAAGAGGAAGCAAGTTTGTCGTAAATATTGAGTCACTTATGCCGTCACAATGTCAGGTGACCATCTAGCGACTTAAAATGAACATCAGTCTTCCTTGAACATGCATCACGCTATTCCAATATTAGCACTATCCTAAATATATGCCCAAACCTTAATTGGAAGGATGTGATGAAACTCGTTAGCAGACATCTGACTGATTTGGAGCAATCAGTCATCTCTTTCCATATATGGGCCACCAATTCTCACCACAACGGTTGGCAACCCGTGGGGCGCTGGTGGGCTCCGGTCATTGGGAGAGATGGGCTATTCTCGTCACTGGCAGTGTTTACATACAAGTCCCAATGCACCAAGGAATTATTTGTCACCAAGCCTAATTTAAGTACACGTAGATGCTCTATAAGTGTTCAAGAAAAGGCAGGGCTGATGGAAGGGGGATAGAGGATTTGCCTCCCCTTCCTCCGAATTGTTACTCAAAATGTCTCAAATGCTTGTTTGTCTGGGGTAGGGGGGCTGCCCCCCCCCCCCCCTCACTCCTGCCCGTTCCCCTTGTAGTGACGCTACAGAGTGCTCAAGTAGTGCTCATGTTCATTTCATTAGCTACCCTACAACTGTCACCCTGAGGTGATTTTCAAGACTACGCAAAAACCATGATGCTCGAGACTGTGCCAGGAAGCTCTGCGAAAAATATAGTAGTATTTGATTAAAGTTTACGCCCCAAGAAAAATGCTCCTGGTTTAATGGCGTTGCGTGGGAGTCCACTTGTGTCACACTTGTTTCCACATGCTTGTGCCAAGGACGCTACATTAAAACTAGATATTGTTTCACCACCCGTTTTAGGAGAATACGCCAGAAAACGTATTTAGATTGTGGAGCCAGCTGAACTTCCAAAAAAAATTGTTTCTGTAAAGAAACATTTTTTCTGTAAGTTCAGCTGGCTCCACAATCCAAATATGTACAAAAAGCTAGCTTAGCGCCTTCCCATCATTCATCCGAGGGTACTATATTATACGTAGCAAACTTCTTTTTTGTAGTCAGGAAAGTGAAAGTTCATTGTAAACAACGCTTTTATTTGCTTTGGGAATCGTCGATAGCTTTGGAGACTACCTGTAACTATACCCGATGTCACAGGTTCGGATGTTAAAGATCCCATTTAAACAAACAAATTTGGAATTTGACTTGGACCGCTGTCCAGGTGTTAGGACCACACCTTGGCGATAGACTTCCTGAGAGGCGGAAGGAATTGAGAGCAAAAGCATGCCGACGTTGCGAACAGTATTTTATATAAAATAATTCAAAAGTACGGGAAAGGCGCACAGGACGTACACACAGTCGAAAGAAGGAAAGAAAAAGAAAACCAAAAGTCAAATCGAGGTTGTCATACAGTTTTGGAGGGGGAGAGCCGAGTCAGGGTCCCAAGATGCCGGTGGGCGTCCGGTTCGTTGCACCGCCAGTCGGGGTCGAGAAATCGTGGTGGCTTGGGTGTTGTAGTGACGCACATCACTCACTCACAAACATTCACACACCCCCCCCCCCATCGAATACTTCTCGGTGGTCGAACAACCACACCGCCGCGGACCTGCTCAGCGCCGAACATTCCACACCGACGCCGCCTTGCTCCGGCGTTCCAACGTTCTACTCCCCGCCTCGCGCGCCCGGGATCTCCTCTCCGCCGGAGCACGCGCCGGGGCACGCGCTCCTGTCCTCGGCGCTCGCGCACCCCACTCGCAAACACGAAAACGAACAACCCAATAACCATTGAAGGACAAAAATAGTTATTGAATTCTGTGACACTACCCCTTATTTCAAAAAATATTCACGCAGGAATATTTAAAAAAAAAAAACATCACAAAATTCAATGCGCACTATCTCTTCACGTTTTACCACTGCTATTCCTCAAGAACGTCCTAAAACGATGCAATCAGTAACAATTCACACAACATTTCAATGTATTTCTAGTCCTATCCGCTTTGCTTACTGCAAATTAACCGGTTTCACCGTACATTAATTTTTTATAGTATAACTCTACACTCGACTGAGGTATCCTTTCCCGACAGTTAGAAACATTGCGGTACACCAATATTGACTGCGAAAACATGCACATACAAACTATATCTGTACTCACGTTACACGAACACCGAAATTACTTCATGCTGGAAAATATTTTAGGTATGATTCAATAAAGTTCTTCTATAACACTTTCCAACTCGGTTCTCTAGAATATTGTTTACCAACACCCAAAAATACAGAACAGCGCAGCTGCACTTAAGGACGCAATAAAAAACAAAGCAAAAGAAAACCAGTTCACAAACAAAACACGCACCCACATATAATCCTTCAATAGAATGCTCCAAAAAAGCTCATCCAGTTTCCAAAGCAATATTCGTTTCATGTGTTCAACTAGTAATAAAAAAAATGAAACTAACCTGCATGAATTGTTTTACGGTGCACTGGACAGACATGGCACATCAAAGACGTTTGCACATTAAGTGGCTTACGGTCGTGTGTATGATTGTCCTGCTGATGCTTTCTCGGATCAGCAGCAACAGGCACTTCGTTTCTCGAACTGTGTACCCTGTTGTTTGAAGCACTGTGCGTCTTTTTCAACAGCCTGCGGCTTCGAGCGTTGCTCTTTCTGACGCAAACAGGCTTTCCGCTGTGGCGTTGAGCAGCCAATCTGTTACTTCTCAACGATGAGGAGTTGACCACATGGACGTTATGATCACTTGTTCGCTGTGCTCGCCGAACATTCTGCCTGGGCCGAAACCGCTTCACAAGAACTTCGCTGTGAGAGACTCGGCTTTTCCACAGACACCGGCTACGGTCGCTTCTTCCTCGAAGCTTTCTCTTCACCTTGTGGTTCAACAGGTTTCTCGGTAGACTTGCTTTCGTCGCAGGTCTGATTCTAGTGACTTTCTTCCTTCTGCGTTTCTTCATCTTAAGGGCAACTTGTGAGCCGCTGCTACCTTCTGGGTCTCTATCACCTGTTATCTCTTGAAAATCAAGACTGGCCACCAACTCAGCCGTTTCATTACTTTCCCAAACGTCACCAGCTCGTACCCATTCTCTAGAAGGCTCCGTTCTGTCTTTTGCCACTCTGGCTTCTCCACGGCAACGATCACTGGTCCTTCCAGTTGTCGACATGGCAACTGTTCCATCCAAGGAATACTGGACTTTCCTGCCCTCTTTGATTTCATCTTTCATCGCTGCAAGTCCTGCAGGCTTTTTCATTACCACCTCATCCGCAGCTTGACCGATACTGGTCCTCTTGACTTTCACATCTCGCTTACTCTTCAGTGGACCCTCAGAGTTTCTCCTCTTGGATATCTTTCCGACACGGTCGAAGAGCCCCTTTAGACTGCTGTCTTCTATTTGTAGTGTCGCATGTTCCTCGGGCTTCTCAGGTGCACCTTCAATTATGGGCACTCTCAGCGGGGTGGCGTTCTTTGCCGCCTGTCTCTGGGACCTTGTCTCCATGGCTGCGGTGGCACGAGCCTCTACATCTTGCTTCTCATCGTGAGGCAAACCCACTTCATTTTTCTCCGGCCTATTCCAGCCAGCTTCCGGTTCGCTGGGAGCGCGCACGTTAGGGAGGTTACCCAAAATCAGGTCGTATAAAGGGTTCTCCATACACTTAGCCACGACGTTCCCACTGTAGAAAGGAGTCTCAACATGCACCCTGGCCTCAGGCAAGACCCTTGCAGTCCCGTCCACTAAGTACACAAGACTCGACGTTCCGGTCAGGTTGTCATCTGGTACGAGGCTTCGGCGCACTACGACAGTGTTGCAGCCCGTGTCACGCAAAACAGTGACAGCCTGTCCGTGTAGTCTTCCGGCAGCTACAGGCATTTCCCCCATCAGGCGAGAAGTCCCAAACACTGCGTTTACCACCGGCACCTTGGTGCCGTCCCTTAGCTCGACATAGCCACCTTTCTCACGACCGGATACTGCGTCCAGCTCCTCCCTGCTTGCTTGAACACAGGAAACTTGCGATCCTCCGTCCCGGTTCCAGCATTGACTGGACGTGTGACCGGACTTTCCGCAATTTCGACAGGTCCCAGCTTGGCTGCTCGGTTTCTGACCGTTTTTGCACTGTGCCGCTAGGTGTCCACTTCTGCCGCAAAGAAAACATTTCCTAAGAAGCCTACTGGCATTGTACTGTTGACCGTTCGATGTCGGTCGAGATCCACTTGCCGCAGAGTCTGGCGTAGCCTCCTCTCTCCTGGCCGGCTCCTGTTCTTGCGCCTCCAGATAGCGGTCTGCGAGGTCAGCCATTTCGTCTAGTTGTTTGCTCTTTCTTTCTCTTAAGAAAAGCGACATTTTTGACGGGACGCTCCGAACGAACTGCTCCGTGAGCAGCAAATTCCGTAAGGCGGCAAAATCCTTCGCCGTCCCGGACAGGTCGACCCAACGGTCAAACAGGCTAGACAACCTCGCCGCATATTGTGTACCGGTTTCCCCTTTTTCCGGCTTAGCACTTCTAAACTTGTCTCGGAAGCCGTCCGCAGTTAACCGAAACCTCTGCAGGAGCGCTTTCTTTACGTTATCGTATTTGACAGAATCCTCCGGGGTTAGCCTAGAAAAGACTCCAAGTGCCTCCCCTGCCAAGCATACGCTAAGCGCAGTGGCCCAGTGTTCGCGGGGCCACATCTGCCCGCTCGCTAGTCTCTCAAAGCGCATCAGGTAGGCATCAAGGTCGTCTTTCTTCTCGTCGAAGGTGGGCAGCCAACGCTGAGGACTCTTCCATAGCGTTGTCCCGGTCCCGTTTTCGGCGGAACTAGTGGTAACAGGGATCGGCGACGCGTTCTGTAATTCTTGCAGCCTGATCCTCAGCTCTAGGGTTCGGTGCTCCGCTTTGACACTCCTCTCTTGCTCCTGCGCCCTCGCGGCTCTCGTATTCTCCCTCTCTTGGTCCACCCATTCCTTCAGGGCTGAACCCTTGAGCCCGAGCTCTTTTCCGCAGGCCATTAGCTCGTGGAGCTCCATGGCTGAAGTCGCGCGGACCCTTTGCTGGATAGTCTGACTCTAGAACCTCTCCTCTGCTCCCGATCGGTAAGCCGGGTTGTGTGCTCCCGCAACGGCGTCAGCCTCACAACGCGCTCCCTACGGCGTGGCAAAACTCACTCGCTCCCCCTCCTCCTCTCAGGATAGATCGTCACAGTGGACAGCAGGTCCTGTCGCGGACGCCAGTTTGTCACAGGTTCGGATGTTAAAGATCCCATTTAAACAAACAAATTTGGAATTTGACTTGGACCGCTGTCCAGGTGTTAGGACCACACCTTGGCGATAGACTTCCTGAGAGGCGGAAGGAATTGAGAGCAAAAGCATGCCGACGTTGCGAACAGTATTTTATATAAAATAATTCAAAAGTACGGGAAAGGCGCACAGGACGTACACACAGTCGAAAGAAGGAAAGAAAAAGAAAACCAAAAGTCAAATCGAGGTTGTCATACAGTTTTGGAGGGGGAGAGCCGAGTCAGGGTCCCAAGATGCCGGTGGGCGTCCGGTTCGTTGCACCGCCAGTCGGGGTCGAGAAATCGTGGTGGCTTGGGTGTTGTAGTGACGCACATCACTCACTCACAAACATTCACACACCCCCCCCCCATCGAATACTTCTCGGTGGTCGAACAACCACACCGCCGCGGACCTGCTCAGCGCCGAACATTCCACACCGACGCCGCCTTGCTCCGGCGTTCCAACGTTCTACTCCCCGCCTCGCGCGCCCGGGATCTCCTCTCCGCCGGAGCACGCGCCGGGGCACGCGCTCCTGTCCTCGGCGCTCGCGCACCCCACTCGCAAACACGAAAACGAACAACCCAATAACCATTGAAGGACAAAAATAGTTATTGAATTCTGTGACACCCGAATATAAAATATTTAAAGTTTACTTAACTCACAGGTACATTCACTCATTTCTCTTTTTTTTTTTTTGGAACGTAAAATATTTAGTTACTAACAATACAATTAAAAACTATTAATTTAAGAACAAAATCATTCTTTACAGCTCCGCGTCAAAATAATTAACGTATATCTTCGTGTATTTGACTTGAAGTAGACGCTGATGATGAATTACCTCCGTTAGTTCTGAGAGCTCGTTCTTGGGGATATCATACATAAATAATAAAACCGCCTACAGAAGCGTTGAGCAGCCGGTGCTACCCGTGCATGACTGAAGGTACGCCAGTGCGCGGAAGAGCGGCCGGTGCCCGTTGAACTGACCGCTGTGCCTTCTTGTCGTTGCAGTCGGATTGGGCCACTGGGGCCCCTTTTCTCCAGCACTGACGCCAGGGCGCGCCAAAAGTCAGTGCACGGCCCTTTCTCTCTTCGCGCACTCTCTCCGCTGCACGGGCGCAGGAATAGCTTCTCATTTTCGGGACACCGAACTTGTTTGCATTGCGCGAGAAACATAGGGTACACACTATATGCTACCTAAGTCCCCCGCAGGAGGAAACAGAGAAATGGTTAAACCCAGTGTTTACAAACTTGTGAATCGAAAACCCAATGAGGTTGACAATAAGTTTAAAGCCTCGAGAACTTGAAAAAAAAATTTGTAAACTTGTATGTTCTGCGATGGCGTCAATGAAAACAAAATACAGATCGCACCTCAACATCGAGCCGGAACTGAGACGTACGGTGTCATGAACAACCAATCCTGCTGGCATACAGTTTTTTTTGTTTTTTTTTTGCGATGGTCTTTATTTTATTTGAGCGCCTCTAACAGTTTTAACTCTAAGACAAAATTTACGCGTAAATGTTGTGCATTACTGTTTATGTACTGAAATTGAAAAGCTTGTGACATTGCGAAAAGCCAGGTGGGGGGATAGCCACGCAAAGCTTTTTTTAGTTTTGGTGAGTCGCAACGTAGCAGAGTTCGGAAAGCAGTGATCTAACGTCCTAAAAATATGCACAGTGTTGTTTTGTTTTGCAGGGTAAGCTGTAATGAAGTAACATATTATAACTAGGAGTCATGCGAATTTCCAGCTTAATATATCTTGGGAATAAAGATGCGTATCAACGGATTTTCAGCAAGGAGCGTTTATGAGAAAATTTCCAGGAAAAGAAAACACCTTCGTTGTCCAACCTGTTTTTACTATTAGATTCCCAATGCTCCATTGCTCCATGTTAGCAGCTCGATGTGCGTCAGGTAGTCAATGTGCCACGTATGCAGCACAAGGTGCGACAACGTGGCGAAAGTGTCGTGCTCAATATATCTTGGGAACAAAGATGCGTATCAACGGATTTTCAGCAAGCAGCGTTTATGAGAAAATTTCCAGGAAAACAAAACACCTTCGTTCTCTAACCTGTTTTTACTATTAGATTCCCAATGCTCCATTGCTCCATGTTAGCAGCTCGATGTGCATCAGGTAGTCAATGGGCCACGTTTGCAGCACAAGGTGCGACAACGTGGCGAAAGGGTCGTGTGTCTTCAACCTTCGCATCGCCTCTAAGCCCTCTATATTCTCCTCACCACGTGACCAGGCGCACATGCGCACGTGAATCCAGTCTGCTAAGGAGGTGTCCGCTATCAAATTGCAATATACCCCATGCGTAAAAAAGGGCGCTCCTAGGGCAGCGCAGAGAAACTGGGAGAGGCAGCCATGTTTAAGTTTCTGTAGCAGACGCCACACGCCATAACGCTGTTGCTGCCAAGCATATCACACTCGATGATACGTGGTGTTAGCTGGCCACGCCTGATGGCCAGTACGAGCTAGGTGTGCGAGACCAGGAACTGCACATACAGAATCCGGGCACGTGGAAGCAGGTCGGTTCTAGCTGAACTCGAATGAAAAAAGAAGCCGCGATGCTTATGTACACTGGTGATGACATAAAGCATGGTGTCAGGAGGTAGAGGAATTACGAACATTCCCTGCGTACAATGAGGTAACGTTTGTTGCCTAAAACACAAAGTGAGCACTGCAGAAACTGACGGCGGCGTCGCTCATGACGAGGCAGAGAACTACGTGTGGCGAAATATCATGAAATGACGACACGACGTACCGATAGAGGAAGCTGGACGAAACATGGCGATTTCCTGTCCCGTAATGCTGTGCAAATCGAAACTGACGAAACACTCACCGTCGGGGGGCGCATTTGTGAAAGGGGTCTATCGCTATCAAGTTTCCCTCTCTTTCAAATATAAAATATCTACCGCTCAGCAGCGAGCACAGTGACCCCAAAATGCCGGCTTCGGCAACTTTGACCCGTATGCCACATGGGGGAGGCTCGCACATTCAGCAAGGAGGGCCACATCTTGTAGCGCCCTCTAGGGGAAGGCGAAGCAAACACACAAGAGATGGGGACATTATCTGGTCTTCTCTCTCGGAGGGTAGCCAGCTCAGTCTTCTAAGTCTTAAAAAGCCTTTTTTTACACCGCGACCAAGGACAACGTACCGCGGGTACTGCGTAGGTCTTGTATTTTATGCCAGATGGCTTGGCATGGCAACGTCGTCATAATTTTATATGATATGTGATGAGCGTGAAAATACGGAATAAGTCGACGTAAATTATGTTTTGTTTGCCGCTGCGTGGAAGAATCTGCGATTTCATCGAGTGAATGTTTGTTTCAATGCATACGCGCGGGAAGTGCCGCCAGTGTCGTTTTGTTTTTCTACGTCCTCACTACGCTCCTGCCGAGTGAACTAGCAGTGTTTATAACACTCCTGTTCCGCTTTAGCCAGAGACACCAAGACAGTCTTGTGTAAGTTACTTATAAAAAGTAACTAATTACCGTTAGTTTCAGAAACAAAGTAATTACGCTGACGTTATATTTACAGTTAAAAACGCGTTACAGTTACCGTTATCCTAAAAATTAAGGTCGTTACTTTTTTAATACTTTTCATTAACTATGTAGATAAGAAAAAGGAAAATATGAGGTCCCGGTTATTATTTTACATCTCAGGTTTTTACTTGAACCTGAGGAGGGAGGGGAATTGGGGAGTCTTTTGTTCAGATATAAAAAGGTGTATTTCATTATAATGCAATTTAATGCAAAGGTGCAAGCGAGCTGGACAAGAATGACGAAAATAATCCCTGGAGAAGGGAGTATTTCAAGGGATTATTTCGAAACGAGCAGTCACTGCTTTCCGGAATTTCAATCGGAGAGCTTAACTCTCTTTGTGGCGAATTTGTTTCTACTTTTTCTGAGTAAGTTTTCAACTGGCCAGCTCAATAGACCCTTTCCGAAATTCCGACTGGCCACTTTGATCACTATCATCATCTGTGGAACGGACATGTGTGCCGTAACAATGGTGACCTTCTAGTGAACGATAAAGGAAGACGTTGAAGATGCTCCTAAGTGGTAGATTCGAGGCCTGTAGATTCGGGGGGTTAGTACAACGCGACGTAGGAATGGAACAAAGAGCTACGTAAGCGTTCGTTTCTAACTCAGATTCAATCAAACTGTCTTCGTGTGATCTGCACTGACAATAGAGTTTTCTGTTCGACACTCATCTACGATCTTTAGCACGTTTCATGTAGAGGACGGAAGAGATGGTGCGACCTAGAGCCACTAAATAAGCTTCGCTTCAGAGTATACCGACACTTACCCATATTGTGGCTTAAAATCATGGTTGCCAGCTATCTGAATTTTTATCAGAGATTGCGGGAAACGTTTTTCCGTCCTCCAGACATCTCAAAACAGTTCGCGACAGAGCAAAACGATATCTCAGAAACTTGCTATCACCGCATCTAAAGCTGAGGGAAGTCGCATTTTTGAATTGTGGCGATCGACAGTTGTGTCTGCTCTACGCTAAGCACCAAGATGGCGGCAACCACAAGAATATCGGGGAACAGAGTGCCGATACTCTAAGCGTAGCTCATTCAGTGGCTCTAGTGCGACCGAATCCAAGCTATCAAAGCTTAGATGAAAACGTTCTGTTTATTTTCGTGCAGTCAGGCTCGATCGTGCCAACGACTAGTGTTGTCGTCTTTGCTTCTGGGCAACGCTGGACCGATTGATCGCTACAATCTTTTATGCGCGCTCCTGTTCCACGTTGGGTTGTATTGTTCCACGACTGCTGTGGATAAACAAACTTTTATCTTAAATAGAATTCCGGAATTTCGGTGTATACCGAAAACGTTGAAAACGAACTCCCAAACCGGTCTTGCCGAAATAAAAAAGAACCCCAAAAACTAGAATTTTTTTATTTGGAATTTTCTTGGATTGCGCAAAAACCCACGCTCTACGGGAAGAAATCTAAAACTGCGGCTTTATTCTGTGCTGAACCGAAACAAAGCCGCACTGAACTGCTCGCGAGTGCAACATTCTCTGGGAACTACACGCCTTATCTCGTTTAGTTCTGTTATCAGAACCGAGATGATTTTCAAGTATTCGGGTCATGCGCATGCTTCCTGAAGGTTGGGAATTCCCTCGCCCGTACCTTGGTTTCTTCAACCTAAATCCCGGTAAATCCCGATTTTTTTTTTCTTACCTCGACAATTTACATGGAGAAATAAAGAATCTGAAGGGAAAATAAACACCGAAAAAGCACCCCCAAAAAAAAAAAGAAATTATCCCCGAAAACACAGACCGCTACTTATATCTAGAAATCCCTGTTCTCGATAAATTCCGATAATCGCAGAAAATTAACCCCCGAACAGGATTTTGTCGATATCGGGGAAAACTGAATACCTTCGGATTGGAGCTCTCCATGGATAAGAAAAACTTGGGGTTTTCGCGAAAGAATCTTTATCTACAGCTTTATTTCTTGTTGACCTGCATCACAGCAAGCACTGTACTGTCCGCTCGAGGCAGTTTTTATTCGGAAACCCATTCCTTTGACTCGCTTCCTTTTCTTATCGGTGCCGAAACGTTTTCCAAGTATTCGAGTCACGCGGATGTTCTCTTCTGGTTGGGCAATTCTTAAAGGGGTGTCCCGACATTTTCAACATTAGCACCGATAAACGCCGATTTTTGCCCGACACCAAAAATAGACACCCAAAGACACCAAATCTGTGTTAAAGAATGAACCCCCCAAAGAACCCCCGAGTTCAAAAACAAAATAAATACCAAAAACACAAAATTCTACTTAAAAAAAAATCAAGGACGGTAAGAATGATAATTTGAGACTGCGACAATCAGTTAATTCCCACCCGGATGCCTCCTAAACAGACACACACACAAAAAGGATCTTACATTTTAAGTGACTGCGGCTGGGCCGCGACCCCCGACAACGCTGCGTATTCACAACTTGCCCTCCAACAAACGGAAACTCACAGAACGAAGCGACAAACATTTCGGAAAGAAGCCGCGGTTTTATTGAACTGGCCAAGTGGCATGGGCTTATGCAATCTTCTTAATACTAAAAAACGTTGAACAGTGACTGTGATGTCACTTTTCACGTTCCTTTAGGGAAAAAAGAAGCAATTGAACTTGTTACCACCCATTTTTCTAAAAAGTAGAGCATTAGATTCAAGTTATGTAGAAAAGAATCCATGTCTTACTTCAGGCCCGCACCGCGCCGCACGTTCGTCGCATGCTCAGACGTGGCTCTCCCTGGTGGAAGCCATTCGAAATACCGGAATGAGTTTTCGTTCTCGTCAAGAGATGGCGCTGGTTCTGCGCCGTTGCGGTACCTTCGGGCGGGAGGTTCGCACGCGTCTTCCCGTGGTGGTATGCAGGGAAAAAGCCTATGCGGAGCATCCAATGAAGATATTTAATTAATGCCACCCCTGTTAGCACAACGAGGCAAAATAAAAACAAGTCTTGCTCATAGTTCTTTTGCTGTGGGAAACGGTTCTGACAAAATTGGTCTGTCAGGAAAAAAAAAAAAAAAACGCTTCGTGTACTTTACGGTATACTCATGAATTGATACAGAAACAAGTGTATTTATATTCAACATTGCTGATTGTTGGGCGAGTTGGTGCTGAATATGAAAATGCAGGGAATACTTTTTTTTTCTCTCTCTCTCTGAGGGTTATGAAGGGTATTACGGAGGGGGGAGCCTAAATATATTGGCAGTAAATAAATAGTTAAAGTACAAACGAAGAATGCAAGTTTGCTCGAAAATAATCAACTCGGCTTGCTATTAGCGGAGGTAATTAGTCATCACATATTTAAATTTATCAGTTGATGGTATTGGTTTCTGAAGATGTGCAAGATGAATTCACACGCGAGTTTAAAATATTAAAACTTCCCCAGCTGGTCTCTATCTTCTATGTTACTCTTACACACAGTCCGCGTTTCGCACATATACGAGTCAATTAAATAATGACCACCAGTGATTTTATTTCACAATATTGTTAAGTGGAATCGCTGGCGGCCTTGATTTTCAATACTTCCAATTGTAGCTGCTGCGAGCGCATGGGTGTATTTATTACGTCTGGACCTTTTGAATGTCTTCATCTCCAACTTTGCGATAGACGAGTACTTTGTTTTCTTTTTCTTTAGCGTTCAGACGTTGGGTGCTTCAAGTGTCTAGAACCGAATATAGAAAAAAGGTTCGGTCACAAGGGTGAGGGAGGGATGTTTACAGCTGCAGAACTACCGCCGGGCAGCAAATGTTTCCAGTAATTATAGTGAGAACAACGCTGAAAACATTACGTTTAAGCCACTCATTTCTTGATTAGCAACCATAACCTTGCATGCACTTCCTTTCGAATCACCAAGGGCTGCAGATAGTTTTTTTTTTTTTTATTTATTTACCAACACACAAATACAGATGAATTAATGACAAATGATTGTCTGACGAATTCGGTGAAAATTCAACACCGAGAATCGCTTAAGCGGTTGGGTTAGTTTTCTTTTGATACCTTGGTAGCACTAAGAATATTATGAAAGGAATGAAGACACCAGCCCTGAGAGCACTTTGTCTTCAAGAATTCATGAGCAGAAAGGTTGCAGAAACTCCGATAGGTCGCAGCGACAGGCATCTCAACGCAGCGGACATTCCTCCAGCGAAATGCGGTGAAAACTACAAAAGCGGTAGAGGGAATACGGAGCTGTCGCCAGTCATATTCGTGTAGTATTTCAACTGTAAAACTTTAGATTTTTTTAAGAGTTGTTCGTAATTGTAGCGCAGTACGTTTTGCTGGAACAAACTAAATATCAATTTAGAAGCCTTTTGATATGAATATTGCAAAATTTGTATTGTGTTTACAGCTACACTATAGCAGGCACTGATATCATGATACTGAATTGAGGAACTCCTTCAGCGAATGAACAGAAATGAGCTGCAGGAAGTCTGCTTCGCTTGGCCTTCGGCCAGTCTATCATACAACGGTCATCAGAATTTCTCTTATACTGCTGAGTATGAAGTATAACGATCTAAGAGCTTTACTGCTGTAGAAAAAATAGTAAAAAGTCTTCTTTGGCACTCAGACATCTTCTCCCTATAAAATGGTCGACAAGCTTGGTGAAACAAAGGAACAAATGTGAACGATGTAAAACGCTTCGTGTGAATAATTAAAGAATAGAAAAAAAATATCATTCAATTAGGAAAAAAATATGTATAGGGTAATATTTAGATTAGTCTGGGAGGGAATTTTATTACATTAGAAAAGAATAGTGTGATTGTAATGGCTTACCTACATTAAAAAAGTAAGTTACTAAAATATCGCTAACCAATTAAGCGCGTATCATTTTCTCAGGATACAAAGTCAAAATTGTGAGCAGCAGCAGAGGCTTTATTCGACATTTCGAGCAAAGCCTGCACTTGAAAAAGAGCAGGCTCTGCTCGAAACGTCGAATGATGCTTTTCCTGCTGGTCACAATTTTTTTTACGCCTGATACTTTCTTAGGGAAGCATTGCTTATTAACACTTTGGATACAAATTAACCCAATGCCACAAGGGATTAAGACGCTACGAACGCGAAAGTATCTCTGAGACTGCTCAGCAAGTTTGTGAACTATTTGACTTGCGCAAAACTCCTCTTCACCTAAAAACAAAGGGCAATTTTGTTTTATTTACATGTGATCTTATTATAATCTTGCATCGCAACTTGACTTTCTATTCATGAAGTACCGAACAAACTAGAATAACTCTCATCTGTGAGTCAACGCATGATTTCTTCCTTGTAGGCATGGCAGTCCGAGGGGCGCTCCGTCCTTAGAGATATATTGTCACGAATGTGACAATATATCTTTAAGGACGGAGCGCCCCCCGGACCGTCTTTGTGTCACCTCGTCATTCGTGACAATATGAACCATACAAAGTCCCTTGAAAGCCTCTCAGGTCACCCCAACGTTTTGACCACGACGATGATGATGTGGAGTGGTAATGGCTTGACCCTGCTAGCTAGATTTTCCGCCGAAATATAGAGGTGCTAAACTCTGCGTTCGCTCCGACTCCCCGTCTTTGGCTCTCCTGTATGTCAAGCCCCGTTACCCCTTTTTTATGTTGTATTCAAATTCCATGTCCATTCACGTTGCGTGTCCTTTTAATGCTCTTCGAATTCAAGAACAGGGGCTTATCACTGGAGTTCCCTCGATTTAAGCCTTTTTTTTTGCTCTTACGACGGAAATGAACGAAGGAAAAACTGTCTAAGGACCATATGGCATTGTAAGCAATGACAACTGTTGCCCGTTCTGAGAGTTTTCGGAGAACCTCTTTGCTAAAATAGGTCTTCGCCTCAAGTTGCTTGTCCAGTGGAGCGCAAGACAGATGCACCTTTTGCTTTGAAGTTTGCCAAGTATATAGACATTTTTCGCGAACGACGAAAAGAAATTGAAACATTTAAACCTTTGAATAGTAAAAAAATTAGGAGGCAAAACGAGAGTGTGTGACGTTGGCGCTTATATTCTAAATATATCCTATTGGCGTGGTGACGGCAAAACAATGTTTCCGCCCATACTGCAAGTGATCAAATTCAAGATGACGGCGCACTTGTGGAGAAAGGTCTGGGCTGTACACAAGACACGTCTCAAAACGAGCTCCTTCATAATCGGGGTGAGATTTTCGTTCCGATTGAAGACCTAAACTTTTGACATTGACACATCCACATATCGATTTTCGATCTAGTAACAAGGAATAGTGCAGCGGCTACTGCACCCGTCGTAGGGCACTTCTGGAGAGCCGCAACTCAAATATCAATGATAATTCTATACGCGAGTTACTCGGCAGGGTATCCAAAAAAAAAAAATCTTGTGAATGCTTTTCTGGCGAAGGTACCGTCGAGTCATTTGTTAGATATTGGTGTTGGTGACGTGTGCTCTACCTTTTATGATTGTCCAAATGCTTACTGTGACGACTTTCGTAGGATTGACCTTGCATTCATCGTCGCAAATAAGAATAATGTCGGACTGTCAACTTTGACGGTATTCGCTTTCCAGCGAAACGACTCGAATCTTCCACCGTGCTTTTTACACAGACCATTGCATTTGACGTTTACAATGTTCAGACAATCCCAATTCTGACGTCATGGGTAGGACTAGGAGCCTCAAGAAGCCACCGAAACCTCTCTACGACGATTTGCGTTAAGGTGATACTCAAAGCCGAGTTGTGTGACCGATATGCACTGCGTTCCAGTAAACGAATGAACGCGTTATTACAGCCACCGACAGGGTGAAGACGGTTGGGAGGCCCTTCAGTTGCCTTGCCTTTGGTGGTGCTAGGGCTTCTCGTTAACCTCGAGCGCGCACGCGCAGACAGGGCCCAACGGAATGCTACGAGTGCGTCCTGGAGGCCGGAAGGAGACGCCGGTCTTATTCTAGCAGTGGCTGTAGTACAGTACTCGACAACGGCACACGGTCAGCACGGCATAAATAAACGGGAGTGGTCCCGGGGATTGTGGCATAGGCCCAAATTCGCCGGCACTTTGACGGAGGCGACTCGTCCGTCGGGCGATACGAGGCGATCCTCGGGCGGACCGCGGGGTTGGCGCCGACAAAGGCGCCCCGCGGAAGCAAAGGGGTGCCTTTCCGGGGTGCGAGGATCTTGGCCCCTCTTTGGGGTCGATGGCACGTCGCCTGCACGCGTAACCGGGGGGTGACACAAAGCGGTATTGTCCCCCGGCCCCGCAGGTGGGGCCGAGGGACCCCCGAACTCCGGCGAGGGTGCACTCCGTTGCGCTCCGGCGCCTAGTGCCGGCTCCTCGGAATAAGCCCTGGTCGATCTAAGCGCGTGCAACATTCGAGAGCCCACGTGCCTCGAAGGGGGATTGCCGGAAATGCCGGGGACACCGAGTCGGTTCTGCTGGACCCTGACCTCTGCGAATGAACTACGGCACGCTTCTTCTCTGTAGCCCATTGAATGCGTATAAGCACGCATGCTTGACCTCTTTGACGGACGACACGGCACGCCTGGTCAGGATTGTGTTGACCTCGAGATGACCTCAACTCAGCTTGCTCGCTATAGGTGCGTCGCTGGTAAACATTTAAGTCAATCGAGGCTTGACAAAATAATGTTCACGAGCGAGTGAACCATTATGGTTCACTAGAGAGTATTCCCGAGCTACGATGCTCCCGTAGAGCACAGGGAAAGCTCCTCTACCAAGAGAGCACTTTTCGATGTAAAGCGTTACGAGTTACGATCTTATTTGTAATGCGTTATTTTTGTAACACCAAACATAGGATTATAGGGGTGGTTTTGGCCTCTTGAGTGTTCTGTGTGGAAATCCTTAAGTGATAATTATTGTGGAGCAGTTTTTTCGCTAAATTTATTAGGAAAATATTATATATTGTTTTTTGTGTTTTTAGGTATGCGTCTAGGCGCAAACAATTTAAGAAAATAGCTAAGATACATACATGCATGGCACTGTGCTGATCAAAAACTCTGTCTGCTTAATTGGGATTATAGCAAAGATTGAAGTGTTTAATGTGCTCAGCATCATGACTGACGTACCCGTTAGCATCCTATATGACTAAAGAATTATGCCACATTACGTTTTTACTGTATCTCCTATTACAATACTTGTTGCTTGTTAATATTACTTAAAACGAAATTGTTTGCCTGAAAGCAAGTCCCACTTTTGTTGACCGCGCAGAATAGTTAAAAATGAAATACCCCAAAACAGGCACTGCAAGCGGCGTCCTTTCAAAGTCGTTTACAGAGCAATTTATAGCAGCATCATGCCTGGGCTCCAAATATCTGCGGGGTTATACGCTTCACGGAAACCGAAACCGGCCTTCGAGACTCCTCTCTAGTCTCTATCAAGAAACATCTCACCTGCCTCGAAGCCTATACTACACTCTCTCGCTCCTTAGCCTTCGCTTCGTCGTCCTCTTCCTAACAAGGCCAACGGAGATATCCGTTCGGAAGACGACAATCCGTGGCTCATTTAACGTAGTAATTTATAAATCTTCACCCCCAGTTGATTCCGTTGGGCATCCCCCTCTCACACTGCATCCCCGAACGCTAACTTATTTCTCTCAAACTCCCGAATAAGGAACACTTTCGCTATCTGCGATAACTCGTGTATCACACCGCCTCCAACATTTGAGTTCGAACATGGCCGATTGGATGTTCTCGAGTCACTGTTTTTTTCTCTACGACGCGCTGCGAATTTGAAATAAGGTGGCGTCAATCTGGCAAATAAATTTCGACCGTTTCCAGTCCTTCAGTAGACTAAAGGTTCTGCAGTATTTGAAGAAAATCAAATCTAAACACTATCTATTATAAATGGTCACTTATAACAATGATTCCGTGTTTTCGTATACTTAACTCCGAAAATATCCGAAAAACAATCGCCGGTAAACTTTCCGTCACTCCGTATTTATCCGAAAAACTCAAAATTTCGAGGTCACGATGGCAGAACAAAAACTAAAACAAAAGTCTGCGTTTCAGAAATTATTTTTGTCAGGGCACAGCGTCCGTGGTCCTGGGGAGAGGTCACTTTTGTTTCCTTTCGAATCTTGGACAATAAACAAAGAGGCGTTCATATTTTAGCTCGTGAGGGTACATTCAGTAAAATGTGTCATGGTACCTCTGGGTCAAGAAAAGAAGTTTAGGCTTATAGTTCGGACCATACTATTTGGGCTTCTTAGTCGGAGGACGGGTAGTATTTTTATACCAGGGAAAGCCATCCACTCGTATAGAGATTTCAAGGAGGGGCAGTGCAGCTGACGCTTCCATGCTTTCCAGCGACTACGTATTGGAGTTTAGTTATTACAAAACATCGACTTTGATTCACGCAACACTTCTTTCCCAAATTTGTCGTGGGAGAGGTAGTATTCCCAATGGCCTGGATTGAATTCCAAATGCATCTGCAGAAACATAATTCGATACAGGTGTCTTCTGGTGGATTTAGAGTACGTTTGTGTCCGGAATTCATTTAATGTGTTTTTGAATGTGGAAAAATTGGGTACACAGTGGAATTAAACTCCTAATTTCGGAACTTTGGGAAGCTAACAAGAATAAATTCCAATAAATCCAGAATTTTACTGAAAATACACTCCGAAAAACAACCTCCGAAATTCACGAGAAATGAACTCCTAAAACACTGAATATTATAACATTGTTGAAATAGTGCGTAAACATTTAGGAATCATACCCAGACTATCCAATACATTGTGCCAGTACGCAATCTGCTGTAAGCAGCCGTAAGCGACGAGCGGTCGTAACGTGGTCAAACGCAAATATGCGAATCAGCCCTTTCTTGTCTCGGGGGAAAGTCGGTTCAGAAGGCCAGTCTGACAGTGCATCATTACCTGATAATACCTTTTGTTTTGCCCTCGCGCCCTCCGGATTAGCCAATTGACCGCGTTGACTCGTAACCTCAGGCGGTACCTTCATCGCTTCCAGAACCGTAAAATATTTATGTTTTCGTGTCCTCCTAGCAAGGAGGTCTTCCACTCTATCTGGATTATTCGCTTCATAAACAAAACAAAAAATAGTCGATTGAAATACTAATACAGCACACCGATACAAATTCACAACCGATCTTTCACACTCCAGTCATCTCTCTAGCCATTGAGAGACGTAAGCACCTTGTAAGGACGACATGGGGCTCAGCGGGCTCCAAGCTCCACATTCGGGCCCTAAATTGCGTATAACAGCGTCAATATCCCACAATTTGTTGTTTTTTTTTCGTGGAAATGCTATCTAAAAAAATTTCCGTCTCCAATCTATGTGTGCGCTGTGCCGCCATGATCTTCCAATAAGCTGCACGTTTCACGTGCCTAGTGCATCGACGCACCATGCGCTACTTTTGAAACATGAAGGGGCTTTACCGGTATCCTGGCTACAGCGCCACTTTTTCGTCATGAAGCGGCTGCAAGTGGAACTATCCAAGAATGCGGAAGGCTCGGTACACTTACCCCTATAGCCACCATAGCTCAATATACTCCGTACACCCTTAAAGGGATTTGAACCAAACAATTTAGTGTCCATAATAAGTGGCGCACGATCCTTTCACGAGCAAGCAGCCGCCGGTGTGCGCAAGCGCACGCAACAAAAATGACGTCATAGTCCCCTGTTCATACTTAAGATGACAGTGAAATGTATGGGCTTCGGGCCAAAGGAGAATAAAGACGGGCTTTTCATCTCCATAAGTGAAAGTTACGTGCTTGTTAGACCAATAGACCTATTAGCCCCGTGCGCGACCGAAAGCGTCGCTGTGGTTGGCCTTCCACGATTGGCCGAACGCTGACTATGACGTCGGAAAGGGGATTTATCATTGACGGAAATAAGAGGAATGAAAGAACTTTAATTTTGACGGTGTTGGCAGTGTTCCTTTGAGAGCGCAATGATTTCAAGTTTCCACCATGCTAATAACAAACACCATCGAACTTGTTGTTTGCAAGGTAATGACGTCACAAGGGGGAACCACAGGAGGGCGCCACCAAAACTTCTCGCCGCTAATAGCTAGATTACCCAAGCATCAAAGAGTCTGCAGGGATTGGTGTTCCACGCGTCACACGCGCACGCCTTTTCCGTATAAAATATTCGAAGTAAATAACCAAAATAAAGCGTTGAGGAATGCGCATTTAAGATGTAAATTGTTTTAGACATTTGCTTTGAAAAAGTTACTACTGCTGAGGCCAGCTCGTGCAGCGCGTGGAACACCAATTCCTGCATTCTCCTTGATGCTTGGGTAAATTAGAAATAGGTCTATTAATCGTATACCTTTTACACCAGACCCCACTGTGGAGATGAAAAGTTTGTCTTTATTCTCGCTTTCTCCAGAGCCCACACATTTCACTGCCATCTTAAAGGGATTGTCCGGTGAAAACCGGAAGTTCTTAAGATTTCGTGATGGTTACCTGGTGGTAGCCTAATGATTAACATAGGCCATTTTTATTCCATAAAACGACACCCCTATTTAGTGTAATCAACGACGGATAATTGAACGAAACTCTATGCCGAATTTCGCAAGTATCAACGGCTGCACTCCCATGCCTAACGTGACGTCACACCAGTCTTGCAATTGTCATATCCTATGCCTCATTCCTCCGTGGGAACACAGTGCTCCCGACGCACCGCAGCATTCCATATTACTCGCCACTGTAAATGTCGCGGAGAAGTGTGGAGCGTGACAACCGCACAACGAAAATACCCTTTCATTCTAAAAAAAAAAAAAAAAAAAAAAATCTAGCGCAGCAGCGAGGGTGAACCACGTCGTACCGCTCACGCGGAGGACAAAATTCGAAGTGCACTTCAGTTCGGCGCGTTCTTTGCCTGATGTTACCTCAGAAACTCCGCTTCCCTGAAGGTGGAAGAGGAAAACGCCGTTTATGCACGCTTGGGTTAAAATACAATTACTCCTCCAGGGAAGCACAAAAAATTCAGATTTGTCTTGGAAGATGCTCCTACAGCCATTGACAATGAGGTCGAAATGTTTTCATGAATATGAAATTTGACCGGATAATCCCTTTAAGGGGTATTCACACGAGTGAGAAATCCCGGGGACTTCTCCCCGACGCGCGCGCATCACGAGACGAAAACGCGAGGCTTTTGCACATCGCAAAGCATGACGTTTTCGTCGCAGAATGCGCGTTCCGTGGAGAAATCCCCGGGATTTCTCCCTCGTGTGAATACCCCGTCAATGTCGTTGCGTGTGCTCGCGCATACCGGCGGCTGCTGGCTCGTGGAGAGGTCGTGCGGCACTGAAATATTTGGTTCAGCATCCCTTTAAGCTGAGACTAAGCTCCGCCTTCAGCGTAAACTTTCTGCCCTTACTAACATGAGTGTGAACGCGCAGGCACGAGCAACCAAAGCCCCGCGGAAGCCAGAGAGCTCGCGATGAACGCGGAGCTTCTAGTCTCAGCTTAACGGTGAACGGAGTATAGACGTTTCCACTGTTTACAAAAATCACAGTCCACACGTGTTAAATCACAGTCCAGAACGCGCACGTTCGTCGCTTCGGAAAGCGAGCAAATCACGCGCCATACGCACGAACACTGAAAATGGAACATGCCAAGTGCCCTTTTTTAGAAAGGTCTATAGAGGCAAAGTCTTAGCTAACACTCTCGTTACACGGGCAAACGTAACTGCAGCTGTGCTAAACCACAGGTAGCGCACAATATTTGCGGACACCATTCTGCGGCAATGCAGAGAAAGCGAATACTGGCGAACGTGCGCTCGAGCATCTAGAGCACAAGAACGAAGCAGTGCACGCGCACTTTCCACTTCAATCAATCAATCAATCAATCAATCAATCAATCAATCAATCAATCAATCAATCAATCAATCAATCAATCAATCAATCAATCAATCAATCAATCAATCAATCAATCAATCAATCAATCAATCAATCGATCGATCAATCAATCAATCAATCAATCAATCAATCAATCAATCAATCGTTTATCTTCTTTCACAAGAAAGATGGCAGCTGTGACAAAACTCTTCAATAAGTGCAGCTTGATGAGGCCCCCATTCTGAAATATAATAATAATAATAATAATAATCTTTATTTGCATCAAAAAAGTACATGATGCATCCGACCGAGAGCTGCGGAGACTGCGGTACCGCGTAACAGCAGTTAAAGCTGAGTTAACCACAGTCAAGGGTGCCCGTGTAACAGGGGTTTTGAACTGTTTGAAGAAAGCCTTTCCGCACGAGCAGGGACATGGCGGCGTCCAGTTTCCTTGCTTTCAATCGTCTATTCTATACAACACTGTCAAAGCTGTCAAAAAAAAATCATTGCATCCTGAAACTAACATTGCCAACACCGTTAAATTTTGACTTCTTTCATTACTCTTATTTATGTGGATGAGAAATCATTTGCAGTCGGCCAATTGTTGAAGGCTGACCATTACGACGCTTTCGATAGCGCACGCAGCCCATAGGGGCCTCGTATGCATTGTTTCGGTCTAAGGCATATAAGAATTTAAATCGTCGTGCTCCGAAT
The DNA here is from genome assembly GCA_013358835.2 of Ixodes persulcatus. Taxonomy (NCBI): domain Eukaryota; kingdom Metazoa; phylum Arthropoda; class Arachnida; order Ixodida; family Ixodidae; genus Ixodes; species Ixodes persulcatus. The sequence continues at coordinate 726,294 of JABSTQ010011576.1, forward strand.
CGTTTTAAAACCCGTGGCAACAAGGGAGGCGCTCGTGCAACTCTGCGATTTCAAAACCCTGGCCTGCGCCAGCTCATAGATTGTGCTCTTCATTAGCACGTCCTGTTTTCCTAGTTCCCTCGGCAACTGCCGGTATCCACGCCGCACGGACGGGCGCAAATATGAAAGGATCCCCGGCGCTCGTTAACAGGTCCCGTGCGCGGTTAGGACGGGACTCTGGGTCTATACTTCCTCCTAAAGATGCGCCGAACGTGCCTCGTGTTCGGCGGCGTTCCGATGCATTTCTACTCTCGGCGACAACCTACATCCTTCTTGCCCACTCGTTTTCTTTTGGGATTGCTCCCGCAGGACTACGATCTCGAGTGATGTACCGTCGCTAAATGGAGGACGTGCCTTCGCGCTATTTGTTTTTGTGTGTGTGCGTTACTAATTGGAGTAAAAAAAAATAAAGCAGCCTTTCAATGTGCGGACAGCAAGAATAGAAAACAGTCTTGCGAGTGGCGAATAGATCTTCTTTCGTTTTTAGAGCCCTTAACCGCACGTGCGCACGCGAATAAAAAGAGAAAACACGTGGAGCGTGTGCTTGGCAACTGTCGCGAATTTTCTTTCGAAGACATCCATTTCTTGAAACAAATCTTAAAAAGCTCTCGAGACCTCTACTTCCAAAGCTTTCTTGTCCTTTTTTCTTCTTTTTTTTTTTAACATTGCCAGTTTGAATTACTGACATTAATAAAAACTTGAATAAAATTCAGCTTCAGAGAGTTGTTCGGGTAGGAAACTACCCGCTTACCAGCCGAGGACGTCTCGGAGGACCCTCATATACGATAGTCTTGGATAAAATAACAAACCGAGATATTGCTGCGGCATTCAAGAAGAAGAAAACGCCGTTGCATGTGGCGGGTGGAAGCTCAGTGCGACGGTTAGAATTTTGTGAAAAGAAAGTACATCCAGAAGGGTAAGAGCGAGGAATCTGTAAAAAGCCGAAACAATTATATACTACCTTAAACGAGTAGCGTTCACATTTTTATTTTGATCCCGGCATTGTTCTTGCGGCACCTTTCTGCACGACGTGGGTCGGAGTGTACAGATTTTGATGATACTAACTAGAGCTCAAAGACAACCGTTGACAAACGCTTTTTTTTTAAGACTTATTTTTGAATATATCACGGTACGCGCGAAGTGTACGCTCTCTACATATTTTTCTTCAATCGTTCGTGCTCCTCGCTTGCTGACGTAGAGAAAACACGAACACACACGACCGAGAGCGAAAAGTCGAAAAGCGAACAAAATGCAAACGGGTACCAAGAGACAACTCGTTTTATATATATATATATATATATATAATGGGAATGAGTGAAGATTGACAAGTGCAGCCGCTAGTAATATTGTGAACGAAGAGGGGAGAAGGTGATTATTGAATTTATTGCATTAAAGTTAGCTAACACGTCAACTTGCTAACACGTCAACTTCCGTGCGGTCGAAGAGTCTGTCAGGTAGAGCCCTGAACGAGCCGACTGGGCCATGGTCGTACTGGGCCAGTCAGTCGCACATCCTCCAGAAAGGAACTTTTTTTTTTTTTTATGAGAATAATAAACGTCTGAGACTAAACAGTTTCATCGTGTTGCCATGTTGTCTAATCTGAAATTGTAATAGCTGTCATACTAGATCTCGCAGGTGACCTGTTTTTATAGATATGATATAATGTCACGTGTCAGGTCATACGATTACGTCCCTCGTTTGAAGCAGCTAAGCCAAAGAAAGTATGTGGTCCTTCGCCTCGTCGCGTGTGCACGTATTTAAAAGGCGGTCTCGTGGCGTGTACATGTACGAGGGAAAGTTCTGAAGCTCGGCTATAACCAAAAGTCGGACAGTGATGTCTCTATAACCGTTGGTTAGCTCATCTCTCTAGACAAACATGTTCTTAATATCAAGACTTCCGGTTCCGCTTTTGGTCTGCACCAGTCAGTTAAACATGGCGCCCTCCCGATTTCAAGCTTGAGTACCGGAGCGTGATATAACATTTGTGCAAAAAAAGGAGTTCCGCCAAGGAAATCCACATTTTGTTGGTGAATGTGTAAGGCGATGAATTCCCTTCATATGCTGCAGTAACTCGTTGGTTCAACAAGTTTATACGCGGTCGTGTGGACGTGCAAGACGACCCAAGGTCAGGGCGGCGCAGCACTTCGACCGATTTGGATAATTCAGCCCGAGCTGAGAGCCTCATCATGAAGAATCTCCGAATTAAGGTGTCCGAAGTTGCTATAGAATTGAACATTTCGTATGGCAGTGCTCTCACAATCATCCCTGACGTTTTGGGTATGTCGAAGGTCTCGGCACGATGGGTGCCACGGAACCTCTTTACGCAGGATCGACAGCACCGCTTGTACTCGTCAAGGGAGCTTTTGAGCATCTATGAAAGCGACCCAGAAGATTTTCTCGCCCGCCTTGTGAGTGGGGATGAGACGTGGCTTTACCAGTGGGACCCCGAAACAAAACAACTGTGTTATGCAGTGGAGGCATTCGGGGTCGCCCCATGCGAAAACATTCAACACGCAACGCTCAGGGGAGAAAGTGATGACGACAGTTTTTTAGGACGAAAAAGGGATCCTACTGATTGATTATCTGGAAAACAGCGAGACAATAACGGGCGAATACTATGCCAACGTTCTCAGCAAACTGCGTGAGGCCATCGTGGAAAAACGACCAGGATTGGTGACAAGAGGCGTCCTCCTCCTGCGTGACAATGCCCCCGTTCTCAAGTCTCGCGTTGCCCAGGTTGTCATTCGAGAGTGTTCTTTCGAAGAGCTTGACCACCCACCACCCTACAGTCCTGATCTGGCCCCTAGTGACTTTTGTTTTTATTCCCGAATATGAAAAAAAAAAAAAAACACTTAAAAGGAACAAGGTTCGAAGACTTGAGTGCACTGCGAACTGCCACAGAGCAGTGGTTTGACAAACAGCATGAAAGTTTTTTTTTCTTTTTCCGAGGTATCGAAAGTTTTTAGAGAAAAGGCGAGAAGTGCATTAGTGTAAGGGGGGATTATGTTGAAAAATATGTTTTTTTTTTTAAATCCCTGATAATTTTCGTTGTATGCGAGTTGTAAAACTTTCTGATCACATCCGTATTTTATGTCGCTTACCTTTGTCTCCGCCAAAGACGTTGCCTCTCGGTGGCCTAGTAGCCGCCGAAAGTACGGTTAATTCGTCCGTATATTATCGATTATTTCCTCTTTGGAGAACACGTACGACAATGAACGTGTTCGTGACATATTCAAACGTGGCTCAATCCCGCACATGATGACACCGTATCTCTGAAGCTCACAATCAAGAAATAGTGTATGTACATGTGACGAAACACACTGTAAGAGGGGTTTCGGAGCTCAACGAGCACGTGCAACCATAGAGTTATTATAATGTACGCTAGAGGTTCAACTGGCGCTAGTGTCTATGCGACTTCCGGGAGGCAAATTGAAGCAGACAGCAACCAGTCTACTTTTGCGGTGCTCCAGTGCATTCCTATGGGAAAACGCGCGTGAATTTTGTCTCTTCGCCGGAAAATAACACGAATAAATTTTGTTATTTCGGTTGTACCGGATAGTATGTACCTTTATTAATATTGTGAAAGTGTAATTGCTTTAGTTACGGCATTTTTCTTTACCACCATTTACCACCATTCTTTACCATTTCAGGCCCAAACCTCTGTTTCATGGCAGGTATGTAAAAATGAGCGACAATTATTAGCAAATTAATAATCGAAAGGAATGTAGAGAGCGTTCAAGGTTCGCTAGCATTCTGGTGGCGCTTATATATTGCTAATATGCCCGTTCTGTCACTATATGAAAATGACTCCGTCGTGCATCTTTACGATCTGTTAAAAAAAAAAAAAAGTATGTGGGCTACGAAAGGTGTCTTTTTATTATTTCCTATGTCGGGCAGTTTTAATCGGGCACCTGTTCTCTGGCTTCTCCCTATTTGCAAAAATTTGGAGCGTGCGGGTGATGATTTGAACCCAGAACAAGCATCTTCGCACATATTCAGGAGCAGAAAGAATAAAGCAGTACTTATTTATGGCAAATCTGACTATATTACGTGGCCTTCAATTTATTTTTGATCGTCTGCATGCACAAGGAGTTACTTATCCAGTGTTACTGCGTAGTTCTTGCCGTCTCTCTTGGCTTTCCACATGTCCTTCGTTCGTTTGGAAAGTATATCCCCCATGCTGGAAACCGCCGACGCCGTGCTCGTGCTAACAGTGTCCGACAGTGCACATAAATACACGTACGAAGCGGTTTTAGCACTGTTTTTCGTGCCACGAATTTCCAATAAAAACGCTGTGACTGACCAATTATTTCGTCCGCGTGACGGAGAAATGTTCCAAGCTACCTAGTACACTCTAAAAAAAAGGAGAGTCATAGTGACTCCCTTTAGGGGAGTCCAGGGTTGTCCCTGTGGTGACACCTTTAAAAGCGTCAAGTGACTCCAGCACTCAGTGGAGTCATTGGACTCTTTCTCCACTAGAATCTGATGACTCTATCAGCTAGTGGCGTCAGGGGACTCTCTGACTGCCTGGACTCAAGTGACTCCGTCTCACGAGAGTCAGTGGATTCTCTGGTTTGGAATCAGGAGACTCCGGTTTTGCTAGAATCACGTGACCCCTCCCGTAGAGTCACCATATTCCAATATTTGATGGAGTCAAATGACCCCCCTTATAGGAATCATTGGATTCCTTTTTTGCTAGAATCATATGAACCCCCCACAAGGGTCAGTGGATTCTTTCAGGTAGAATCAGAGGACTCCGGTTTTGCTAGAATCGCGCGACCCCTTCATGAGAGTCACCCGATTCCAATATACAATGGAGTCAGACGACTCCCTTATAGGGATTATTGGATTATTTTTTTGCTAGAATCATGTGACCCTCGAGAAAGAGTCAATGTATTCTGTTTTGACTTTCCCATGTCTCCTGCCGAGAAAATCACTGGATCTCTCTTTTTTTTCTCCTTCAGCTTAGAGTCGCGTGAGAATTTCCTTATATTTTGATAAGAATTGGATATTAATCGAACGGGAATTAAATCATCAACCCTAGCTATAACAGTCTTTCTTGTGTTAGAATAGAAAACACTGAACTGCACCAGAAGGCTCTTATCAACATCCATTTATTTGTCAACTGTTCAAAATGCCCTGGCAAGCCAACCCGCAGCATGCAAAAACTAAAGCACACAAAAAGCAAAAAAAAAAAAAAACTGAGAGTAACATGGACACAAGTAAACTAGTCTAGACATTCCCTAACCTTTTTATAAAAAACAAAAAATAGAGTTTACGCGAACGATACAAATCTAGTTTACAGTGTTATACCAAAGAGAAAAATAACAGCGTTAACGTCAACATATGAAACTGGTTTGTACATGAACTTCGCCTTATATGTGAAGGGAAAAAAAAAAACCTAACAGAGTTCACACAAACACAGCAAACTAATCTGCACACCGCCATCTCCTTAGACATGAGGAAAAACAATAAACTAACAAATTCAACGCAACAATATCAAAGTAGTTCCTACACTGCTGTTACTTGATAGTAGAAAAAACAAAACTAAAAGTGGAAGTTCAGGTCAGCTCTAGCAAACTAGTTTGCAACGCACATTGCCTTCACCTTTTAATGGAAACGAAGGAGTAAAGAAAGTCAAGCTAAACACGAAATGCCATTGCAGTTTTCTCTGCCGTTACTGAGGGTAGGAATGGCTTCAACCTAAACAACCTTTGTGTTGAATGTCCAATGGGCACAACACACCAACTCAACGGCCTCTGAGATGCCCAGAGATGGAGGTGTCAAGCTCTCAAACTTCATTCTTGCGCAGCTAGAAGATGCAGGATGATCCACAGTGTACGCGATGTCCGGGCACACAGATATCTTCTCTGGGTCCTGAAAAGTATAGCATTTTTTACGTAAGAAGGAACTAAACACCTTTTAACAGAAATAGAATTAGGACACAAGACAGAGTTAACAGCCGGAAGTGGTTTCTTGTGCGGGAAAGGCCATGAAATACAAGAGGTGATGGATTGCTTGGATTATAGCCTAGACTCTAGACGCTGAAATAGAAATTATCGAAGCTTCTTTAAGTACGCTTGAAGAAAATATATAATATATTTTGACCACGGTCAATTGTACCTCCGAAAACAGCCACCGGTAAAACCTTCATTGTCCTAAATCGCAGCTATAACAAAAACAAAAAGTATTTTAACTTTTTTTTTAATTGCAGAAAAACAGGTTACAGTGGCATTACGAATCACAAGCAAGTCTTCAGAACAATGCTGACACACCAAAATGTACGCAGCTAAATAATGTCACAGTTTTATATGCATGTCCAGAAGAAGGAGTTCCTTAAATGTACTGAACGTCACGGATGACATTGATCCTTTTAACACAGGATGTGTTATAGGGTTGCGCGTTGTTAAAAAACTGTCTGAGTGAACGAGCGATCGAGAAATCAAGCGTCATTGCAGGTGAAACCGTTAAACGCATGCCAAAGCAATATCAGGTATGTGGTTGATGAGTGCCGATCGGCGCGCGCTTCCGGCACAGGCAGATTGGCAAGTGCGGGCAGCGCGTGCCAAACCTCAACCAGTGCATGGCCCATAAAACATTGAGAATAAATAAAACAAAGACGCAAATCGATGTTTCCAAGAGGTGCATGCTGAACACCGGTCAACACGCAGCGCATAGAGCACTCAAAGTAGCCAACTTTAAATTATCTTTGTCGTTTAAAAAACAAAAAAAACAAAAAAAGGCAGTGGAGTGTGCATTGTTATAGCAACACATCCGAAAAGACTATAAAGCCCGGTTCACACAGTTGCGTTTGACTGCGTTTGACTGCGTTGCGGCTGCGAGACACCACTACATCTCTGCTGTTTATGTCGCGTGCCAAGAAGATTCCTTGAATTGGATTCCACGCTTCATACGAAGCACAGATGTGCCGGTGACTCGCATTCGGTTCTCGCCGCAACGCAGTCAAACGCACTCAAACGCAAGTGTCTGAACTAGGGTGCCTCAATGTCCTTCTGTTTAGGGTGAAGCCACCCTTTGTAGTACCCGATGCCGACAGCACGCGCTCACGGGGAAAATACAAAGAAATCAACGAAAACAAAATGTCGCTATAGTACAGTCAACGCCACAAACGCGTGCAGGGCCACGCCCTTTCACGCGCTTCTGAACAAGAAATAAAAATAAACGTGTGGGACAAAATGGCGAGATGCCACCACCCTATGCAAAGCGCACATGAAGGCACCCTATAGTCTGAACCGGCCTTAACACTTCTTAACCACGCAAGACAACCGATAACATATGCATAAAAAAGGCACAATGAACGCATCACATTTTGTGCTCACCAAGTTTACCAGAATAAAGACAAGCT